>JAAVMX010000003.1:17462500-18163664 GCA_012934285.1 Ophiocordyceps sinensis
GAGTACCGCAACCTGCGCCGAATCTACAACGCCGGCATCCCCTGCCCCGAGCCCATCAGCCTCAAGCTGCACGTGCTCGTCATGGGCTTGCTCGGAGACAGGAAGGGCTGGGCGTATCCCAAGCTCCGCGACGCCGTCATTGATGGTGACGACGCCGACGAGCGGTGGCGGGGCCTCTACACCCAGCTCGCCGCCGTCATGCGCAAGATGTATCAGGTCTGCCGGCTGGTCCACGCCGACTTGAGCGAGTACAACATTCTCTACCACGCCGACAAGCTGTACATAATCGACGTGTCGCAGAGCGTCGAGCCGGATCACCCACGCTCTCTCGAATTCCTGCGAATGGATATCAAGAACGTCGGCGACTTTTTCCGGCGCAAGGGTGTCGACACGCTGTCCGACCGCGCCGTCTTCGACTTCATCACCGCCCCCGCCGGCCCCGTCGAGGAGCCGGCCATGTCCGGGGCCTTTGAGCAGCTGTACGAGACGCGGCATTCCGCTGCGGCCGGCGACGAGCGCACGGCCGCCGAGTTTGAAGTGGACAACGAGGTCTTTCGCAACCAGTACATTCCGCAGACGCTGGAGCAAGTCTACGACATGGAAAAGGACGCCCAGAAACTGACGAGGGGCGAGGGAGAGGACCTTGTGTACAGAAACCTCCTGGCCGATCAAGTGGTCGCCGCCCCGCCCCGGCCAGAGGACGCCAAAGCAGTGAATGGAGAGCAGAGCACAGACGACACGTCCGACGACTCGTCCGACGACTCGGGCTCCGAGTCCGGTGCCGCGCTGTCCGGCGACGGTGGCGACGATGACAGCCGTTTCGAAAAGGGACCACCGCGGGGGCGTCGCTTCGAAGACAAGGAGGAGAAGAAGGCAGGTTTCTACTCTCTCCCGTTGCCCCGGCCGGGTTCAGTTGACTAACTTTTACCCACTTGCAGCAACACAAAGCAGCCGTCAAAGAGGCCAAGCGTGAGAAGCGCAAGGATAAGATGCCCAAGCATATCAAAAAGAAGATTGTGTCGATTACCTCGCGGCGGAAGAAGTAGACGGCCAAGACGAGGCACGACGACCGATCGAAAGTAAAGTATAAAAAGACAAGTTTTTTTTTTCATTCAATATAACCGGCAACGCAAGGGCAAGGGCGAGAATTGGACCATGCAGCTCGCCGTGGGCCAGACTTTCAGCATCGCCGGCAAGCTTCAACACGGCCACGCCCCCTCCTCGCGCCCCCGAAAAGTCTTTTAGCCTCGCCAGTGGCGAGAGCTTCTGCCTGCCCCTCTTGTCGGATGATGAAGCCTAGATCGTCGCTTAAAAGGACCCCCATCAGCCCGGACGGCTCCGGTGCCGAGTCGGCGTTGGAACCTCTGGGCGGAGGGGCGGTGTCTGGTGCGACCTGAGCGCCCTCGGGCGATTGGATGATCAAAGAGAGCCCTGACGACATTCAACCACGATGCCCCCTCCCTTTGTGTCACACACGTGGGCTAGGCCTGCGATTCTGTCTGGCTGGAGCGTCATTGGCCCTCGTAACTCGTAGTCAAGATCTCGAGCCAAGATGTCGCCGAGCACGAAATTACGTCGCCTAAACTCCCCCAAAACATTGAATCCGCCCACCGGGCATTTCCCAACGCCGTGCGCACAGTAGTGGCCCCTTTGCTCTCCGCCGTTGCTCCCTCGCTGAACCGACACAAACGAAAACAAAAATATCTTCCTCGAAAACAAATGGTGCCACTCCCCACCGACACGTTAGACGTCGACGCTCTCAAAAGTAAAACTGCTGCTGCGGCTGCCCTGGGGGCGGCTGCGCTGAAAAATCAAAGCTCATGGAATCCACGCCTGCACTCCAGGGATCCGGAGATTCTAGAACGTCAGCTCGGGCCGCCCGGTCGTGGTGTGCGCTCCACTTACCCCCCCATATCGAGTCGTACAGATCCATGGGCGCCATGTATTGCGTCGGGTCCATGCTCAGAGGCATGCCGTCCAGGCCCATGGTCGTCGGGATGGGCTGCGTAAACGTGATGCTGGGGACGATTAGCCAATGCGGCATCAAAGGAGGGGAGCATCTTACCCCGACATGTCGGACAGGGAAGCCCCGTTTTGCATCTCGGCCATGGCCAGGGCGGCGTCTTCCCGAGGATTGCCACCGGAGTGCCCGCCGCGAAGCTGTGACGTCGGAGCTGCCGACACCTGGCTGTTGAAGGGCGGCAGCGGGGTCCGGCTTTCGCTCGCGCCGGCCGATGAGTCGCTTTCTCGCTTCAGGCTGGAGCCCGCTATTGAGCCGTGGTCGTAAATGTTTTTGAGCGCCGTGAGCGCTCGCCACAGCGGACCGGACAGCTCAATGTCCTTGTCGGTCTTTGGAACGTGGGGCTCGGGCGAGGTTGCATCCTTGGCCGCCGTGGCAGACAGGGCGGCAATCAGGTCTCCCTGCAGCTGCCGTATCTCGGGATCTGCCTTGGTCTCGCACAGGATCCCTAGCAAGAGGGCAGACGAAAGGCCGTGGTAGGTAAAGGCCCAAGTCCTTGTTGGAATCACCGACAGCTGGTGCATGGCCAAGAACATTCGCACGGTCTCCAGCAGGTTCTCCTTGCACCGATCCGCCAGCTCCTTTTTCTGCCGGGGGTCGAGCTCACAGTCTCGCTTCAGAGCCGGACGGCAGGCGACGGAGATGACAAAGGACGTGTGCAGGCGGATTGCGTAATACTGGAGACGATCCAGCGCCGTCTTGCACATTTCCTTGTCCTTCATGTGTGCGCGGGCCCGGCCCCGGAGAGTCTCCACGGCCTCGCAATTGTCGGCAATCTGGCGAAACGACGATGTGACGGTGGCGTCGGGGTTGAGTCGACGTGAGATTATTTCAATGAGGTGGTACATCATCTCCAAGTAGGTATAGCTGCCGCTGGATGTCTCGGGGATTGAACAGCTCGGGAAGTTGGTCATGGGGCAGCTGGCGCGAGTGGTCAATACAGGGGACCATGGGGAAAGGAGAGAATGAGAGCAAGGAATCGAGCGCTTACCGATCAAAGGAGAGCGAAGTCAGCGTATCGTGCCAGACGCAAGTCCACCAAAGCTTGCGCCGAATCATTTCCTTGGGCTTTGCGTTGGGCTGTGCGCTTTCGCGGCCATCGTACGTGTTGGGTCGGTGCAGACCCAGAGACTGCGCCAGGCGGCACGTCAGTCCCGTCAACGCCCATGAAGCCTCGGCCTTCATATCGTTGAGCAGCACGAAGCTGGTGAGCAGGAGGGCCTGGATTGAATCAAAGGACGGCCTACGGTCGAGTCAGCGAGAGCGGATGGGGGAGAGATGAGGGGCGAGCGCGCACCGTAGCAGGAAGTTGCCGACTCGCAGGAAATGAAACGAAATCTGAATGTACTTTTGCGAATCCCTGGTGCGGATGTGGTATGGATTCTCGTGATACTGCGATCCAACGGCCAGGACGGCAAAGAGAATGGCAAGCCATGAGGCGGTGACGGGTCTGGATGACCTGACAGTGCTGGAGGCGTTGCGAGATCGCTCCTCCAAGTACACCATCAGCCGGGACTCGAGGTCATCCATGTCGTAGACGAAGCCCCAAAAGGGTTGGGGGATCTCCTTGTAGGTACGGAAAAGTCTAGCTCAAGTCAGTCGCGACGTCGTCTGGTTCCGCAAGGCACTGACTTGACGACTTCTCGGTCGGAGGGCAGCTCGGTGAAAATGTCGCGGGCCAGGCGGTGAAGATGCAGCGACGACATGAGGGGAAATGGGGCCGAGGTGTCGAGGCCCAGGATGGAGCGCATGTCACGGCGGATGTCGACATTGTCCGACTGGTCGTTTGGCGACGATTGCTCGCGGAGGAGGGCGGGAATGCTGTTCTGGCCGAGGTAGCGGTCGCCGACAGACTCGGTGTCGTCGAGATTGGCTGACAGTGCAGTGAGCGGTCACGCAGGGCTGGCGAGGGCGGCGTCGAGGGCGGCGTCGACAGCAGCACGGCGACTCACCTATTGCGCGCGGCCAGCTGTCCTGGCGATCAGTCTTGCGGGCGTCGTCGCCGCCGTCCGAGGCCGAGAGGGCGCGCTTGCGACTATAGGCGGGCTGGGACAGGGCGGGGACATGCTGCTTGTTTGTCGAGGAGCGGTTGGGCTTGTATGAGCACAACTGCGGGTGGTCCCTCTTGACGCAATTCTCGCACGGCTGCTTGTTGTCGCACTTGACCTTGCGTTGGCGGCAGGGCCAACAAGCGGTGCCTGGGGAGGGGTTAGCGGCCGAGTGAGGACGTGTTTCGCCCTTTGTCTACGAATACAAGACTGACCATAGCGAACCTTGCGATGCGAGTGGATTATGCGGCTGGCCTCTTGGGGGGTGAGTTGGTCGACCGCCACCAACTCGTCGGGCTCGGCATTCTCGGCCATGGTCAGTCGAGAGAGGCGTGCCCTCTGGGCCAGCGGGTCCGAATCAGCGCGAATTCGCAGACTGGGCAGGCAGCGGCATCGCCTTGATGGGTTCGGGCATGGCCAGGGACTTGTGGCGTAGAGTTGAGATGGACAGGGCGGCGCCGCAAAGTGAGATAGATGGATGGGGCCGACGCCAAAGAAAACGGCGGCTGCAACGGCGGGAGCGAGGAGCGGTAGGGTGGCGGTATGGCTCGCACAGTGTTTGTGCGCTGACGAGCGCTGACGAGCGGCGCATGCTACAGTGCGAGGTCTGCAGAGCAGGCATCGTCACGTGTCGTTCTCACCGCCACCCCACCTCTTCTCTTCTCTTCACCCCCTCTCCTCCACAGTGCCTTCAGCAGACACCAAAAACGCTCCACATCGTTAGCTTCGGCAGCTCCCGTGGAAGCCTTAGGGTTCTTTCTTTACCTTCCAAGGCTGTTGATGCAGAACAAGAGGGGCGCCTGTCCGAGGCGTTTCCTCTCGAGCCTCGTCTTCCGACGCGCGCCGTTTCGCCCGGCCTGTCTCGGAAACCAACGCCAGACGTCGCCATGCCGGCGGCCAATCCCACCGAAGATGGGCTCACCAGGGCCATTGGCCGCCTGAACCAAGTCTACGGTCTGGGCATTTGCAACCTCAATTCTAGGAGGCTTGCGCAAACAGACGACGAGAAACGCGTCGACGATATTTACCAGCGCATTCGCGATTTGCACTTTACAAGGGGAGACGACTTGTCGAGCTGCCTGGGAAGATTCCGCACAGAGGCTGACCGAGCACCTGTCAGGAGCTCCTTCGGCGTCACTAGCCCCGGCCCTCAAGCCTCCACGGCCGACAAAGGTGCCCTGCAGTGTCGCCTTCTTGAAATCTTGTCGAGCCCGCCGCCGCCCACTCAGCCCAAGCCGTCCAAACGAGTGTCGGATGACTCTTCCATCTCGCCGGCCAAGCGGCCCAGAAGCCGAGACAAGAGTCAATTACGTCAAGGAGAAGCTGTCGACGAATTGCCCGTCAGGACCAGGATCAGCCCGTCTGGCAGTGATCCGCCCACTGCGCGGATCATCAAGTCGTATTTTCCACCGGCTTCGACCTCGATGCAAACCATTGGCTCGTCACAGTCGTCGTTTGTACACAGCGCCCCTTCGTCCGGGCACGCATCTGCTCAAGCCAGCAGCTGCACAACCTTGGACGATGATTTGTCCGACCAAGCCGCCGACGCCTATCCAATGAGCAATGAGCAGCTTCAAGCCTTTGCCGACAGCTTCGCCAAGTACGACTCGCGCCCGGAGCGGCACATTGGATCCTTTTTCAACTCGTCTGCGCCTCAGAAGCTTGAGGAGAGACTGAAATGCACCTGGCGTAGGTACTATTCCGTCTTGAGAGGTCCAGCTGCTGACTTTTCACCAGCCAAGCAGCTCGATTCCAGTTTCAATGAGGCTTCGCTCGCCGTCATTTGGGAGGTGACGCGCCTTCTCCAGCATTGCAGTGTCCAAGTCGCAGAATACAATCTAACCTATGACGCGTCTGATGAACGATGGCACACTCAAACGGCCCTGCGGGGAATGCACGTCAACCATGGCCCTTTTGTGGGCAAAGGCCTCCCCCCTGCGAGCGACGCAGAAGCGTGGACCATTGCCTCGAAAGGGTTCCAGTCCAAGGTCAAAGCCGTTGTCCTGTCAGCCGAACTGGTGCACCGCTCCTCCGACACGGGGCCGTTTTTCGAGCTGCGGCTGAACCCTCTCACCCTCGGGTTAGGCCACCGGTTGGACCGCCGCTTTGGGGCCGACCGTTTCCTGGAGATCATCATGCCATCGCCCTTGACCTTGCAGAAGGAGCTGGCTTCGTCCAGGCAGTACAAGAACTGTGTCGAGAAGATGATCCGTTGGCTGGCAGGAGACACTCACTACTTCCTAGGCCGCCGCTGGAGACCTTTTTTCGCGCGGGAGTTCGAGAAGACGTGCCAGTCAGCACCAGGACAATCTCAGTTCTTCCCAGGGAAATCTCAGTTCTTGCCAGGAAAATCTCAGTACATGCAAAAGGTGTATTTCTTTGCCGCTGATGGAAACATCTTTCGAATGCCCGATGCCTGTGGCGGTGTGCCACCTCTAAGTGAGGCACGCACACCGGGGAGTCGTACAAAAATGGAGCTTCACGTCCTGCTAGACTGGGCAATTGCATTCCAACGCAATTTAGACAAGCCGATCCCAAAGCAGTTCGCTCGGCTTGCGCTAAGTAAGGCGTTCTCCTACTCGACGTAGTTGTTGCTGCTAACCATGCCCTCCAGGCCTCTCTCGCACTTGGCCAACAGTGGTGTTGGAACGACACCAGATCCTTTGCCACGACAAAGACATCGGCACGCATGAGCCGATGAACGACGGCGTCGGCCAAATGTCTCGAAGCCTGGCCAAAAAGATTACCGCACACCTAGGCCTAACAGACACACCATCTGGCTTTCAAGCTCGGATCGGAAGCGCAAAGGGAATGTGGATCATCGACGTCGAAGACGATGGCCTCGAGGACAAGGACTGGATTGAGATGTACCCCTCGCAGACCAAATGGGACTGTGCCTTTGAGGATCCTCACCATCGATGCTTTGAGGTAAAGGATTGGTCCCGCGAGATGAGGCCGGCATCCTTAAACCAGCAGTTCATCCCCGTGCTCGAAGAGCAAGCCTTGGACCGAGGGGCGATGCGCTGCGCCATCAAGAACCACCTCGAGAATGGCCTGCTCGCAGACCTTGACGCGCAGACGGCAGCGCTGGGCGATCCGGCCGACCTCCGCCTATGGTTGCGGCAAACAGGGGGGTCGAGAACGGGAAACGTGCTTAACGGGCATGTCCCATTCCTGGCCGGGCTGCCCAGGAATGAGGAGGACATGATTGCCTATTTCCTGGATGGCGGCATTCATCCTAGAAAGTCCAAGTACATTCTAGATATATTCTTCGAGTTGTGCAAGAAGCGAGCCGAGCATCTCAAGACCAAGACGCACGTTAAGGTCCCACAGTCTACATATATGCTCATGGTGGCGGATTTCACCTCGACACTAGAGGAAGGAGAAGTGCAGGTAACGTTCTCGTCAAAGTTTGAAGGCGGCGACTTTTCCGACACCCTTCTCGAGGACATGGATGTTCTCGTGGGGCGTGCCCCGGCTCATCTGCCGAGCGACATTCAGAGGGTGCGGGCCGTTTCGCACCTCAAGCTGCGAAAGCTCAAGGACGTCATTATCTTTTCCACCAAGGGGAAAAGGTCCCTCGCCGATGTGACGAGCGGCGGAGACTTCGACGGGGATCGTGCCTACGTCTGCTGGGATCGCGACATGGTCAACAATTTCCGCAACGCTGCGGTCCCCGAGAGTCCTGATCTGTTCGCCATGGGATATCTCAGCAAGTTCGACTTGACGGTCGCCGGCGTCGGGAGTGGGGCCGAGATAAGTGGGGCCGAGATGGCCGCCAAGTTCGTGTTCCTCGGCCTCTACTTCAACCTGGCCAAGAAATCCCTGCTCGGCCAGTGCACCAAGTATAAGGAGCGGCTCTGCTATAAGAACAACACGATTGGCGACCGCGCGGCCGTGATACTGAGCAACCTTGTGGGCCATCTCGTGGACCAGGCCAAGCAGGGCACCATATTTGAAGCCGACAACTGGGACAGGCTGCGCAAGGACGTGATCCGAGCGCCAAAATCCCTCGACGACCCGGACTACTTTGGGGAGAAAGTGCCGGACCACCACCGGATACAAAGCGGAAAACATATTCTCGACTTTCTAAAGTTCCAAGTGGCCGAAAATGTCGTCCAGCATGCCTTGAAGCAGCTTAGCCAGATGATTAAAGATCAACAAGATGCACGTTATTTCGACTCTGACCTGACCAAGAAGTTCAATAGTTTCGACGAGAGGGGCAAGACGTCGGAGACGTGCAAGCGGCTCCTCAAAGATTTGCAACACGACATTGCGGTTGTGTCAAAGGCATGGGCGCAGGAAGTGCGCCAAGAGGGAAAGGGTGACTACGCGACAAAGGTCAAGAAGCTCTGGGAAATGTGGCTCGAGATCAAACCTGCAGAGGAACTGATGTCGTCTGATCTGGTATACATGCTCGAGGTGGGCCGGCAAACAGAGGGGGATTTGAGCCAGTGGAACCTGCTCAAGGCCTCGGCAACCGTGAAACACAACCATAAGTTTGCGTGGCGCATGGCAGGCCGGCAGCTCTGCTTCCTGAAGCTCTCGCAGGCGGGCGTGGCGGACGAGAAGGCGGCAGCAATTGTGCACCCAGAGATGTGGGCGTCGCTCCAGCCCAACAAGGGATTCATCACGTCGCGTCGTGCGCAGCGGGAGGCGGCGCGAGAAGACGACAGCGTTGCTGCCATTGAGGCGGTCATGGAGTACGACGACAACGGGCTGCCCGTGGACGATGCGTGAACGCGTGACTGACTGGGGAGGGGGACAGAAAGACTGCTCTGGGAACCCAAGCGGTCATGTTGGATTTATGGCACCATGTGCTTTTGGGATACCCTTTTGGGATACCCTATGTTGATACCCTTGTTGATACCCTTCCCTTGTTGATACCCTCCCCTTGTTGATACCCTTCCCTTGTTGATACCCTTCCCTTGTTGATACCCTCCCCTTGTTGATACCCTTCCCTTGTTGATACCCTTCCCTTGTTGATACCCTCCCCTTGTTGGTACCCTTCCCTTGTGGATGTATGCGTCTTGTTGATGGCTCTGTAAGTTGAAGCTGGCAATGGATGACGTCTGAAAACGTCAAGTCTGAGTATGGTACTCGAGCTGTCTATCTTATCCAACAGTGCACGATGCAATCATGGTGTAGGCCCGCAAGGCCTCAACTCCCCCTGAATGGGCAATGGACCCCCCAAGGCAACCTAGGCGGGCTCCTCGCGAGGCTCAATCAGCACCTCGTTGACGCCCACGTGCTCGGGCTGCAGCAGGGCAAAGATGACGGCCGAGGCAACGTCGTGGGGGTCGAGGACCTTTGCACCGGTGGGCTCGCCGTACCTTTTCAGGGCCTCGGGGTCGGTCGACAGGGCGAGCAGGTCCGTGTCGACGTTGCCCGGCTGGACCGAGGTGACGCGCAGGCCGGAGGAGGCGGTCTCGAGGCGCAGGGCCTGGAGGGTGGCCTCGACGAAGAACTTGGAGGCCGAGTAGACGCCGAGGCCGGGGAAGACTTTGCGGCCGGCGTCGGACGAGATGGCGACGATGTGGCCGCGGCGTCGGCGCACGAAGCCCGGGACCGTCGAGGCCAGGCAGTGCAGCAGGCCCTTGCAGTTGACGTCGACGGTGCGCTCCCACTCGTCGGCCTGGGCGTTGGCCATGAGGGTGAAGTACATGACGCCGGCGCAGACGACGAGCACGTCAATGTCGCCCAGCGTCTGGGCCGTCGTCTGCATCAGCGCCTCGACCTGGTCGCGGCTGGTGACGTCGGTCGGGCGCGTGACGACGGTGCCGGCGGGCCGCGAGCGGAGGATGTCGGCCCTGACGGCCTCGAGGGCGTCGCGGCGGCGGGCGGCGAGCACCACGTGGGCGCCCTGGGCGGCGAGCTGGGCGGCGACGGCGGCGCCCATGCCCGACGAGGCGCCGGTGACGACGGCCACCTTGCCGGCCAGACGGCCCCGCTTGACGGCGGCCGAGGGCACGCCGCTGGCCCGGGCGAGGCGGCGGGGCGGCCGCGGCAGCCAGCCCCGGGCGTAGAAGTGGCGGGCGTACGTCTCCCACAGCGCGGCGTCGATCTTGGGCCGCCGGAGCCCGCACTGCTCGAGCGCAGGGCGCGTGGCGGCGTCGTTGAGGACGGTGACGCAGCGCAGCGTGTCGACGGTGGGCATGCCGCCGCGGAGAATGTCGACGGTAAAGGGGTCGTCGCCGCCGCCCCTGGGGCCGCGCCGCTCCGTCCACAGAGCCACCCACTCGTCCCACGGGAGCTTCTCGGTCGGGTACCCCAGGGCGGCGAGGCTGTCAAAGACGGCGTCGGCGGTGACGGGCTCGGGGTCGCCGACGTGGTAGAGGCGCCGGCCCGGGTCCGGGTGGCTGGCGAGGGCGACAATGGCCCTGCTGACGAAGTCGACGGGCGTCATCTCGGCGAGCCAGCCGTCGATCTTTGGCGCGAAGCCCAGGTGCAGCGACTCGACGATGATGGCGCTGAGCAGGTCGTAGATGTTTGTCGAGCCCGTGACGCTGTGGCCGCTGATGGTGCCGGGCCGGTAGATGCGCACGGGGATGCCGCGCCGGCCGGCCTCGTGGACGAGCGTCTCGGCCACCCACTTTGTCTGGCCGTAGCCGTCGGCCAGCTTGTGCGGCACCGCCTCGAGCTCCAGCATGGCCTCCTCGGTCCAGCCCGTGGCCGAGGGCGGCAGCACGCCGTTTGTCGACACGTGGTGCACCGTGGCGCCGCCGCGCGCCGCCAGCCGGAGCACCTCGCGCGTGCCGCCGACGTTTGCGCCGCGCAGCGCCGCGTACGGGTAGACGAGGTTGACGGCGGCGGCGGCGTGGACCACGACGTCGACGCGCGCCGCCAGCTCGTCAAAGGCCTCGGGCGACAGGCCCAGCCGGTTGCGCGCCAGGTTCCCCGGCACCACCTCCATGCGGTCCAGCATGCCGTCGTCCCAGATGCCCAGGTCGACGAGGTTCTTGCGGATGCGCGCCATGCCCGCCGGCCGCGCGTCGCCCGACGGCTCCGTGAAGCGGACGAGGCACAGCACGTGCGCCGTCGTGCTCTCGAGTATCGTCTTGAGCAGAAACGCCCCCAGGTAGCCCGTCGTGCCCGTGAGCAGCACCGTGCCGGCCTCGTCCAGCCGGCGCATCGGCGCGGCGCCCGACGCCGGCCGGATGTCGTCGGGCAGCGCGCAGTCGGCGCGGAGCACGGCCGGCAGATCGGCCTGGACGGCCGCCGTGTGTCCGTCCCGGGCGGCCCGGACCGCGTCGAGGTGCCCGTCGAGAGTCGGCGTGCCCGCGAGCGGCGCGAGCGGCACGGGGAAGCCAAAGGCGCGCGTCAGGCGGCCGGCCAGATCGGCCAGGGTGAGCGAGTGGCCGCCGAGGTCGAAGAAGCTGTGCTTGGGCGAGATGGCGGCGGCCGAGATGTTGAGCGAGGCCGCCCACATCTTGACAATGGCGTCGACGGTCACGTTGGTGTCGTGCTCGCGCGCCTGCGTCACGGCGGGCGTCTTGGGCGAGGGCGGCGGCGGCAGCGCCCGGTGGTCCGTCTTGCCCGAGATGCTGTGGACCGGCAGCTTCTGGAGCTCGACCCAGAGCGAGGGGATCATGTAGTGCGCCAGGTGCTCCGACAGGGCGCGGCGGGCGACGGGGCTGTAGCCGGACTCGTCGACGACGACGACGGTGCGGTTGCGCACCGCCTCGCGCTCGTCGGGCACCACGTAGGCGACGAGCTGCCGCTCCAGACCCTCGCCGCGGGCCACGAGCACGCAGTCGCGCACCGCCAGGTGTCGCATCACCGTGGCCTCGACCGCCGCCGGCTGCACCGTGTACCCGCGCGTCTTGATCATGCCGCCCACGCGCCCGCGCACCTCCAGCCGGCCCGACGGCAGCAGCCGCGCCAGGTCGCCGGTGCGGTACATGCGGGCGCCGGGCCGGGCGTCAAAGGGGTCCATCTGGAAGGCCCGCGCCGTCGTCTCGGGCAGGTTGAGGTATCCGCGGGCCAGCATGTCGCCGCCCACGTACAGCTCGCCCACCTCGCCGACGCCCATGCGGTTGCCGGCCTCGTCGAGGATGTACGTGTGCTCCGGGTCCAGCGGCGGGCCCACGGGGCACACGCCGCCGGCGTCGGCGTCGGCGGGGCCGGACCCGCCGCCGGACTCGGACCCGAGGCAGCCCCGCACGTCGCCGGCCGCCACCTCGTGCGTCTCGCTGGCGCTGTAGACGTTGAAGATGGCCAGCTGCGGCAGCAACGCCACGGCGCGGGCGGCGAGCTTCGTCGGCACGACCTCGCCGTTGAGCCACAGCGACCGCAGGCTCGGCAGCTTCTTGGCCAGCGCCCCGGCGGCCGGGTGGCGCGCGAGCACCGTCGACAGCAGCGTGGGCGTCATGAGCGTGTCGGTGATGCGGCGCTCGGCCAGCAGGTCGACGAGGGCCACGGGGTCGTAGCTCGCGGCGTCGGGCACGGCGACGGCGGTGGCGCCGCGCAGCAGCGGCCGCAGCATCTCCCACACGAAGAAGACGTTGCAGGCGACGCGGTCGCCCGGGCCCAGGTCGCGCAGGCGGAAGCGCGCGTCGTAGGAGACGAGGGCGGCGCGGTGCGGGTTGGCGATGCCCTTGGGCTGGCCCGTGGTGCCCGACGAGTACGACACAAAGGCCAGGCGCTCCACGTCCTCGTCGTCGGGCAGCGGCTGCTTGAGCTCCTCGAGCGCAGAGCCCGGCGGCGGCGGCGGCAGCGGCTCGTCAATGACGAGCACCGGCACCTTGTTCCCCCTGATGTTGCCGGCGAGGGCGCTCTGCGTGATAATGACGGTCGGCTTGGCGTCGTCGATGACGTCTCGCAGCAGGCCCGGCGGGTATGCCATCTCGAGGACGAGAAAGGCGCCGCCGGCCCGCAGCGCCGCCAGACAGGCAATGACGTGGTCGGCGCTGCGGCCCATGAGGACGCCGACGAGGTGCTCACGGCCGACGCCGTGGTGGCGCAGCAGCTCGCCGAGGGCCCATGTCTCGCCGTCGAGCTCGGCGTAGCTGAGGGTGCGCTTGTCGTCTTCGAGGGCGATGGCGTCGGGCGTTGCCTGTGCCTGCTGGACGAAGAGGGCGGCCAGGTCCTTATTCGTGTCAATGACGGGCATTGCGGGACGAGGGGGGGGAGAAGGGCGAGGGAGAGAGGGAGAGAGGGAGGTCGAGGTCGAGGGCGGGTTCGAGGAAGCAGTCAGTCGAGCAGTCAGTCGAGCAGTCAGTCAGTCGAGCAGTCAGTCGAGCAGTCAGTCGAGCAGTCAGTCGAGCAGTCAGTCGAGCAGTCAGTCGAGCAGTCAGTCGAGCAGTCAGTCGAGCAGTCAGTCGAGCAGTCAGTCGAGCAGTCAGTCGAGCAGTCAGTCGAGCAGTCAGTCGAGCAGTCAGTCGAGCAGTCAGTCGAGCAGTCAGTCGAGCAGTCAGTCGAAGCTCTCGTGACCAGGCGCTTGTGACGGAAGAGGCTTCAGCCACGGCCCCAAATCTCTCGTATGAGCCAAACCTTTCGGTTTGCTGCCGCGACTCTTGTTATCAATGCCAAGTTCTCTGGTACAACACTCGGTACTATTTATCCATCCGTATCTGACTCGTCGGCCATTGATTGGCCTCCCCGTCCGGGATTTGTGCTGTGCCGGTTTGTGGGCCCGTCTCACGCCACCAGCAGTGTCTAAATACGATATCGGCCAATGAGGGAGGGTACGGGCGACTAGTAGTACTTCGTATAGGTGAGTTGAATGATAGGGGGGCCGTCAAGTTGGCCTCTCCCCCCCCCCCCCCCCGCTCCAGAGACGGCTCTTATTCTATTATGGTGACGGGCCGAGCTTGCTAGCTCAACAAAACGCTGGAAAGAAACTTCACCCGTGAGCAAGTTAACTAGCAGGTGAAGATGGCCCGTCCATGGGCCCAGGTACGGATACAGCATCTCTTTGGTCCCATTACCCAACAAGGAGAGCTCCGTCCGATACAGGAGAGCTAGATGCCCGACCGCCCCAGGTCCAGATCAATGTCGGCAATCTTGACCATGTTTGCGCGGTAAAAGAGCTTGTGGCCGACAAACAGAATGACAAAGATGATGACGCTTATGTACGAGGCGAAAAAGTCGGTCAGGCTCCACTGGATGAAGACGTTGAAGCCGCTGGTGAGGAGAATCAAGAGGTTGAAAAAGAGGCCAAACCACGACAGGTAGGGCTGCAGAGGCGCCGTGTAGGGCAGCTCGGTGCGCGAGATGCCCTTTGCGGCGAGCGCCTTCATGAAGCGCAGGTGGCACAGGTTGATGAGGGCCCAGACGATGAAGCCGGCGACGGCGGTGATGTTGAGCAGCCAGGTGAAGACGGTGAGGCCGTCCTTGGACATGTTGAGGAAGCCGAGCAGGCCAAACGCGGCGCACACCATGACGGAGTGGTACGGCGTGCCGTAGCGGTTGGTGGCCTTGAGGAAGCTCGGGGCGTGGCCCTCGTCGGCCAGGGCCATGAGGATGCGGCTGCTCGAGTAGACGTCCGAGTTGGCCGCCGTCAGCACCGCCGTCAGCAGCACGGCGTTGATGATGTGAGGCAGCACGCGCACGCCGGCGCGGTTGGCGACGATGACGAGGGGCGAGGCCGAGGCGTTGGTCGAGACGCTCTGCAGGTTGGCGTCGTCAAAGGGCACGTCGAGGCCGACGAGGAAGACGGTGGCGATGAAGAGCACAAAGATGCCCCAGTAGGTCCAGCGGATGGCCGAGGGAATCTCCTTGTGCGGGTTCTCCGTCTCGCCCGCGCCGATGCCCACCAGCTCGGTCCCCTGATACGAGAAGCCGGCGGTGATGAGGACGGCCCAGAAGCCGACGAATTTGCCCGCGGCGCCGCCGACCAGGTGCTCGGCAAAGGCGCCGGGCGTGTTCCAGTACCGGAAGCCGATGTAGCCCTCGTGGCCGACGCCGGCGTTGACGCACACGGCAAATATGATGAAGCCGACAATGGTGACGACCTTTATGCTCGAGAACCACATCTCGAGCTCGCCGAACCAGCGGATGGGGAGGAAGTTTGCGGCGGTGAAGACGACCCAGAAGACGGCGATCCAGATGCCCACGTTGAGGCTCTCGTTCCAGTACTGGATGATGAGGCCGGCCGCCGTCAACTCGAGCTGCTCGGCGTCAGTCGGGGGGCACGGCGATGCGGCAAGGGGCGACTTGCAGCAAAGGTTATGGTCCAACTTATGAGGTAGATGAAGCCCATGGAAAAGCCCAGCGACGGGTGGACGAAGCGCGAGGCGTAGACGGTAAAGGCGCCCGTGACGGGCATGTAGGCGGCCATCTCGCCCAGGGCCGTCATGACAGAGTAGACGACGGCGCCGACAAAGACAAAGGCCAGCAGCAGCGACACGGGCCCGGCCTTGGCCAGGGCGCCGCCGATGCCGAGGAACAGGCCGGTGCCGATGGTGCCGCCGATGGCGATGAACTGCAGGTGGCGGCCCTTGAGGGCGCGGTCGAGGCCCGTGTCGTTCTGGCCGTTCTCGACATCGCGGATGGCCGCCTTTTCGGGGCCGGCCGCCGGGGAGGGCGGGCCGTCGGTCTTTGCGGTGGACGTCTTGTCGCTGGCCATCGGATAGGGCGTCTCGGATTGAAGGTCTTGTCCCGAATTATTGCGGCTGTTGAGAGAGGGCGAGCGAGGCAGAAAAGGGGGGACTGAAGGCAAAGGGACTGAGCCAAGGGAACTGAAGCAAAAGAACCGAAGCGAAAGGACCGGAGCGAAAGGAACCGAAGCCAAGGGAACCAGAATTATACCGACGGGACGATTCAAGAGGCAGGTTTTCGCAAGGAAGGTTGTGCGAGGAAGAAATCGGAGGAGGCGGGCTCCACGGGGAGGGGCGCAAGATTAAACTATCGTCACCACATATACATTTAGTATACGCGATATATTACGGGGCCTCTGCCGTTGGGACGTCAAGAGAGGTGGCGTTCCGTCCGTCCGGGTGGCGGTCCATAGCCTGTCGATGGTGGTCCATTGTCGATGCGGTGATGGGGGCATCGCATCCATGGTCATCCATGGTAGTAGTAGTATATGGAAATCTTCTTCGTTCCCCTCTGCTCCAAGAAGCCTTATCTGACTGGGATTCGAATGGCCAATCGACTCTGAGCGGGTCCCGAAAGGGAAGAACCCTTTTCTCCCTCTTGGAATATAATCGTGAGTCTCCAAGCCCAGACGAGCGTCAAACATCGCGTCTCTTCCTCCCTCCTTGGCACTGCCCGAGCTGGCCTCCATCACCACTGCAGCATCCAAGCTGCCTCGCCAAGCACAAAGACTTGTTGTTGTTGTTGTTGTTGTCGCATGACGTGATTCGTTTGCGGCTCCACATGGACTCGAGCAAGCGGCGACACGCCTCGTGGGACAAAATTGTCGACGGCCTCACGTCAATGGCTGTACTTCAAGGCCTTGCTCCGTGTTTACTGTCGAGGAAGCATCAAGTGGTTGCCCAAGCTTCCGTCTCGTTGCATTGCCATGCATCCTCGTCGTCGGGGCGGTGTGTTTCCGCTGGCCGTGACCCTCTGCGAGCATTTTCTGCTCTTCTGACTCACGATGCGCCCATCATTCAAATGTCGGTCCAGCTTCGGTCGCTCCTGCCTCGTCAGGCACCCACCAGTCACGGCAACCCCTCTCGTCACCCTCCTGCCGTTTCTCCCCCAGCTGCCTCTCCTCACCCACCGTCCGCTTCCTGGGCATTATGGACGGCGCTCCCTCGCCCAGTGCAATCGTCCGGTCCGCGCTCGCAGAACCAAGCAACAGCAACGCCAGCCGTGGCAGCGACAGCGGCAGCAACGCCCGTGGCGGTGACAGCGGTGGCAAAAACGACGGCATAAACGACGACGTAACCGACGGCAACTCGCGCGCCGTCCCAGACGACTGGCCCATGGCCCACGACGGCTCCGAGTGGGACGGAACACGCCTGCTGGACTTGACGCGTCGCGGCGAGGGCCCCTTTCGAACTGCCTGGGACGTAGACGCCTTCGTCGCCGAGGTCGAGCAGATTCTCAAGGCCAAAGTCGTCGACATCCCCGCCGTGTCCAGGGGGGCAAACCACTACGTAAGCCCTCCCTTCTGCTCCACGAGCCTCTCGCCGGGAAGAGCACCAAACGCGACGGACAAGAAGCGCTGGCTGACGCCCATGCTTGTCGACAGGGCCTGCACGTCCAGCTCGACAACAGGCCAGACGTCGTCGCCCGCCTCTCCCGACACGACGTCAACACCCCGGGCGTCCACGGCTCCGAGCTCGAGGGCACCCAACGCCAGCTGAGTCGCTTCGAGCTGGCCACTTATGATGCTCTCCAGACGCTCGCCGCTTCCTCCCTGCCCCACGCCCAAGTCTTTGGGGGTCGCCCGCTCCATCACCGCGACCCCGTTGCCTGGCCAAGCCCCGGCGTCACCCCTCCCTCGCCTCCTTGCCTCATGGAAGCTTTGATGTCGAGGCCGGCTGTGTGTCGCACCATCATCGGCCGTGGCCTCTTTCTCTTTGAAAAGGCCTCAGGCCAGGGGTACGACTATGTCCGCTGGCGTGCTCTGAGTCCCGCACAAAAGGTAGCCGAGTCGAGTCACTCTAGTCGTCTCCCGACATTGCTAACAGCTGCTCATCTTGCCCTCGTCTAGAATTTTCTGCTGGCCCAGTCGGCTCAGGCGGCCGCCACGCTCTTCGAGTATTGGCTGCCGGCCGAGTACGCCTGGACATGGCTGCCAGTCCGTCTCGCAGAGCTCCAGCAGCGCCAAGCCAGCCGAGATGTGGCGCCGACGCGCGACTTTTGCGAATACATGATGCACGCCAGAATCGATTTCGCCCTCGCGCGCTTCGCCCCTCGCGCTCTCGACCTGTTTTCTCGGGTGGCGACGGTGCGCGGCATCCTCCACTGGCTGGTGCCGCGGGTGCTCCCCCACGCCGGCAATGGCCTGAGCGAGGCGGCGCTGTACCGTTTGGTGCTGGACCACGGAGACTTTGGCATGCACAACATGACGATTGCCACGGACAAGCAGGGATGGCCGTGGATCACGTCGGTCTACGACTGGGAGGGCGCCAGCATTGTGCCTGCAGTGCTCTCGGAGCCCAAGATGGTGGTGACGGCCGACTTGGTCCTCGACGACGAGGGCGAGCCGACAGTCAGTCGGTGGGGAGACGGAGACAGCTTGCCACGCATGGACGAGTACCTGGGATGGTCCCGTGAATACTACAGGGTATGGCCGGTTGTGTTTTTTTTTTTGATTTCGCTGTTACTGACGGCGGGACAGGAGCTCTTCCGACAGTCGCCCGAGTACCGAAGGGTGATTGAGGCGAGCAAAGACGCGCGAATTATTTGGTTTGCGATGCGCGGGCTTGAGACGGCAGAGCCGGGGGCACTGTTTTCGAGGCTCTATGAATGGGCCAAACAGCAGACGACTGGCTGATGGAGGACATGTCGGCTGGAACTGGTTCTAGCTGGGCTTTTGGTCTCTGTATATGGATGATGGATCAGTGATGTCGACATGGAAGCGAGCGTGTGATTTTTGGGTGAGATGAACCTAGGGTCAGGCACAGGTAGTATCCGTATCCGTACTCGCAATGAAACTTTGGCGAGTCATGCGAGCACATGCAATACTTCTGCGCTGCACTATGCGGATGATAACTATGATGATGACGATGATGAGGTTGGCGTGCATGCGCATTGGGCGGCGTTGGCCCAGGAGACATTAATAAGAAGAAGAAAGAAAATGTTTCTGCAACGTTTCTTCTTTGGCAGTCATGATGACTTCATTACCGAGCACCAAGTAGTTTGTACTGGGTCGTAGATCCGTTCGCGTCTCTGCCGGCGCCTCAATCGGTCCGGTCGGCATGTGCCGAGACAGCACTTGTTGGACCCACCCACTCCCAGAGCCCCCAATCTCGAGAGCCCCAATCTCCACGTCTTTTCCCTCTCCCACCTTTTGCCCACGTAAACAACTTTTCCTCTTCTTCGCTTCTGCTCGCGCAACGTCGAATCAACAAAAGAGAGGCGGCAGAGGACACCACTTGTCGACGTCATCCACGATCATCCTCGCACATCCCGCCGCGCCACCTGCCCCCGACAACAACAACAAGACGCCATGGGCGAGGCCGACAGCTACCTCGGCTCGGGCCAGCCGCCGCAATACCAGCAGCAGCAACACGGCCAGCCTCAATACCAGCAGCAGCAATACGGCCAGCAGCAGCAGCAGCAATACGGCCAGCAGCAGCAGCAACAATACGGCCAGCCGCAGCAGCAACAATACGGCCAGCAGCAGCAACAGCAAGGCTACTACGACCAGTCCTACCCCCAACAACCAACCTATGGCGCGCCTCCTCCCTACAGCTTCAACCCTCCGCAGCCCAACGACGACAAGTACTCGTTCGGGGAAGCCTTCAAGTTGGACAAGCCAAAGTACAATGACGTCTGGGCCGGCGCCTTGGTATGTGCCTCTCGACCACGCCCGAGACCCTGGACTAACGTCGCCTCCAGTTCCTCCTCTTCGTCGCAGGCTACATAGTCGTCGCAGCCATCTCCATACGCGGCTATCGAACCACGGGCGCCCCCGGCAGTGGCATCTACAACAGCAACACCTTTTCCCTCAACAGCAACACCCTGGTCCTCTTTGGCTGCGTCCTCGCCGTCGCCTTTGTCTTTTCCTGGCTCTACGTCTGCCTCGCCCGCCTCTTCCCGAAGCAACTGATCTGGGTCACGGGCCTGCTCAACCTCGCCTTTGCCGTGGGGACTGCCATCTTCTACCTCTACAAGCGCTACTGGTCCGCCGGCATCGTCTTCCTCGTCTTCGCCGGCCTGATGATATTTTGCTTCATTTCCTGGATCCCGAGAATCCCCTTTTCTGCTCTGATGCTAAAGACGAGCGTCAACGTCAGCAAGCGTTACGGTCACGTTTACCTTGTTTCGCTACTTGGGGGCGTCGTGGGAATCCTGCTTTCTGGCCTCTTCTCGGTAACGCTCGTCTCCATCTATGTCCGCTTTGAGCCGTCGCCCAAGAACCCAAACTGCACCGACGGAAGCTGCAGCAAGGCTAAGCTGATTGGCCTGATCGTCTATGCCACCTTTGCCATGTTTTGGATCAGTGAATGGCTCAAAAACACGCTTCACTGCACCGTGGCGGGAGTGTTTGGAAGTTGGTACTTTGCCGTTCACAACTTCCCCAAGGGCGCGACGCGCGGCGCCTTGCGGAGAGCCCTCACCTACAGCTTCGGCTCCATCAGTCTCGGCTCCCTGCTCGTCGCCATTATTCAGTTCCTGCGCCAGGTGTGCTCCATTGCCCGTCAGCAGGCTGCCGACGATGGCGGCATTGCCGGCATGGTCATCTACATTGTCCTCTGCATCGTCGGCTGCCTCATCGGCCTTCTCGAATGGGCCCTCGAGTTTCTCAATCGCTATGCCTTTGTGAGCTGCGCCCTGTACAACAAGTCCTACTTTGCAGCTGCCAGCGACACGTGGCGGATGATCAAGGACCGTGGCATCGACGCCCTTGTCAACGTGAGCTTTCCCCCAATCCATGACCCCTTGCCAGCATGCATATCCGCTAACCACGTGCGCGCCCTAGGAATGTCTAATAGGGCCCGTCTTTAGCTTTGGGGCCATGTTTGTTGGTTATGCCTGCGCCCTCCTGGCTTACCTGTTCCTCCTCTTGACCAACCCGCAGTATAACTCCAACGGCGCCTTTACTCCGATTGTGGTTGCGTTTGGCTTCCTCATTGGGTTCCAGGTCTGCCATGTCTTTACCACGCCTATTTCAAGTGGCATCGACACAATCTTTGTTTCGTCGGCATGGGATCCCCAAGTCATGATCCAAGACCACCCGGAGCTGTACCAGGAGATGGTGCACGTCTTCCCCCAAGTGCAGCAGGCCATCCAGGTGCGCTAAAGAGGGAGGGCCGGAGCGTTTCCGTGGCGGGATTTGACGGCCTCTGGATGTTGTTCTTCAATGCTTCCTTATCCCCCTTTAATGGTTTTGTTTGATGGACCCGGACTTGATACCACAGTTGCGGCCGTGTATGGCCGCGGCTTACCAGGCTTGGTGGCATGAGTGGAAGGGGTAGGGAGTGAGAAGTGGACGGTTCTTTGCCAAGGGAGTGCTGCCCTTGTTGATGTGCCTTTTCTCCAAGTGCTCTTTAGTGCACGTGCAAAGTAACAAAGAGTCTAGGACTGCGTCTAGCCTAGCCCGGTGTTCCTCCATATGCTCTGTAGACTGCGTTTTACAAGCCCCATCTTATGTCGAGGCCGATGCTCGTTTCCTGCTTACAGGTATAGCTTACTCGGCTCGTGGGTCGACCGAGAAACGGTGGTAGTCGTCAAAGACCTCCCAGTCAAGCCGCAGCAGTCCTTGAAAGTCGGCGTCTCGGAGCACCTTGCAGTCGGCCTTGTGGCCCTTTTCATTCCAGGCAACGGCTTGGCAGTCCTGATGTGCCACGGTCAACAAAGGTGGGTTCCTGGGGACACGCCCGAGGACGCAACATACCCTATCGCAGTAGGAGAAGAGAGTGCACTTGGCACACCTGCTCAGCGAGGAGGACTTTCGATCGCAGCCTTGGCACGCCTTCTCGCCATTGTCTTCGGTGGCGTACTGCTGGACCCTGTCGCTCAAGCGAAGCATCTCGTCCAAGGCCATGGGGAAGATCTACGCGGCAGCTGATGAGCGGGAGGATGCACGAATCAAGGTTCGATGAGGGGGGTACCTTGACATTATCCCAGGCCTCGAGGCGAATGCCCACGGACCCGTCCATAAAGTAGTGTTGTCGGGGGTGGAGAATGGCAATGGTCGAGCCGACGCGCAGCTGCGGGTGATGATAGTCTCGGTCCGTGTAAAAGGCAACGACTAGGCTCTTACCAGCCTTGTCCTTGACGTCCAACCTCAGACGCCCAAAGTAGATGATTTGCATCACTTGGCCGAGGAGGCACCAGTGGAAGATGGGGCGTTCCGAAGACAAGTCGTAGAAGTCGTCGTCGGGCGGGAGTTCGAAATCGCTGGAGATTCTTTTGAAGTCGGGGAATGCACATTCATTGCGCAAGCTGACCAGCTCGCTTGGAGAGGCCATGGCGAACAGATGGGGGGGGTATGATGGATGGATGGGTATGAAGGGGCTAAAGACGAGGACGAATGGAAGGAAAAGGATAAAAATTGAGGAGGCGGGCACTATCTGTACAGGGTTCTAAGACTGTCCCGGGGAGCTTCGTCTCAGGGTTCTAAGACTGTCCCAGGTTATTGGCCCCGACCTAAGGACGACGAGCATGCTGTAGGGTAGGCAGATCAGCCCTTAGGTAATACTGCCTTTGGTAACTTCATCTCCTTCCTCAAGCATCATCAGCTGCATCCGTCACAACGACACGGTCACAAGTCGGGCGGCTCTTCATCATGTAGCGCCGGCCGCGCACCGCTCACCGCTCACCGATCACCGATCACCGCTCACCGCATCTCAACCCTCGCGCCACAATGGCCTCGTCGCCCGCCGCCTCGTCGTCGGCGTCGCTCAAGCCCTCGGCCCGCGACCAGCCTCAGCCGCCCGCCATCTCCATCGACACCCTCGTGAACCAGCTGCTCGTTGCCAAGCGCTCGCTGTCGTCCATGAACCTCGTCCTGCGCGCAAACGAGATCGCCACGGCCGCCCGCAACGCCCACGAGGACGCCCTCATCCTCGCCGCCCAGAACCGCTTCCTCGCCGCCTCCATGCTCGACCAGATTGCCATCCTCATGAGGGTCCGCCGGAGCATCCACGCCACCTACGAATGGGGCAAGAGGGACTTTAAGAAGCTCGTCCGCGCCATGGACGACGTCGACGCCGACCTGGCCGCCACGATGGAGATGCTGCGCGGCACCGACGTCCTCGACGACTTGCGCCCGAGCGAGGGCGAGAGGCGCAACCTGCTCGACTTTGTCGACGAGACTGGCGTGCACGCCATGAGGGACGCCATGAAGAAGAGCATCGAGGAGTTTCAGGTGCGTGCCCTGCCCGTTCCCACGTGCCAGCCACCGCCGCTGACGCCTCGTCCAGGGCATCCAGCAGTCGTTTGATGGAGACCTGCTTCGCTTCGAGACGGATATCCGCAACCTCAAAAAGGTCATTGCCCATGTCCCCCCTTCCAACTCGGACGGCGACGGCCCCGCCAGCAGAAAGCCCATGGCCGAGCTGCTGCTGACCATGGACGAGCACTCGTCCACCATGGCCCAGCTTCTCGCCTCGCTCACCAAGCACTTTGACATGTGCGTCACCGCCATCCGCACCACCGAGGGCGCCGCCGCCCTGGCCCGCCGCAAAGCCGCCGAGGTGACGCAGTCGCAGGACAACGACGCCGTGTCCATCTCGGGCGTCATCGCCGAGCAGGAGTCGCACATGTCGGACCTGGAGCCCAAGACGGCCGAGGACCGCGCCGAGATGCTCAAGGTGGTGATGCAGGACGCCGACGAGGTCGACGACGTGGTGCGCGAGATCCAGGAGCGCCTGGCCGCCATGGAGCAGGAGTCGGCCGCCCTCGACGAGCAGGCGCACGAGACGACAAGCGCCTACGCCTGCGTGTCGGAGGCGTTTGCGGCCCTGGCCGAGATCGGCGACCGGCTCGCCGACTACCTCGCGGCCGAGGAGGACTTTGGCGAGCGCTGGGCGCTGGAAAAGGAGGCCGTCTTTGGCCGGCTGCGCGACATGGCCGAGATGCGCCGCTTTTACGAGAGCTACGGCAGCGCCTACGGCAGCCTCGTGCTCGAGGTGCAGCGCCGCCGCACCGTCGACAGGCAGGTCGAGGCGCTCTGGCGCAAGGCGCACGAGGGCGTCGACCGCCTGCTCGAGGCGGACCGCGCCGCGCGCGACTCGTTCCGCCACGACGTGGGCGAGTTCCTGCCCACGGACCTGTGGGCGGGCGTGCAGGCGCCGGCAAAGAGGTGGAAGCTTGTGACCGTCGACGCCGACGAGGGCGCGACCGCGTCGGGCAAGGCTGAGGCAAGCCCGTGAGGCAGGCCGTCGTTTCTACACATGACGTTTCTACACATCACTGTTCCTGGTCTCTGGGCCCTCATCGGTCGCGGCCGGGCACAAGGGGCGGGGGGGCGTCTTGATGTTTTTCACCGTCGTGCTTCTCAGCGCCACGACATGTGCTCGAGCCTGTTTTGTTTAGAGCTTGTCTCCAGAGTGCCGGCCTTGTCGTTTTATAAAAGTACGAGTTTCAGAGCCTAGCACCGCACACTTTGCTCGGCCGACCGCCTCTGCATCGGTCCTCGAGGAGCTGCCAGCACCATTCGCCTATTCGCCCAATTGGTCTGCCGTCGTCACAGGCAGAGCCATGGCAGGCGGGCGTCTCCATTGTCCGGGCCCGAGACAAAAGTGCCCCGAGAATAACGTGTGGTTTATTACATCAAACACATCTATCTGGTCTATCCATCTAAACTGCAGTGCTGGCCCGGTGAGCTGCTGCACGTATCAATCCAGGCTGTTCCAGCCTCCAATCTGCCGCTCGGGGAGAAGACCTCCTACGCCGCAGTCGAGAGCCTCTTCGTGGGAACGAGAATCGCCTCGCCATCGTCCCGGGCTTCGTCGGCGCGCAGCCCGGCCGCGTTGGCTTGCGCGTTGTCGAGGTCCTCGGCCCCCTTTTCGCCCATGCCGTCCTCGAGTAGCTCCCCGCCCTCCATGACGGTGCGCAGCTGCAGGTGCTCGTCCTTTGAGTAGACGCGGATGCCCACGATGCACACGGCGTTCCACGGGTCGGGCATCTTCTCCTCCTCGCTGTCGTAGTCGTCTCGAGGCTGGCGGGGAGGCTGCGGCGCGAGACGAGGCTTGCGCGTCAAGTCGTCGTTGCTGTACAGCTCCTCCCAGTCCTCGACGGGGGAGTCGGACGAGGCCCCGTCCGACTCGGCTTCCGATGTCCTGGGTGCCTTCTCGCTCTTGGAAACGTCTTTGGTCGTGGGCGCAGGGGAAGTCGCCCGTCGGCGGGCAGGCGGCGGGCCACTGACGGGGGGCACGTCTTGTTTCTTGTCACCCGAGACGACGACGGCAGAATCTTCCGTCTTTGGGGTGTCTTGGGGCGACCCGCTTGAGTCGGATGCGTTGGTGCCGTCGTTTGACTTGGCCCTTGCCGTGGCATCCGCCACTTCGTCGGCCGCACTCGTGCCTTGAGATGCCGTCTGCCAAGTTTCGGGCAGAGGCCCGGCTCGCCTGTCCCCTGGGGGCACATCTTCGTCAGAGCGACGAGATTCAATCCTCTCGCGCCCTCGCCTTTTGCGCCCCTTCTTTTCGTCATTCTTGCTTGCCTGCGCCTTTGTGACTGATCGAGTCAAGTGACGCTTCTCCCACAGCCGACGCCTCTCCTTCTGACGGCATATCGAGGCCTTGCACTGGTCACGCTTGTGCCGTAGGCTGGTCACCTTGTCCACGTGGGCCCAGGCCTTGCTGTGTGCCAAGTCATAGGCGAAGCCGACTTCTTTTAACTTTTCGTTATTCTCACGCTCTTTGCACTCTCGCTTGACCACCTCCTCGACAGAAGGCAGGTTCTTGTCGCGCTGCCCAGTGACTTTGAGATAGACGACGTAGCTGCCCGCTGGCAGGTCGGGGAGCTCCACGGCAACCGAGCGCTTCATAAAGTAGTTGCCATGGGAGCGGACAATGTAGTCCTCGGCACCCGGCATGTCTTGGTTGTGCAACCTGAAGTGAATCCGGAACACGTATTGGCCAGCGAGGCCTTTAAAGTATCGCCCGTCGAGCTGCGAAAGGGCCAGCACTATCGGCGAGTCCTTGGTGAGCCGAATGTGAAACTTTTCGTGGTACTCGGCCTTCCACGGCACGTCGACCCCGATCCATCGCTGACAGCACCTCCAGTCCTCATCTCTGAAGAGGCGGGTCCTGTCGAAATGAGTGTACTTGCGCAACATATCTTCATACGGTATGTAGAAGATGCTGTCCTCGCCAAAGGTATGGTCCAGCTCGCGCGACGCGTCGGTTGACCATTCTTTCGAGCCGTCGCTCCAGCGACCTTCCCAAACGCCCTTGCGGATCTTGCCCCACGGGTTGCGCAGCTTGACCAGCCGTTCCCCAGACTTGAGCGTGCGTGCCTCCATCACGATATAGGCATGGCCCTCCGCTATCCCGTCGCGCTGGCCGTACCCGTGCTCAAGGAGACCGGTGGAGCAGCCAAACAGAAACTCTTGGTTGACCCTTGACATTTCCTTTTCCCAGAACTCGTCGGTATCCAAAATGTCCGACGAGAGCAGCTCCGTCGTGACGCCGCCGGAAAGGTCCTCTATCCCTTCACCGACGTAGCCGCCGCTGAGAGAGGCGTAGTCGCCGTGGGCCTTGGCAAAGGCTTTTTCGATCAGGGGAACCCAAGTTTCGTTCTGATCTTTGCACTGGGCGAAGAAGAGTGCCTTGGACCCTGTTTGGTATGTCCTCCGGTACACCGTTTCGACGTCTTCGCGGTCAATCTGCTGCAGCAGGTCGCGCTGCATGCTCGGACAGTCCCAACAGGGGGACTTGAGATATAGCTTGTCGTCTACGATGCTGTACACCCAGCCTCCATCTCGGTAGAAGACGAAGCCATAGATGCCGATTTCTGCACCGGTCAGCCGTGAGCGCGACAACAGCAAACAGGTGGAATTACGCACTTTCGTCATATGCCACACACAATCGCCGAATGCCGCCTTGGACGTTGGCCATGGCGGTGAGCCCAGCCATCATCCAGCAGTCGCCGAGGCTGCCCTGTTTGACATCGCCGCCATTGAATTCCTTGACGAAGACGGGCTTGTCAAATATCTCGTGAACCCGCTTCACAGCCTTTGGCACGGACGCGCTCGAGCCCAACAAGTTGGACCGGGTGAGTTCGAACTTTTGGTCGCCTAGGCTCTATAGGGGGCACGGTTAGCGTCGTCTGGCTCTACACTGTCGGGGGAGGAGGCCAGTCAGAGCCGCTGCTCACATTTAAACATTCAGCTCTTTGGTACTTGAGATCCCAGTCCTGTGTGCCGGTTAGTTGCCGCACGAGACATTTCCATGTGTCAAGGATGGACAACTCACCAAGTCCCAGCCCGGGTCCCGATACCTCATGTTGACCCTCTTGCACTCTTGGACAATCTTGAGGACCTTGCGACGGCACTCGTCGGCTGCTCGCTCATACCCCTCGCTCAGAAGCTCATTGGGCCGTCCCGAGGCGGCGGGGGCGACGGGGTCAAAGGGAAGGACGCAAAGGGCCTTGTGGAAATTGCGACTGGAGAATTTCTTCCAGATGGCGTTGATGGACTTTTGAGGCTGGACTCTCTTCTTGGGCTTCTTCTTCTGGTTCTGGTTGTTGTCGTTGGTGGGCGGGACTCGGGGGCGCCGCGGATCCTCCGACTCCTCGGACGAGCTGTAGCCGTGCATGTCGACGACGGATGGGATCGCTGTGCGTCTTGATGCTGGATTCTCGCTGCTTGTCGAGTGGCGGGTCGTGTTCAGGGTTGAGAGGGTTGCGTGGTGGCGGGGACACCGTCTTGGACGGCGAGGGCTGGATGAGACGGCAAACGCGAGTGACATGCAAAGCCTGTCCCGATGGACCAAGTGAGCAAGAAAAGGAAGAGGTCCAGAATGACTAGGGAAGAAGAAGTAGCCATGGCGAGAAAGTCGGCGACATAAGACTTGAGACCCTGGCCGCGATTCGGCCCCTGTTGGTGGGACAAGTCTCGGACAGGTGCAAAGGGCGAGTTTGATGCAAGTCCTGCTGGCCACATAGATACTTGGCGCAGAAGACGGGGGGATGATGTTCACCGACTCGCATGTGCGTGCTTTGACGGATAAGACAATGGTCGCCCGTCCAGGCCGGGACGCAGACAGTCATTGGCCGAGCACCAAGGGCGAAGTGAGGCTGCATGTATCGAGTACAGGTTCTTGGGCATGTACAGAGCATGTACGGAGTGTTGCGAGTCGTTGCCGTGTCCGGGCAGAGTAGGGGTCCAGTCAGTCCAGTCGACTGTCCATGGTCCGAGTCCCGGAGCAACGCCCGTTTTGGACCTTGCGATAAGTCGGGATAGGAGAAGCGCGGCCGGCCTGTGTGTACCCATTGGGAACTAAAAGTGTTTTTCAACGAGGCTCTGCTGTGGGACGCGGTCAGCGTTGCTTGGTCCTTTGCTCGGGGGAGGAAGACCAGTTGGGTCGAGTTGTTCATCCTGGGGGCGAGGCTCGTGATGGGAGGACAGACGCCAGCTGCTTCGTCGACCTTTTGTGCGTGCTGAGGTCTTCGGGGCATGCAGGGTGACGGGCCCCGGGAGACGGAGTGCGGTGAGGAGGTTGGTGAGGCCAGAGTGCGGCCACGAGCGATGAGAGGTTTCAACACTGTATTCGTAGGGCTTGCGGCGTGCGTGGTCGGTGCACGGGGTCGACCCCGTGCGAGGCCTGGGCTAAATACGTATTCGTACTGTGCAGCAGCTTTAAAGCGCTGTGCATTTAGGGGTCCAGCATACCTGCCTAATAAAGTGACCCGAACACCCGACTCCGAGCAGAGCTGAGCAGACAGGTCATAAATGACACATCATGTTATTGTTGTTGGACCGATGCGGGTAATTGTCGACATGTCCTGCCTGCGTCTGGACGAGGCCAAGATAACATTTTTATTTACATATTTATTGCGACTCGAGCTTCTTTCAGGAACAAAGGTGTCAGATCGTAGACCTGCGGCCCACCAAATGAGGATGCGAGAGATGTACATACAAATAGTAATACTCTTTCGCATAACGTAAAAGGGGTTGCTGTGCTCGAATGGTGAGACGTTGTTGGCCGGCGCCGGGGTGGCACTGGGGGCTGCACGACGCACACATTGATTGACGCAGAGAATAAGCCTATGCCAAGCAAGAAAGTTTCTGCCAGCCCTGTCGCTATAGAGAGAAAGGTAAACTTGACTCCTTTCGTTTGCGCCTTCTCCACTCGATAAAGACGTCTTCCCCCCCCTCGAAGCTGGGCAGGATGGCGCCATGGTGCAGGTCGACGCTGCAGTTGCAAGGGGCCGTTGAGAGGAGATGGGGAGGTTGACGTCACTGGCCCAGGAGGTGGCGGCCGAGGGCCAAGGCCGTGCGAACGGGCGCAGGATTGCTGCTGGGTCTGGCCTAAAGACTTCCGAGACTAAGCACATGTTGGCGACACAGCAACATAGCCCACAAATGCATCTCACGCCATGAATGACTCTTCCGACGGCATTTAGCAGCGGACAGAGTAAGATAAGAATAAATCTGCCCTACGTAATGCGCCCTGCTATTGCCTCAAAAAGAGAGGCGGCGTGTTTTGACGAGACTAATAATGCTCTTAAGCAGAGGGAAGCAGCCTACGGAAGTCATAAGGAGAAACCGGCAGTATCGTGGTCAACGTCCCAATCACTGCGGCGGTAAACGGCCTCGATCACGGAATATTCCTAGCGCTGAGTCCATAGTTAACGCGACTCTATGCCCAGAGATTCATCCCACATCGCGTCTAGCCAAGCGTTCATCGTAGCCTACTCTCCCCAACCGCTTGGTGCAGGTAACGCGGTCAATACCTTCGCCGAACCTCCGGATTCTCTCGTTGAACCACCGCTTGGCCTCTTCATCGTCGCACGCATCCAGGACATCGTCACCGAGCATGAGCTCCCCGTATACGTAGGAAATCGCCCACATGCGAAGGCACGACGTCCACATGCCCGCGGCGGGCTCCCGTATCAAGGTCTGGACGAAGCTTTGTGCAAGAAGGGCAGCATTCGGGTAGATAATGTTACCGTGGCGACTGGATGCATCGTTTGGAACCGAGCTAACACGAACGTGGGCATAAGAGGATGGCAGCAGGACAACCTTGGCCGTGGCCTTTTGTTGTTGTGGCGGAAAAAGGAAGCGCGCCGAGATTCGATCTAGATTGGCGAAGTCCTTGACGATGCGACGGTAGATGTTCTCCTTCAACCTATCTTGATAGAAGCTCGGTTCCAGCGAGCCATACGACCAGGCCCACTCTTGAAATCCTGCTGACCGCAGCTGCTGTGCGGCATCGTCAAAGTCTGCGTCTTCGACGACGAGCATGTAGTGCTGAAACCTGTTTAGCACGAGTCTGTAATCTTGGCAAGTGGCACTTGCCTCGCAAACAATTCGGACTCCGAGCGCAACAATGGCCCTTTCACCCCAAAGGAGAGCCGTAATGGAACCAAGAGCATGGGCGATGGAATCCATGGGACCAAGTGCTAGGGAGAGAAGTTGATGGAGACATGTGGGGGTACTCCAGGTGTTGGCCTGCCAAGTTACGTCACGTGTAGAGGCACGAGCCACGTCCAGCCACTAGCTTCCGTATTGGGAAAGGCCCATCTTTTGGAGGCGGGCCTCAACCCCCCTTGTTAGTCAGCACCCCGCTTCGCCCACATAAAAGCACCCTAACCCTAGGGGAAACCTCTTGCTAGGAGGTGTATGTACAATGTATAAGCCGAATGCGACGGCTTGCTAGGCCTGGCGACGTCGGAGAGGAGCACGCGGGGTCATGGTGGAAGGGTGGAGAGGTAAGACACGGGTAAATTGAGAGGGACAAGTTGGGAAAAGAACCCAATGCCTGGCGGGAGGCCGGCCCTTTTGAATGCATGCATCGGAGCATCCGAGGAGCTCGCGACGTTTATTTCAGACGCGTCAAGAATCGTTTCATAGGCTGGGCTGCGGGATCTGAAGCGCCGCGCGTAAGCCAGGGGGAAGAGGCACCCTAGCATTTGCCTGGTGTGCGCCCGTCGCTGTGGGGCGGATGCGGTCACCTCGCTTGCCCCTGTTCCCGTTGGGCAAGTACCCGTTGGGAACTAAGGGACGCTTCGTCCCTTAGTTGGGTCCGAATTAGCCGGACACGTTCCTAATCGCCGGACAAAATTTAGTATCTCTCCTACTAGATAGTATATAAAGGTACTTACCACGTGACGAAAGAATCGAAAAAAGCATTTTTTAAATATTCTTATAAGATATATTTATTTTTCTTTCATATTCTCTCGTTTTAACGCTATTATTTTTAGGCTATTACGTAAGCTTTATATCGATTTATAAATTAGTTGATTTTTACTTTTAAAGAAGAATTTATTACTACTAAAAACTAGAGGTACTTACTTAAAATAGGCTATAATTACTCCGAGAGCGTATATAAGAAAAGAAGCTTTATATATAATAGAAGCGAGAAGTAAAAGAAAAACTACTTATTAGTTTTTTTTATATAATAAATCGCTATTTAAGGTACTTTTTAAATAAAAAAGAACCCTTAGGCGCCTAAAGGTACATCTACCCCCGCCGCTCCCCGCGAAATTTTTGTCCGGCGATTAGGGGCGTGTCCGGCTAATTTGTACCCAACTAAGGGACGAAGGCCCTTAGGTCCCAACGGGTACCTGTTCCCGTTGGGCAAGTACCTGTTCCCATTGGGCAAGTACCTGTTCCCGTTGGGCAAGTACCTGTTCCCGTTGGGCAAGTACAAGGCGGCGACCCTTTCCGCCAGATTTGGACGGCCCGACAGTGCTTTCTATCATTAACCTGTAGTTTTTTGTATCCCAACCCACGACATATCATCCAAAGGACCTTGTGATCCCTTATCTATACCTCCTCAAGCCCACCTCACTCGACGACGACTCGTCCCTCCGCCGCACCGCACGAGTCCCTTCCGGCCAGGCAGACAGACAGACAGCATGTGGAGAGGGAATCCTCAACCCACCTACGGATACGGATACTCGACCAACAGGCAGACTCGGGACCCTCCACAATACGACCCGCTGACTCAGAACCGGCTTCTTCGGTAGGAACCGGACCCGGCGCGAGGCGTCTGTCGCCCAGTCTTTCGCGGCACTCGTCGCTTCAACCAGCCACGCCAAGTGATCCAGCAGCCATTCTCCCCCGAGGCGATCCGGCAGCGCTCTAGGGTGCCCCTTCCTCCCACGGTTGCCGAGCTCAACCGCTCAGCCACCCGCCGCCGACCTGTTCTTCCCTTCCGACAGCCTCCCCGCCGACCTGTTCGCCTACCTGCTCCCCGCCGACCTGACCCACGACTCGACATACAGCGCTTACTGTACTCGATTATTGAGCGCCCTGAACCCCCAGTCGTCCGACAGTCATACCCTCAGCAGCACTGCGATACCTCGTCTGATTCCAGGGGCAGGTCGACTGCGCCTCTGCTCCAAACTGCACAGGCTACGCAGGCTTCAACGTCGACGTCTTCCCCGACGACTGCACAGGCTGCGCAGGCTTCAACGTCAAAGTCTTCCCTGACGACGCCAAGCGTATGTCAACCAACCGTGCCTCTGTTGACACACAAGCAACAGTCCGGCTGACACGGCACGCAGGCCACGAGCAGCAGCGGCTCAGAAGCCGCCTCAGACGACATCAACTCCCAGTCCGAGGTCGCCGGCACAGTACCTCGTCTGAGGGCCGCGGCATCTCGACTGCAGGCTCGCATCCGCTCCAAACTGCACAAGCTGCGCAAGCTTCGACGCTGACGTCTTCCCTGACGACGCCAAGCGTATGTCTACCGTGCCTCTGTTGACACACAAGCAACAGCCCCGCTGACACGGCACGCAGGCCACGAGCAGCAGCGGCTCAGAAGCCGCCGCAGACGATATGAAACCCCAGTCCAAGGTCGCCGGCGAGGAAGCTGCCGCCGACAGCCAAGAGCCTTGCAACCCTTCCCTCGCTTCAGCCACCACTGCCTCGGCATCCGCAGCTGACATGGCTCAACCCACCAACGTTTCCGTTGACGACTCTTCCTCGCGTTCGGACCTCGAAATGATTTCCGATGACGACTCTTCCTCGCTTTCGCACGTCGAATTGATTTCCGTTGACGACTCTCCCTCGCCCCCGATCGTCGACTCAGACAGCGTCGTGTTTGAATGGACAAGACCATGGAAAAGGGCAATTGACCCTTACGAGCAGGGCTCCTGGTTCTGTGCGCGCTGCATGGGCGGACTGGAACAGAAGTATAATGTGCGCTTGGACGAGACGCGTATGAGGGCTCCGGGCTTCCCCATCCGGCAGAGAAAGTGCCACTACTGCCAGAGAATGGGTTTTTGCAAATTGTTTGTGTGTTTTGATTAGGCCCCTAAATGGCGTCGTGCGAGGTTGGAGAACGAGACAGGCCGACAAAGAGCCAGAATAGCGGACATGTTACTAGCGAATAGTCGTTTCCCAACAGAGTACTAGCGGACATGTTGCTAGCGAATAGTCGTTTTCCAACGGAGTCAATCTTCAGTCCTCGGAAGTGGTTCCTCTCGTGAAAGGGGTGACCCGTGTCCATTGCTCTCCAGCCCACTCTCCTGTGCAGTGGTGAGCCCCTGACGCCGCCTCCGCTCGACTCGCCTCCTCCAGGGCCGATAGACAAGGACAGACCCGAGCCCGACGAGGACGAAAAGCCCGCAGATGCTGCCCCCGACAATGTCAAAGTGGTCGCTGATGGCCGACAGGCCGTCCCAGAAGGCGCCCTGCGGGCTGGCCACGTTTTGCACCAAGGACAAGACTTGGACGGCGCCGATGAAGGCGGACACGACAATGGTGATTGCAGTCAAAACGACCGAGTAGTAGAGAATGGCCACGGGGTCGCGGGAAAGGGTCTTTGACGTGTATAGTGCCATCATGGAGGCGCCGTCCGTGGTGTCCACCAGGCACATGCCCGCTGCGAGCCCTCGTCGTGAGTGGACTGGCACCATGGGCGCGAGGAGCGGGAGGGGTGGGTGCTTACCGGTGAAGAGAATGGGAAAGATGAGGATGAGCCAGATGCTGGTCCCCTTGAGGGCATGGACGCTCGCGATGCCGAGGATGGCCACCTCGGACGAGGTGTCGAAGCCCAGGCCAAAGACCAGGCCGAGCGGCCACATCTTCCAGGGGCGGTCGATGGCCTTGAAGAGGACCGCCGAGACGCGGCCGACGAGCCCCGAGGCCGGGAGCTGGAACTGCGCCATGCCGGCCTCGGCCTCGGCCTCGCCATGGGCTTCCGGCCCCCCGTGCCGGCGCCACTCGATGACGGCCCGCAGCCGCCTCACAAGCCTGTGCAGCACCCACGCGTTGCCGAGGCACAGGAGGATGAGAAAGGCGGCACTGACGGCGGTGCCGATGATGTTGCCGACACGGGTGAAGTCGCGGAACCGCTCCTTGAGCGCCCCGCTGGTGGCGGCGACGACGACGCACGTCACGACGACGACGGTGCTGTGCCCGAGGCTGAAGAAGGTGCCCACGGTGGCGGGGCGCTGGCCGGCGGCGATGAGCCTCCGCGTCATCAAGTCAATGGCCGCGATGTGGTCTGCGTCGAGGCCGTGTCTGAGGCCGAGCGTGTAGGACAGGACGGCGGCCGAGACGAGGCCCGGGTGCTGGCTGAGGACGGCGGCGGCGATGACGGCCCAGATGACGAGGTTGGCGAAGACGAGCAGCCCGATCATGGCCATGGCGTTGGAGGGGAAGCCGCGCAGCCACCGCGGCTTGGGGGGGAGCTTGAGGCGGCCCATTGCTGTTGCTTGCTCCTTTTACTGGCTTGGTTTCGCTCCTTTGAACAGCCAGAGCATCGAGGCGTCTGGAGAAATGGGCTTATGTTGCTGCTCGAGTTCGCCGTCATGGCGTATCGGCAGTGAAGAAGCATCATGAACGTCTACGACCGAGGGCCACAAAGCCGCGCAATCCTTGCGGGAGAGGGGAAGCTAATAAAGATAAGAGCCGTCCATGCATGTGTAGCTGCTTGTACGTAAGCGCTGAAGCCGCAAGGAGACGCAGACGCGAAGGATCTTCGGATCAGCCGTCGCGTTGCCCGCAAGGGCTCACGATACGGTGGCATACATCCCGCATCCAATTGTTGCATCTTTAGTAGGGCATTGCAAACTCGGTTCAAGCAGCTGCGCCCTAGACTCTCGGCAGTATGCTGGCGGGCTGCTTCTTCCCGGCCTGCCAACCCGCGCCAAGAGGTTTCCAGGGTGCAACGTGGACAGAGAGTCGACAAGCAGCAACCGTCGCTACCCCAGCGTCTTCAACGGCTCGGCCGACACGCGCGCCGCCTCTTGGTTCAGCGCGTCAATCTCGGCCTGGACCAGGGGAATGCCCGACTTTTCCCGCTCTGCCTGGGCCAGATGCTCCAACTCGCCGGGAAAGTAGATGCGGTCAACGCCGGCGGCGGGCTCGCAGCCGACGACGCGGTCGTACAAGTGGCGCATGCGGGCTCTGAAATCGTCGGCCGGCATGAACAAGTCGGGCTTGATGGCGACGAGAAAGTGGCCCACGTCGGCCGGACGGCTGGGGTCGTAGGGGTTGGTCACCTCGCCGGCAAAGGCGGAGCCGGACAGGACGCCCGAGAAGACGTCCATCATCAAGGACAGCGCGCTGCCCTTGGGGCCTCCCATGGGCAGCATGACGCCGGCCAAAGCCGCGCCGGGGTCCTCAGTGGCACGACCCAGGGCGTCGAGGGCCCAGCCGGGCGGAATGGGCTCGCCGCGCCGCTGGGCCTTGTAGATCTTGCCCCGGGCCGCCACCGACGGGGCCATGTCGATAATAAAGTCGGGGCCGCCGTCGCCGCCGGGAGCCCCGCAGGCAATGGGCGACACGCCGAGGAGCTTGGTCCGGCCTCCCCACGGGGGCATGGCGGGACTGGAGTTGGTGAAGACGAGGCTCATCATGCCGGAATCGAGGGCCTGCTGCACAAGCCAGGCGCTCATGCCAAAGTGGTTCGAGTGTTTGACGACGGCGAGGCCAATGCCGTAGGTTTGCGCCGCCTCAATGGCGGCCGCCATTCCCGCGTGGGCGGCCACGAAGCCGAAGCCATTATGGGCGTCGACCTGGGCAACGACGGGAGTTTTGTGGACAACCTCTGGCACGGCTGCCGGGTCAAGCACGCCCTGCCGGATGCGCTGGCAGTACGATGGAATCCTGTTGATGCCATGCGTGTCCACGCCTCGGAGGTCGGCAGCCGTCAGACACCGGGCCACCAAGGCCGCATGCTCGGCCCGGACGCCATTGCCCCGCAAGACGTCTTGGACCAGTCGGCGGGCCTCGGGCGCGGCGACGTGGATCCGGGGCGGCTCCTGTTGGACGCCGCCGTCGCCGGTTCGGGGGCCGGCCGAGGTCATTGCTGAGAGAGGAAGTGGTTTTGAGGGGGAGACGAGGGGAAGAGACTGACGCCAGGAGAGAGAGGGACGGAGGAGGAGGAGGGGGATTGATTATCCGATGACCGGCCGTCCCGTGACTCGGGTTCATTTGTCCGACTTGCCTCAAGCCCATCTCCATCTCCATCTCTACCTAGTCATCATCAGACTGACGTCTCCATCCCCAGTCATCACCAGACTGACGTCTCCATCTCTAGTCATCAACAGACTGACGCCTCCATTTCTAGTCATCATTAGACCGACGTCTCCATCTCTAGTCATCGTCAGACTGGCGTCTCCATCTCTAGTCACCATCAGACCGACGTCTCCCATCGCCAGTCATCATCAGACCGACGGCGCAGTCCCTCGAACATACTTGGTGTGCTGCGCCAACACCACAACCTCCTCGTCTCCCTCGTCGCCAACCTTGACAATCTTGACCGTCACAAACGCCAACGACCCCCCAACCCGCTCCGCCGTCGCCTCGACCCTCACCCAGTCTCCCGCCCGCGCCGTCGCCAGGTAACTCAGGTGCATGTCCACGCTCGCCCCCGTCGTCTCCCGCCCGTCCCACGACGCAATTGCCAGCCCCGTCACAAAGTCGACGACCGTCGCCGACACGGCCCCGTGCAGCGCCCCCTTGCTGTTGGCGTGCCGATCCGTCAGCTGCAGCCGCGTCGTCACCGAGCCCCGCGTCACCGTCTCCAGCTCCATGGCCGACAGCGCGAATGAGTAGATGGCGCTGCTGGCCACGAGCCGCTCCAGCAGTGCCTGCACTTGGCCTCTCCGCGCCGTCTGCTCGCTCGTGTTGGCCTCGGCGCCTGCTCCCCATGTCGGAGGGTGCGATGCCATTGTGCGCTTTTCGTCTTGTGACCTTTGTGCTTGTGCAGAGTATAATGAGCCCAGAATCGTGACCGGCAATGAGTGTATGATGATATTGATGCGACTGGGTGACGGATGACCGAGGGCAATTGAAGAGGCTTGCTGCCCTTTTGGGCTCCCCAATTTGAGACCCACCCAACGCCCAACGCAAGTGGTTAAGACCCGGCGCAATCGGCCTCTTTCCCACCGAGAGCAGCCAAACTCAAGTCGTGTAATTATGGGCTTGCAAGTTGACAGTTCCATGTTTCCTATTCATGTCGTCGGTCTATGTACGTACATACATTTATTACAATAGAACTGATACGTGGTCCCACGACTACCGACAAGTCTTCACCAACAACCCCACCGACTCTCATTATAATTACGCTCTTTTCAAAGAGCAGCGGCCAGTGCCCAGAAAGCCCCAAACACGCACGCCATGGGGCTAATCTCATACCGGCCGGCGGAACCTGCCACGCGCACGGGAGGAGCCGTCTCGCCGCCCTTGGGAGGTTTGGGGGCGCCCTCGTCACCACCGCAGTCGGGCTTTCCCTGGCAACTGCTGGGCTGCGTCTCAATGGGTCGAGGAGCAACTGGCTTGCCGCTGTTGCCCGTGGCCTTCTCGCCTTCCGGTGGGGGAGCGACATGCTCACCACCGCAGTTAGGCTTGCCCTGGCAGGGGAGCTGCGGGGCGCTTGGCTGCGTCTCGATGGGCTGAGGAGCAACTGGCTTGCCGCTGTTGCCCGTGGCCTTCTCGCCTTCCGGTGGGGGAGCGACATGCTCACCACCGCAGTTAGGCTTGCCCTGGCAGGGGAGCTGCGGGGCGCTTGGCTGCGTCTCGATGGGCTGAGGAGCAACTGGCTTGCCGCTGTTGCCCGTGGCCTTCTCGCCTTCCGGTGGGGGAGCGACATGCTCACCACCGCAGTCGGGCTTTCCCTGGCAGGGGCTGCTGGGCTGTGCCTCAATGGGTCGAGGAGCAACTGGCTTGCCGCTGTTGCCCGTGGCCTTCTCGCCTTCCGGTGGGGGAGCGACATGCTCACCACCGCAGTTAGGCTTGCCCTGGCAGGGGAGCTGCGGGGCGCTTGGCTGCGTCTCGACGGGCTTGGGCTGAGGAGCAACTGGCTTGTCGCCAATTCCACCCGTAGGCTTCGCGACTGCCGGCGGCTGGGGAGCCACATCACCACAGTTGGGCTTGCCATTGCAAGGAGTCTGAGGGGTGCTTGGCTGCGTCTCGAGGGGCTTGGGCTTGTCACCACTGCCACCCATGGGCTTCTCGCCTGCCGGCAGAGGGACGACGTGATCACCGCCGCAGTCAGGCTTGCCATGGCAAGGAGTCTGGGGGGTGCTGGGTTGCGTATCGATGGGCTTAGGTTTGTCAACGTTGCCACCCGGCGGAGCGACGACGTGATCACCGCCGCAGTCAGGCTTGCCATGGCAAGGAGTCTGGGGGGTGCTGGGTCGCGTCGTCTCGACGGGCTTAGGTTTGTCAACGTTGCCACCCGGCGGAGCGACGACGTGATCACCGCCGCAGTTAGGCTTGCCATTGCAAGGAGTCTGGGGGGTGCTGGGTCGCGTCGTCTCGATGGGCTTGGGTTTATCACCGATGCCACCCGTGAGCTTCTCGCCTGCCGGCGGAGCGACGACGACATCACCGCCGCAGTTGGGCTTGCCATGGCAAGGGGTCTGAGGAGTGCTGGGTTGCGTCTTAATTGGCTGGGGCTGAGGAGCAATCGGGTTGCCGCCTGTAGGCCGACCGCCCTCGGAAGGCCGAGGCTGCTCGCTGTGTCCGCAGCCGGGCTTTCCGTTGCACGGACGGGGGTTTGGCTCGGGGCCGACCTCGCTGTGGCTTGGAGTCGGCTTGCTGGCCGAAGTCTTGGGCCCCGTCTCCTTGCAAGAGGTCACGGTGGCAACCTTGGTCTTCGTCTTGGTCAGAATCGGACCAGGCCCCTCAGAGGTTGTGCAGTCGCCGCGGGATGGAGGGGCCGTGGCGCAGGCGCAAACTTGGCTCGCGCCCCGAATAACGGACGGGATTGCCTCGGGGGGGCATTCGGTTGCGATACATGGGACTAGCAGCTGGGTCAGGCTCTGCTGAGCGGCTGGCTGGCATTGGCAGACGTAGTTTTTCACGTCGCAGCCAATCTTGGGGACATATGAACTGAAGCACTTTTGCGCGCAGCTGGGCACGGCAGACGTGGCGACGGCTCCGCAGTCAGACGTAGTTCCGGGTGCGCAAGGAGCCTCTGTCGTGCCTCCCGGCGCAGACGTGACGCTGGGAGAGGTCTTAGTCTCCTTAAGGGATGTGGCGGGCTCGCTAGATCCCGTCGGGCCGGGCTGGCTGGAGCAGGGCGTAGTAGGGTTGGCCGAGACGCAGGAGCAGAGAGCGGATACGGCCGGAATCACTTCGAGTCCCTTTGGAATGCCGCAGGCAGAGACCACACAGTCAAAAGCGGCTCTCTGGATGACATCGGTGGACTTGCATTGACAGGCATAGTCGGCCTTGTCACACTTGGCGGCTGAAACTGCGGCCTTTTCGATACAAGACTTGGCGCATTGTGGCACAGCATCGGCCTTCTTCTGACAAGGGGAATCCGCATCGCAAGACTCGCCCGGGTGGCTGGTGACGGAGCTGGCGCTCTTGGTTGATGGTTCCGAATTCGTCGGTGCTTGAGTAGTCTTATTAGAGTAAGACGCCGCCTCTGAAGTCTTGCAGGGCAGTGTAGAGCCTGTGTGGTGAGGTGGCCGGGAGGTCTCCTTGCAGGTCTTGCGGGGCGGCGCCGAAGAGTCCGACTTATGCGGCGGCTTCGACGTCCCCTCTGGCGGTGCGGAAGAGTCCGTGGGGGTTGTTTGGGACGTGGCGGAAGCTGGAGCCGACGAGGGCGTAGCAGTCGCGAGACAGGCACAGATGGCTGATCCGGCGTTAATGGCCGGCAAGGCCTGTTCAACGCCGCATCCAATCACACAGCCTTGAGCGGTGGCGAGGATGGCCTTTGAACTTGCGGGCGTGCATTGGCCTGGATGGGTCAGCGGCTGCTCGTTGCCAGTGGGTAATGGTCTGCTTACAGCCAAGGTCTGCGCTGTTGGTGCAGCCGACCTGAGAGGCGGCGCTTTTGACGCAAGACAGAGCACAGCTAGGAAATGCCGATGTCAAGCTCTGGCACTGCGGGTTGGCAGCGGCGAGGTGGGCGAGAGCCAAAAGACTCAACGCACCAAACGAGTTCTTCATGGTTGAAGAAGCCGTTGAGTCCGGAGTACTTGGTAAAGATTGGAGATATTAAGCGCAAAGGTGAGCGGCGTCGGGCAAAACGAATGAACTCGACGAGACCGGAGCAATCAGAAAACCAGTCGCAAGACGAGACTGGCAGAGCAAGACCTGATATATGTATGTACATACCTGTCGTGTGGCCGGGATCGGATCGAGCTGTTCTCGTGTTGGCGAGCGGCCCAGGTTCCTATATTAGGAAACGATCATACCAGGTCCTTGTCGGTTCATGTTGATCAACAGGCCTCAGCAAGAGGTTCCATGCATCACGCAGGTCTAACATGCGGGGCAGCAGAAGAGTAGCATCAAGACAGTCAAGACACACACGGCAATGCCCGAATCGAGAAAAAGGTGGCCTCTGGAACGACCTCGCACGCCGACGAGAGGGATCGCGAACGACACCCTCCTGTCAGGCCAACCAGGCTGGGAGCTGGAGACATCAAGCCAGCTTTGCTCTTTAAAGCCGCATATCGAAGTGGAAGACTGTGTGATGAGCGACATGATATCTGTTTCCCGGTCGTGTGCTTAGGAAAGACAGCGTGGAGAACCAGACGGCACGCCGAGTTCCGTGCCAGATCCAGCTTGATGGGCCGACGAATGACCCCACACTATGCGGAGCAATCGTCAGTTCAGGCGGAGGTGTAGGGGGCACTGGAGAGGGGACCCGAGAGGGGACCCGTCGAGGGTGTAGTAGTATCCCGGCTGGGGCAGCTCGTGAGAGGGTGAGGAGGGCGTTGGTTCGGTCTTGCTTGAGGGGGCCCTGTCGAATCTGGATAGCTGGCCCGAGCCGCCTCGGAGTTTTTTGGAATCGTGTGGGTGGACAGGCCCTAGGGCAAGAAGGCAAGCCATGCGTGGGCGGTAGTGCTCGATGCCGGGGCAGCTAGGATTGGGCCTCGGCTGAGCGGAGGAGTTGGTCTGGGCCCGTTGAGACTGGGTCAATTGGTTTGACGTTTGATGTGGCGGAGAGGTAAGAGACGAGTATGCCTTTTCGCAGTGGCACTCATAAATGGCACGACATGGACTTCGGTCAAGGCCAGTCACAAGCTTCTCCTTGTTGGGTTGCCGGAAGTCAATCATGGCATTGCAGGCTTGATTTGATGCAAGGGCGGACGTTGTTGGTAAAGCCTCATGGTTGGTTTTGGCTCTTGCTCGTATTTGCAAGACGCAGAAGGGACTGGTCCCACTCTCGCAGCATCAGCAGCAGCCGCACTCGCAGCATCAACAGCATCAGTCGATGCACCATCCCGACTTGGGTCGATGTCCGTCGGTTGCAACGCTCATGGGAAGACGTGCAGGTCCAGCGGGTGGGTTGATGGGGTGACGTGTCGGCTAGGGACGGGTCGTACGCATGCGAGTAGAGGTGCGGTGCAGTGCAGACTGCAAGCTTACGTGCAACGGCGGACAGGGTTTGTGTTGGAGCTGAGGAGATCGTCGTCGATGGATGCGGAGGTTTCCTGCCGACGTGGAAAATTCGGGCTCGTTCGGCCACCCAGTACTTCGTAGGTACAAACAACATGTACTTCGTATGTGATGTTGTACCAGTGCCCGAGGCAACAGGGCATCATGGCATCAAAGGATGAGGCCGTCATTTTGCTAGGTCGCTCGGCTTTGACTTTGACCCGTTCCTTGCATAAAGGGTTGTTGGATGCGGGACGGCAGATGGCCTGCTCCAGAGCCGCCGCAACTCACCTCGCACCAGATTTGTGGTTGCTCAGCCAAAGAGAATCGAAGCATCAACAAAGCACTCACGGCCGGCACCTCGGGAGCAGCTTGTGCACCACATGTCATCGGCCCATCATTCACGCATCGGGCGACATTGCAAAATGTCTATCCAGACGCGCTCGCTCCCCATTCTCGATCACATTGTCATACTCGTGACTCATTCGACCCTCGAGAGCCTCCCGACAAAGCTCAACGACTCTTTTGCTGTGGCGCCCGGCGGACCTCATGCGGATGGACTCACAGCAAACAAACTCATTCTCTTCGCCGACGGCACATATATTGAGCTCATTGCATTCGTCGACGGCGTGGATCCTGACCGACGGGCGCAGCATCGCTGGGGCGAGCTGCCAGAAGCCGCCATCATCGATTGGGCCTACACCTTGAGACACGAGGTCGACTTTGCGGCTGTTCAGCAGAGAGTCGCGCAGTCGCAGTCAGGACTCGTCTACAGCGATCCCATCCCCGGTGGCAGGACAAAGCCCGATGGGACGATGCTCAAGTGGGCGGTAGCGGCGGCGCGAGGCCCCGATGGCAGTCCAACGCGGCCCGGCAGCGTGCCCTTCTGGTGCCTCGATCGCACGCCTCGGAACCTGCGTGTGCCGTACGAGCAAGAGCACCAGCTGACGCAGCATCCTTGCGGCGCCCTCGGCGTGTCGTCGCTCGGCGTGTCTGTGCCCGTGCACGAGGTCTCGGATCTGGGCAAAGTTTACGACGCGATTCACGATTCTTCATCCGAGGGCGGCGCGTGGCAGTTCCAGGTCTTGTCGCGCTCGGGCACGGGCAGACACGTGGTATCTATAACTGGAGCCGAGGAAGCGCGGCGCATCGAACTTGTACTGCACGGCGACTCTGCGACGTCGGTAAAGCTTGTTCCAGGCGTGGTTTTGCGAGTCGAGGCGAGGCGGCCATGTTGAAGAAATGTTGCTGGCGGCTGGCGACAATTCATCAGAATCGAGATACTTTGTAAACATGTCACTTTGCGGCTCGTTCCCACAAGGGGGACACCTATCCTCAAGGTACAGGTATTCATGGTCAAAGCTCGAGAGCTACGGAGCTCATCGATTGGCCCGCCTCGGTTGCCGGGTGGACCTTGACGAAGCCCCCGGCGTCATTCCACCAATGACGTCGCAGACGTCGCCTCCAGGGCCCCCACAATCAATGAGAGCTAAACCCAGGTCGTCTCGCCTCTAATAAAAGTCGGATCCGGATCAAATTCATTCCCCTCTTACCTACCTTTTACCTCGCATCTTCGATCCGTTTGCGACGACGACTACCTATCTAGACGCGCGCAAAGCTGCCTATTCCCGGGTGACGCTCGTTCCCAACACTCATTTACTCGCTCGTTTTCACCGTCCCGTCTCCTGACTCGTTTCCCTCGCCGGAAGAGCGCCCACCAATCACCATGGCTCAAGATCATTCCGAAACCCCCGTCGACGTCGACGAGACTTCGACCAACCCGGCCGGCGACATCGAGATGGCCGAGGATGGCGCCCCCGCCGAGGCGCAAGAGAATTTGCCCGAGGGGAGCGAGCTGCCCTTTGCTGACGGCGACGATGCGGTCCCTCCGCGCATCAGCTTCATGGAATATCTCGCCAGTCCCGTTGTCAACCTCGTCATCGGCCAGAGCGAGCGTCAGACTCTGCTCGCTGCGCATCAAGCTCTCCTCGCCAAGAGCCCCTTTTTCCAATCGGCCTGCCAGGGCTTCGTCGATGATGGCAGCGTAAGCCACGCGCTCCATGTTCTCCCGCCACAGACTCGGCGCGCGCGCTTGCCTCGATACGATGGACTGACCGGCTTATAGCCACGCCAGATTGAGCTCCCTGACGAGGACACTGAGGCCGTCGGCGGTTTCCTCGAGTACCTGTACACGGGCGAATACTTCCCCAAGAAGCTCCCTGGCCAGCGCACTCTCGAGTCCGACGCCAGTCTGCCTGCCGTCGACGACTCGGGCGACCAGCTCCTCAAGCACGCGCGCATATACACGCTGGCCGAGAAGCTCGGCGTCGACCCGCTCAAGTCGCTCGCCATCTCCAAGATTCACTGCGTCAACTCGACGGCAAAGGGCGAAATCACCTACGCGCGCTACGTCTACGCCCACACGAGCGTCGACGACACGACGGTGCGCGCCCCCATTGCCAGCTTCTGGGCCACGCGCTCGCACATGCTGCGCTCCGAGGCCGAGGAGGAGTTCAAGTCGCTGTGCTTGGAGTACCCTCAATTCGGATACGACGTTCTCAGTAAGTTTTGGTGGTGTGCGCTCCCACTCGTGGAAACTCGATGGCTGACTGTCATGCTTCAGCCCGCGTCTTGGACGAAAAGCTCAAGAGGGAGCGCAGCGACAAGATGCACCCGGCCACGGGAAGTGCGCGCAAGCGTGCGCGTCACAGCAGCGGCGCAGCCTAGACTTTCAGAATCTTGTTCTTTCTCATGTACCGATGCATCGTGTGGCGGAGCCGAGAGTCATCTCGCCGGCAACGTCTTGGTTTAATTTCTTTCCCGTCGCATCTGTTGGTCTTATTGGCTGTCTTGATCCCGACGCACCACGTGGGAACGGTCGACAAGCGCCTCTGTATAGCTCCCGGAATGCAGATACTAGATGTGAAGCCAGGCGGCCGTCTGATGCCGAATCGGCCTCGGTTGTCTCTGCGCTGACGGCGTGCTGTTTATTTCTATAAAAGCCAGTTGAACGAGAGCGTTTGAGGGTCGGCTCGAGCCTCTAGCCGCGAAAGACGTGCATCTTTTCGATGTCATTCCTGCTGTGGTCCGCTGGGAGTTTGTTGAGGCCGCCGAGGAGCCTGTATTGGTCATGGAGCCGTCGATTAACATCTCTGGTGCGCGCCGTGATTTTGTTGCTCATAGAGCCTTCATACCCAACAAGACACCCGATGCTCTGCAATCCGCGCCTGTACCCCAGCCGTAGTAGTAGTAGTAGGTGGTACGGAGTACTTGCATGGCCACACCTGCAATGAGCACGGAGGTCAATGACGCTCCTTGTCGTGGCAACAGTCCCCGCCTCGCTTTTCACCACTCTGCTGTCCCAGCCGCAATGTCGTCGCCCTGCTCCCCCCATCCCGAGGCCCAAGACGATGGACCCGACGACTCGCCGGCGCCAAGCCCGATGCTTGAGACGAGGGCGCCGGCCATCGACGCGGCGACGCGGCCCGGAGACGAAGACGAGTTCGAAATCGACGAGGAGCCCTTTGGCGACGACGGCATCACCAGCGTCACGTCGAGCGTCTACGCGTGCACGTACGAGCGCGGCCGCCGATATCACTGCTTCAAGAACGCGCGCTATCCCATCCCAAACGACGACATGGAAAAGGACCGCGAGGACCTCAAGCACGCCATGCTCATGGAGCTGACCGACGGCGCCCTCTTCTACTCGCCCGTCAAGAACCCGCAGCACATCATTGACTGCGGCACGGGCACTGGTAAAGCTGTGTCCGCACACCAGCTCATGCACGGCGTCATGACCCTTGGCTGACACGAGCAGCGGGCAGGCATCTGGGCGATTGAAGGCATGTCCTCCCCAAGTAATCCATGGCAATGTGGTCTGACACTCGTCCTACACATGCAGTGGCCGATCGGTTCCCAAGCGCCCATGTTCTCGGCCTCGACTTGACGCCCATCCAGCCGCTCTGGGTGCCGCCCAATGTCGAGTTTCTCGTCGACGACTGCTACCAAGACTGGCTCAGCCACGAGACGGCCGATCTTGTGCACTTTCGCTTCATGGCCATTGTCCTCCGAGATATACCCTGTGTCGTGGCACACGCCTACAAGTATGTGCACTCACCTGTTCCTGGCCCTGTCTACTCCCCCACACTGCTTTGCCCATCTGACCAAGTCTCCCATTCCCCTTCCCTTAGGAGCCTGAAACCCGGTGGATGGATCGAGTTTCAGGAACTGCAAGGCTTGCCGTACTGTGACGATGACACCATGGGTGACGACGACCCGTTCAAGCGGCTATACGAAATAGCAAAGGACGCCTACTCCAAATTCGGCATGAGCACGACAATAGCGGCAGAGCTCGAGCCGTATCTGCGCCGTGCCGGCTTCACCAACATCCACTGCAAAGTGCTCAAGGTTCCCATCGGCGTCTGGGCCAGGGACGAAACCATGCGGCTCATCGGCCTTTATCAGAAAACGGCCGTCACCGAGTTCATGTCCACCCTCGCCGGCCGGCCGTTTGAGGCCCTGGGAATGTCTGCGGCCGAGGCTCAGTTGACGCTGGCAATGGCTCGAAAGTCGCTCGAGGACGTCGGCGTGCATCGATATTTCACCTATCACTTCTGGTGGGCGCAGAAGCCGGGGCACGGCCGGAGCAGAGACATGCGTCGAGACGATTCGCCGTGACCGAGTCTGCCTTGAACTGATAACAGTGGCTTTTCCGGTTCAGGCTCCTACAAGTTAGACCAACATTAGGAACATTAGGAATACTCTTTAGGAATTGCTTCCAAGGAGTCCAAGCACTGCCTTGGTAGCACATATATTTACAGCTTTGCTTACTCCTGTGACGCATCGGTGCATTTAGTCTCAATCCAGCGAGCCAACTGCACACTCTTCAGGTCTACAGCTCGCCATAAGAGATGGCTAGCCCAGAAGGTCGGAATGTCTTAATGACCTTGCCGCGTCCCCATAGGCCAGCGTTGTCCCGTCCGCCGAAGAGCCACGGCAAGCTGCGGCGGACAACCATTATTTACATCGGGCCATGGACGAGGTAGAAGGTGTAACTGATGTCGGCAAGGTACTGTGGCACGGGCGTGACGAATAGCCTTTGCAGCAACTTCATCTGCTGCACCGCCAACACAATCTGGATAGCACCGAGGCAGCACCAAGGAAATATGACGACCAGATCCCCACCGACAGTAAGGCTCCATTGTGCTTCTCCATAGCGTTGATATCCCCGGTGCCTTGTCGAAGTTGGCCACCCCGCGACGAAGAGGGCGAATACCAAGTTGCCCACGATGAGTAGTTTGAATATGAGGCTCGGACGGCGCTTCCGGCGTCGGCGATAGGAGAGATGAATCGACATCTTGATGTCTTCACCGGTGTTGTCTTACTTCTATACAGAAGCTTCTAGTGACTAATTTGAACCTTTTACTATTCGCACGCCGGGTCGATGCACTCTTGACGTAGCTTAGCGAGTCGACCAGGTGTCAAAGCAGCGCATATAACATTATATCGTCCATGCGAACGAGGCTCCTTGACCGGTAAGTTGTCTTACTTCCTTACTTCATACAGAAGATTCTAGTGACTAATTCAACGGTTTCCGCAATAAGGAAGAGGGGAGGGGATATAGAGAGGGATAGCCTCGACCGCTCAGAACGTATACTATAGCCACCACGTCTCAAGCAAGTCACACCATCTCGCTCAAGCGACCCGTGATTCTATTGCGGCATTAGTCTCATGCGAGGGCGGCAAGGCGCCTAGTATGACTTAGTTGTTCCTTTCTCTAATATATACGAAGTAACGAGTACCCGTTGGGAACTTAGTAGTACTACTTCGTACTGCATGTTTTACCTTTTGTCTCAACCAGTTGGAAGTATTGAGGAGGTCTTTATTCAGCAAAGCGGCGCGGACGCCAGATCGACAAAATATGACTGCACTCACCTAGCTGCCAAGCACAATGGATGTCACGGCGACTCGTAGATTCTGAAGCTTCGGCTGCCTGGTTGTCGTGGCCCTCGCGGTCCTCGGCTTACTCTGCGGCCTCAGGCTGCCCAGAGAACCCTCCGTAACTTGGTTATTGGAGATTATAAACCACGGCAGCAGAGGTAGCGATGCGTGAGAGAATTCTGGCCGGTGAAAAGTTGCCAACACCGTCCTTGGCCCGCTGAGGGCGACGATTTGAGCGCCTTGGGCCTACACGATGCTGGATGGCGAGGGATTAGGTCTCCTATGGCTCGTACCTACTTCCTAGCTAGCACGTCTTTTGCCCCAATAGCGGACTGGCTTCGTCACAGCCAGACGCAATGCCTCATGCATGTCTTGTGAGTTGGATGATACACTGTCTCACGTCGGCAGTTGGAGAAGTTGATTGGATCGCCGGGGAGAAGGCAATTGCTACACCGGCATGACTTTATAGCCATCTTCAGCTCAATGGCACTGTCCCGTTGGTGCTCTGGGGTCCGCATGACGGCTTATATACCTGTGGGTCAAAGAAAAAAAGGAGTCTATAGAAGTCATGCCTGTGTATTCGTAGCAACTACCGAAATAGGCTCGAGAGTAACCCTGAAGCTTAGAGAAGAGGCATTCGCCGTCTATTTAAAGACCTTCGTCCAGCCCTCTCAACCCGCCTTCTCTCCACCCTCGTATACAACTCGACAACCATGGACTTCGCCAACCTACCAGCTCATAAACTTGCAATGGACGAACCTGCCCCGTCCGAGGTCATCGATGGTCCTGATGGCATGGGTTATCGCTGGATTCTGACGAATACCGAGCGGGCTCATATAGCTGATATGCTCAATGTCGACGGTGAGCTAGAACACACAAACACACATTGCCCTCGCTTTACCGTCCCCAAATCAAGGTACACATTGACTAATCGCTGCATGTGTTAGACTCTATACTGGTTATTCGAGGCAACGTCATGGCCCAGGAGCGTTCCGTCTGCGGTGGATGCGGCAAGCACTCAGGCCTCGACGATTTAGTCCACAACGCCCTCCACGCCGGCATCCACTCTGCTCCATTCATGGTAGATGTTCTGGTTAATGGGCCGAAAGGACAGAGTCCTGCCCATGATCTGGTGTGCTCTCGCTGCACCACTAAATATGAGGGCTCGTTTTGTTGGCCATTTCCGCGGACTTGGGCCTAGTGGAACGAGGTAACTCGTATGCCATGTTGGAAGAGCCGTGGATTTTCGATTGGCTTTGGCAGGTCTCGGTGCAGGTTTTTGCCCGCGTTTTCCCTGCACTGTAATGCGAATGCAGAGGCGACCTTGGTCTTTGATCGTCCTATGTGCCCCTTTTATCCGTCCCATTTTGACAAACTTGACAAAGACCTCGAGAAGCTCGAAGCGCTCGTTGATTCCCGTTACGCATACTTGGTATACTCCAACCTCTCGACGCGGTGGGTTTTCAGCCACTGAAGCACCATCACTAAAGCACTGGACGTGATGATTGCCTTGTCAATATCACGAAGCTCGAGTTGCTTGCATTCAGCAAGCACTATGGCAAGCCTAATCCGCAAGTGGTACTAGAGGTAGTACAAGCTCGTCAGATAAAGAACGCCCAATCCTCCCTCTCGTGCAGAGCCAACTCCTTGAAGATACTCTTGGGCATCTTGACGTGAACGCCGAGATTCGGCAGATCGACGAGCTGTGTAATCGCGACATCGCCGGCAATGCTGGTGAGTTGATACGCCTCATGCTTGGTCAGGCGGCGAGTGGCGACAAGGAAGTCGACCATCTCCTGGATCGCCGTCTTGGTGGCAATGGTCAGATCCGGATCGGTGGCCATGGCGATATAATGCGTCGCCGTCTCGGCCCGCGGCCACGCGAGCTTCATGTCCTTGCGAACCGTGAGCTGGATCTCGCCATGCAGCGATGTCTCGATGGCGGTCTGGTCGACCTCGCCGTCGCCCTGGGCCGCGTGGCCGTCGCCGACTTGAAACAATGCGCCCGGCACGAAGACGGGGATGTAGAGCGTCGAACCGGCGACGATTTCCTTGTTGTCGATGTTGCCGGCATGCTGGCCCGGCGGATTGCTGCTGACGCGGCCGAGCTCCGGAGCCGGGGCGACCCCCACGCTGCCGAAGAACGGCTTTAGCGGCACGACGATGCCGGGGAGAAACTCGGACGTCATCGCCTGACGATCCAGCCGTAGGATGCTGCTGCTGTCGGGGACGGAAGGGTCGCAATTCTCGGGCACGATGCCTCGGCACTTGTTGTAGCCGTATGCAATCGGTAGATCGATCGACAGTATCTTGACTTCAAGAACGTCGCCAGGTTCCGCACCCTCGATGAAGACGGGGCCGGTGAGGATATGGCCGCCCGGACCGCGGCCGGGATTGCCGTTCGGAAACGCGGCTTCGACTTTCTTGAGCGACTCTTGGATGTCTTCGTCTGGGATCCCTGCGCTCGCGAGACTTGCGGGCGTACTGGTTATTAGTGTGTCGACATCGATAATGTCACCCGATGCTATCCGCAGCACCGGCTTCGCTTCCGACCAGTAGTATCCGTAGGCAACCGTTTCAGGCGTCGCCTCGAGCCGGTGCACTATACACTGCACCAGTGGCGCAATCGCCGCCGCAACAAGCGGATATCTCATGTGAGCCGTCACGTCTGCTATAAGCGTTTTATAGCTCTCCGCCGGAAGGTTATTGGTTTGGATTCCAGTCGGGCCGGCCGTTGGGGTCGTCTTAAATAGGTCGGTGCCATTCTTAAAGTGAAGACGATTACCTCTAGAAATAGTATAGAGTTGCGGCCTCTACCAGATCCGGTAGATCACCGAGAAATACCTTACTCTGAGGCAGGAATACAAAGGTTAATTCGTAAATGAGAGGAGATGCACGACAGCTGGACGGGTCCTGCGTTTAAGCTTGTGTTTGAGCTTGTGTTTGAGCAGTCACACCTCCTTACTCTAGCCGCCTGTGATGTTGTCTACGTGAATTGTTATAAACTTGGCCTCGAAACAAACCTTGCCCGACAATGCATCATGTGCCCTTAAGCCTTGCACTTTCCCGTGAAGCAATAGCCGCAGTCCTCCCTACCCTGACCCCTGGAAGCATCCAAGCCACCGCTTCCGTCCTTGTTCCTAGCACAGCATTTACCAGCTCTATTCTTGCTACAAGTAGGCCGTTAGCAGACAGTCACTCCTCAAAGACGCTCTTGAATGTGGAAATACCAATTATGGAACGAGTTCTGCGGTCCGAGCCTCTTCCCGGAGCATTTGTCTTCACTGTTGCGCTGCCCACTGCAGCCCTTGCGAGGCTCGAGGATATTGTATCGTCGCGGGCTAAGACCAGAGCCCTCATCTGGCGTGGGACTCGCGGTGGCCAAGGTTGCCATGGTCACGGCGACGGTGGCGAGGGTGGTGAAGAGCTTCATTGTGTCAGATGGTGCTGAGATGTATGACGAGGAACGCACGATGGCGTATGGATGGCACCAAACATCTCGACAGCATCTCGACAGCTCCATGCGAGCCTTTATACCTACCAAGTACCTCGTGGTTCCCCCTGTGCTGAGTCTTCTCTCGGCCCTGGGTGCCCCGGCTTACAATATGATCACGTCTCAGACAAGAGCACGCTGCGAAATTTGAGAGGTCACCGGTCTCAGTTCTTAGACAGGGAATGCACCCTTGAACGGCTGAGGGAACTGCATATATTTATGAGACATCGCATCGCGGTAGAAACATGAATGGAGCCCGGGCCGCAAGCGCGATGTGCACCATGACAAACGGCTGTGCGAATTGATGCCGCCGCATGAAGATCCGATAAAAGGAGCCTCTGCCTAATTCCTGACAGATGTCTGTATCTTGGTTTTCGAACAACGTGATGCATCCATGGTCAACTTGGAGCGCACCGAGACAATGTCAGCCCTGTGGCTTGTCATCACATATCACATGCCTTTTGTGTTTCATGTCAGACAGAGGCAGACCGCTAGTACCCATTGGCTGCCTTATATCATGTTCAGTCCCATAAAAGCGAACCATAATCCGGATATTCGATGGCCAAAGCAGCATATATAAGGCAAGTACTTCGTACATAGCGAACGACACTTTATGAGGATATCCAATGGCTAAATTATGCAACATAATTAATCAATCTGCACCTTGTTCGTGAACCGGTGCGATTCTGTCCACTCAAGAATGGCAGCAAAGTTCTTGCAGGTATGCTGGAAACCCCAGCCAGAGGTCTGAAACGGAAGCTTATCCAGCGGAGACACCCATTCCAAGGACGTATCTCCAGCACACATGATGCTCTGCCTCAGGTAATCCCAACAGTGGATGAGATGCTCGGGCGGGATTTCGTCGAATTGACCAGCGCGGGCGTTCCAATACGCCTTGTAGGTAATGTACTATGTGAGTAACCTATTGTTAGACTTGTAACCAGCTTGCAACATTGGTATCATGCTCACCAGGCAGTGTAATTGATGAAATATCGCCAAACATGCACGCTGCTCATTTTCTGGGTGGCGTAGGCCGGGCATGTTGGGGAGTTGAGTGTCGTTTTTCACTACGATGAAACCTTTGCCCTCTGTGGCCGAAAGAATCATCAACATACTACCAATGGCAAATGGACAGAGTTTGACTTACTCGGGATGAGCGAGAGCCATGCCTCCTTGGCCGTGCCTACCGGCTCCTCACCATATATTTGATGCAGCCGAAACACCTCAGTGCGCCACTCTTCTGGAGGCAGCCAGTCTGGATGCGAATCAACATGAGGAAGGCCGCCTAATGGGATTGGAGGCTTTTTCTCATGCTCATGGCCATGAGCATGTTGGTGCGGCCCAAGTGCCTCGCCTGCCGTCTTGTGGCTGTTCCGAAATTGAATGAAGACCACGGCGCCGAGAATGACATTGGAAAGGGCCAGAATCGCTGTCAACAGAAGAAACACAACAGAGCGAGGCGTTGTCTTTGATGATTTCGGCGTGCTCATCACGGGTGCTTCCAGGAGGGTGTCCTTTTCCTCCAACGAAATGTCAACCTCGGAGTCTTTGGCGGTTGAGCTGTGATGGTCTTTGTAAGCTTCCGTCATTTCGTACATGTGCTTCCCAGGTAAGCCAGGCAAGCTGGAGAGCTTGACTGGCCGTGATGTGTAGTTCGTTTATGGAGCGAGGGAGCGCCAAAGTTGCCGCGCCAGCAACATGGAATGCTTCGGCGCCAAATGCAACGCTGCCGCGCCTAACTGATGACGTCGAGGGAACCGTATGCAGTGGAATGCGGCGGTGCATTGCGCCAAATCCCTAATCGACACGATGACTACATGTAGCACCTCTTCAAACTTCAAATTGAACTTGTATATGTGGAAATCATGACTCGTATTTGAATGCAAGAATGTTATTTGCGCGCCTAAAAGTGCAGAATTTGGCGCTCATTGATACACTGGCAGGCTCTTTGGAGACTTGTACGGGTGCCGTGGTGCAGGCTTTGGCGCCAAGGAATCTTGCAAGCAGCATCTTGGCCAGCATTGTGTGCCAAAACGAATTCATTCAGGAGTAAAGCTCTTCAACAAGAATGTACGGCGAGCAAAGCCCGTAAACAGTGCCCCCTCGCTAAACCATGCCGCGACCGAGGGCAGAGCCAAAGTATGCAGCGCTCGAGGATTCAGACTCTGACGGGCAAAACAAGCAGGCTCGAGTGAAGTCGTGCTTCGTATATGGCTTGACCGCACTCGGCTTGTTGGGCATTTTCTGGGCGGTGGCTCAGATTGCTCAAAGCTCTCAACCAGCGGCTTGCGCGAATCCGCCCATCCGTCGAGAATGGCGGGCTCTCAAGCCGCAAGAGCAGCACGACTTTATCCGAGCCATAAAATGCATGGCCAAAACCTCGTCTTCCTGGCAGCCAAACCGCACCATCTATGATGACATTGCCGTGCTGCACGGAGGAATCGGAAGTTTGTGTAAGTCGTGCTTTAAAACGGTGCTGGTGCGTCGTTGACGTGACAACAGGTCATCGTTCGGCTTGTTTCCTACCATGGCACAGACACGTCTTGTCTGTCATTGAGTCGATGATGAGAAGTCGCTGTGCATACCAGGGATCAATGCCGTACGTGCAATGAGCTGGTGCGGGCGTTGCCGTGAAAACTGACCGTCGCCAGATACTGGGACTGGTCTCTAGACTGGATGAATCTCGCTCGTTCGTCTATATGGGACAACAGCGCCGGCTTCGGCGGTGACGGGGACCCGGACGGTGCGGAAACGGTCGGCGACGGCCGGTGCGTGATTGACGGCCCGTTCGCGGACCTGCGACCCATCATTTACAACCACACGCTTGCTGAGCATTGCTTATCCAGAGGCTTCCGAGATGGCAATGCTACAGGCCGCCTGTCTGGGGAAAAGTTTAGTCCTGAGAACATGGGCGACATTCTGAGGCAAGATGATTATTCGGGTTTCTTGCGCAGGGTTGAGAGGGACTTGCACAACACGCTCCATAACTCTGTTAATGGAGATTTCAAGGCCATGACCGCCGCCAACGGTAAGTGCAGGTTTCTGACTCTGTAAATTTTATTTCACCTTGCTAATCAAGCCAGATCCTCTTTTCTTTTTGCATCATGGAAACTTGGATCGCTTGTGGTGGAGGTGGCAGCGAGAAAACCCTCGCTCTCGACTACTCCAATACTTGGGGCGGCACATGCACAATTCAACGGGCGCGGCAAGGCTCGATGATGTACTCATGTTTGATGGATTCACAGAAAACGTTGCTGTCCATCAGGTCATGAACGCCGAGGCAGGGTTGCTTTGCTACACCTACTAGTTAGTGCCTTGAGGAACAAAATGCATCAATGAACGAAAAGACATGTGTACTACGACCGTATAGGCACGCAGTAGGGCACGCAGGAAAGCAGAAAGCCGGGAACCGGCCACGTAGCAGGAAGGCACAGCCTTCGTGGCATGGAAATTGGCAGCTTTACTCCTAGGACGACGTACTCGGCGGAAAACCAGATATTTTTACATAAAGACCCGGGCAATGGATTGACGCTGACATATATTCAAGTCGATGAATTGATCAACATCGTCCAAGTCTGGATTGATCCCGCACCCTGCTTGCATCCTATCTTGGCGAGAGGTCGTCACCACAATGACCATTTGAGCCGTCTTTGGAGAACCACTTGTCCCTGCTTAGCCCTACACGGGTCCAATGGTGTAGTCTTCAACAGACATGCCACGCTTGTCTGGGCCGATAGTATAATCCTCCACGGTCTTGCTGCGCTTCTCAGGCCCAATTGTGTAGTCCTCAACAGACATGCCACGCTTTTCGGGGCCAATCGTATAATCCTCGACAGTCTTGCTGCGCTTCTCAGGCCCAATAGTGTAGTCCTCAACAGACATGCCACGCTTGTCGGGCCCAATGGTGTAATCCTCGACGCTCATTCCCTTCAACTACATGTTAGAGTCTGACCTCGATGGTTTAAGGTCAAAGACTTACGGGAGTTGGGGCGGCGTTGGAGCAAACAGCAAGAGCTCCGATGATAAAGGTAACGGAGAACCTCATGGCGAATTGGCTTGGTTGTTTGTTTTGAAGTGGTGATGTCGTGGTGATTTCTTGTCTTCAACCCAACAACAACAAATAACACCTGCCACCGCTAGTTTATATTTTCTGGAAACTGTCGACTGATTTGTCATGGTGTTGCATTAGGCGCCGGAGGCAATCATTATTCTCGCAGCGCCTGGGAACGCGCCTACTGCTTCTGCAGTGTCTCGCCTTGGTACGTAGGTGCGCCTACGGCAAGGCGCCTCGGAGCCCTCGTGGCCAAAGGGCCCACTATGACGTTGGGGCAGTGGCGCAAGGGGCAGGATCGGCGGGCCGGCCCGGCCCGGACCTCCTGGCCACACCTAATTTTGTTAGCAGTACTTCGTACTTCGTATGTCCTGTGGGTTGGCGATTCCTAGTCCACTTTCTCATTCGTCGAGTGACTGGGTCCCTCGAGGCATGGCGACAGTACTGCGTGTTCCTGCCCGCGTGACCGCAAATATGTTCACGCATGACTGTGCGACACATACTGAATAGACTGAGGAATTTCAAAAGCTAGTTGATTGGGTGCAATGTCAGAGTCGTAGGTCAGGACGTTGATTGACCACGAAAATCTATGGTCATATTTTAAGAGTATTGCTATTTGCACAGTAACAAATTGCTATTTGGACAGTAAACCCACTTTTTCGGCGCGCACCCCGCGCGCCCATGTCCCGCCACCAAAATTGAGTGTATGTACATGGCAATTGAGAGAGCCGCGCAAATCGTGCGAAGAACGCCCCGACACGCAGCAGGGCACGCAGCAGAAGGCACGCAGCAGGGCACGCAGCAGGGAGCCGGGCACGAAGCATACATCAACAAGGAGCCGCGCACGCAGCAGAGGGCACGCAGCATACATCAAGGAGCCGCACACACAGCAGAGGGCACGCAGCAGGGCACGCAGCAGGGCACGCAGTAGAGGGCACGCAGCAAGGCACGCAGAAGAGGGCACGCAGTAGAGCACGCAGCAGAGCACGCAGCCGGGCACGAAGCATATAGTAGAGCACGCAGTAAGGCACGCAGCCGGGAGCTAGGCACGAAGCATATATTAAGGAGCCGCAACGGTACGAACGAAGGTTACTATAACTACGTAGTCGCGGGGGACACGTGCATACAAAAATTGCGGTATCGGCACCCGTAGTTAACCGCGCCACAGTTACCCACTATTTGGTAGGATGACTAGGAGAACCTGTAGGACGGGCAAATGGGGCGTATCGTTGGAGCTGGAGCTTCTGCATTTGATCAGTTCGCCCCTCCCCGGGCAGAGCCACAATCATCCAGCCTGCATTCAAATCTTTTCCCGCCACAATACTCGTTCAGTCTTATCACGGTTGGGAGCACGACGAGACTGCTTTCCGAAGGATCCTATCGCCTGGAGATGTCTGGAACCCCTGGGAAAGGCTACGCCGGGATAGTTCCTATTCCCCGCCCGCAGTCACCAAAACCACAGTTTCCAACATTTTTCTTCCACCTCGACGTCAGAGAAGACTTGAAAGTGCCGAGATATCTAACGACAGATATTGAGGTGCTTGAGAATTTACTTGGGGATGATTATGTTACGCATGTCTCAGTCAATGGGTGTCATATGTGTGCCAAAGTAGGGCGCGACTTTGATGGCGGAGCGATGCAAAGAGAAATGGATTGCCTCGCCAAAATTACCGCCTACGCCGCTCAGCACCCCTCGCCAATCAATGTGCCAAAACTTCTTGGACTAATTGAAACGCCTAACGATGGACATGTCATCGGAATATTGGAGGAACTCATCCCGCATTCTGAGAACCAACAGTTCTCAACGTTGGCAACGATAGACGATGTCACTGCGATTTCGAAGGAGCGAAAGGAGGCCTTGGGTCTTACAGGTTCGACAGACAGTTGATTGGTTGCATCATCATGGCATCATCTGGGGTGATGGCAAGGCGGATAATGTTCTTGTTCACCCTCATACCGACGAGGCATGGCTGATTGACTTTGGCGGGGGGAACACGGAGGGTTGGGTTGATGAAAACTTAGCGGGGACGTTTGCCGGTGATTATCAGGCTGTAGAGAGGATTCACGAGTTTCTACAGATTTCCTGGGGCCCGGTGGCTTAATGCGTAGTGTATTTTGTAACATTTCGGTACAATACCTGCATACTAAAGCAATTCAGAAGTCTTGCAAGCGCCTCTCTGTATGATTGAAGGCTGCAGCGAACTTTGGAGATGTGACATATTAATGCTGTCGACTTGTATAAAATTGGCGTGGCCGTCGTCAAGATGGCTCAAGTCCCTTTTCTTGACATATTCTCAAATATGGTCCCTTCTACTCAAGACCGTCTTGCCGACTCCAGCGCTGCAATGGCACTTTCTTTACTATTCATCGGATGGGATATATACGCACAACTCCGGCCAAAACGCTCCCCACAAAAGAAGTTGAGGTGGTGTAGAACCCCGCCCGGCGCGAAGGCAGTACGTACACTCGAACCGGTCCAGTGTTATTACAGTTACGAGTTACATACTGCATGAAGTCTTGGTGTTACTTCGTATTCGCGTATTTTACATGCCCAGGCCTACCATCTGCTGCGGGGCTGGTGTACTGGTGCCCTAGCCCTCGCCTTGGTCAGCCTCTGGTGCGGGGTGACTCCCACAGGGCTATTGCACGCACCTTCGACCATCCTTGCAAACCTTTCCGACACAACCAGACACTCGACTCCATTTTCTTCTTGGCATCCCGCCCGCTTCATCAACCTCACCATGTCCACACCCCGACACGACGCAACTACGACCTCGGGCCATGGCCAAGGTGCTCCGCCATTGGCGTTGGAGGATGGGCACAGTAAACCAACTGTGGAATCACTGCCGTCTCGGGAGGAACGAGACGTCGTGATGCCCGTTTTGCAACGAGACGAAGTACCCACAACATCGAAATGGGAGATTTGGTCGTGGTACGGCTACTACGTTGGGGCAAACGGCGTTGGCCCGTTCAACTTTGCGCCAACGGCTTTCCAGAACATCCTAGCGCAAGCCGCGGCCGGTTCGAACCTCTTGCACTTTGCAGGACGCAAGCGCAACGTCAACAGCATTGTCTTGATCTGCAACGGTATATCTTTCGCCATACAGGTCGTCTTGTTTCTCGTCATTGGCGCCTATGCCGACTTTGGAACTGGCCGACGCTGGATTCTCTTGACAGCTTCGATTATTGCTTACGGGACCGGTTTTGCGTGGATTGGCGTCCATGACGCTAACCAGTGGAAAGTCGCTGCTGCTCTATACATTGCCGGATTGATCACGTACCAAGTCGCCACAACATACTGGATTGCCGCCTTTCCGTCACTCGCCAGAAATACCCAGCACCTCAAGGACTCGACGGCTGCCTACAGAACTGGAGACATATCTCAGCAAGAGCTTGCCCAACGAGACGAGCTGGAGCGCAGTAGGCTAAGCAACGTTGCATTTTGGACGCAATCCGTTGCCGAGGTCTTCCTACTGGCCATCATTATCGGATTGATGTTTGCCCTCAAAGTTGCTGATCGTACGGCAAATAATAACTGGGGTTTATCTGTGCTCATTGCTGTTGCCACGGGATATTGGGTAGCATGTTCTATTCCTTGGTTTTTCATCGAAAAAACCCGCCCTGGATTGATGATACCCCCCGGCAAGAACATGCTGACTGCCGGCGTTTGGCAGCTTCATGAAGCTTTCATGCAGATTTGGCGCCTAAGACAAAGTCTCATCTTCCTTGTTGGCTACTTCTTCTTGGGAGACTCGCTTAACACTACCGTCACACTTGTCGCAACCCTCCAAAATCAGCTCGTCGGTTTCGACACCCTGGAGCTAACGTACTTGCTTATACTCAACATATCGGCTCAAGTCATCGGCATAAGTGCATTCTGGTCAATTCAGAAAAGATTCAACCTAAGCTCAAAGACCATGTTTAGCGTCATTATGCTATCCATCACTTTGCTTGACGCCTGGGGCATGACCGGCAACTGGACCACCAGGCTCGGGTTTCATAACATCTGGGAAATCTGGGTTTATCAGGTGTTTTACGGCCTGCTCGTCTGCCCTTGGTACAGCTACGCACAGATCATGATCAGTTCTGTAACGCCCCGAGGCCACGAGTTTCTATTCTTTTCCGTGTTTAACATTGTTGGCAAAACATCTAGCCTGACTGGACCATTTATCAGCAGTGCGATTATAGATGCAACGCCAGGCGGGACGAACGACAGAGCCCCGTTCTTCTTTCTGTTTGCCTTGAGCATTGTTAGCGCGGTTGGCATTTTCATGTTCCTTGACGTGGAGAAGAGTGCGAGAGAGCAAGATAACTTTCTTTCGCAGAAAGCGTTGCGAGCTTACGCGGTTTCCGAGACAAACAGGGGTAGTTAACAATCCACCGCATTGCATCCACAAGAAGCGGGTCAACTGTGGCTTGATCGGGCCGTGCCGATGCCGCAAATTTGTGCCCCTTGGCAAGTCAGGGGGTGTTTGAACTATTTTCGTCCTTTTGTTCCACACAAGACACAAGGCTCAAGTCCTTTCGCAAGTCCTTTTGTTCCTCGAGGCACATCCCCAAGGCATTCGTTGCTCGAGACACAAAGACACATGCCTTTACACAAAAAGAAAGTTGAGATTCGATCTTTTGTGAATCTCTCTCCAATCGCATGGAACATTGGCAGGGCTCGACCTGTGCTTGTCTGTCTCCTTCCAGCACTCCTCGACGCCATGCTGAAACTCTCGAAGGATGCCGGCGCCAGCATCCAGGAGCGACATGTTGGCCATGACTTGTCTAAACACATGCCGCTGAGAGCCCGTGGCGAGACTGGCGCTGGTGCTGTAAGCCCATGCCAAGTACTTTGGGCTCGTCGCAGTCGAGAGCGTCTCCCACGACGGCAAGATGCGGACGATGCTCTGATGGATCTCGGGCACCCCGGTCAAGGCGCCGGACACAACCGTGTTGAGATAGATGAGCGCTGCATGGCCAAAGATGCGGGTCCGTATAACGTGGCGCGAAAACGACTTGCTGCCATGCGCTCCGCATGGATGTTGGGTTGCCGGGCTGATGTCGCTGGGGAGTCTTGCGATTTCCTGCTCCAAGGCTCCTTCGATCTTGCCTGCTCTGTGGACGAGGTCGCGGACACTGAGGTTTCCCTGGGCTGACTGGTTTCTCTTACTTATTTCCAACGCTGTGATATCCATGACGGTGCTCAAGACCCAAGCCTCGCACCCCGTGATGTCCTTGAGAGCGGAGGAGAAGGCCTCCTCGGCAAGCAGTTTCCGATAGCCGTTGGCGGTGTTGGGCATCTTCTTTTCCGCCGCACTGCAGAGCACGTCGTTCCAGACAAAAGTGGCGGCAAAGAAGACGGCCGCCGTGTGCTCCATGGCAGACGGATAGGGGGTCGGCGCAGCGTGCATCAGGTCGGGCGTCGGAGACGACGTCGCCGCAGGTCCCGTCGACGGCGCAGCAGCAGACGGACTGTGTTGATCGGGGGCCAAGAATGCCAAGGTGGAATCCAGCAAGTGCCCCTGGTCGGTGACAAACTGTGCCACGCGGCGCAGATACAACCGACAGCTTCGCATGTTGTTCCCGAGTGCCTGGTGAGTCGGTATCAGTGGGCCTGTCCGCCGCGGAAGACGGCGGTGGTATTTACCTCTAGAATCGCAAGATGGACGCCGCATATGACTGGCTCTCCGTAGATGCATGGCAAGCTCGGGTCGATTCCGTCGAAGCTCTGCGCGGCCAGGTCTCGGTGTCGTTGGTAATTCTCCAAGGCCATGTCCCTAGCATTCGCGTCCGTGGACTCGTTTAGGTGTAGATGGTATGCGCTCATGCTCAGGGATATGCTGAAGAAGGTGGGAGAGCGAAGCATCAGGCAAAACAGCCAGCTCTTTTGCGACACGGAGAGCGCCTCGTCCAACGAGTACTGACGGGCAAAGGTATTCTCCATGAAGTTTACGAGCAGCAGGATGTCGATTTCCGAGGCCTCGATGCCCAGATGGCTCGGCCTCGGCACGGACAAGTAGCCAATCCAGGCCATGTCGAGCTTGTCGTCGGGGCCGAGGGACAGGGGCGTGGCCGCGCCAGACATGGTGTTGCGACTGATGCCACCCGCCCAGGCGTCGTCGTCCAGGAGAGGCGGAGAGGTGGCCGTCTGCGGCTCGCCCAAGGACTCAAAGGTGGTGACGCCAGGACAAGGGCTGGCGTCTGAGGCCTGACGGAAATCAGCCGAGGGAGTTGGCGCCGTCGTCGAGTCCATGCCGCCAATTGCGTGTTTCCGGGAACGCAGTCGAAGCTTCCTGGCCTCTTCCCTCTCCCTGTCTCCCCTGTCCTTCCAGGGAGGGCGAGGCCCGTAGCCGTGGCACGGAATGCCGGACTGATGGCACTTGGAGCACGGCGGACCGTCTTCGGTGCATTTCTTCTTGCGGAGGCGGCAGGTCCAGCACCCGGTCTTTGTGCGCTGTGCCGTCGACATGGACATGTAATGGTGGCTCTCGTTGTGGTGCCGAAGCTGTTGGGGGTGACATGGATCCGTGCCAAGATGATGACGGCGGCGATGCCCTGATTCAAGACGCTTGCTCGCCCGTGTTGACCCGACATGTGTCTGTCAATCTCTCCAGCCGATGTTATGTTGAACCATCAGCCGACATGGCATGCATCATACACGTCTCAACATGTCAACATGAAGCAGCTGGGTTCCATCAGGCTGACATGGCATGCATGATGCAAATGCGAGATGATGGTGGCACTCTACACCGAGTCAGGGGTAGCCCAAGTGTGGTGGTGTCATGTGTCTCAGCTTTTCAACATGTGAAACGGGGTTAAACATGTGAAATGAGAGACATGACATCAATCCTCTGCATAGGCAAAGGCCAGCGGACTACGGACTGCGAGGTTCCTGTCGTGGTTTCCAGGAACTGCCTCGTCGACAAAGGCCAGCTTCACCCCCTTGCGGAACAAAAGACACTGGCTCGAGCCGCCATAGTGAAACATGCCAATCTCCTCCCCTTTACTCACTGGCTGCGGCCAGCCTTGGGAGAACCTCGAGGCAATCTCACACGTCGACACGTCCGCGATGCCAATGCCAACAAAGCACATGAGGCCGACGGGATCGTCCGCCTTGATGAAGATGACGGCGCGCGTGGCGACGTGGCTCAGGTAGACTTGATTATACAGAGGCGGACGCACGGGCTCGCTGAATAGACCGTTGGTTGAGCGCTCCGAGAAGTATGCGCCGCCGATGACCTTTGCGTGGACGACGTGGCCCGACACTGGCGAGTTCCAGCCATGGTAGCATGTTATCTTGAGCAGCGACTGATACACGGTGCCGCCGATGAAGTCGTATGCCAGCTCGTCGTGATCCAGCATGTCGGCGACAGAGTAGTTGGATCCCTTGAGCCAGAACCTGTCGTGTTGCTTGACCTTGGACTTGATGGCAACTGGCGTCGACTCACACGCATTCACCACCCACTCTGGCTTGCCCGGATAGCCGACAGGGCGCATCTTGTCCATGTCCCTGAAGCGCCGGACGAAAAAGTCGTCCCACGACTTGAACCCCCAGTGGACGGCATCGCCTTGCGGATCGCAGTCGAACAGCTGCTCGAACGTGTACCGCCGGCCGCCATCCAAGTTGGCGTCGTGCTCAATGGCGGCCACGGCTTCCTTGGACAGCCAGCCGCCGACGCCGGTCGTGATGACGGCCTGAGACGTGCTTGTCTTGAGCACCTTGTCGCGCCAGGAATCCAGCACCGCCTTGAGCTTCGCATTGACCCGGGGGTCGAGGAAGAAGGCATGTCCGCTCGGAGTGCCCATGGGCCAGTCCAAGATGGCCTGGAACGGGAGCCCCATGAGCCCAAAACCGGGGGCGGACATTGTCCATGTGGGCGCAACCTCGGCAACGATGACGCTGAATAGGTCGAGCATGTGACGATAGCCTCGCACATGGCTGTGGGCGGCCTTGTTGTCGTTGTAGGGGATTTTGTTGGGCACTTCCTGGAACATGGCCGAAGCCCACATGCAAAGCTCGATCCTGCTTTCGATGAGGTCCCTGAGACCTTGGACAGTAGGGTCGACAAGCGGAACCGAGTTTCTGGCGTCGACATCCTTGATGAAGTTTTGCAGCCAGCATGTGAGCTGATGATGGGCATCCGGGACGCAGGCTCTGTTCAAGCCGTGTTGAGAGCAAGGCTTCATGGTCGTGATGAAGCGTGTTGTGATGACCCCTTTTTGGCCCGCGCACCATGAGTGTGTTGTGATGACCCCTTTTCTGGGCCGGAGTCTGTCGTTTGTGATGGACAAGAAAGAAAGTTGAGTGAGGCACGAGTGAGCTTGGTTCCGAGTACAAAGTATTATATGTGTGTGGACTCACCCCAGTGCTGGCCTGTCGAGGTCGACCCCGGAGTCGACCCCGGAGTCGACCCCGGAGGCCGCTTTTCCCCCGATGGTAGGTTCACGTCAATGCAAGTGACCATTGCTTGCCCTCTGCAGCGAGCGGTCGTATCTCCCCGCTCCTATGGTGTCATCGGCTCAGCATGGCCATCTTTGCGGCCCAATAGGAACCATCTTGTAAATTGTCCGTAGATGGACACGTCCATCTCATAAGTGACCACGGCCCATTGGAGGGGCTCTTAAGAGAGACACGTACGACACGGAGAATAACGCTGCTGCTGCTGGTGAGAGTGTTCGGTTTCGATGCCCATTCCAAGACGGCCGCCGCATTCTTGCCAGCAACCGTTTTTTGTTCAAGTCAAACGCAATGGAACCCCCAGTCAAGATTCACGTCGTTGAATCCGACTATTCTGACCCCTACCAGGAGGCCGTCATCACCAACTACGACGTGCCGCCCGAGGTCTGGCAAAAGGTCCTGGGCGAGACACTGTCGTTCAATGGTGGTCTATTCGACGAGGCAGAACTCGCTGCCGGCCCGAGGCCAGGACCTGTTGGTGCCTCCGAGTTTCGGGGCATCGAGCGGCAGCTAGAACTCGCCGGACTGCGCTCACCAGGGCGACCGCCGCTCGGCCGTATCTTGGATCTCGGGTGCGGCTGGGGCGTCCTTGCACAATACCTGGCCAACGTCTTCCACGAATGCCATCGCGTCGATGCCGTCAATATCAGTCGCCAGCAGTTGGACTACTGTGCAGACGTGCTGCCCCCGGAGCTCCGTCAAAGGATCAAGTTGTATCTCTGCAACGTACAGAACGTCGACAAGCTCGACGACCCTGCGACGCCATATGACCTTGTATTTGTCCGAGGCGTGTGGTTTCACTGTCTGCCTGTTGTCTTTGAGACGTCAGTGGCCCTTGTTGCGCAGAGAATGCGCCCGGGGGGGATATTGCTTCTTTCAGATCCCCTTTATAAAGACCTCGACCCGAGGACTGGAGAATCTTGCATGCCAGACTCGGCAGATGGACTAGGCACCAAGGATCACAAAACCCCTGAATACTACACTTCTGTTCTGCGGAGGAGTGGCTTTGAGATACAAGACCTACGTGTGCTGCCTTCCGACGCCGAATTGGTCCACTGGTTTCTCACGTTGCGACTCAATATCCAAGCAAATTTCCCGGATTTCCCAATCGGGGTTTGTGGACCAGTGAGAGACCTATATGACTTTGCGGACAGCTTCACGCAGGAAATAGCCCGGGGCAAGGTTTCAATGTACAGTGTTGTGGCTCGACGGCTTGCAGACTGAGACTGGGCAATATAACTTACAGACTGAGACTAGGCAGATTCAAGGCAGCATAACACAGGGAGGTATTCGTACTCTATCCTCATACATCTCTTTATAGAGTATATAATCTGTCACCCCATGTTCATCTAGCAGTCGTCATGTCGGACAATGACGTTCCAGTCGGTCGAGTGAAAGGCCTGCCCGCTGACCTGACCGGCACCGAGGCCCTTGTCAACACGGCCAGCACACACAGTCCACACCCTCAACGCGCCGTCGGCAATGGCGGCCCAGCTCACCGTCTTGGGCTCTCTTGACTGCAAGCCACCGACATTAGCCATGACGCCTTTACTCTGATGTTTGATAGTCCCTCAACTTATCTTGGTGTCCTTGAAGGCATCTCGACGCTCCACCTCATAGAGGCGCGTCGGCTCGAGGTGAAAGTCGGCATCGTAGTTGGCGTTGATTCCGACCAGCTGCTCGTGAACCTGCTGCACGGTTCCGGTGAGCGTTAGCCTCTCGCCCTTTGGAAAGGCCTGGACGTCCCATTCGACGGGCACTCGGACGGCTCCCGGCACGCCGATTTCCGGATCAATGACGCCGCTCGGGACTGCGTGAGCGAGGGCGGCGAGCCCGATGAGTGAAATCGACAACATGAGGGCGGGAGACGTAAGCAACCGAGAGCGAAGAAGAGTGGTTTAAGCCTGCGCATAGGCGTGCAAGTTGAAACTTATGTAGTAATTTTCACTTCCATCTGTCCATCTAGACGAGCGTCCATCGCGGCATCCGGCTAAGTTGTTGGGCATGCTGGTCGTCGGCAACTTGACAAGCCGCGGACATGTAGCTTTGTGTCCTAGAAAGAAAAGTTGTAACTGCCACGTCTGCGCAGCCGGCATTTGCCTATATTGCCTTCTGCCTATAAGGATAGCTTTCTTCCTACAAGGCCATCCGGTATTGCACGTCTGCATAAACGACTTCGGCCCGGAACTCTGTTGCCGCGCTCTTGCATCCACTTCTACTATACACTAGCAAAATGATGTCATTCACACTCAACCTTGTTGAGTTGGGAAAGCAGCTCTTTGGGCGCCGTGTCCCGCACTGTATGAGCCTCTTCTCCCAGTGTCTGCCGAATCCTCGCTCTACTTTTGCGGACTACGAGACACCCTTCTCTGCCCGTTGGACGATAAACGGCGCGTCCCGTTTCTAATACTAGTCAAGGGAGGGGGTGGATGAATTCGAATCTCACACCAGTAGCTGAGATGACCCGGGATGCCGTGGGGTCCCGAGTGGAAGCAAAGCTTTCACGAGGAAGTTGATACGTATCGCGCTTTTAACCAGTTGCCGGAGGCAAGTGTGCAAGGTGCAGCTTCTGCTTTGCTTCTTTAATGGAAGGAATCCGCACGCTAAGGAAATGTGGACTTGTCGTGTTCTTCTCGTAGCTTTGCTTAACAAAGCAGAAGCTGCACCTTCCGTGTTTCTCGTCGCGAGCTCGGAGCTTTGCTTAACAAAGCAGAAGCTGCACCTTCCGTCTTCTTCGTCGCGAGCTCGTAGCTTTACTTAATAAACAACTTAGGCTGGAAAGCCAGAAAGGACAAGCTCGACCTTTTCTCGTCATTCTTCTCCTTGTCACAACCTCCTCTCGTCACTCTTCTCCTTGTCACACCTTCTCTCATTCTTCTCCTTGTCACACCTTCTCTCATTCTTCTCCTTGTCACGACCTTCTCTCGTCATTCTTCTCCTTGTCACACCTTCTCTCATTCTTCTCCTTGTCACAGGCTCAGCAAGACAGTCATGGACAGTACAGACTTCCCCATTGGCTTCTACGTCAAGGCCTTGGTCCGGTATCTCGACGCAATCCAGTACGACGACGACAACTACGGCCATGCCGAGCGCGTCAAGAACCTTGGCCACGTCTACGCAGAGACGGCCAAGTACTTCGCTCAGCCAACTCAACAAGCGGCCATAAAGGCCAAACCGGCGAGATTGGACGCCGTCATGCGCAGCAGCACCCGGATCGTCGTGTACTGCTGGACCATGGTGTCTCTGGATGTCATGGTCGCCATCAGCATCTATGTCGTCCACATTGTCCTCCTCGACGACACCACCAACAACCCGGCTCTAGAGATGGAAACGTTCTGCGGCGACCTCATCCAAGGCAAGCAGCAGAAGCATCCTTTCTGGAGGTTGATGAACGCCCACTTGACCAAGCTCCTCAGTCACTACGGGGGCTATTGCGCCCTGTCCATCACGCGCAGCACCCTTGACTACTTCCAGGGCTGCTGGGTGGAGCAGCATGATTTTCTTGGTTACCCCGGGTCGGAATCCTTCCCCCTCCATCTTCGTCGCCTGAACGGTCTGGGCGGCATCTGCGGCGGCAGTCTCTTCCCCCGGAGCGACTTTGACGAAGAGGCCCTCTTCCCGCAGATCGCGACGGTCATTGCCGAGATCGAGCCTCCGGTCGCCTTCGTCAACGACCTCATGTCCTTTTACAAGGAGTACAGCAACCCGAGAGACCAGGTCAATCTGGTGACGAGTTACTGCAGGGTGGAGGGCATCTCGCAGCAGCAGTCCTTCGACCGTGTCGTCGCTGACACGATCCGCTCCTCGCAGCGGATGATTGAGGTGCTGGACGGCAAGGACCCCAAGATCGCCGAGACGATCCGTGCCTTTACCCACGGCTACGTCACCTGGCATTTCTGCGACGAGAGGTACCGGATGCGCGAGGTGTATGAGCGCTGCGACGACAGCCCCGATGGGCTGAAGTTTCGCCAATACTACGACAAGGCCATGGAGGTGGGGTCCATCGACTTCCGGGAATGGGCGGTATGGCCCCCTGTTGATGGCGAGGAGCTGGGCGATGCTCTGGCCGATGGAAATGGGCGGGCCAAATTCGTTGGCGGAGAAGTGGACCGAGTTTCGCCTCTGGGGGAGAATGGGTTTGTCTCGTCTCTCGCCGAATGAAGCTCGCCGAGGACATGATTGGGTTTGTCTCGTCTCTCGCCGGGGCGTGGGTGGCCTCGTCTCGCCTCCGGCATCGATATAAAGTAGTGCGCATGGCATACCGCTCATCACCTGTCACCAGTACCTAGACTCGAAAGACTGATTAGAAGGGCAGGAGACTTGGTCTTTGGGCGTACTAGACGGGGACTGTCGTGTCCTCAAAACCTCTACTCCTCGATATCCAAAATGGAAACATGGAGTGAAAATAAATGCTTATGACGGACAAGGTGGGATTGCATCTGACGGTTCATGCGCGATTGAACGACCACCAGCTCGAGAACAAGGGCCTCTTGTGCATTTGAAGGCATGCATGCAACTAAAAGATTAGTATTTAACCGTACATGCATGTATGCATAGCACTGAGTTAGCCGAGGTAAAGAGGATCTGAGTTGGCGATCACGTGCCATTCGCTTAGCTTCCATATCCCGTTATCTAATCATTTCCTTCTTCCTTCTTCCTTCTTCCCTCGACAACCACAACGCAACACATGTGCCCATTATCATGACGCCTCCACGAGCAAGGCATGAGCCTTGTGTACTCTTGCGCAATCGTGGAATCCCTTGCGTTGTCTGGTTCGAAGATGCAGTCGCCTGCTATGGCGTCCCTACCGTGGTTTTCGATCTGTTCATCCTCGTTTCGGACACCGAAGAGGCTGCTCGCGCCCTTATCAATGAAGGATGGGCCAACGCCGCACCGGCTGATTATCTACACAAGTATCACTTGTTGAGCGACCACCCGTCTATTTCCCACCGTTGCCTGATTCCTACAGGTATTGCCGTCGTTAATCCTACGCCTGGGCCGCGCCTCCCGTCAAAGGATCCACCCGGACCGACAGCTACGATTCTTTTGCCAGCCGTTGATTGGAATGTTAGTGTGGAAAACTTACGTCCATCTTCTCCAGACAGCTTTGCGCCTCAGCTCGCTGTTCTGGTAGACGCGCTGATCGAAAGTCTTCTCGATTCACCTCCAGACTCCCAGCTCCGGCAGCATCTAGCTGTCCACGTATGCTACATGTACGGCTGCTGCAAAGAGCTCAAGAGAGAGGCCTTTGCAGCACATCTAAGGCCCGAAAACCGCCAATTTCATTGTGATGCGATTTCGAAGCCGGGGCTTGGGACGGTGCCCTTTATCACCCACCAACGCCAGATCAGAGACGAGATAAGAAGCCATCACGTGCCGGGAATATGTGCTTGACAGGTGTGAACAGCTGCGTGCACGTGACCGCCCTTGCATTTAGGGCCTTAGCCGCACAGGTGAGGGCTCTGCAGAACACACACACATCCATCACCTCAATATAACCTCATTGCAGCACTCCACAGCTGCTGCAACGCTCTGTTCTACTCATTAGGCCAGGGCCGCAGGACCTCTGTTCTGACACCTGTGTGCCTTCCGGCAGCCTGATACTGTCGATATGGCATCCCGAATTTACCCAACCACTCAGCAAGTTTGCGACGCCGTTCAGGCCGTCTCTACCGCCATGGAGGATGGCAACCAACCGTATGCCATCGTCGGCGGTTTCTTGGGTCGGTTCGCCAGACTACCGATGTGGACTTTGTCGTTCCCAAAGGAAAAACCAAGACGGCCAGAACTTTGTTAAAGGAGGCCAAAACTTGTTTCGCCGTTGAGAACAGAACCAACCACACCACCTACCTCAGCGATCCCCGCGTCCATATCGAGATTCTGACCCCTCCGGCTCTTTTCAAAGAAGACTTTTCCCACTCTACACCGACAATACTGGTCAACGGAAATCGAATTCTGAAGCCGACCCTCATACTGAACGGCAAATGCGCCTCGATTCTTGGTCGAGGAACCGAATTTAAAAAGACAACAGACGCCACCGACATCAAGTTCCTGCTCAGATGGTGTGCCGCGGAGCGAATGTATCCGACCGCATCTGAAGTCCCTCATGCCACGAGGGAGTTTGTGGAATACTTCATCGCGACCTATGGCAGCCCAGACCTGTGAACTGAAGCCGGGTATGATGTGAAGACTCTCCCTTCTGCGTGATGAGTTTCTCGCCCGAGTGGTTCGCTCCTCTGCATAAGATTCGGAAGACGAAGCCGCATCTAACGACAAGTCTGAGGAAAACTCGGCCGAGGAAACAGCATCCGACGAGAAGTCTGCTAGCGAGTCTCAGGAGGAGACGGCGTCTCAAGAAGATACCGATGACGGGGGCGACGATATAAAGGAAAGGGTCGACAACAGCATGGACGATTTGGACGCATCCTCTTTCCCAGTCCCGTTGCCACGACTAAGAATCGCCGTGGAAACACTACCGCAAAGGCGGATCGCACCTGGCCTTTGACATGTTCACACGGCACTACGAGGAGGCTCTTAACGCGCGGGACTCCGAGCCCTTACTTCTTCAGGTCATGATTGGGCTGCGGCTGCCTAGGTACATCGACGACCGGCTCCGACAGGTGTTTCCCGCACACCAAGATGAGTATTTTGGTGGCCGCAGTGTGTTTTGGCGACTTCTACCAGCTCCCTCCCGTCATGGAAAAGCCGCTCTACACCTCCGCGGTCCTCACTGCGCCTGCCGAGCTCAAGGGGCGGAACAAAGGCGGGGAGTGGCCAGGGCGTTGCCAGCTCGAGAGCGCCGCGCTATATCACGACCTGGTGATGTGGTGGCATGGCTGATGGCACGTTTATGGATACTGGGAAACTATGGACATCAAAAGTCTCGACCTTCGGGTCAATCGACTTCGACCGGCAGACGCCATCATCAAACAAATGTATGGCACCAAACTCTCCACCTCCGACCCATGCGACCAGTGCCAAAAGGGAAACGGGCCATTTACCTCTTGTGTGGTCCTTTCTGCCATGTCCGACGGATGTGCGATATTGGACGGACATTTATCCAAACTAGCCTAGTCGAAGAAGTTGGCTGGACCAAGCCAAATGGCATCATCACCCGCGGCCCGGTGACACCACGCGGCCAAATGACAAGGCGTGTCTCGGCAGCAAGTCTATCGCCATGAAGTTGCCGGAGACTACATCTTATTCGAAGACGTTTCGCAGTCACTCCTGGTGAACTCTCGGTCGCTCTACCAACGATACACGACTCGGGTGGTTGGTTGGGAGCACCTGACGTACCTTGAGTTTCTGACGAGCATCGACTTTTCCCGACTGGAATGGCCAAGTCTTGAGCTATTTCCCCCGGTACCAATCCCACCCGGCACATGGGGACCACGAGGATTTCTGCCGCGTCAAGCTCACGCTGCACCATCCCCATCGCGTGGTCGACGACCTGCTGGTCGAGTTTGACGGCTTCGAAAATGCGTACCGCCATTGCTGTCGGGCTCACGCGCATCCCGATGACCATTACCCTGTTGCCCAGGCCGGACCCCGACGAGCTTGAGCAGGACCCGGAAGACGACGTGCCTATCGACTGGCTCCTTGCGGCAGAGCTCACGAACCGAGGTTATACCTCAAGATGGAGTACAACGAGAAGAATCCAATGGCGACTAAACGAAAGCAGTCTACCGATAACGAAAGAGTATACATGTAATGGGTTATTGGCACCCGATTCGATATATACGGCGACATCGAGGAGTATAAGGCGCTCCGCCCTAGCATCGGCGATATTAGCCTCAAGGTCCCTGGCACCCAAGTACGCATCGTGGAAGGCCCACAACGAGGAAGAGCTGGATGAGTGGAAAGTTTCACTCCATCAACAAGGCTTCGACATGGCCAACGGGGTGAGCGACGGAGTATTCTACTACACAAGTCCAGACGCCCGTCTATAGGAGCCACGGAGCTCTAAGAAGCTAAAGGCGACAGAAAAGGAGCCCCGAGAACACAGTGGCTGGCCAGAACTTTTACATCCCAGGGTCGTGTCGAGACCGAGACCAGGAGAGGGACATGATAGATTGCCACAGCGAATGGGGGAGCGTCTGGTACATCGGGTCGCCGCGCACAATCCGCCAATCCGACCCGAACGGTGACTGGCTGATCGTCCTTAAGGGCTGGGCAGAGACTCCGGTGCAGCGGCTATGTTGGCAGCCTCGGAATCGGCCTCGGACATTGACCTACTGGGGAATCGTGAGGTCCATCTTGCCCATGACTGGAGTTCCCGCGTCGGCCGGTATGCGGATCTCGTCAGCGGCGGGAGGCATTACTGGAAGGACCTGCAACAAGGCCACCACTTGGTGAAGATGGAAATCAACAAGCTGTCGTTGGCCGCCTACTACGGCCCGTCTGAGTTTCCTCCCAGCCGAAAAAGCAATTTGCATCTCGCCGACATCGCCTTGAAAGGCGACCCGGGCGCTGTGAGGCGCCGCCTCGGGAAGTGCGGCTATGGTGCCAGTTGAATACGACCTAGTTCCTTCAACCAAAGGGCAAGCCAGCAGAAGTGACCGGAACCACACCTATGGATCTATTTCTCACTACTATCCTCCGAGAGGGCCATGGAGGCCTCCAGCAGAAATATGAGCAAGACAGGCTGGCACTTCAACAGCAGCTTTAGAGGGAGCAAGAGCAGCAAATTCCATTGGTACGAATCTTGCCTAGTATTCCTGTTTCTGCAACTAATGCCTAGTTCCAGGATGGCGCTAGGTATCAATCACTTCTCTTACCTTGGACATTGGAGAAACAAAACTCTCAGATTAATTCATGGAGAAGGCAGGTGGTCCAAAGGTCAGCGACTACTTCGGGTATAGTGTCCGCTGAATAAAAAGGAAAGGGAAAGAGAAAGGAAAAGAACAAGAAAGGGGAAAGATCTGGAAAGCAGCGCAAGTTTTTAAGCGCCGCTAAGAGCTCGTATGGGTCTGTGAAAAGCGGCGCTCCTAGGATGAAGCCGGAAGATGAATGCAGACGAAACGGTCCCAAAGTCTCTTTACGCATCCGGGCACGCCAGATCGGAGACGAAACGAGAACCGGCAACGTCAGCTTGAAAGCGAGGACAAGCTGCTGGACAGCTCAAAGACGGCTCAAATATAAATCCAAGTCGAACACATGCTCCTAACCGCAGGTGTATATTGTCAGGAGCCTACGAAGTACCCAAATGCCCTTGGTGTTCTCGTGCCGGCCAGGATCTTTGGCTCGAGAGGGCACTTGTTTCCACGGCGGGACGTTGGCGAGACATACGGCATGGACGGCTGTCTAGTGCAAGACTTGCACGACTTTGAGGTTCTTGGTTCTCGCTTCAAGACGGAATAGAGTTTGTCAATCAGGCCGGATCTGTATGCTGGATGCTTTCGTCAGACCACCTACTTAAGATCCCTGCCTTGCTGCAGCTTGGACGAGGAAGAGCATACCATTATCGGACATGGTATCATTACTGTATCATTACTGTATCATTCATTACTTGGTATCATTAACCGGCCCATTACTCGGTATCACTAACCAGTCTTGCTTGTCTCTCGTCAACTCCATCACGGGACTCTTTGTCAACTTCACCCCATCGACGTCGGCTTCTCAGTCTTCCAGAGACCCATGGCCATGCCCGGACCCATCCGCTTCGCCCTCTTGGGCGCCGTCGCGTCCGCCGTGCAGATACCCCAGCAGCAGCGGTCACAGTCGCTCGACTCCCTCGCGCCGCTCGATTCCGAAAGCCTGCAGCATCGCATTCGCAGCGAGAACCTCAAGACGCGCGCCGATGCCTTGTACGACATTTCTCGGCGGTCAGAAGACGTCTGGGGACACCCGACGCGCGTCATTGGAAGCCCAGGCGAGTCACCGAGGCTGTCAGGGGGTATCCAGGAAGGCATGAGTTGACCATGACCGTCTCTTGCAGGCCACCTCGGCACCTTGGACTACATCCGATCGACCCTCGCCGGCTTGGACGGCTACTACGCCGTGTCGGACCAGACCTTGCCGGCCGTCATCGGGAACCTGACGGAATCCCGCCTCGTCGTCGGAAGTGTCGTCCGCAACAGCACCGCCTTTGGCCTGACGCCGCCAACCAGGAACCACCAGCCCGTCCATGGCGACTTGATACTCGTCGCCGGCTCCGGCTGCGACGGCGGTGCGTATCCCGCCTCGGTCGCCGGCAACATCGCCCTCGTCCGACGGGGCGAATGCTCGTACGGGGCAAAGTCGGAGCTCGCGGGCCGCGCCGGCGCCACCGCCCTCGTCGTCGTCAACACCGAGGACGGCGGGCTCCGCGGAAACGTGGGCACTCCCTCCCCCCATCATGTGGCCACCTTTGGCCTGTCCAAGGCAGATGGCGATGCCTTCATCCACCGGCTCGAAAGGGGCGATAAGCTCGACGCGACCGCCTACATGAATGCCACCGTCGACACCATCCAGACAACCAACATCGTCGCGCAGACACTCCTCGGAGACGCCGAGAATTGTGTCATGCTGGGCGGTCACAGTGACAGCGTGGCCGCGGGTCCGGGCATCAACGATGACGGGTCCGGAAGCCTCTCGGCGCTCGAGGTCGCCGTCCAGCTGTCACACTACCGTGTCAAAAACTGCGTCCGCTTTGCGTGGTGGACCGCCGAGGAGGAAGGCCTAGTCGGAAGCAACTTTTACGTTGCCAGCCTCGACGATGTCGAGAACAAGAAGATCCGCCTCTTCATGGACTACGACATGGTGGCCAGCCGCAACTTCGCCTACCAGGTCTACAACGCAACCAATGCCGAGAACCCTGCCGGCTCCGAGCAGCTCCGAGATCTCTATATCGAATGGTACAACAAGCACGGCTACAACCACACTCTGATTCCCTTCAACGGCCGCAGCGACTACGACGGCTTCATCCGCCACGGCATCCCCGCCGGGGGCATCACCACGGGTGCCGAAGGCGTCAAGACCAAGGAAGAGCAGGACATGTTTGGGGGCAAGGCCGGCGAGTGGTTCGACCAGTGCTACCACCAGGCGTGTGATGATGCCCATAATCTCGACCTGGCGGCCTGGGAGGTCAATACAAAGGTGAGGGCCTGTCTTGTCCTTTTGCTCCAAATGATGGTGGGCTAATGTCTCGCAGCTCATTGCACACTCGGTGGCCGTCTTTGCCGAGTCGTTTGCGGGCTTTCCTGAGCGCACAGTCGCCAACGTCACTCAGAAGCCACGTCGCGGAGAAATGTAGATGTGCCTGCGAATATACGGAGTATATAAGTGTAAAATGTATAAGTGTGTGTATATAAGTGTATATAAGTATACAAGTGGGAGTTCGGAAATGATGGAACATGTCGTGTCACGTCGTGGATGAAGACTCATGCCGTGATACCTACAGCCATCTTATGAGATGCGACGTCGATGGCGAGGGTTCCGCAAATCTCGGGCATCAGAATCAAGGTTCAGCTCGTCCCGTCTGCGTTACAAGATTCATCTGGAAACCAAGCATGGTTACTTGTTTTCAGCTTGCCAGAGCCTTGTGCATGGTTGGCTCCGTGGATGGCGCTTGGGGGGTCGATGCATGGGGTTCCAAGAGGCATGAGGGAGGGACAAGCGACGCTTCAAGGCCTCGTGACAATTAATGATGCCGTTGATGTGGTACCGGGAAAAGGCGTGCCTGCATCATTACCGGGTATATTGACGGGAATACAACGTGCTCCGGCACGCAAGAGGACGCATAAAGGGGCTGACGGGCATTATACTTTTGTATCTATACTTGACACAAGATGGAATTCAAGAGCCTTTGCGTCTGGAAAAGAAACCCTTTGGAAAGGACGACAGGCAAAAGGCCTTTTGGAAAGACGACAGGCACTTTCTTTTCCTTGGCCCTCTGCTGGAAAAGACGGCACGGCTAGAGACACACATGGAGCACACACATGGACAGACTGTCAGTGCATGACGGGCCGAAACAGGCTAATCAACGCCTGGAAGCATTTGGCTGCCCCCGGCGAACCACGTGTCGAGGCGCCGTGCAGCATCTTAACAGGCTGTGGCACCAGCCGCGCGCACAGGCTGTTAGTGCGCGGTGGCTGACTGAGACTCGGATGCTCGGCAGGCCAAGGGATGGAGGGATCGTGTTCCATTTCGAATCGCTTGATCAGTCCGGGGTCCGAGCAGGGCTGGCTGGCAGATGCCGAATATCCGGCCCGTTCCTTTTGATGCGTCTACTTAAGGCACCGAGGCAGTCCACTTATTAATTCCCATGGACGCCGAGGCAGTCACCAACATTCAGACCAGGACCAGCAACACTCAGACCAGGAACAACTCGACATTACCGTCTCGCGACTTGGACGGCTACACTCTGGCTCGACGTCATCCAAGGAAACAAGTCCTCCAAAAAGGGACGAGGAGAGAGGCATGCCGCCACTCGCCATCACCGCCATATTCTACCCCTGACCCCTGGATCCGACCACAATGGGCGAGAGACTCTCCGTCACCACCGCCATCATCGGCCTCCTCGCCGTCGGCGGCAAGACCATGGAGAAGATCTGGGACCTGAACCTGCCCGCCACCAAGCTCACGCCCGCCCTCGGCCGCGCCCTGCAAGAGGTCAAGCAGTGCCGCTCGACCGTGCATCTGCTCTACAAGACGCTCTGCCTCCTCGAGGCCGCGCGCCTGCCCTTTGCCGAGCGCGCCGCCTGGATCGACGTTGACGAGCTCATGTCGACGCTGACGGACACGGTCCTGGCCTTTTCCGATCTCCAGGCCGTCTGCGACGAGCTCGACCAGCAGCGGGGCCCGGGCTCCGTCGCCGTGGGTCCCGGTCCCGTCGCCGTGGGTCCCGGTCCCGTCGCCGTGGGTCCCGGTCCCGCCACCGTGGGTCCCGGTCCCGCCGCCGTGGGTCCCGGTCCCGCCGCCGTGGGTCCCGATGCGGCCTCGGGCTACGGCCAGAGGATCGGCGCCCTGTGCTCTCGCATTCGCTGGCAGTCTCTGTCCATGAATCTCATGATGACCATTCTCAAGTGGTGAGTCTGTAGACACCCCATGAACAGACGACAAGACATTAACCTCCCCAGCCCGAGCCAAGTCGACGCCCAAAACGCCAGTGTCGCGCTCCATCGACGCCTGACGAGGATACTGACGTCAGACACGGCCCTCTCACACCGGATGCGCTTCCTCCAAGGCGCGTCCAACGGCGCCGTCATCATGGACAGAAACGCCCCTCCGCACTACTCCGTCTCCGATCCCGAGGCGCCCCCCCCATCATCACCACCGAGATCGGCCCCACCAAGACCGGCCCCACCATCGAGACCGGCCCCGTCCGACCCCGACTCGCCCGCGCCGTACCGCAGCCGGGCCGCGTCCCCCTTCTCCGGCTACACCCTCGCCGACATCCCCGTCATGTCCATCGTCTCCCTGCCCGTCACCACCGACGAGTTGCGCGACGGCAGCGACGTCTACACGGCGGCCTATGCGCGCCGCATGGGTCGCCACCTCGGCCAGCTGGCCTGGAATGCCGAGCTTCAGAGCGCGGGCAAGACGCCCGAGGCCATCCGTGGCTGGACCGATGCAGACTACACCGGCGACAGCACGACGGGCGCTGAGAACGTCCACGTGGCGGATGCGCCGCCGGCCAAGAAGCCAAGGTTCTACAGCATACGGGTCAAGCGGCGGTGCCGGGCTTGCCGCTGAGGCTGAGCCGAGTCGGTGTGACGATTCCTTTTCTCTTTGTATTAAATGCGTAGCACGGGCGAGGCGTACGGAGTCACCAGAGACTGACAAGAGTCATGCTTGCATGTTTAATTTAGCATTTACGATGCTCGTCAGATATCTTCTCCCCTCCATTCCGCGACGCCTATGCACCCTCAACGTGCATGATTACAAAAGGATTCGCTCAACTAGATACAGGTAAAATGGGAGGCGTCCGCCGTGCCATGCGCAGGGGATATCTGCCTGTGCTTGCAAATCGGCGCAATGGTTAACCCCCCTGTGAAGCTCGAAAAGAAACGAGACGGTTCTTATTGCAAAAAGGCAGCCAGGGCGACCATGGCCGCAGCGAGGCTAACCGTGACTCCCGCGGCGGACCCCTTGACATCGCTGGGCGGCATGCGGGAGGAGCCACCGGCCGAACCTCCGGGGCCGTTGGGCGCACCGGTCGAGCCGGGGCCCATAGACCCCGTGGGAGAGGGGCCGTACGACGAGGTGCCGTTGGACATGGGCATCGACGGGCTGGCCATGTCCGGCGGGGGCAGGTTCTCGTACATGTCGCAATGCGCGCCGGGGGCCAGCTTGCACGTCTTGGCATCGATGCAGATGGACTGGAGCTGAGGGCCCTGGGCCTTGATTACTTGGACGGGGGGGGCGCAGCGGACGTTGAAGATGGTGTTGAGGGCCATGGCCACCGTCTGGATGTCTTTTTCCGCGACGCCGAACGAGGCCGCGGCCAGGCCGACCTGCTGGATAAAGTACGTGACCTCTGCGTTGTTAAGGCCCATGAACTTGTGAACCTTGTACATGGACGCCTGGCCGTCGTACAGGTCGAAGCCGGGGCCGCCCTGCATGCTGCAGCCGAGGAGGGAGCCGAAGAAGGTGTAGAGGTGGGTGAGAAGGAAGCTAAGTTGGCCAGTCAGCGTTTGTTCCTCATCAGATAAACTCGATAACTCGACGAGTAAACAGTCAGGGGCTTACTATTGGTTAGACGTCTTGCTGTTGGCGGCCATGTTGCGCATCAGCGGCTCGGCTCCGCCCCCGTCCAAGAAGACCACAGACTCGCCCCGGGTGCCGCCAGTGTTGGTAGACTTCAGGCTGCCGTCAAAGTACGGCAGCAGCTTGACATCGACGCCGTCGACCTGGCCGGGGGCGAGGATGCCGGGGACTTTGACGCCGACATTGGGCATCGTGTCTGCCAACCGAGTCAGCAGCGGCCTTGTAAGCCGGCACGGGCATCTGCTTACAGTTTCCGATGACGACGGTGTTGACCAGCAGTGTCAGCAGCGTGGCCTGGTTCTTGGACGTGTTCTCCTTGAGCAGGGCCTTGGTGTAGTAGTCGCAGATGGGCACGTCGTCGGGACGCTGGGCGTGGACGGCCGAGGAGGCCGCCGCGGCGAGGGCGACGCGTGAGAAGCGCATTCTGCGTGGACTGTGGTGATGTGGGTGAGTGAAAGGGGTATGGTCTTGGCTTGGCCTGAAATGGGAGAGGATGGGATGGAGCGGATGAGACGGGAGGATGAACGAGAGTGTTTAATAGAAGAGGCAGCGAGAGTGTGTGAGCGGGTCAGAAGCAACGAGTGTATTTGTGAGGCTCAGACGCAACGGCAATGACTGATGCCGGGAGTGATGCTCTTATGATGCAGACCATGGACCCGAGAGAAGCTATCCGAAAACATGGACGCCGTCTGTGTTGCCGTCTGCGTTCAACCATGTCCACCCCTCACGGTGTAAGCCACGTCCCGCAGGGGTGCAAAGAGAAGTTTGCAAGACAACAGCAGCCGTCCGAACAAACAAGGCCCCGGACACAAAGGGGGAGCCTCGACGCCCAACAGTCAGGCCGAGACACGACCCGTCATGACCGGGCAACGAGTGGTCATGGGCAGGGAATCCGGCTTGGGCCGAGGCGTAGAGGCCGATGCCACGGAGTAGGGAGTATAACAGACCAGGTGAGTTGGGCCCCTCGTGCCGGGAGAAATGAGCCCGGACTCTCCATCGACGCGCCAACGCCGGCAGTTGGTCCGCTGGCCAGGTGATCAACGGCCATCTGTTCCGGCGTCTTTCCGTCTTTCTGCTGGGACGTTTAACACGGTGAAGCACGTCGTGAACTAGCCCAAGACAACGTATTAGTGGCTGAACGCGGGCAAGAGCCGCAACTTCACCAAGTAGTAGCATCTTGTCAGTGTCGAGATTCCTCATTGTCTCAGAGATGGACCAATGGCCTGCGTGGCGTTTACAAGCACCTCCACGCTCGAGCCGCCAACCGCCCGGTGGCTCGCCCTTCCGGACGCCCCTTTCTTGCGGATGGCCAAGCTTCCGGGTGGTGGAGGGGGCTTGTTGGCTTCTCCAGGCGCTTGGTCCAATGACGGTGCTCGAATTACGATTCTTTTCCAGCTTCAGGGGCTCGATGCGGCTGAGTCGGCCAGCGTCCGGCCAACAGGGGGGAGTCGGCAACCAACGGGGGGGCAGTCTAGACGAGATGGCTTGGAGTCTACGAATACAAAACCCCACTCGGACCTTTTCTGAAGCTGATTATTCCACGTTGTAGACTTGGCATGGCATCGAGGAGAGCAACTAACGAGGCGGTTGGCGACGTGCTCGGTGAGACACGCACTGCCGGATGGAGATTTGCCGATTATTCGTACAACAGGCCGGTTCCACAGCCCGTCGTTGCCTTTTCGCCGCAGACTCGTGACTGTAATCCAGTCTCCGCCGCAGACTCGTGACTGTAGCTAACGGTCAGAAGCCCCTAGAAGCTCGACCCCTGATCTCTCATGCGGTATCCCTCCCCGTTCAGCAGCTTCTCCTCCCGCCTCACAAAAGCCCGGGGCCACGACAGGCCGACGCCAAAGAGCACAAAGACGGCCCACTTCCAGCGAAAGGGGTTGACGGCGACGCAAAAGGCGAACCACCACAGCAGCTCGAGGTAGGTGAAGAAGTCAAAGGCGCCGACGGGGCTGTTGCGCTTGAGCAGGCGCGTCATGTCGATCCAGCGCCGCATCCAAAAGGGGCTGGGCCTCGCCAGCGGGTCGACGAGGAACATGAGCAGCACGCGCGTGTAGATGCCAATGTGCCAGTTGCCGACGCTGCCGATGCCCGCCAGGTAGGTGCAGTTGATGGCCGCCAGCGACGGGTGCTGCGGCGGGAACGTCTGCAGATACCAGTTGGGGCTCTGGTAGGGCTCGACGAAGCAGTCGTCGGGCAGGAACGCGAGCGACGGCCGCCTGAAGCCCGTGGCCATGATGACCATGTCGGCCGGCACGCTCTCGCGGTGGCCCGGCCCGCCCGCCGGCACGCCCCGTGCCCGGCGGTTGACCACGACGGCGCCGGCGCTGAAGCCCTCGACGTCGCACCGCACCCACGACGCGCTCCCGGCGCGCAGCTTGTCCATGACGTCCGAGTTGACCATGGGCGTGTCGGTGAAGAGGCCCTTGTCGGCGGGCGCGAGGTGCTCGAGGTCCCGGTAGAAGAAGCGCCGCAGCAGGAACTCGGGGATGAAGGACAGGCTCGTCTCCTGGCCGAAGATGTTGAAGCTGAGCAGCGTGTCGACGATGATGTCGCGCGGAATGATCCACTTGTCGGAGCGCTGTTGAGGTTAGTTGGATGCTCAGGGGTCTAAGAGGACGGTCTAAGACGGTCCAAGAGGACGGTGTAAGAGGACGGGAGGACGGTCCAAGAGGACGGGAGGACGGTCCAAGAGGACGGGAGGACGGTCCAAGAGGACGGGAGGACGGTCCAAGAGGACGGTCTAAGACGGCCGGTACTTACGGAAAGCACAGAGACGTGCGCGGCGTCTGTCGCGTGAGCCCATTCCAACGCTTCAATGGCCGAGGCGCCCCCCCCGATGATGACCACCTTTTTGCCCTTTGCGTCCTTTCTGCACCTCGTCAGCGACCTACTATGACCTTGGCTTCTCTACAGCTTCACTCACCCGCTCAGCTCGCTCGAGTGCAAGACGGGCCCCCGGTATCTGTCCACGTCCGCCATGTGCGGCACGCTCGGCTCTCCGCAGGTGCCCACGGCGGCAACGAGGCCCTCAAAGTGGCCGTGCGACGGGTCGTTGATGATCCAGCGGCCGTCCTCGTCCTGGTAGACGCGGTCGACCTTGAAGTTGAAGCGCGTCTTGTTCTGCAGCCCGTAGCGCTTCCACAGCTGCCGCACCTGGTCGAGGATCTGGTCGCGGTCGGGATAGCCCTGCTCCCAGGCGACGCTGGGGTGGAAGCGGTACATGAGGCTGTGGATCTGGAGGCCCGAGGATTCGTTGACTCTCTGGTGGAAACGTCAGCGTGGAGACTGAGGGTTGTGGTGATGCTCCAAGTGAACCCAGGCTGGTCCAAGTGAACCCCCGGCGGTGATGCTGAGGATGCACTCTTGGCGACTCACACTCCAGATGCCGCCCAGCTGGTCCTCGGACCCGGCCTCAAACATGACAACGTCGTACCCGTGCCCGCAAACGTGCGACGCCGCCGTGACGCCCGTGATGCCCGCGCCGATGACGGCCACGCGCGGACGCCGCAGCTGTCCGTTGGGCCGGGGCGGATGCGGCGAGAGAGCCTTGTCCAACAGCCATTGGATGATTTGGTAGAGGAACAGCAGCGGGCTGAGCACCGGGTTGGCAGGCTGCGACTTGGACGTCATGGCTAATAGATGAAGCCGAAAGAAATATCCTCAAGTTGTCCCAGGAAATCCAAAGGTCCCCAAGGTATCCCAAGGGAGAGCAAAAGGGAGCTGTTTTGCTTCTTCACCCTAGGGAGGCTTGCCCCTTTTATCGGCGCGCACCTCGGCGGACACGCCCGGCGCCGACGCGGCACGGCAATCGGGGCGGGGAAAGGGGGGGCCGGATCCAGTCCATCGGCCGTGACGTCAGTCGCACCACTTTCACATGCTCGGCAGTGGAACGTCCTGTGGGCGAGAAGTCCAACAGTGGAACTTCTGTGGGCCCTATGCGTGAATGACATGTCGTGAGAGCATGTGAAGTTGTCCGACTTAATCCCCTCTCTCCCCCCTTCCCCCCCCCTTTCTTCTAGACTTTCGAAGCTAAACTTTTGAAGCTAGACTTTCAGCATTGAATTCATCACAAGGGAGGCCCCAGTTTGCTCGTCGAATTGCTCAACTCTCTTCTCCCTCCTGTCCCACCGCATAATCGCACCATCAAACTCCCACGTCCAGCCTCAGCAATGGAGCATCCCGGTATGCCATCTTGGTCCATCCTCTCCCAATGACATGCTTTTCATGACATGCTTTCCATGACATGCTCCCCATGACACGACATCAATGCAACCGCTCCACACCCACAACTGACCTCGCCCTCACAGTCCGCGAAATCGGCGCCGTCATCACCACCCTCACCACCGGCAGCCCGGCCGAGCAGCAGGGCATCCTCCAGAGCGTCTTCCTCTCCGACGCCTCCTTCTCCCACCCCTTTTGCCGCGTCCCGTCCTTTCCCAAGGGCACCATCCCCCTCTTCCCCGACGCCGACTCGCGCTCCGTGCTCTTGCAAATCTACCGCTGGTATCGCACCCTCTCGCCCTCGATCGACATTACAATCGACTCTGCTGGTGAGTTTGTCTTCAGTCTGACGGACCTCGTCTGACGACCTCTTCTGACGACCCTCTCCTGACGACCTCTTCTGACGACCTCTTCAGTCTTTGATCAGCGTACCGGCCAGCTCTTCGTCTCCATCCGCCAAACCTTTGCCATCTGGTTCATCCCCTTCCACAAAGCCTCCGTCCGCCTCGTCACCGTCCTCCAGCTCCGCCAGCGTCCCTCGCAGGAGTCCTCGTCCTCCCCCGAGGCCCGCGAGTCGGCCGCCCTCGCCGGCCCCGGCCAGGAGCGCAACCGCTACTTCATCGCCAGCCAGGAGGACCTCTACACCTTCAACGACTGCGCCCAGCTCCTCCTCCCCGGGGTCGGCCCCTTTCTCTGGAACCTCTGGCAGCTCTTTAGCACTGGACTCTGCGTCCTTGGCTCTCTCATATTCCTCCCGCTATACTTGCTCATGAACAAGGATGCCACGGCCAAAAAGGTCCAGTGATGGGTGCCGGGATATTACGCGAGATACTTGTTGTTCGATGATCAAATGTTCATCTTGATGACCTTCCAGGCCTCAAAACTGCAGTTGCTTCAATAATCAAACACTCTCTCTGTTCATCTTGATGACTTCACTTTGACCTCTGCCAGTCCAGGCCTCAATACTGCAAGCAAATCCCCAGGGAAGCGACTCAGCCAGGAGCTATGCAACCCCTCATTCACCGGGTTTATTCCTTTGCACCTAAACACCCTGTGGTCTACCCTTACAGATACACCGCCTCTGTACCCCAACAGCCCTCGATACGCAGCCAGTCCCTCGGCCGCCTCATCCAGAGTCCCGCTCCAGGCCCGACTGTTGCTAACCCACCCAATATAAATCATGGTTCCCTATGCGCCTCGCCCTTGTCCCTACCCATCTCTTGCAAGGCCTCTTTGATGATGCCTTCCGCCTCCACCATGACGTCCTGGCCCTTCCGCCACGTGTACAACGCCACGCCCTGCTGATCCAACAGCTCGTGCGCCCTCTCGAGCCGCCTCAGCCACAGATCCAGTTTCTTGTTTACCACTTGAGCGGCAAGCACGGGGGAGTCGGACGGCGTCGTGGCTACGGATCGGGGAGCCGATGAAAAGTAACCCATCCCAAACGACGTCGGCGCCGGCGCAGAAGGGGGCGGCAGGGGGTCGAATTCCACCTCAGAGTTGGACGACGTCCCGCGACGGTCAACGGGGAGGGGGGGGCTGAGGTTCCTAGACGAACAAGGCGCCGCGTCGCGGCATCGAGGCGGCGGCGCCTTTGGCGTACCCAAGCTACCTGCGGGCGCTCCTCCGGGTCCTTTGACGCTTGCGCGCGAGCCTGTTCGCTGCAGCTGTGACGACGGCCGAAGGCGCCCTCCATCAGACCCCGCTACAGATTTCCTGCTTCGAGGCGGTGGTGGTGGAGGGGGCGTCGCCGCGGAGCTCGGGGTAGGGCAGTCGACTCCGGAGTCAACGCCCTGGCTTGGTTCTGCAGTCGACGATGGCCTGCTTCTCAGCGCCACGGGCTTCATCGGTCGCGGCGGCGGCGGCTTCTTACGCTCCAGCGTCGCGTCCGTGATGCTCGACGTCTTCTGCCGCGAAACGGCCTGGACGGCAGCCGACTTGTTTTGGCCTGCCTCGTCGGGTTCGTGGGCAAGGTTAATGAGCGTCCCCATCGCCGGCCCTTTCGCCGAGACCTTGGAGCTGTCATCGCTGCCGCTCAGTGAGCCGCGTGCAGAGTCCCGCCGGACCGTGCTCACGCTACTCGACGACTCTTGATCCGACATGCTCGGCTTCTTGTGCCGGCCCAAGTCGAGCGCGGCAGAGTCGAAAAAGCCCGTCTTCTCTGGCGGAGTCGTCACGTCTCGGATGAAAATGGCCAGAATCCGGCCCGGGTTGGCCAGGGCCAGCTCCGTGTAGACCTCGAGGTCGGCCTCTCCGCTGTCGCCCACGAGCAGAAACTTTCTCGTCGGAAAGTCGGTCAAGAGGTGGTTCAACGTCGTCTTCTTCCTCTCCGCAACGGGCTCGAAGATGCCTTGCAGCATGCCCGAGTACTGCTTCAGGTGCAGCGACCCCGGCGGCAGCCCGCCCAGCTTGAAAAACGTGGCCAGCACGGGAAACAGCTGCCAAGGACTGTTGGAACAATAGTGGACGCTGACGCCGAGGTCGTGCATCTGGCTGTACCATTCCTTGACGCCGTCGACCGTGAGCTCCGCCAGCTCCCGCACAAAGGTGTTGCGGAAGATCTCTCGCGCGCCCGCCGATATGTTGGAGTGCTTGACGGTGTCATCGACGTCGCTAATCAGGCTGACGCCGTGCGGCTCGGTGACCTTGACGGGCTGCGTGGCCGACAGCTTCTCGTCGGCCAGCACCCTGACGTGGGTGGGCACAAAGTCGAGCTGCGCTCGCACGACAAAGTGGCCTGCGTCGTTTGTCAAGACTGTGCGGGATTGGGACTTTGTTTCGTTGTAGAAGAAGATGGTGATGGGCATGGCCACCTGGGGCCAAGTCAGAAAGGGCGCGATGCGGGCCATGAGGTTCACGTTGGCCAGCATCAGCTCCGCCTCGCTGAGCTCGTTGACGCTCGGCCCCTGTCTGGCAGACAGCGTGGGACTCACAGCCCCCGAGCCTGGCACGCGCTTCTCACCGAGGCGGGCCGTGTGGCTGTCGACGCCGGGGCCGCCGATATCCGGGGGTGGCTGCTCGCTGTATCCGCCGCTGTAGGCTACTCGCTTCTCCTCCTGGCCTCTCCGTTCAATGAGGGCCGCTTCCTTGGCAATCTTTTCTTGGTCGTGCATCTCTTCTTGCATCTGATGGGGGCCTGGCGCTGCTTGCTCGGGCTGGGCGGCAGGGACTGCTTCTGCCCGGCTGGGTGCTGATATGCCGCTCAGCTGGCGTGCGAGGCCGATGAGGATGCGGTTACGCCTCGTCATGGGGCCGACCGGGGGCGCGTAGATCCATCCTCGTACGTCGACGTCGACAATGGCCTTTTCGTCCTCGTGCCTTTCCCACTCTTGACGCCAATATTCCTCGTCCCTCGCAGAGCCAGCCTGAGGTACCTGCGACGGGTCGGCGGGCGTGCTTGGGGCCCACGCCTTCTTGTCATGCCGCTTGGCATACGAAGGGAAGAGAACCATCTGCTCGTCGTCATTGGCCACAATGGCCACGTCGGGAAAGGCGCCTGGAATGTCGGTGCTGTTGGTATGGCCGGCCGCTTCACCATCGGCCCCTCTTGCTCTCGACTGGGCATAGTTTTCTCGGAGGTCCGTCACGGCCTGCTGCCCGGTCCTGTAGAGATTGCCAGCCATGGCGGCAAGCTTCCGTCTCCGGTATCCCCTCTCCCCCCTATCGCCCGTCTCTTGTGATGCATCTCCGGCGGCTCCCGGCACGCAGCCAGTGGTTAGTGTAGGCATGGGTGCTCTCGGGCGCAGTCCCCTCCCATCCTTGGCCGTCCTGGACCTCGGTGGACCTAGCAGCAGCCGTCGTCCGTGCCTGGCAACGAGGTCGATGACGCGGCCCTTGTCAGCTCGTCGTCGCTGGAGCCGGACGATGAAGCGGTGGATGCGAGACTGGACGTTGTGCTTGATGCAGGGGAGGGTGTCGAGACGAAACTGCAGCAGCCGCTCGCGATATCCGTCTCGGACGGCGCGGGGGAAGAGAAAGCGGACGAGGCTTTGCGTACGACGCGGATGCGGGCGCGGAGAGCGAACGGGGCCGAGCCCAAGGAATCGAAATGGAGCCAGCTTTGCCACCGAGATGGTTTTTGTCCCTCGTCAGCCAGTGAACGGGGCAAGGTACCCCTTTATACCCGGAGCCAGCAGCGGCGGTCGAGCCGATGGCAGGCGGGCAAGACAGCCCGTCTGGGTCGTGAGCCCGTCGTCTGACAGGTACAAGAGGGGTCAGAGTCAGACAGTGGTCCCCGTAAGCAGTAGGCAGGCAGTCAGGCAGTGCTGGGCCGGCACATGCGGCCGGGGATCGGTGATGCGCACACCTGACTTTCAAGCACGACGTCTTTTTTCTTGGGAGAGCCGAGACGAGATCCTCGGCAGGACCTGGAAGACAACTCACCTTGATGATGTGCCCGCAGTGCCCGCATTATGTCATCACCTCCCTTTCGTACAAGGTACCTATTCGTACCTATGTATGGGTCACTCTCAAATGCAGGAAATCAGCTGCATGAATATCACAGCAGAAGAGTGAAGAAAGGAGGTCTAAACTCGTAGACATAAAGATATATATAGCTACCTAACTATAGGACTAACGGAGGTATATATAGGTACCGGAGCCTCTTAAACAAGGCCCCTAGCCCGCACTACCCGCAGTTATAATATAACGGAATACCTACCTACCGTCCTTAGCTAAAGGGGTTATATAATAGGCTCGTTAAGGACGTAATAGCCTATTATATCCCTATAGTCTAGGCTTAGGTTAATGCCTTATATAGCCCCTAACGTTGTATAATATTAATATACCCCCTTACTATAGTCTTTATAGAGACTATAGCAACGTAAGAATAATATAATAATTAAATAAAATAGCTTATTTAAATTAGTTAGAACGGCCTATATCTATTATACTACCCTTAATATTAGATAGAGGGCTAATTTCGTATAAACTATAAAAATATACCTTAAAGGGTCCTATCCGCGTTGTCTTAGTCCTTCCTATCTAAGTCCTTAGGGCGGTCTCTTATGCCGAGCTAGCTTACGAAGTCTTTATACTTCTATAAAAGGAGGGCCTTAGTTATACCGTCCGCTGGGTTTTTAGTAGACTTAATCTATTTAACCTAAAGCCGTTCCTCTTATACCTCTTAACGAAGCTAATATCGATAGATATCGATATACTTTAAATTCGTCTTAAGCTAGGCACTTAGCTTAGTTAATAGCCTAATCGTTTAAAGGTTATTATACTATAGCTCCGCGGTGCCTTTAACCTAGATCCTAAGCTCCTTAATAAGTTAAGCAAATTGCATCTACTCTTTTACGGTTCTTAATAAAGCTAGGAGCTCCGCTTCGGTAGACGAGGTCGTAACTATAGCCTGCTTAATAGCCTTCTAATCTACGGGCCCGCTAAGAAATAAGAATATATACCCTTATAATAACTTCCTCGACGTAAGGTCGTCTACGAATAAAGAGTCTAACGCATAGAGAAACCTCCTTATCTCGTTAGTTACTTTAAAATAGATACAACGGTCCCGTATAGTATATAAGTACGCTAGGCACTTCTTTGCTTCTCGAAGGTATTATAGACCTAGGTTATAGCTAAACTAGGCTAGCCGTGCCGCCGGGAACGCCGCGTCCGCCTTAGTGTAAATCGCTAGATATAGGATCGTGCTTACTAAAGAAAGAAAGTAATAGACCTCTTCGTTGCTTGCCTTTTCCTTATAGGGAATTAGCTTATCTATCGTTAGGGGGATCTTAAGCGCGCTAAAGCCTAAATCGTCGTTTATATAAAACTTCTTCGCTATCTTAGAGATATAAGATGCCTAAGAAAGCTATAACTTCCTATTAGGTCTATCCCGGATTATCTTAATCCTTAAGAACTAACGTAGTTCTCCTATAAAGTTAATAGTGTATTTCGCTATAAAAGCCTTATAGAGTTCTAGCTAGTTATCCTTCCTCTCCTTCGGATATATTATCGCGATATCGTCTATAAAGAAGAAGATAATTACTCCTTTATAGACTATTATATAGGCGTCCTTAATTAAGATCTCTACGCCTAAAGACTTAAAGAAGCCGGTAAGGTCCTTATACTAAAGCTTTAAGGCGATCCTTAGGCCGTATAGCCCTTATAGAAGCCGTATATATAAGCCTAGTTCTACGTATCTAGGTAAAAGCTAATAGTAGACTATAAATCGTAGTATTATATTTAGAAAGGCCGTTTTAATATTATACTACGCGGACTTTATATCCTTAAGATATAGTAGGGCTATTAGTAGCCTAAAGGTCCTCGCTTAAAGGGTCGCCGTATATATATCCTCGTTATCTTCCGGTTAGCGATCTCCTTAAATAACTAGACGGGCTTTAAACCGAACTATATATCCCTATAGATCGCACTTATAGGCGTAGACCTATCTTATCGGAATTAAGGGTTCTCCCTTCTTTATAGCCTTAGATTTTAAGGTCTTAACCTAGGTTAAAAGTTTCTCTTAATCCTTAATTTCGCAGGCTATTCCTCTAAGCTATTAGGTCTTATAAAGGGAGGCTATCGCTATCTTATAGGAGGTAGGCATAAGAGGCATATCCTCGATATATAGTCTATAGGTTAAAGCCTTCGCAATAATATTATTAATAAATAAGGTCCTTTAAGTTTTCTTTCTCTTCCCTTTAACGATATTACTAGGGTTTATACCCTAAGACGTATCCCGCTCCTTATATAACGGCTTTAACGAAGCCGGCACGTCTTCTTCTATATCTAAAAGCTCTTCTATGCGAGGTCGGCTATTAAGGTCGGGTCTATTAGCCGTTTCGGCTATTAATTTACCCCCTAGAGGAAGAGGCACCCCTAAGACCTTTAAAAGAGGCGTCCTAAGGCTAATTGCCCCCCTTATAGGTACTAGTATTACTAGTTCCGGTATCGCGGGATTCCTACCCCTAAGATTAAGTAGTATCGCGGTATTAAAGGAAACTACCTTACCGGTCGGAGGAGGCGAGACGTATAGATCCTCTATCGTCGGGGGTATTACCCCTTTATTCTACCTCCTATAATTAAATGCTAGTATAAATTCAGCCGCCGTATATCGCAGTCTAGTAGTCTTATCGGTCTAAGGGTACTCGTAAGCCCCCTCTTTATCGCCCTTATTATCTTAAGGCATATTAATTGCGTTTATCTATCGGAGGATATTATAGGTATAGGTGTATAGAGCCTACGTACCTTCTTCCTTCCTTAGATTATATATAATATCTTTATTAAATTAAATATTTAAAGAGGTTAAAAGCTTTATCTATCCTAGGGAAAGGACTTAAATAACGAACTAGTTAGTAGACTTATACCTAACTAGATATCTAATATATGCCCTTTATATAGTCTACGAGAGGGACTTATAAGATTTAATATATTCGAGGGCATCCGTTATTATTAGGTATACTATATATCTATACACGCGTAAATACGTAATTATTAGTCGGATCTCTTTAATATAGCTATATAAGGGGTTATAGTCCCTTATATACTACTACTATCGCTTATAAGGACTCCTTCCTATCTTATTAACGCCTATAAAGGGCGTTAGGTTTAGTAGGTAGACGGCCGTTCGGTAGGTCTCGGTCTAAAGGGTATTAGGGATCTACGAGTTAAGACTTATTAGTCTAGCCCTTTCTTTAATAATAGCCCTTAATCGCTCTATATAACTATTCTAAGTCGGTGTTAAAGGGGCTAATACAAAAAGCTATAGGCTAAGTCTATCCGTATACTACTTAATCTCCTTCGTAATTAGGGCCTTCTCTCCGTTAGTAACTAAGATAATTATTTAAATCCCGTAGCGCGTAGAGAGCTTCGTAATTAGCTTCTTAAAGACGTCCCGGACCTCGGTCTTCTACTTAATAGCATAGAAGAACCTTATGCTAGTTGTTATATAGGTAAATAAGACGTAGTATTTAAATCCCGCGGCGCTTACTTCCGGGCCTATATAAAGGTTAAAGCTAAATTAAACCCTTACCCTTTACGGCCTTAACGTTAGTAGGTCTTTAGAGACTTATCGTTTCGCTTTTCCTATAGCATATACCTCGCATTTATAGGTTGCCGGTCTATAAAGCTTTATGCCTACGGACTTATTAACTAGTAGCCCTATAGCCTCCGGTCTTAGGTGCCTTAAGTGCTTATGCTAAAGGTCCGCGAGATCCTTATTCGAAGGTAGCTTAGGTCGTCGACTCGTCGTAAAAATAGTTCCCGGGGTATCCGGTAAGCTCGTAATAACGTATTAGTCCTTAAATTCCTTAAGCTAAGTAAGCTACTCGCCCGTCGGCTTATAGAATAGCGTATTATCGTGCTAGTTTTAATAAACCTAAGCCTTAATCCCTTATCGAACGGAAAAGACGCTTATCGGTATCTTAGGGATATAGTAGCTATTTTTAAGTAAGAGCTTCTTGCCCCCTAAGAGTAGGATAACTACGGATCCTACCCCTTAGACTATAAGCGCGGTTTTACTAACGCGGACCTCTTCTTACGACCCTTAGGTAAATATCTTCTTATTAAACTACTTAATATTATTAAATATATATACACTCGCCTTTAAATCGTAGATAACTTTATTTCTAAGAGGTTTATCCTTAATATAGGTAAGGTTAACTTATAATATCGTATTAATATAAGAAACTATATTCGCCTACTTATTGCCGTTGCCGCTATTTAGGACTATAATTATATTGTCTACCTTACTTACTCCTAAGGGTTTTTAGGCTATTGCCCTCTTCTTACCTTCTAGGTTATCCTAAAGCCACTTATTAATCCTAGCCCTTAGTAGGTCTTTCGGTTCCTATCCCTTAGGGGGATCCTTTTTAAATATCGCACGGAATAAAAAGCAGCCTTCCTACTAATTCTCTTTATTATTAGTCCGGTAAGTATTATATAGGCATTACGACTACCTTAAATCTTTCTTTAGTGCTAGAGAGTTTTAGTTAACCTAAGGTTTAGATTTCTTTCGAAGGGTTACCTTATGTTTAAACTCCGCGATAAGGTTCCTTAAGGGGTTTAGAGTTAATCTAACGATGCCTTTAAGCCGTTTACAAAAGGCATTATTTAATCTCTCGTTCGAGGCCTAACTAAGGTCGAATTCCTCTATAGCCCGAAGAAAATCCTATCGGATCTTAATATCGTTTAAAGTCGTGACTTTTAGGTCCCTAGAGTCGATAATCACTTAATTAAGTTAATCGGCCTACGCCTTCTAGTCTCGATTCCCCTTTTTGCCAATAATCTAATAATACCGGTTATCTACGAGGGTCTTTTCCTCCTCTTCTAAAGGCAAGACCTTCTGTTTAAGTTCTTAGATCCTGCTTTAAGGCAAGGTCTATACGAGGGTCTCTCCCTTAAGAGCCTTACTAATTAACTTACTAATTAGCTCCTCGATGCGAATTATAGCCTTTTCCTAGGTCTTAAATAGGCTAACGGCTAAGTTATAGCTATCCTGCTTAAAATAGAACTCTATCGTCGTATTATTTAGCCGATTGTTATAGTTAGCGGTCCTATTGTTAAACTTAATATCCTCGAGGGCCCCTCGCTAAGGTCGTCCCCTAAGGTTAGCTTTAAATTCTTCTTAGCTAATCTTAACGGGCTCCTCGAGCTCTTTTAATCCTACCGGGTCGATATATTCCTAAATATAGTGGATTTTCGCCTAACCCTTAATAGCCCGAATCTAAGGGGTCTAATTAAGGCTTTCCTTAAGCGTTACGATATTTACCTCTCCGGATATAGATATCGCTATAATCGTTCTTTTTACCTCGTCGTTACGAGGGATAACTATATATTATTTTATTCCTTCTTTAAAGCTAGCTCTTCGTAATAACACTAAGGTTAAAGCCTAATGCGGTTATAAAAAAATGCGATATCAATAGCTTTAATTTAGCGTTATTTAAGCAAAAGAGACCTAGCTTATACGGCCGGGCTTATAACTCTTAAATATAGGAAATTAGCTGTATAAATATCATAGCAGAAGAGTAAAGAAAGCAGGTCTAAACTCGTAGACATAAAGATGCATATAGCTACCTAACTATAGGACTAACGGAGGTATATATAAGTACCGGAGCCTCTTAAACAAGGCCCCTAGCCCGCACTACCCATAGTCATAATACAACGGAATACCCACCTGCCGTCCTTAGCTAAAGGGGTCATATAATAGGCTCGTTAGGGACGTAATAGCCTATTGCATCCCTATGGTCTGGGCTCGGGTTAATGCCCCGTATGGCCCCTAACGTCGCATGACGTCAACAGTCACCCTGTAGCCGGCAGAGACGACGGGCTCTTTCCATGGCTTCGTCCGCTCTTCTGCAACAAACATTCGCCTGTGGCGCTGGGCGAGCTGCCTCTTGAGACTGTCAGCCTGTTGGTGCTTCTCCACGTCCAAACAGCCAACAGCCTGTCCCCTGGACGTAGCCAAGAGTATCACGATGCAGATTCCACAATGAGCCACTCGACGCCCTTGTTCGTTTGTGACATGTTCACGCCGCTGCTCTTCTACCGTTTACCTCCTCTGCCGCCCCTGCTCTTGCCCCTGCTCCCACCCGGCGCCCTCGTCTTCCCCCCCCCTGCCTTGGGACCCTTGCCCGGAGCCGCCACGGCGCTGTTCTTCCCCTTCCTCCACAAATCGCCGCTGGACCGGAGAGTCTTTGCGTCCAGCTTCTTCTTGTCATTGTTGCTCAGCTTGCCGCCGCCCTTTTTCTTCATAGACTCGCGAACTCCGTTGAGCTCGGCTCGTCCAGCCAGCTTGGCCTTTTCCTTTTCGTGCTGTGTCTCGAACCACGTGCGTCTCGGCCGCCCCTTGATGTCGGCCTCGTGCTCCAGCAAGTTCTCTCCCTTGGTCACCTGCATTTCTACGTGTGCCAACTGCTTCTCCTCCTTCTCTTCCTGCATAATCGCCTTGATCTCGTCTTCCATGTCGTCAATCTGTGCCTGCCACTTGTCCGCGTCGCCCGGGGGGATGATGCGGCTGGTAATCTTGGCTCCTTGCGCCTTGCCTGCCCTGACGGCCGCCTTGACCACTTTCCTGTCCCCCTCGGCGGCCAGGGTCACGGCGGTGCCTGTTCGTCCGGCACGGGCAGTACGTCCGACTCGATGAACGTAAATGTCCAGTGACTGAGGCGCTTCGTAGTTGATGACCGTGTCAACACCCTTGATATCCAGCCCACGGGACGCCAGATCAGTAGCCAGCAGGTAGGATACTTTGCCGTCACGGAAGGCCTCGACGCTTTGGATACGCTGCGACCAAGTTAAAAAAAAGAAAAGGGTGAAGAAACGCGACGGCCAAGTCGGCATCACCAACCTGAGTCTGGTTCATGCTGCCGTGCAGCTCCGCACAGGACAAGTCGAGCAGGCCAAAAACGACCCGCGCGCGATGGGCTTCCTTCTTTTGCCGGAAAAATACAATGGCCCTTTCGTTGTACAGCGCTTTGCACAAATGAACGAGGTAGCCCAATCGCTTCTCATCGCGACCGGGGCGCAGCCGCACAAACTCCTGCACCAGCGTGCCAACCGTCTTCTTCTGCGAGTCGACCATGAGCCTGACGGGCTTGTTCATGCCGACCCGAATGAGGCGGTCCACCGTGGAAGTCATCGTGGCGGAGAAGAGCATGGTCTGACGAGACTTGGGCAGCGTGTTGAGAATCTCATTCAGCTCGTCGGCGAAGCCGTCCTCGAGCATGCGATCTGCTTCGTCGAGGACGAGAATCTCGACCGTGTCGACGTTGAAGCTGGCCGAGTTCCTCATGTGGTCGATGAATCGACCGGGTGTCGCGATGACCACATCGGGCCGCCGCCGAAGCTCCGCCTCCTGCGCCTTGAGACTGAGACCGCCCACGGCGAGGCAGAACTTAATGTCGGTGTGCGAGGCAAGTTTCATCGCCACGGCGTGACACTGCATGGCGAGCTCTCTGGTGGGAGTAAGAACCACCACCCGAGTCGTCGGCACCCTGTTGGGCCTGTACAGCAGCCGCTCCAAGATGGGAATCATAAAGGCTCCCGTCTTGCCCGAGCCGGTCACGGCTCCGCCGACGACGTCTCTGCCCATTAGGGCAATGGGAATCGACTTGGCTTGGATGGGAGTGGGCTTGGAGAATCCAACTGCTGCAAGTCCTCGAAGAATGGGCCGAGACAAAGACAGGGCCATAAACGTCGACGCGGGGTCCCCTTTCTGGCCTGGCTTTCCCGCCCCGTCGTCCGGGGCGAAGAAGGCGTCGCGCTTGGCTTGCTCTTCAAGATTCCCCTCGCCGTCGTCGCTGGCTTCGGACATTGCGCCATCGTGGTCGTCGGGGTGGCCAACTGGCGTGGCTACCGAGTCATCGTCGCTTGCTGCAGCAGCGGAATCGTCGTCGTCAACCTCGCTCTGCTGCTCGGCCTCGTCCCCAGACTCTTCGGCGTCGGAGCTCATGTTCATGCCAAAGGCGTCGTCTGCAAGGACTTGATCGTCGTCGTCATCCATGGTGACGTCTACGGCATCCTCGTCACCGTCGTCTGCGGCGACGCCATCGACTTCTGCGGCCGCATTGGCACCATCGCCGTCCCTCTTTTTCTGCTTGTCTCTTCGCCGCTGTATTATGTCGTCGACATCCACAATCTTCTTGTTTGAGAATATTCCCTTCTTGGCACCCTCGAAACCCCAGCCTTCAAAGTCCTCTTCTTGTTCAAGACCGCCGAGACCACCTTGGTCGATGAGGAACTCAAAGTCGGAGTCTATGGCGCCATCGTCTCCATCTTTGCGTCCCCAGGGACCTTCGGGCGCTTCGTTGGCATCCTCTTCCTCCCCCTCTTTGGCGTCATCATTGCCTGCGGAGGCTCCCTTGCTGGCCTTTTTCGAGCGCTTGCTGGGCTTGGCCTTGGCTGCCGTCCTGGTCTTCTTCTTGGGTGGCTGAGGAGGCAGCTCTTCTTTTCCCGGGGGACCCTCGGGACCCTCAGGACTCTCGTTGTCGTCAGAGAGGGTGTAGACGAAGTCATCGTCTTCCGTCTTTCTTTTTTGCGGCGCCATCTTGATGGTTTGTCTTGCGCTATGCAGCCTGGCCCTTTTGCGCAGAAGAGCAAAATTGCCGTTTTCTGCCGACTTGGAATTCTGGCGGTGAAGCCTTTTAGGAAACCAGCGCTTGCCTGCTTTGAGTTGCGGGGACAAGTTATTTGATACAGTACTAGGGGGGGGGGTCGGTCTAAGAGTCGACTTCTCTTCACAGCTTACTCCGTATGTACGGATAGTTGCCTGTCTGTTCGTATTCGTACGGAGTATTTTGATAAACATTCATAAACATCTAGCCACCTGTCAAGACGCACATGCTTCCCAATTTTTGTCGAGATGGCCCTCTTCCTGACGCCGAGTCTTTCACCGTCCCTGATTGCTGATTGGATGACAGCGGTCCGGCGACCAGGTACCTAATCGGTTGGCCGCTGTTTTTCCGGCGAAGCCCCCCATCTATGGTTGATTGGACAACCAGTTGCTTTGCCCGCGAATGCTGGTAGCGATTAATTTCTCCAGCTCCCTTTTCAAGCCCAGTTCGGTCCATTCGCCGCCGCCTCAGCTCTACAAACGCAACTTGTCTTCCCTTGGTTCTGCCCTTGTCGATACCCGCCAGTCCTCGCTCCGTCTGCTTTTCTGCACGGCGCGCTTGCATCCTCGTCCCTCGAGTTCCTTCACCTTGTCGCATCTAGAGCGCGCCCGCCTTGACAAACGACTCCTCGCTCAAACACCGCAAAGATGGGCGAATCCAGGTTGGTTCTCACAGTCTGCTCACGGGGAAACCCTCTCTGACTAAGGGCACAATAGACAGGAGCTTGTGCAGTGGCTCAACAACCTTCTCCAGCTCAACATCACAAAGGTCGAGCAATGCGGCACCGGGTGAGTCTCGAGGACCCCTACCCCTCCCCCGCTGTGCAACACATGCGAACCTGCAGCCACGCCCACGTCGGATTCATTGCGATTCTCGGCCTTGCCATGGTCAAAAAATTGCGGTTAATCTGACTCGGCGACCCATCTGCAGAGCGGCCTTGTGCCAGGTGTTTGATAGCATATACATGGACGTGCCCATGTCCAAGGTCAAGTTCAACGCCAACGGCGAATGGGCCTACGTTCAAAACTTCAAAGTCCTCCAAAGTATGGTCTTGCTCCTGGAAAACAGAGCTTTCTTATCGAATCCTAACGAAATGCCCCCCAGACACGTTTGCCAAGCACCAAATCGACAAGCCGATCCCCGTCCAAGCCCTCATGAAGTGCAAAATGCAAGACAACCTTGAGTTCCTGCAGTGGACCAAGAAGTTCTGGGACCTCAACTTTCCCGACCACGAGTACGATGCCGTAACACGGAGGAAGGGAGGCACGCTCGCCAACCCGGGCGCCGCGAGGGCACCTGTGACCGCCGCGGCTGGTGCCCGTAGAGGGGGCACCACGCCTGCGGGCGGCCCACGCGTTGCCAAGACCATCGGGGCCGGTCCCGGCTCCGCTGCACTGCAGCAGGAGAATGCCACGTTGAAGGAGACTGTTGCCGGCCTGGAACGGGAGCGCGACTTCTATTTCAGCAAGCTGCGAGACATTGAGTTGCTGATCCAGCAGGCTGTGGACGAGGATCCAGAGTTGGAGAAGCAGGAAGAGGGCTTGGTCAAGCAGGTCCAGGCGATTCTATACTCCACCGAGGAGGGGTTCGAGATTCCCGACGAGGGAGAGGCGTTGGACGACCAGGAGACGTTTTGAGGCGAGGCAGCCAGGGCGTGGCGAGATGCTACGGAAAGGGGTCGGGGGGTTGGGGGCGTGTAGCCCATGTCTCACGGCTGTATAACGTGTAATGAAGGATTTGAACGAGTCGAGAGGCGGACAGATCCGTCTACTCGCTCGGGGGTGGGGGGACCTCGATAGAGGCGGAAGCCCAGATAGAGCAGCTCTGGAAGCGCGTTGGACAGTTGGTTGGCAAAAGCATCTATAACCGTCGGAAGCATTGCTCATTACGTGACACGAGTGCATGTGGCAGGCTCACAACAATGCCCGCCATGCCATGTTATCTATCGCTTGAACAATATGACTCCGTCAGGCTGTGGGGCTGTAGGGTAGTTCGGGCAAGGCACAGCACAGCATTGGGCGTTTCACGGGTTAAATGATGTGTCGTGTACACGTGAATCGTGAAAGTAGACTGTCAACCGGGACTGTACAGAATGCAAAGACAAGGGCATGGTGAGGGCTCGGCGTACGCGAGACAATCAACTGCAAGGTACGAGGAGTCGGTAAATGCCCCGATAGCCTTGCACCAATCTCATGACAGTTTCTTCGAGATTTGTTGGTGTTCAATGCATGGTGCACAGCCGTGGTTGGAGCTCTAAACTACGTACCGTAATAACTCAACAAATGAAAGGGGTCAGGGCAGCGGGATAAATGGGTCCTGGGCAATTTATTTGTTGAATTATTACGGTACAGAGCCTGTACCTATACGGCTACCTCAGGGGCAAGGTCGCGGGACATCATGACCTAATATACAAATTTACTTGGTCATTCAAAAAGAGACTTCCACTAGTCTCTAACCCCATCCAGACTACGTTTTCCCTCGTTACACCAACGCCGCCCCGTACGGACTGAAGCCGTCATGCATTCCTGGACACCTTGACCTCCACTCAGCTTCATCCCGTCAGCAGAAGCTGCTGCTGCGCCCTCTCGCCACAAGCGCTCAACCGTTCTGCCGTCTGCTGACCGTCTACATTACACAATCACCCCATCATCTCTGCTCTGTCGATTGCATCAAGCCTGCTCCTCAGGTCACGGGTTCAGCCTCACGACCCGCCAACGCTCGTCAACCACCATTCCAACCACGCCGACCTGCATCGAGGCGCCATCGTCGTCGCATCGCCCCGAGAAGCAGGCCAGGGGACAACCGCACACGAAACCCTGGCGATGGCTCCGCCACCCGAGATTGCGATACCCTCGACGAGTGTTTCCGACGAAGGCTCCTCCAAGCCCTTTACGCTTTACAACATAACCCTCCGCCTTCCCCTGCGATCCTACGTCGTACAGAAGCGCTACTCCGAGTTTGCCAAGCTCCACAACACGCTGGTCGAGCAGGTCGGCAGCCCGCCCCCCGAGCCGCTGCCCGGCAAGCACTGGCTCAAGTCGACGGTCAAGTCGGCCGACCTGGCGCGGGGCCGTCAGCTCGGCCTGGAAAAGTACCTACGCACCATTGCCGAAACGCCAGACCGGCGATGGCGGGACACGTCGGCCTGGCGGGCCTTTTTAAACCTGCCCAGCTCCAGTGCCACCAACTCGGCCGTGTCTGCCACTGGAAGAGTTGGCAACGCGGGGGCCGGAGCGGCGGACCCGGGGACGTGGCTGGACATGCACCGGGAGCTCAAGCAGGGCCTTCTCGAGGCCAGGCAATGTCTGTCGAGGAGAGACGGCGCCGCCGACGGGGGGGATGGCACGGCAGTCGCCGAGGCTGGCGCGGCGGCCAAGCGGGCCCTCGTCAGAGCGGGGACATTGCTTGCCACGCTGTCGGACGGCCTCCGCAGGATGCAAGAGTCGAACCGTTTGGGCGACGGAGAACTACGACGGCGGCGAGACTTGGTGTCTACGGCCCGCATGGAGCGAGACGCGCTGGAAAGACTGTCCAATAGCATGCCCAGCTCGGCATCGGGCACGGGACGGGGAAGTGGCGGGCATGGGCAAGCCCCGGCATCGGAGAAGGCGGTTCTGCTACAAGGAGGCAGGCCGGGAGGCCGCGTGCTGGGGGCGCCACTGCCGGAGACGGACAAGACGCGGGAGCTGGATAACCAAGGAGTGCTGATGCTGCAGAAGCAAGAGATGCAGGCGCAGGACGACCAGGTGGAGCAGCTGGCGGCCATGATCCGACGGCAGCGGGAGATGGGGCTCAAGATCAACGAAGAGGTGGAGGCGCAGAGCGAGATGCTGGAGCGGATGGACCAGGACACGACGCGGGTGCAGGGCAAGGTGGCAGTGGCCAACAAGCGCATCAAGAAGATGTGACTGGCAGGCGCCGCGACGCGGGTGCTGCGCGCGGCGCTGCTGGCGCTCGAGCTGGCGGCCTGCTGGCTCTGGCTGGCGGCGAGGCTGGCGGGCGGGCTTTCGTGGGCTGGGCAACTGGTGCTGCTGGTGCTCGGGCTTCAGCAGTGACGGACGACGACGACGACGAAGCGTGATTTTCCCCTCTGTTCTCTTCACTATTAAAGCGTCTTGACAACTGGACTTTGTGTGTCTGGCAAGCCAGCTCTTTGTGTCTCGTCTATATGCGTTGTTGGACGTTGGGGGCCCTTTACAAAATACTTTTACAAAATGCTCTTCCTTCTGGCCACGGGAAATTGCCCATTTTCTCGTCTGCTCAACTACCTATGCAGTAACTACGTCGTAACTCGTACGAGTTAGTAGCACCCGTACTCCCTCTGTAGTATTGGGCGTCTTTGGTGGTCGGATGTCGCAGACGCGCATGAAGAAGACGTCAAGGGTCGAAAGAGAGGCGGTTCGGCGGCGCCCTAGACAAAATGACACACAGACACGTGCAGGCAAGGGAGAGTGTGCAATGTAACATCCGTATCCGTACTTTATAACTTATAATTAATACCACTGCTACATTGTCCTGTGGGCAGCCGAGTCGAGTCTGTGACTCTGGCGTGCAGACGTGCAGAGAGGCGGCACAGTAGCTCGTCTGATGCAACTACTACGCACTGTTCCTGCACGACGGGCCTGTCGTGGCATTGCGCACGCGGGCGGTCGCTGCTAGAGTGACGCTCTCGCCGACAATCAAGCCGCGCCCTCAGCTCTCCCTCCCTCACTCTGACCGCCTTCTCTCTCTCTATGCCCGAGGCCTCGGAGTCGGGACGGCCGACGTCGTTGCACTAACCCTAAGCTAAGGCTTCCTCCCGTGGCTGGGACGCGCGAGGCGGCAAGCAGCAGCCGTGCCGATCCCGCGCGCAGTGCCCCGAGCAGGGAGGGAGGGGAAAACGGGTTCGTAGCCGGGGGAGGGAGGTCATCAGCTTGTTGCGTCGACGGGCGGCCAATGGATGTCGCGAGGAAGCGGATGAGAGTTACAAGTGCCGAGATAGGTACTTTGTACCGTAGAGCTGTGGGGGGGGAAGGCCGGAAGCTTGAGCCGACCCCTGTAAGGCGCACAAGCACAAGAACGGCCCCACGTTTGCGGCGTCTGCAAAGCGACGAGACTTAATGGCTTTCTCAAAGACAACAAATATCTACCAGTGTACGAAGCACAGATACGATATAAGGGATCGAGTGCAAAGAGCCAGCCAGCATTGAGTCCAAGCATGGATTGAGGAGAGGAGAGAGACGGATGGCCTCAACCTCGACTCTGTTGACAAGCGTCTAGCTTACTACCAAAGCCCGGGTTGCCAAGACAACGAGACGTCGGCCAAACCACTTCACCCGCCAAATCCTCGCCGAGATCCATGCTCCGAGGGGGAGAGCTCATTAGTCGAGTCGAGCTGCAGCAGGCCTGCCCAGGGGGGAAAGAGACAAGAGCAGCGAAAAGTCCATCTGTTGAGGTGACGTTGGGCTTGACCTTGACCGCCAACTGCGGCCATCGTGGGCGCGATGTTGCTCGGCCGAGGGGCGACGATGGGGACGGGCGAGGCGATTGATTGGGGGAACATGGACGCGCGGCGCAGCAAGACACGGTTTGATTGGGCACGGGTAATGATGGGCTCGTCCGGGTGATGATGGGCTCGTCATGATTGGCATATGTAGATACATAATGTGATGCGACGATGGCGGTCACGGCCATGGGCGAATAACGTTGCGGCCAATCTTGGCTTGATGGCTGCTGCTAGTCGTACTCGGCGAGACGATGGAGATGTTGACATGGGCCTTGTCGCTTCCTGTCAGCGCCAGTCGTTGCGGGATGCTCCCACTTCCATCTGTGCTGTCCATCTTGTGCTGGCTGGCTGGTGGTTGGTTGGATCCAAAGGCGCAATTTTTTTTTTTCATCACGTCCCTCCCCCCCGCGTCAAAGGTCACCAGTACTTCGTGAGGTCACGAGTAAACACTGGGGCAGCGACCCTTTTCCCCCCCTCCCGTTTTCCTTTTCCTCCCCGCCAACTCGCCTCCATCCTCGGGCCTTGGTCCTCTTCACTCTCGTCACATACCTGGACTCTGGACCTCCTCTGGCGACGTGCAGCCTCTCTCCTTGCGTGCTCGTCCGTCCGTCTGTATTTGCTGGGAGCTTGGCGTTTGTTTCCCTGGCCGTGCCTATCCGTCCTGTCTCTGCCCGCGTGCCTGCATCGGTGAGTAGGTAGCCACTCGTTTTCTTGGCCCGTCGGGCTTGCGAGTCTTCGTCCAGCTGTCTGAGTCGAGGCCGAGCTGGGCTTCGTTCTGTCCGTCGCCTCGCTGATGTCGAATAGTTGTTAGCTTTGCTCTTCAATACGACCCAACCATTCTGACCGCCTCATGGCTTACCCGTGCTCCCCATAGCTCGACCCAATCTCGACTCTTGCCACGGCCTCATCGCCCGTCCCTTGGTGCGTGCACAGCTGAGCAACCGAGATGAGTGGCCCTCCGCCACCGCCGCCGCCCCATGGCCACGCGCCCAGGTCCTCGGGCCTGCCGCCTGGCAAGTACGACATATTCGTCATACCCGAGCACTCGGCCGGCTCCGGCTTCCTATACCTGCCCTCCATGAGGCCGAGTCCAAACAGCTTCGCCGCCGGCTTCGCCTCGGCCCTCATCCTCGTTGCCCTCTTCCAGAGCATGGCCCCCGCCTTCAAGGTCTGGTGGGAAAGCTTCCAGGGCCTCGGCAACATGGGCATAACACTCCTCATTGCTGGCGTCGGCTTCGGCGCATGGGCGCTCGGTCGGGCTCAAAAGGACACCCCGGCTTCGGGTCATGGGTCCGGCGCGCAACATCGAGGCGGTGGCCAAGCAGGGGGGGGATTTGGCGCATCGACTTCGGCGCCACCCCCTCACCCGGGGAGCCCCCCGCCTCCACCGCGTGCAAGCAACACGGCTCCTCCTCCTCCTCCTCCTCCCCCGCCGCCTCCCGGGCCCCAAGACGCCGCTCCCCCGCCGCCCGAGCCGGAGAAGCCCAAGTCTTCATGGCAACAGCCACCGCCGCAGCCCGGACCCGCCAAGCCCGAGACGCCAAAGGGTGCCTGGGAAAAGGCCCGCGAGGAGACGAGAAAGAAGGAAGAGGAGCGCAAGGCCAAGGAGGCGGAGCGAAAGCGGCGCGAGGAAGCAGCCAAGAGGCTAGCAGAGCTGCGCGCCCGAGAGGCAAGGGAAAGACTGCAACGGGAAAAAGAGAAAGAAGACAAGGAAAGGGAAGCTCGGGACAAAAAGGCCAAGGAAGAGGCCGAAGAACAGAAGAAGAAGCTGGCCGAGGAGCAAAAGAAGAAGCTCGCCGACGAGCAACGGCGGAAGCAGCTCGCGGAGAGGCTGGAGAAGCAGCGCCAGGAGAGAGAGGCGAGAGAGCGCGAGGAGCAAAAGAAAAAGGAGGCGGCTGCAGCTGCCGCTTCCGAGGCGACTGCATCGTCACCGGCAACGCCTCGCGCCGGGAGCTCCTATGCCTACTCAAGCGTCGGCGAAAAGACCAACATGTGGCCCAACGGCCGGCCGGCGGTGCCGTCGCAGGCCGGCAGCTGTGCCTCCAAGAACTCCCCGAGCTCCGAAAAGCGACCCCCTGCGCCGACGGCCAAGACCTACGTCAGCCACGACGAGGACGCGTACTCGTACCGACCGTACGACGGCCCCGGCAAAAGGACGGCGCGAAGGCCGTCGGCGTCGTCGGTCGGAGGGTCCGAATACTCGTATGCTCCGTCGCACACGACGGCCCGAACGACGCCGCCGCCGTCGGTGCGGGGGCCGTACACCACAAAGGATCCCGACAAGATTGTCGTCCAGGCAGTGTACCTCTTCATGAACCAATTCGCCAAGACGCCGGCCAGCCAGCTCTTCCCAGGGGTCGGGTCCGTGACCGACGGCCTGATTCTGCGCATAACCACCGAAGGCCTCTTCATCGACGACGACGTGCGCGGCGTGCCCCAGCGAGAATGGGACGTCAAGGCGTGGACGCTCAAGCATGTCGAAGCCTGGTGCCCGCCACACTGCCTCAACTCGACGGCCGCCTCAGCCGCCACCGCGAGCGCAAAGAGCCCGCCGCACTTGCTGTACAAGATGGCGACGGCCCGCCGCAACGCCGAAAAGGACAAGATGCTGACGGGCGAGGACGCCGACGCGTACCTGACGGAGATGCTGCGTGCCTGCAAGGGGTGTTGCCGCCTCGGTCAGTGCCGTGGCAAGTTCAAGGACACCAACATCCAGTCCCCGTCGGGCCGGGCCGGAGAGTGGAGGGACAAGGGCGTGCACGTTCTCCGCGCCACGGTCCGCGATCAAGAGGGAAAGCGCTATCTCTTCTTGCTGGACGAGACGGAGGGCTGGAAGGTTGCCGTCGGGCTGCAGCGCTTGCGGCGAGGTACGCAGGTGCGGCAGCTGGGCGTGAGCGGCATGGCGCCTTCGGAAGCCCGGGGGACGCTCGAGACGCTGGGATGGATCGGCTGAGGCGCCATGGGCGTTGGCTCTTGCGCGAGACTGAGCAGAGGAGCCACGACAGCGACGGTCGACTTTAAACGCCGTCACCTAATGGAGAGGGCCATGACAACGCACGCGGGAAGCGAGGCGAACGGCCTTTATGTGGAAGGGCCGACGAATGCCAAACAAACAAAGGCGGGCCAGGGGTTTTCGATGGGGCACGCACGCATGAGGGGGCAATTGCATAGCGAGAAAGGGGGCTTTTACACGGCGACGGATGGGTTTTCGTTTGCATCAGGAGAATGGCCTTTGGCAACATTCCATTCGCCATTATACCCCCATGTTCTTGGATTTGTATGGCATAGGTCAGGACATGTAACTTCATCGAGGACGGGGGCAAATTGGACGACTTGTCTTTTCCCTCTCAATAGCCATGTGCACATGCTTGGGAACCACGGGCTCCATGGGCGCATGACTCGCCAAGAGCAGCAACGCGTTGTCTAGCGAGCCCAACGGCCCAAGGCATCAATCAACAGCGTGTTGTGTACATATGGAGCAAAGTTTGAGGCGAAATGCGGCGCGTTGGCCTGCCGACATGGGTGCCGCGCTGCACAACCCTCCATAGAGGGAAATTATTGTATCCCTGCCAACCCATAGGAAAGGCCCTTTAGTCTAGGGGTTAGGACGTTGGATTTTGACCGCTAATCATCTTCCAAAGACGCCAGTTCGATTCTGGCATGGGCCTGGTTGTTTTTTTTATCCGCCAAGCGGAGTGGAGCCCTCCTCGTCCTACAAGAGAGTTGCTTGTCGAGAAGCACAACCTCCCGACTCAACGGCAGCATGTTCATCGTTCAAAGGTCACAAGTACAAGTCTCGGGCGCCCTCTCCGCCCCCCATCATCAGACGTCAGGCTGCCTCAGTCGCGCAACTGCATCAAACACGTTGCCGTGTCCGTTCCCCCATACGCCGCCCGCGACTCTATACGTTAACCGTCCCTCTATGAATGTACGGTGCGCCTGTATACTGTTTGACACACAAACCCGTCAACGCTGTCTGTCTCGACGAGACTGCAATATGCGGCCAGGAAAGTAATCGCGCAAGGGCTAAAAATAAAGACGAGCTCCCTTCACCAGTGGCCGTTATACCTCTTCCGCCCCCAACGCCTCGTACCCTCCTCGTGTCCGGATCCCCGTCAGTCGCATCAGCGGCGGGCTCTCGTACATGGCCGTGTAGTCGACCTTGCCGCCGCCCAGCAAGGCGCTGCCATTCTCTCGCTGACCGAAAATGGGCGCGGGATCGCACCAAAAGTCCTTGCAGTTGGACACGCAGCCGCGGCTGTACGGGTTCTTCTTCTTCCGCCTGTTCTTGCTCGTCGCCGCCGCCCGGCCTGCAATGGTCTCGATGAAGGGGTCCACGCCTAGCATTCGGCTCCACTGCTTCAACATGCCGCCGTCGGCCTTGTTCTTGTTGCCGGGGCCGCCTGGAGCGTCCGTAGCTGAGGCGAGAGACGGCAGGTTGGGGTCCAGCGGCGCGCCCGTCGACGTGAGCGCCCTGCTTGTCGGCGGGCTCAGGTGGATGCCCGACATGTTCTCATACGTCGTCATGGCGCGAGAGACCTGGAAGAACTGGGTAAAGACGAGCATGGTGACCCAGACAAGCTGCAGCGAGGTCCACGCGGCAAGGATGAGCGTGTACGAGTCTGCGTTGAGGAGCCTGCATAGGTCCGCGCCGAGGACACTGCAAGTCTCGGAGGCATTCGCCGATATCTTGCCAAAGTCTGCAGACGGGTTTAGCACCCCGTCTCCAGCCAGCATCGAGTCTGCCAGGGGGCCTTACAGTAATACAGTAGCCAGTCGTAGGCAATGATACCGAGCGTGAGGGAGATGAGATAGAGAAAAAATTGTCGATGGTTGTTGATGCCGACGCAATTGTACACCCAGGGGCAGTGGCTTGTCGGCGTCAGCAAGGCAATATCGAGGCCTGGACGAGACACTCTCCACTCACTGATCATGCTTGGCCACGCATCGCTGACACCTACGGCAGTGCTTGCTTCGGAGCGGCGTCCTGATGACGCACGTAACGCAAAAGTTGGCCTCGTCGTACTTCCACTCCTTGAGCAGCTCGTCGATGGCGGCCCGCTGCTCGGCAATGCCGTTGAGCTTGGGCACAAACCCGGGATCATATCTCATGGCTGCGGCGTAGAAAAAGGTCGTGAGGCAGTACAGGGCGGCAAAGACTAGGTTGAGGAACAAGTGGGAAGACGTTTCCGTCACGCCGTTGGCTGGCCGAGTGGTGGCTGGCAGCACGACAAGGAGCCAGTTGAGGCCCACGAGGAAGAGCGAGCCTGCAAAGATGCCGGCCATCCAGGGCTTTATCCACATGGTCAAGTCAGCCTCGAACAGTTCGTCTGCTTGGACAGCAAGGACCCACCGTCTTGTGAAGGTGACGCATGTCGGACGGCGCATACTCGATGACCTGCTTGGCACACGACATGACACCAAAGACGATTGCGCCGGCCATGGGGAGGCCGAGAAAGATGGGGAAGCGGGACAGGGTAAAGATGACGGCCCAGGTGAGCACAAAGGGCCAGAGGAAGAGAAAGCGGGTGGCAAACATTCTCTTGTCCTTCAAGAAATAGCTCGCACCGGGCCAGGGCGGCGTGGCCGGGTGGCCGTCGATGTCGTAGCCGCACTCCCTCAGGGCGCGGTGCCAGACGGGCTGCGTGTTGAGCTCGCTGGCGGTGACGGCGGGCGTCTTGCCCGTGTCCGTCTTGGCGAAGCGGTCGGCGCCGTACTCGATGAGCTTGAGCACGCAGCCGGGGTTGCCCTTGACCAGGGCCCAGTGCAGGGCGGTGAAGCCGTGCTCGTCGGCGAGGTGGACGCTGGCGCCCCAGCGCAGGAAGACGTCGACGCACTGGGGAAAGCCCTTGTAGGCGGCCCACATGAGCGCCGTGTGCCCGTAGCTATCGAGGACGTCCACGGGGATGCCTTGGTGCAGCAGCAGGACGATGAGCAGCACGTTGCCGTTGAAGGTGGAAATGTGCAGCGTGTTGTAGCCTTCGGCATCCGTCATGAGCGGGTCGGCGCCGTGCTGGAGGAGCAGGTTGACCGTGTAGTAGTGGCAGCGCTGGGCGGCCCATTGCAGAGCCGTGGCGACCGACTCGCCGCACTTTCTGTTGATTTCGGCGCCGTGCTCGACGAGAAACTTGCACATGGCATACTGATTGTTAATCGCTGCCCACTGCAGAGGGCGCGTCAGTCGTTGCTCGTCTTGCCCGGTGACGGACGGTAGCCTCTCACATGCAAGGGCGTGATGCCCTCGTCGTCGACAAACGTGGCGTCGTACTCGCCCGACTCGAACAGCTTCTCCATGGCCCCGACGTCTCCCACCCTGGCCAGTTGCATAATGCCCATCTCCGGCTCGGCGCCGTCGACCGCCGGCAGACTGCCCATTTCCATCTCGCTGTTGAGCCTCGGCGCCGCGGCCGCTGCCTTGGTCGAGGGCTGCGTCGGAGCCGCAGCGGCCGAAGAGCCCGAGGCAGCGGGACTGCTGCCTTGTCGATCCGGGCTGCCCATGTACGATGAGATCGAGGGCCAGAGGGTGGGAGGGGATCGAGGGCGAGTGAGATGCGAGGGCGCCGTCGGCGCGGGACCTCCAAGAGCAGAAGAATATGGACGGTAGCAAGCTTCCCGCGTCGACGACGGGGCGCGACGGATTCGGAATGATGCGGTCAAGGTATGTTTTGGTCGGACCTGGAGGAGAGGGAAAAAGGAAAAGGGGCAATTGGAGCGTCGAAAATGACGCCGATGGTGCCTGGAGGTTAGAATCTCCAGCCTTCACAGCTGAGGCTGCTGACCACGAGACACGAGGTTCCCCACAGCGTTGTGGCTGAGACGAGTACGTACCCACACTCTCGGACTGTTCACGGACCAACCCAATCCTGGCCAAACTAATTGGGTTAGGCAGGCCGGGACCGTCGGGCCCGGACGGGCGACCCTCCTAGCCACACTAAATTTTGCGAGCAACGCCTACTACCCAAAACGCGCCGCATGAAAGTGAAGCTCTCGCTAAAGCCACCAGCCTACCTACCGTCGCCACGATGCTCGACCGAGCTAGGCCTATTCGAATTCCTCGAAGACGCAGTTGGCGGGCGAGCAATAACGGCTGCGTGCCCTGCTGCGTGCTCTACTGCGTGCTCTACTGCGTGCCCTCTTTTTCCTATAGCAGCCCACGGAACGCTGCAATTTATTGACTATCAACCCCCGCGATAGCTTCAATTAATGCCGTATACGAAGTATGTACATAACTAATTGCTCCTCCCAACCGGGGTCCTCGGGCACTCGATTCACGAATTGCCATAGCTTCTCTTGCGGAAGGGTCTTCTACGTCTCTTGCTAGAGAGTGACAAGCTGCTTCCGTGAGCTTGACACCTTTTCCTTGGCAGTCTTCCGCTTAAGGAGGTAACTACCAGGCTGGCTCAATCGGTGTCGGGCGGGGTAAAGGAGAACAGTACGAAAATCAAAGAACTCCGACTTACACGGTGACATGTTTTGGGCGCAACACTCGTACTCTTTTTAGCTATATATTCGGCTGTAAAGCCCCTTGCCTTGGGAACTTGACTGGTGCTCAAACCCGATATGAACAAAGTCAAGGTGATAGAACCATCCAACTGTTGGCTGCCCTTAGCTCTTGCAGGGACATGACCTCTAGTGACCGCAGTTCATGTCCAGCACAGATCTAAGATTCTTAAATGTCCTGACCCTCGGCAAGCTCAAACGAAGCTCTCGTTAAACCCTGCAATGTCCAGCGTATTTGGGGTCGCTCTGATAGCAGTAGCAAGGCGATTCGCAGTCACCACGCCCGGTGCAAAAAGTTTGCCGTGTACAAGTCGAGCATGCCTTGTCGTCGATGGAGTTATCCGAGCATTCCGCCACCGTCGAATCGCCTGCATTTTCATCCATCTCCGTCTCGTCGCCAATGCCAATGTCGTTGATGCTTGGGGTTTCGTTGTTTATTTTGCCCAGAATGGGTGAAGCAAGAGCCAAAAAGGCAGCAATAGTCGCGATGATTTTTCCCTGCATGGTGTTGAGGGAGGGTGATGGACAAAGTTGTATGGTTGAGTTGTAGTTTGGAGTTTGAAACGGGAGTGATTGATGAAAATGAAAAGGTCCATCAGATGGCGAATTCTCCCTCTTTATATAGTGGCCTACTTCACAGTTCTATGGATCTGCGCATTGGAGTCGTGGTGTATATGAATCGCTCTCCCCCGAGGCGCGGGCCTAGAAAGCTACATCAACGCCGCCGTTTTGCATCCATACCCCTGACATGCTCGCATGTTGTGACACCTACTACTTCGTATCGTGACAACCTCCTACTGCTATAACGAGACTTCATTTTAGTTCCTGTCATAGATTCGGGAGCTAAGTGCGAGTCAGGGCTGCCACGTATCTCTGCTGTCGTACAAGATATGCCTCACTCTATACATGTACTACAATGGCAGGCCTGCACTATGTACCGGTTTTCGCACCTTTGCCTTTAAAAAAGCATGTTCCGGCTCGGCTGTTGGCTATTAATACGAGATTTGGACTCCGTATAAACATAACCATTGTCTGTTGCGGTTCCCCAGTCCACCATTAAAAGTTCCTTCGCCTTTAGATGTGGAATAAATACGAGGAATGAGAAGGATGCGGTCGGCATGATCCTGGCAGTGAGGCCATGCTCTAAAAAGGGGGCTACACACACACACGAACACGGCCTCCTCGTGCCTTCATGCATTGACTAATTTAATACGAAGACTCGACTAGCCCCTTCTAAGTCATATCTCGTACAACGCTTTTTCGTATTTCTTACACCATATCCCTGGCTTTGCATTATTATTGCACCATGTCCCTGGCTTTGCATGAAATTGCAATAACCGGAATCATTGAATCATGGACGTAAATGCCGCATGGACCTCTCTATCTGTCACTGTCTTACTAGATTCGTTTATCCGCTAGATCTATTACTAATCTATTCGTCTCACGCGCCATCCTTCGCTCGCCCTTCATCCTCTCATCCATCTACCGCCCTAGAACCACGATACTCTACCTCATAGCACCACTCGCTCATTTTGCAACTCAAGATGAAACAGCTCCGATGGTTTTTCGAGCTCACGCTTTTCTTTTCGGCAATTCTGACCCAGCTTCCGGTGGGCGAAGCAGAAGTGACGCCATATCTTCCAGCTGATGGCTTAGATCTAGGACAAGGGTGAAACTCGAGCTCTTCCTGCTTGATGCAGTCTGCGCAGCCCTATAAGAATCTAACACGGAATTGTAGCTTCAATACCTTCACTGGCCAGGGCGCATTGCTCGGGGCGGTAACCGTTTCCGAAATTCCTGACGGACAGGCAACAGACGATAGAGGATTGACTGCTGAGGAGCCGGCGGGTGATGGCGTCAAATTCTACAGTGCTGAACAGATCGATACTTACGAGTAGGGCTCTTTGATAGTGCCTATGATGTTTAAGCTAATTCTAGGATACAGGAAGCTGGCCAAGTCCCTTGACATTAGTGCCAGCGCGAATATTGGCGGTTGGGGCCAGTCAGCATCCATCAGTGGCAACTATCTTGATAAGAGCTCGGTGAGCATTGCATCTATCTCATAGTCAGTGACTAAGCTTACCGAGTTCCTGAGTTCAGTTCGATACAAGTTCTTTCACATATCTCGTCAAGATCCGAGTTGAAGATCAGCCAAGTTCCAAAAACAAATATTCCTTCAATTGGGACAGCACAAGCTCCCCCGAAGACGCTCAGCTGCTGTATGGCGATCGTTGGATCAAGGGTAATGCTTCCCTCCGAGCCCTTTGCAGAGTCGCAACTTCTTGGTTGTTAATGGCACTTTAGACTTCATCACTGGCGGCGCCTACTTTGCTCGAGTGTCCATCTTCGTCAAGGAAAAAGACAGTACTGAAGAAGTCGGAGCGGCGTAAGTGTCGTGGCTCTATGCCCCCAAACCTGCGTGTCTCTAATCAAAACCATCTGCCTAGCGCGGAAGCTGCATTCAAGGATTTTGGAGTAACAGGGGGTTTTTCGGCAGCGGTGAACGCGAGCCTAGACACAATCGGCAAATACTCCAAGGTGACGATAGACAAAATGAGCTTTGGGGAGCTTTCGAGCCAGATACAGATCCCGAGCAACCCGACAAATCTCCAGGACGAGGACTCGAACTTCAAAGACAGGCTTAATGGCATCAAAAGGGAAGCGGATGAGTTCTGGGACAAGGCCAACAATCAAAAGGCAAAGCTTTAGTAAGTGAACAAACAAGGTGTGCTAGCGTTCCGGTGATGCTAACAGGCTCGTCTAGTGCTATCCTTGCTACATATCCTATGCTCAGAGATTTCCACAAAAGATTTGAGCCGCTGAATTATGAAGAAGCCAAGTTGTTGGTACGTGTGCAGACACTAACACGAGTGTCATTCAGCGTCAGCAGTCCGAAGCTTACACCGATCGTAGAGTTGGCCTGTCCTCCTGGACTTTGAAGATTACAAGAGCACCGAAGACATGATTAAACAAAGTGAGATAATAGGCTTCCATTACAGGCGCCAAAAGTCCAGAGCTCTAATCCGTTCTCTTATAGTCCCCGAAGACAAGTTTCAGGGAGGAAGAGAGACGAGAAACAAACTCAACCGAGAATCGAGTGACTTTTTGGAAACATGCAGGAAATGGGTATATACATGACAGCCCATGTTGAGCTAGCTACCAAAAGAGTTCGTCTTGCTGACTTCCGATGTCAGGTTAGCGACGTCACCGCAAACCCAGCTGAAGCACAGAGTCGCCAACCTCACAGCGACCCGCAACGCTTCCGCGCCAAGGTGTTGGTAGGTTTGTCCCAGCATTTCTCATCGAGGCAAGCATTGATTCAGGTTTATTGGTCAACAGCTTGCGGTTAAACGAACTCGCTATGTCGGCAAACGTATCAAGTACGACTTCAAGCCGTCTTTCGAAACGGATCGTAAGAATCCCTCATCCCTAATACCGAAGTGTGACTTGGATGATTAACAGGGTCTCTGAATCTAGTGCTTACTTCGACGGATGACCCAGAGAAGCCGAATCAAAGCGCAGAGAAGTTGTTTGAAATCCATGCTTACGACTTTCATCTTCGTGGCACAACCAATCTCGTATTTGGCGAGCAGCCTTACATACAGCGAGGGGATGGCCAAGATTCCTACGAGTGCGTCGCAGGCGGAAGCTTACCTCAAGGGTACGAGAAGACGATGGAACTATGGGTTTTCCCAAACCCGGTTTCCAGCGTTACGAATGGAACGGTGAGCGTTGAAAAATCACACACTTCGTATACGACCATTCGGCTCGGACTCCGCCAAGGATCAAACCCGGAACTCAAACGCCGAGGGACCGGTCGAGGACTTTCTAGACGAGGCCGCGATTGGAAACTTTATACCGAGTTCCAAACCCTTTCAGATATGCCAACATCTGATCCTAGTGACCACAAAGGTGACGGGACGCAGGAAAATCCCGACAGCCCGGAGGGCCAATCTACCGATAAAGTCAACAACGATGTCAACAACACCATCAATGATGATGAGGAGATATTGTAAAAGACTGGTCGAAAATTGGACTTGACGCGCTATTCATTTGTTTCTTGGTCGCAGAGACGGACCGCGCCTGCGTTGTAGCTGTCGGCTCGGCTGGGTGCGGAGCTCTTGCTGCCTGTCTTACATACTAGAATCCACGATGATTTAGACACGCGGAGCCGATGTCGGTCATAGCTCGTAGTCGCTGCTGTTGGAATTTGCAACGGTCGACTTTGCACGGATACTGTGCCATCATTTTCGTCACTTCAGCCACCACATGTCTTACCCTCCCCTTCCCAGCAAGACGTATTCCGAAACGGCCTGAGGAAGCATTGCGACAAAAGCATGTCCCAGTGACGACCTGATCATTCGTCTTGGGTGGGGGGCAGGAGTGAGACCTTTATGTATCTGAACCTATTGCCAGGTCTGACGGGGGTTATTATACAAAAGAGTTTGCAGCAGACACGAATCGCAATCTGGAGAAGACACGGGAGGATGACCACGTCCTTGCAGCCCAGGCAGTACCAGGCAGTCAGTTGGTCTGCCGATGCAATGTCGTCGATGGTTTATAACCCGCCATGACGCGTCGCGACCCCAATCCCAGGCCCGAGGAAGGGGGATTATGTGAAATTTCTTTTTTTAGGCGGACGGGGTCAGACGTCCAAGGGCCGTAGCGAGGGGGGAAGCCGAGGGCCTATCGACAAAAGGTCCAGCTGTCCGGGACGACGATAAAGACGTAATCGCGCTCTAAGCCCGGGGGGCAGAGCATAACGCGGTGATTGAAAAGGCCGACGACTTTTCTAGTGCAGGCAAATAGGACGCCGGGCAGGAAGGAAGAGTTGGGCTTTTTAGCGATTTATTTTCTTGCATAGCACATTGGCCGGAGCGGGGGAGCCAAGCACGCATTTTCCTCCGGGTCCCACACTGATCCTCTTCAAGCAGCGTTCACACTGATCCTCTTCAAGCAGCGTTCACACTGATCCTCTTCAAGCAGCGTTCACACTGATCCTCTGCAAGCAGCGTTCACACTGATCCTCTTCAAGCAGCGTTCGGCGCACCGGAATTCCCCGACGCTCGGCACCTGACTGCCTCGCACCCTCTGCAGCGCGAATTCCGTCGACGGAGCCGTCATGGCCACCTTTACCGAAATCGTCGAGCTCCTCATGACGCCGTCCGCCCCCGTCATCTTCTTCGGCCTCGTCGTCATCATCGGCGCCCCCATCATCCTGCACCTCATCCTCTCCTCGTCGGCCACCTACACGGTCCCCCCCGTCGTCCTGCTGCTCGGGCCCGAAAACGCCGGCAAGACGGCCCTCGCAACCCTTCTCGAGCGCGGCACCAAGCCCGCCCAGACGCACACCTCGCAGGTGACGCAGTCGGTCGAGCTCAATGCGTCGACCGACTCGGACGCGAAGCAGTCGTTTCGGAACCACGACGACGCCACCGGCACCTACACAAAGTTCCTCCTCGTCGACACCCCGGGCCACGGCAAGCTGCGGAACGTGGCCATGGCCCGTCTGGGCCGCTCGACGGAGAAGCTCAAGGCCGTCGTCTTCATGGTCGACGCCGCCGCCCTCGTCGAACAGGACACGCTGGCATCGACTGCGGCGTACCTCTACGACGTGCTGCTGCACCTGCAGAAGCGCGCCGGCGACAAGTCCAGGGCGCGCACCGCCGTCTCGGTCCTCATCGCCGCCAACAAGTTGGACCTCTTCACCGCCCTCCCGGCCGCCATGGTCAAGTCGCACCTGGAGAATGAGCTGACGAGAATCCGCACCTCGAAGAGCAAGGGCCTGCTCGACTCTGGCGTCGCCATGGACGACATTGGCTCCGAAGAGCAAGACGCCTGGCTCGGCGAGTATGGCTCCGACAAGTTTTCCTTTGGACAGATGCCAGAGTTTGACATTGACGTCGAGGTGCTCGGAGGCAGCGTCATGGCAGAGGACGCCGACGTCGACAAGTGGTGGTGGTGGATCGCACAGAGAGCATCGTAGCGGGCACACCACATTGCAATCACCATGCCTGACTTGTGCAAAGGCTCATCAGCTTCATACTCTCTAATGCTCGCCGCCATATATGGCCTACTCTGCCCGGATCTATGCATCAGTACAAAACTGTACATGTTGAGTCTACCAGCCAACCTCCCATTTCCATGACTCTTGCCACCATCTTAACCGCACCCCTGAACAAAACGCCCCATGGTTGAATACCCAAAGATGAACCACTTGAACCCAAACGCAGACATCAAGCATGGCAAAACAAGGAACAAGAAATTGAAAAAGGCTCGAATTACTGCCTCCGGTTGACCATCCAGGTGAGCAGGTCAACCTTGGTCACCACCGCAATGGGCTTGGACAGGGACTTGGAGTCGCCGCACTTCTCCGTCACCACGGCGGCGCTATTCCACTCAAAGAAGCTGCTCAGGGCGGACAAGGGCGTGTCCATTGTGATTTCGACAAACCTCTTGCGGCCGGCCGGGGACTGACCCGTGGCACCCTGGCGCAGGTCGGTGACAATCTCGTCAAGGCGGCCAAAGTCGAACATGGCGTCTTTGACAGGGCTCCCTCCCGTGGCGCGGCCCCGAGAAATGTAGCTGAGCAGGTTGCCCAGCGTCACCAGGCCGACGAGTCTGGACGAGGAGAGCACGGGCAGCTGGTCGAAGCCCTTGTCGCGCATCGTCTCAATGGCCTCGGAGCAGGTGGCGTCGGCCGCAACCGAAGTGACGGGCTTCAGGCGCAGAGACGCGACCGTGGCCCCTTGATACGGGTCGGCCGACTTTTCGTGGCCGGCCGCCTTGGCCACGGCACTGTCCGGCGCCTCGACGCCGTTGACGGGCAGCAGACCGTTGGCCGCCAGCCAGTCATCGTCGGCAAACTTGGACAAGTAGCTGCGGATGCTGTCGGGCAGGATGACGACGACTACGTCGCCCTTTTTGAAGCCAAAATCCTTGATGGCCTTGACCGCGGCAGCCATGGCGGAGCCGGAGCTGCCACCGACGAGCAGGCCCTCCTCGGAAATGAGCCGCCTGGCAAAGTAAAACGACTCCTGGTCGTCCGTCTTATACCACTTGTCCACCAGCTCTCGGTCCAGGACGTCGGGGATAAAGTCGTATCCAATGCCCTCGACCTTGTAAGACTCGTTGATGTGCTCCTGATTGAGGGATTCGGGAAACGCGAGGATGCTGCCTTGGGGATCGGCGGCCACGATCTTGACATGCTGGCTGTGCTTTCTGATGCCCATGGCCAAGCCGGTAATGGTGCCTCCGGTGCCGGCGCCGGCGACGATGGCATCCACCTTGCCACCCGTCTGCTCCCAAATCTCCTCGGCGGTACCGTACTCGTGGGCTCGGGGGTTGTCCTTGTTGCCGTACTGGTCGAGGATGTGCGCATTGGGCATCTCCTTTTGGAGGCGGCGGGCGACGCCGATGTGGGACTCGGGGCTGTCCCAGGCGGCTTGCGTGGGGGTACGGATGATGGTGGCGCCGAGGGCGCGGAGGACCGAGACCTTTTCCGCCGACATCTTTTCCGGCATGGTGATGATGGTCTTGTAGCCTTTGATGGCTCCGACGAGGGCGAGGCCAATGCCACTGGGGCCGTCAGCATGAAGTCAAGGGGGAAAGGGGTGGCGAGACTCACGTGTTACCGCTGGTCGGCTCGATCAAGGTGTCGCCGGGTTTTATCCTGCCGCTCTTCTCGGCCTCGTCGACCATCCTGAGGGCTATGCGGTCCTTGACACTGCCGCCGGCGTTGAACAGCTCGGCCTTGACGTAGACGTCGCATTCGATGCCCAGCGACTGCGGCACCTTGTTGAGCCGGACGAGGGGCGTGTTGCCGATGAGCTCCGTGGCGGACAGGACAGTGGCGGGCTTGCGCCCGGCGGGAGGCAGTAGCGAACTCGCCATGACGGACGGTGAGCAGCGAGACGTGGGGGGGGGGATGACGGCGAGGGTTTTGGGGAAGGTGTTGTTTCTGAAAGAAGCATGACACGAGGCAATTAACGCGACCCGCGCCTACCCGCGGGCTTGCGTATATCCGTGCGCCTTATCATCTCCATTGCTTCAAGGATATAGACACGGATACCCGGTTCCCGGTACGTACCGCCACTTTTACCGCCGGGTGCGATAGGGGCAGATAGGAGATCATGTGACAAGGGTCACCCCTCTTGTTGATACTTCGTACGAGGCCACACCTTCGTGACACACACATCAAGCCTCGGCCTGCTTTGCCCCATTTTTGATCATTGCATTACATCTCGCTATGACTACATCAGCATGCGCGTATGTATGTACATATGTACATACAGAAGCTCCGGCATGCTTGATGTTCCTATTCAGGCATCACGACGAGCTTCTGAAAGCTATCGATGGACTGTCTCGGCAAAAACCGGGACTAGGCTCTTCGGCTTCGTTGACCTGGTTATCACACTCCGTTGAGGCTGTTTAAACGCTAGATGAGCGTCTCTGCCCGCCACGATGACAACACAAAGCCAATATCCGCTGTCCTCAACCACGGCGCTTGCGTTGGGCCGCCAATCAAGCTTCCCGCAACCCGCCATCGTGTGACTTGGTGATTCTCACTCAGGACTTGGCCGAAATACTGGTTGGGCAAATACCACAGAGGTGAACGCCGCAGTGAAGCCATTTAAGCTCTGCCACTTCCTTGTCCTTATATTTCCTCGCCTCCTTGCTCCTCTGCAAAACTCTCGCCTTCCATCGCTCGCCCTTCAAAGCGCTCAGGGGCTCACTTTGGCCAAGATGAAGCTCCGCTGCAACGTCCTTTCGGTTGCCCTGCTCGCCGCCGGTGCAGCCGCCAGCACCAAGCCAACCCTCGACGCCGACCAGATATCCGATGACCTTAGCTGGAGAGAACTGCGCAACAATGTCCTGGCTTGGAACCTCTACTCCGAAGTCAACCGGTTTAACCCAGCAGGATTCCGCGCCATGGGCTCTGGTGGCTTCCAACAGTCGGTCAATCACGTCATCAGAGGCGTCCAACGCTGCCGGGATATGGCCACCCATCACCTCCAAAGGTTTAACTTTGTCCATGAAAAGCTTAACAAGATCACGCTCGACGGCCCAGTCCGTGATCCGGTTGCCGTCTCCACGGTGCGATTTAACACCGCCTCGGGGCACCGAGGCGTCACCGGGGAACTCGTCCCCCTCCAGGTTGGCTGCTATGAGGACCAGTGGACTCATATCGGTGTCAGGAATCGCATTGCCCTCGTCAGGGGCGGGCAGTGCAACATTACCGACAAGGTCAAGCTGGCCAAGAAGCACGGAGCCAGAGCCGTCATCTTCTATGATGAACCCACCGAATCCTCGCTCAATCCCGAGGACGCCAACAAGCTGATACCTGTCGGTATCGTCAGCCGCGAGGTCGGCGAACAGTGGAGCAAGCAGTTCCATGATGGCAAGCATATCAGAGTCAAGCTTAATGTGGGCTTGTCGACTAAAAATGTTCGAGAGGCGGGCATCAACGTCATTGCCGAGACAACAACCGGCAGCCCGGATCACGTCATTATGATTGGTGCTCGCCTCGATTCCCCCGACGGCCCTGGACTCAACGACCCAGGCTCTGGCGCTGCCGCCCTCCTCGAGTTGCTCGAGACAATTCACCTATACACCGGCTACTTTAGACGGATCAGGTTCGCATGGTGGGGAGGGGAGTTTGGGCCGGAAAAGTATATGGCTAGCCTCAGTCCTGCAGAAGCTGCCAAGATTCGGGTTTACTTGGACGTGAACACCATCGCCAGCCACAACCCCAACTTCACCATCTTCAGTTACGACGATGCCGACAAAGTCTTGGCCGGTTCAATCCTTACCGACTATCTCACCGAGAGGAGCGGTGTAAACGCCACATACCGGTAGAGTCCCCCACCGAAGCACGCTTGAAGAGACGACTACTACTGACGACGAGTTGCGAAACTAGCGAGCCCGACCGTGAGTCCGCCTCGGTGGCTTTCCGAAAGCGGGGAATCCCCTGCAGCGGCATCACCACAGGCGCCGATGCATGCAAGGGCTTGCCCTGCGACGACTCAACGAATTTCAATCCCGACGCCCTGCATGTAGCTGCACGTGCCTTAGCCTTTACAATCTCCAAGCTTGCCTTGCGCCACTAATAGGTAAACGAGACGACAGGGAAGAGGTTGTAGGACAATCCAGCCCAAGGACCAGAGTGTCCCAGAGCGCGGACATGTACCGCGACTGTTGAGGAACTCACGACTGGAGGCGACCAAAGGTGCTTGCGGCGGTGGACGTTGGGAAAAAAAACGACATGTACCCGAAGACACTCGGTTTCCCAACGGGTAGAAAGTTGATGAATCATTGACTCTTAGATGAGCCGGCAGCGACTCCGTGAAGCGATACAGGCATGTCAAACGTAGACACGCCGGAGGTTGCGCGGGTCCCTCGGGTTCTTGATTGGAAGTGCCTTGTATGTCGGGTAGCGGTCGCAGCCTGGGATGAAATCGGCCACCGGGGGCGGATAACGCGGCCTCTTGGACGGCACGCTGTCCGAAGATGGCGTGTAGTAGGTGTAGGTGTCGCCGTCGTAATGGTACGAGTACTCGGCGACGGGCACCGCGCGGGCCCTCCGCCGATGGGTCCAGCAGATGCCGGCGGCCAAGATGACAACGGCGGCGACGGCGACGGACCCCAGGATGGCGCCGAGCTGCAGGCTGGAAAGGCCCTGTTGAGCCCCGTAGATTGGGGCGTCGGGACGTGGGGTGTTGGCGGGGGCGAGGGTGATGGTGGTGGTCAGGGTCGTGGCTTGGCGGGTGATGGTTTGGGTGACGACGTGCTGTGCCTCGAGGGTGAGGAGAGGCGGCGTCTTGTCTGTGATGGATGTCATGAGAAGCCCTGACTGCAGAAGATGATGGTGTTTGTCTGTCTGCCTGGGCCGTCTTTGGTCAGCGAGGGTTCATGTCGGGCAAGCCAGCGGCATGGCTTTGCGCTACAAGTTGAGCCTTTATGAGTCTTTTACGGACAGCCGTGTCGTGGTTTGACGAGGGGAGACCGAGTCGACGACACGCACCGCACCACTCTCTCTACACGCTGTTGGCTGCGCAGCCGCAGCTTGAGATGGGCGTATACAGAAGAGCAAGACGAGAAGGAGGCATCATTGGGCATCGAGGGAGAATGTGTCATGTGCGCATGTGCGGCATCGTCGGCTGCGACGTCGCATGCGGGCGTGGTGCTTAGCGGAGCTGGAGATGCGGTCGGTTCAAGCTGCATCCAACGCCATGTCTTGGCCTCCCGCAGCCTGGATACTACCGCAGCCTGGGGAGTGTGGGCCGCTGCAGATGGGAAACATATCGGTACCAGACGTCGGTGTTCATCCAAGGATGCCGTGGGAGTTGGCAAGTCTAGGTCTGTCTTTGCTGCTTCCGCCTAGACACAAGACGGGAGGTGCATGGGAGCACGTCGGCGGCAACAGCGGTACCAAGCCGGCGTTGGTCCAGACGGGGTCCATACGGCAGACGGGGGGGGGGTCCTGACGGGGGAACAAGAGCTTAGTCGACTTCAAGGGTGCTTGATCTTGCCCATCTGTCGGCCTCGGTCCAGGAACCGGCTGTATCGTCGAGCCTCTGATTCAGTGCGTCCCGCGTCTGCCGAGACCGTCGCCGTCGTCACTGCCCCTTTCCGCAACGACCTCTCTCGTCTTTCCCCACGTGATGTCGTCCGAGTGCATGAGCGAGTATATCAAGACGATAATGTTGACGAATGGCGACGTGAAAAGGTGCAGGACGAAGCCGACAACGTATTGGAAGCGCTCAAGGTTGTTGCGCGGGAGCCACAGGACGATGCAGAAGGAGTAGAGCTGCGAGGGGTTTGTTAGCCGTCGGAGCAGATCTCGGGTCAAATTGCTTCGCAGCATGGTCACGTGACGCCTCTTTGTCATCATCGCCCCCTCAACTCGAAATACCTCCAGTCTCTTCGGCCACATCTCAGCATCATCAGCATCATCACCACATGTCCTCGGCATCATCCCTCCACTCGAACAAGGAATGAGGAATCGGCTAAACGACTCACGTATCGAAGCACCAAGACGCTGATGAGCCCCAAAAAGACGGCGTCGTGAAACAGCTCCCGACCTCGACGGACGACGTGGACGACGAGCTGGGCCACGGCCGCCATGATAAAGGGCGTAATGGCCCACGTCGTCACGGCCACCAAGCTCTGGATTCTCTCCACGAGGATGATGCCGGGCCGGAAGATCATGACCCACTCGTTGCTGACACTCCCCAGCGCCCACCTCTTGCGCTGCGACAGAAAGACGCGCCAGCTCTGCGGCACCACGGTAAAGGCCTTTGCCCGCAGAGCCTGCGCCGTCTGCCGGTCCGGGTACAGGCTGAAGATGAGGGACGCGTGGATGCTGTCTTCCGAGTAGCTCCCCATGATTTGCTTCGTCAGCACGTCGTTGGGCTTGGGGCAGTAGCCGAAACGCTCGCGGAGCACCGCCTCGCCAAACGTGGCCTCTTGCACCCGCAGCAGCTGACAGCATCCCGGCAGGCAGTTTACCTTTCCGGTGATGCGCGACTGGAACATGCGCCGCAGGCCCTGCGTCTGCGAGTACTCGACGGACTGGTACAGCGACCAGAGCCCAAAGTTGCTCCCGGCAAAGTCGACGCAGACATGACCGCAAACCCCGACGAGCCGTGGCCGCCGCCGGATGGCGCGCATCATCTCGGCCACACAGTGCTCGTCGAAGACGGTGTCGGCGTCCATGCCCGCCAGGTAGTCGACGCGGTCCACGCCGTTTTGCACCAGCGCCTGGCAAACGTGCTCAAACAGCTCGTTGCTGAACATGGTGACGGCATTTTGCGTCCTCTGCGTGAAATGAAAGAGCAATGATCGCGCAGCGCACAGCGAGTCTCGCTTCCCCTGGTTGAAACTCTTGGCTACCAGGACGTACGGCACGCCTTTGTAGCGACCTGTCTGTGTCTTGACGGGCATCAAGAGCCCGTCCCGCGCTCGGTATCCGTTGTCGAAGCTCCTTTCCTCGTCGCCGTCTAGAATGTCTTCTGTGAGGTAGGCCTGAGTCGTCTTGCTCATGCCCGGCCCGCGTACCTTGCCGTCAACGACAATGAGTATGACTCTTGGGTGCTGTTCGATGCCCTTTTGTGCAACGAGCGAGTCCAGCGACCTCGTCAGCTCCTCGCGGGTCTCGTTGTAGCACGGGAGGAGCAGCACAAGCTTCTCAAGGACCGTCGGCGGCGTCTCGGCCCTTGTGCTCTTGTTGCGTCGACGCCGGCAGAGGCGTAGCGTGCCAGTGAAGAGAAAGTGACCCGCGATGCAGACAATCATCAAGGCCTGCAGCGCCGTGTTGGTGCTGAGCAGGACGACGGAGAGGTAGTAGACCTGCCAGAAGCGCAAGCAGACGTATATCAGGCCCCCGTTCAACAGCGCCAGCCCGACAATGAGGCTCCATTTCTGAAGGCGGAGCAGGCTCCTGGACACGCGCTTCAGCTCCACTTCGGAATCCCATCGCAGCTTGGCCTCTTCCTGCAGGAGCGACGAGGAAAAGGACAGACTGGACTCGGCCCCTTGTGACCCCCCTTGGGACGGCCACGAGGCGTGGGTGACGGTGGACAGGGGAGTCGGCGACCGAAGCTGCAGGCTGCTGTTGCTCATGCGTCCGAGCGACTGGGACCAGAAGGAGCCTTTAGCCTCGATGACGACGTCAGCTTGAGTCTGGGCCTACGTACCGAGTCCCTGGAGCCGGGATACGCGGCCGTCGTGAGGCTCGGGAGCGAGACCGGTGGCGGCAAGCGCTGATGCATCTTTTCCCGCGACGGGCCCCCTCGACGAGCCGTGTCTTGCCCATGCGGCCTTGACGTTTCGAGCGGCGTCGACGGTGCGGGAAGCACGTCCTTTGGCTTGGGGGACTTGGTGAGCCTTGCCATGATGGACAAAGCATGAGCAGGGGGACAAGGGCAGCGAGTGATGTTGACCAGGAGCATTCAACGCCCGTGAGGGACACGGAGTGAGAGGGCGAGTGACGGGGAGCAGCCGTCGGGCTTGAAACGAGCGGCAGCCAGACATTCCCGTGGCGAATAGCACAAGAGACGAGTGATGATGTAGAGGACGAGGTCTTAAAGGCCAGATGGAGTAGCTTCATGGTCCAGATCATGGTCCCAGATCATGATCCCAGATTGTCTCAGATCACGGTCCCAGACTCATCGCCTCAGCCGGCTACACAGTCTTTGAGCTTTGAGCCAATCGTGTGCCGTTTCTCCAAGCTTCGGGGAGAAGAGGCCGTTCTTGACCAAGGCCAGGACACGAGCGGCGGCAACGGCTTCAACGACGAGACGGATACGACGTCGAGCAGGGCCAGGCAAGAGCCTGGAAGCCATTGGGACCGCAAGCAAAACAAGACGGTTCCGAAGACGACACGCTCTCCATCCAAGTAGACTCGCTGGCTCAGTTGCACAGTAGACTCGCCGGCTCAGTCGCACAGCTTCTCCACGATACGAACACCGGCACAGGCGCTGTGCCCCCGAGGCCAGCACCGTGCTGCTGTGCCCCAGTCCTCGAACCCCCCCCCATCACTCACACGGCGCCGTGTCCAGGCCGCCGCGTCCCCCGTGGCACGGCACGCCGGGCAGGCCAGCCCCGACGAGACACGGCAGCCCGGTTGGGGGCACGGGTTACACGGGATGCTTCCTTGACTGGTTCCGGCTTCCTTGACTGGCTTCCGAGCCGTGACTGGCTTCGGGATGGCCTCGGCGTGTGTGACTGCCTGCCTGCGCGCCTGTCGAGGCTGGGGACGAAAAGGGGCACCTGCGGACGGGGTTGGACAGAGCGAGCGGCGCGAATCTTTCATTACTCATTATACAATACCATCCTGGGCCATGCTCACGGTCCCATTATAGGAGCATAAAGCAAAGAGTCCCGACCGATGCTTCCGAGGCCCGTACCATCCATCTCAGCCCCTTGCCCCTGACAACCAACCTCAGGCCTCGCGGTACCAGTTCTCCCTGGCATCATCAAGACACTCGCCCACCGTGACGAGCTCGTAGCCCCTGCTCCGCGCCTCGCGCACCATGTACTCAGCCAGGTTAACGACGCTCTGCAGGTGCACGTCGTGCGCCAGCACAATGTAGCCCTGCGCGCCCGCCTGGCGCGCCACCGAGTCGCTGAAGCGCGCCCTCGAGTTCGCAATGAGGGCCGGGTCGTCGTTTTCGTAGTCCTTGGTGTCGCTGTTGGTCGAGATGATGTGGTAGCCGTACTCGCCCAGGAACGTGCGGCACGCGCTGCCGCACTCGAGGTACGGCGCTCGGAAGTAGGTCGGGAAGAAGCCAAAGACGTTGCGAAACGCCATTTCGTTAAAGGTAACCTCCGCCTTGCGCCCCGCCCAGCCGCTCGCAACCGCCGATAGCGCGTCCAGCGACTGGTGGCTCCACGTGTGGCTCGCCAGCTGGTGCCCGGCGGCGTGCATCCGCCTCAGCACCTCGGGGTAGCCCGTGCTCTCGTCGTCAATGTGGCCCTTGTTGTTGCCGCCGCCCGTGATGAAGAACGTGGCGTGGACGCCCAGCCCGTCGAGTATGTCGAGCAGACGACTGGTGTACTCGCCCGGACCGTCGTCAAAGGTGAGGGCCATGGTCCCAGGCCGGCACTGGTCGATGATGGTGCCGTACGGGACGTTGCCTATCGAGGGCCGCGGGATCCCGTCCGTGTCTTCTCCCCTCGGAGCAGAGCTGGCCCCGCTCAGTTGCCTGCGCCTCCTTTTCCCGCGTAAATTCGGTGATTCGGCCTCCAGGGGGGTCTCGGTTACTCACAAGGTGTCGCAAGCATCGCCGTACCGGCACTGTGATCCTTTGTCACGGTACGGGGCTGTCGGCTGCTGCTCCTGGCGAGGCACGTGTGGCTGGATGCCGACGACGGCAGTGGACGCTGCCGAGGCGACCAAGACGTAGGTGAGTCTCTGGGCGAGCTCCGACCTCATGATGACTGACGGTGAGCGATTCACTCCGTGGCTTCGTCTGCGCGGGATCAAAGAATCAATGCCGGTCAGCTTCCAACGATGGCGACAGCAGAACCAGCCTCGTCGAGGACAGAATCGGGCAATATGTACTCCGAACTGAGAGCCTCAGCGCCCTCGGCACCCTCCCCCATCTCCTTATCCGGCGGCAACAAAGGGCTGCCTCCCCATTCCAGCCTTGAGGCTCCCGCCTCGCCCGGCTCGAGCCACTATCGAGGTCTGAGCCCAATGCAGGGTGCGGGACACGAGGCGGCAGACGAGGCGGGACTAATGCGAATCTTGGGCGAATGGCTGGTGTCGACCGGGAGCTGCGGCCCTGAATGCATGCACGCACACGCCGTGCCGAGCCGCTGCGATGTGATGTGACGTGATTGAGGACCGATGGACGCGGATTAGACCGACGCAATCCACGTCGACCACTATAACTCTTTGGCTGGGAGCTTCTCTAGAGTCTCGACGTGCACCGCGAGACCATGACGGACCTTCTAAAGCTCATTGGCGTCGATAGAGTTCAAGGCGAAATGATGCTGTTCGCGTCGTACCGCAGCCTTTATTGGACGCCGCACGACCCAAAGACGCAAATGGCTTACACCCTCTCAGCCGTCTTCGGAGCCAGCCGGCCGTCGACTCCCCTCTTTGCGGCAATTGACGTTGAAAGTGTCTGATGTTTGCCGTTATCGTTTCCATGTAGTAACCCGCATACACGAGGCGGAGAATGATGACGACGTACCACAGCCAAGCGACAGCCTGTTGCTGCGCTACCCATCTGCATTCATGATGCCACACGACCAAGACAAGGTCCCCAGCATCCAGCTTCGGCGTCGTCGATGGATTCTGGGTCATGGATGCTGGGTCGATGCTGGGTCATGGGTTCTGCGTCCAACTCCCCCCGCCCATGGTATCGCGCATCCAAGAGCCGGCTCAGCTCTGGGCTCGTATTGCGCTCAAGAGAAAGCAGAGGCGGAAAAGAGTCTTCTGTGACCCGTGATACGCAGTGGGGAAGCCTCTCCCCCTCTGGGAGCGATGCAGGATCCCCAGATGGGTTCGACACGACGGCGTCCTGGTGCAGCAGCAGCGTCGGCTCGCACTGCGAAGCTCGACAAAGGGCTTCGAGTATGGTGGCTGGCCTGCGTCTACCAAGGACCAGCCGTCAAGCACCGCAGCTGCAAGGAGCTCGTAAGGCGTGTCCCGACGTCGATGGCGGACTTTACGGCCATGCTGCCCGCGGCCCAATATCGTTGACGGCCTCACGGCCATTGCTCTCCATGCAGACAGCCGAGGGGGACGTAGCGTACATAGTCCACTTGCCCACGTCGAGATTGATTTGGCCATTGAAGAGCCGGCCTTTGTCAACTATCATTTGATCAGCAAGGCAAGGTTGATTGGATTCAAGTCACCATGTCGGGGCCAAGCGACCTGTTACTGCGAATAGCCACCCAGGACCGTGACGGGCCATGCAAGCCATGGCGCTTCCATGACCGCGGCTACTACGACCTCACGCCCCCGAGCGAAGCCTTTAAGCCAGACGTCGAGCCTCTGGCCGAGCCTGACGTCGAGCCTCTGGCCGAGCCTGACAGCGAGAGCATCCAAGACGAGTCATCATCGTCTCCTTCGCAGAGTGAACCTCTTGTTGCAGTCATCGGGGTCGGCTACGTCGGCGAGCACCTGGTCCGCGTCTTTTCCCAGTGCTTCCACGTGCTCGGGTACGATGTGTCAGAAGCGCGAGTCAAGGAGTTGGCACAATGCTTTAAAAAGTGCCAGAGGGTCAGATTCACTACTTCAGCAAGAGACCTGGCGGAGGCGACGCACTTTCTCGTCTCGGTTCCGACGCTGCTGCATCCGGACAAGACCATCGACTCGTCATTTTTGCGCAACGCGCTGACCGCCGTGGGCAACTACGCCCGCCGGGGTTCCGTCGTCGTCATCGAAAGCTCCGTGGCAGTCGGCATGACGCGCGAGTTTCTCGGCCCGCTCGCCCGGGAAAAGGCCCTGTTTGCGGGCATGTCTCCGGAGCGCGTAGACCCGGGCCGTACAGAGCCAAAGGCCGAGGCCATAGCAAAAGTCATCTCGGGTCTCGACGACGTGGTCCCAGGGTCCCTCGAGGCCATTCGAGCGCTGTACTCGCGCGTCTTTGACCACATTGTGCCCGTGTCCAGGCCCGAGGTGGCCGAGCTTTCCAAGTTGTACGAAAACTGCCAACGTCTCGTGTGCATCGCCTTTGCAAACGAGATGGCGGATACGTGCGACAAGTTTGGCATCGACGCGTTCGAGGTGTGCAAGGCGGCGGCGACCAAGCCCTTTGGATACATGGCGCTGAGCCCGGGCCTGGGCGTGGGCGGCCACTGCATCCCCGTCAACCCCTACTACCTGCTCGCCAACAGCGACTTTCCCCTGCTGAGGGCGGCCACGGAGCGCATGAGAGCCAGGCCGGCCGTCGTGGCGCAGCGGGCCGTGGACAGGCTGCTCGCGTCCGGGGGCGAGGAAGCGAGGGTTTTGATTGTCGGCATGGGCTTCAAGCGCGGGCAGGCAAGCCTTGCCAACTCGCCGAGCCTTGACCTGGCCAAGGCCTTGGTCGTCTCCGGCATCCACGTCATGTGGATTGACCCCTTGGTCCTGCAGCAGGCAGTGCCCCAGATTCAGTGCCTGGACATGAGCGCCTGGGATGCGGGCTCGCTGGAGCGGCGGTTCGAGCTCATCATTGTGGCATCTCGGCCGCCGGGTTTGGAGCTAGGCGTGCTCGACGGGCTTCGAGGCGTCGAGGTGGACATGTGGTGTGCATGAAAATGAAAAAAAAATGGTGGGCTGAAGATGTTCCGCCGACGCCAGCCATCACGTGACCCTCTTAAGCCCAGGGCTCGGTCAGTCAGCATGGTGAGTGTATGTACTTTGTATATAGCGATGCAGCAACATTACCAACAAGAGCGTAAAAAGTCCCGGTAGCTCAATGGCAGAGCATCTTCTGCTTGATTGAAGAGGATGCCAGTTCGATTCTGGCTTGGGGCAAACTTCTTTTTTGCTCTTCTGGTCGCTGTTCATCGTCCTTAACCGAGCGGCTGCCAGCAGCCACAATCAGGGCGGGGCGTTATCGGTACTTATGTTTGCTTGTGACACCTACCAAAAGCACAGGTACCGGCAGCATCTTAAGACTTTAATCTTAAGACTTTAAAAGACTTAAATCTTAATTCTTAACACCGACTCGCCTATATTATATATTGCGAACCCTATGCCTAAAACATTAACTATTAGTCTACGAAGTAGAGAAATAAGAATGAAAAAATATTGGTGGGCTGAAGATGTTCTACCGACGCCAGCCATCACGTGACCCTCTTTAGCAAGCGCAGTCGCATGTGTACTTGGTATATAGCGATGCAGCAGCTAGTATCCTCAACAATAGCAAGTCCCGGTAGCTCAATGGCACAGCATTTTCCATTGTTCGGAAAAGGATGCCAGTTCGACTCTGGCCCGGGGCCATTTTCTTTTTGCTCTTCTATCGTCCTTAACCGAGCGGCTGCCTGCAGCCACAATCAGGCCAGGGCGTTCGTTGTCGGTACTTGTGTTTGCTTGTGACGCCCACTAAAAGCACAGGTACCGGCAGTATCTTGACGACTTTAATCTTGACGACTTGAATCTTAAGACTTGAATCTTAAGACTTGAACCTTGGGACTAAAAGACTTTTTAATCTTAACTTTAATCTTAATTCTTCATATCGACTCGCCCATATTGCATATTGCGAACCCTGTTCCTGAAACATCAACTGTGGTCTGGCAGCGGCCTCATGGACTCGGACTCAGTACAACTGCTCAATGATTTTCAAGTTTCCAAGCGCCTCCAGCTCTCAACTCGCGGCAAAGCGCAGCCTCACATTGACCCCGTCCGCCGGGCTGTTGGTTAGAGTCAGTCTGTGCTTGACCGGGCCCATCCTCGACCCATCGATGGCGTCGATCCGCTGCATCAGCCGGATGACGACGTAGGCAATCTCCGTCAGGGCAAACTGCTGCCCGATGCAGATCCGAGGCCCCCCGTTAAAGGGCAGATAGTCCCATCCGGGCCGCCTGTCCCGCCACCGCTCCGGCCGGAAGACGTGCGCATCGGGCCCCCAGAGGTCTTTCCGTCGGTGCATGACGTGGACACTGTAGACCACGTCTTGCCCCTTTTCGACGTAGATGGGATCCTGGCCGTCCGGGCCGCCGCCGGTGGGGAGGCTGGTGTCGTTGGTTGCCGTCCTGACGTTGACCGAGACGGCTGGGTATAGCCTCAGGCACTCGTTGATGCACCACTGCAGGTACTGGCAGCCCTTCATCCGCTCAAAGGAAATGTCCTTGGGGTCCGAGTAGGTGCCAAACTCGTCGACAATGACGCCCCGTAGCCGCTGGAAGATGGATTGGTACTGCGGATCCGCCATTGTGTAGAAGAACCAGCTCAGCGTGCCTGCCGTCGTGTCCCGGCCGGCGAGCAGGATGTTGAGCAGCTGAGATCGCAGCTCCTCCGGGTCCTGCGTCTCCCGGGCAAGGGCGTGGAGAAAGACGTAGTCCCCCTTTTGCCCTCCCTGCCCCTTTTCATCCCGCCCCTGCTTCATGGCGATATCGACAAAGTGGTTGACAAAGGAATGCACCCTGGCGACATGCTTCTTGAACTTGCACGTGTGGACCAGCCAGTAGTGCGAGCCCAGCCGCGAACCAAACGCCAGCGTAAACTGCGACTTGTCAAAGGCCTGCGCGAAGCTGACGTCGCCCTTTGCGGCGGGCGCCTGGCCATCGTGCCCGAGCTGGCTGTTGACGCTCTCGCCAAAGAGAAACTGGGTCGCCGAGTCGAGCGTGAGGCGGAAGAAGAGCTCCTGCAGGTCCAAGTTGTCTGTCCAGCCGTCTGACCCGAGATGGCGATCCAGCACCGTCATGAGGGCCTTGACGTGGGCCTCCTCGAGGTCTAGATCGCTGACCTGGCTTCTGACGAACTGGGGCCTGAGGAGAGCTCTCGAGTGCTGCCATTGCTCCCCGTTGGCAGCAAACTGCGTCGGGTGTTAGTCGGAGAACCGGAAAGGGGTCCCAGGGAACAGGGGCACTTACAATCCCATTCCCCAGCAGGGGCCTAAAGTTGCCCGTCCTGTTGACACCGAGCTGAAAGTCTTTAAACTGGGTAGCCAACATGGCCTGGATGTTCTTTGGGTCCAGCGTGAAGATGGTGTTTTTGAAAAACGGCGTCCTCATGATAACTGTCCCGACCCGCCGCCCGACCCGCCGCTGAAGGGCATCCATTTGCTCCTCGATAAAGTCGGGAAACCGATGCTTGAGAGACGCCTGGATGCCATGGAAGACGCCCAAGAGCCCCGTGGGCTCGTGGTAGACGCCCCAGACGGCCGGCTTACAGCCCATCTCTCGGGCGCGGGCGGCATGGTGGAGGGCGCTACGGATGCGGGTGTAGACGAGTGTGACGGCGACGGCTGCCAGCGCGATGACAAAGACGGCCGACAGCTGCATCTTGGGCGTCTCTAGGTGGCTAGGAATTGGCTGGAGACTGGGCGGGAGCAGCAGGAAAAGACGACGGTGATGGAGTGAGTAGCAAGACTGGGATCAAGAAAGACGAGATGCAACGCTGTAGTCTCAAGCAGAGAAGACATGCTCCTTGCATGCAGGTTGTATGTGCATGCATATATAGTCTAGTTTCAAAAGCGCGCGGAGAGACTACCGGGGCCCGGTGCCGACGGCCCCGCTCCGTCGGGCCAACTGTTGCCCGGGACCCGCTCCGCTCACGCCGCTCCACAAAGCCCACGGACGGGCTCTTGTCCTCTTTCGGCTGTACAGCCTCATTGTCTGCGTAATGACCCCTCCGGGGCTGAGAGACAAGTGGTCGTGGGCGCGTGGAAAGGCAAGACTGGCCGTCGGTCCCGTCCCTCCGCCCTCCCTGCATTGGAGAGTCTCGCGCCCCATTGACAAGCCACTTGTTTCGCCGCTACTGGCTGAAACGCGGCATTTCGAAATGCGATGTACCTACTTCGTATGAGTACGAGTTATTAGTTGGGAGCTGAGGTCGCCCATGTTTTCGGTGGTGACAACGTGGTGAGTCTCGGTTCGTCAGTCACCAAAGAGCCAAGCTTGTGCTGCAATAAGCCTGGTACAAATGTTTGGATTGCGGTCAAGACAAAAACAGCCTCTGCTGTCTTGAATTACCCATTGCTCTGTGACGTAAAAAGGTCACCGAGTGTCATATGCGGACCGAGGACGAGTAGACAAGTTCTAAGCAAATTTTCTCATTAATACGGCAGCACCGTCGCAGCAGCATTGATGACCTCGAGATTACCATTCGGATAATTGAAACCACTTCTGCAGGAAATCTGTGCAAAATGTGACCCTAGAAAGCCTTGTACGACGAGCAAGCCCCTTTACGCTGCTTTGTGAGAAGCTATCTCTTGTATCAGATGCGTGCTCCCAAAGAGCGTCATTGATCCACACGCGAATAACCTCGCTCTTTGTGCGATTTCTGCGGGTGCCATGCATGTCTTTAGCGGGTGGATGACAAGCGATATGCCAAGCGCTGGCCGCGGACCAATGGCAGGCTGCCCACAACCCCAAGTAGGCAAGCGCCCACAAAAGTTCAGTGCTGCTAGTGCTGCTAGTACATACTACCTACGAAGTACGAGTTACGGAGTTGACCTCTCAACAAGAAAAGAGTGCAGGAGTAGCGCGTGTGCTGTACGAGTTACATGTCCCGCCAACAGAAACCAAACGCCCAGAGGAGCAGGCGCTAAGCACTAGCCACGAGGGCGTGAAGAAGCTCACCAATTCAGGAGTGTGCTCCAGCTAGTATTGTTTGCACCCTCGTTTGCACCGCGTTTCCACACACATTACTGCATTGCATTGCATCGCATCACGGCCACCTCCACAGGTTAGTATGTCCCTTTGCGTCACCGTTGCGGCTGAAATTGCTGCTAGTCGCCCGTTGAATCACGAGCGGGCGACCAAGCATATGGCGGCAGTGGAAACATTCGATACGAACAAACCTGGGGGGTGAGGAGATGAGCTCCCATCACATCTCTCGGGTGTGTCTCCACTTTTTGCTTCCTCCCCAATCGACCTTGTTTGCCTCTCACGACAATTTCAACTGTCTCTGCGGCTGCGCCCCCCACCTTGGCTTCTAGGTACTTATTTTTTAGCCCGCCATGGGCTGGCTGTGTGTGGTTTTACCTCCTACACAACCTCAACACACCCTTTTTGCTCGCTCGCGGCCGCATCTCTGCTTCATTTTTGTCGAAACCATCCGACTCGGCCCCTCGACCTGCTCGCTACAGTCTTGAGCTGCTCCCCGACCATCGCCTCTGCCCCAGAGAGCATCTCCGCCCGCCCAAGACACTCCAAAGCTAGCAAACATGGGCCAATTACCCAGCTCAGTCACCCCGCTGCAGCGCTGTCTCAATCTCGTCTGCCCCCGTCACCATGACTGCTTGGCCTATCCCAATCACCCTTTATACGACATCTCCTGGGTCAGGCCCTACAACCTCGAGGCCCTCGTCACGCCCCTCGCCGTCCTCCGCCCCAGCAGGTCCAGCATGGTTGCCGAGGCCGTCAATTGCGCCACCAAGCACGGCTCCTTTGTGCAGGCGAGATCGGGAGGGCATTCATACGGCAACTATGGCCTCGGCGGAGACAACGGTGCCGTCGTCATCGATCTGGTCAACTTGAACAGCTTTTCCATGGACAAGGACAACAACGTGGCCAGCTTCGGTGCCGGGTTGCGCTTGGGCGAGCTTGACAGGCAGCTTCACAAGCATGGCCGGGCGATTCCCCACGGAACATGTCCTGGAGTCGGCGTCGGCGGTCAAGCCACCATCGTGAGTCTTCCTGTCCCGTTGGCCGAGGCGACAATGGCTTACACACTCCCAGGGCGGTCTAGGACCCAGCTCACGCATGTGGGGGACCCTGGCCGACCACATAGTCCAAGTGGAGGTTGTCGTAAAGGGCGAGGTGAGGCGGGCCAGCGAACATGAGAACCCGGACCTCTTCTGGGCCCTGCGTGGTGCCGGCCCGAGCTTCGGCATCATAACCAAGTTTTGGATGAAGACGCACCCAGAGCCCGGTTCCGTGGTCGAGTACACGTACGATGTCTCGTTTGGAAACGACCCGGGAGCCACCAAGGAAATCTTTAAACAGTGGCAGGATCTGGCAGGCGACGTGAGTCTGGATCGCCGCTTCTCGTCGCTTCTCATAATCCATCCCCTCGGCGTCATCGTATCGGGAACCTTTTACGGCAGCCAACGAGACTTTGACGAGACGGGCATCCTCGAACGCCTGCCCAAGAGCAGCTCCTTGAGGCTCAACAGCTGGCTTGGATCCGTCGCCCATCACTTTGAGTCCATCATTCTTCAGCTGGCCGACGTGCCCACGCGATTCGTCAGCAAGTCTCTGGCCCTGCGCCCCCAAGACGTGCTCAACAACGATGAAACGGACGCCCTGTTTGACTTTATGTACGGAGACGAAGCGCATGTGCCAATGGTTGCCATGTTCAACACCGAGGGCGGCGCCGTGGCCGATTTGCCCCTGAACCATACGTCTTACCCGCACCGCGACAAGGTCATAATGTTCCAGTCGTACGTGATTGGCGGGCATGAAGTCCCGCCCAACCACAAACGCTTCCTCACGGGTGTTTACGAGCGCGTCAAGCGCCACACGCCCCTCGGGGGCTCGACCTATGCCGGCTACATCGACATGGCCCTGAGCAGCTCCGATGCCGTTTTTGCCTACTGGGGAGACATGCTGCCGCGGCTGCGGCAGATTAAGCTGGAGTGGGATCCCAACAACGTGTTTCGCAACCCTCAGAGCGTGCCGCCGGCAATGGTCAGATGATGTGCCAGATGACGTGTGAGATTAGCAGGCACCATGGACAGTTAGGACCCTGATACCCAAACAATATGAGTGTTGCTATTCGGCCAAGTGGCCTATGCGCGCCCCTGCTGGTTTTCCCGCCTGCTATTTGCAAAGAAGATTCAATAATACTTATTGTAATTGGTGTCCTCTTATTGTAAAGGTGTCCTCTTGTTGTAAAGGTATCCTCTTATAGTACATGGTATCATCGTTCGCCTAGTGCCGCATACGTCTGTTTTGGTGGGAACGAGATGTGTAGGGTGCTTTTTGACAATGGCAAAGATGGTGGTGTCGACTTGATTGTTCCTTGACGACTCGAACAGCTTATCCGCCGAGCATGTTTCGTCTCCCGTTGCTGGGCAGCCTTATCGTCGAGTTGCCTCTTAACCTCGCCCCCCCCCCTGGACGACTATTTATTTCCTTCAACCCTCCCCTCTTTCGCTTGCTGAACCCTGCCCTCTTTCCACCTGTTGAACCAACGAGTCTCTATACGCACAACTGTATACGCACAACTGTTGCACAGAACAGGCTTCGTCAACGACCCGTCAACAGACTCAACTCTCAACAGCCACAAAGGCAAAGCATGGCCGAGTCTGACCGACCCGAGGGCGTCGACGCCCTCATCGACTTCATGAACACGGCCAGCGCGTCTCAGCGCCCCGGCATCCGGTCTTACTCGGAGCAGGCCGACGAGCTCGTACTGTTCGCCAAGCACCTCGAGCCGCTCTCGTGCGACGCGGCTGACTGTTCACTCAAGCTGGCCGAGGAGATGCGGGCCAAGGAGCGCTGGTACGAGAAGCAGGTGCGCGAAATGATGAAGCGGGAGCACTCGGTGGCCAGGTTCTCCAAGCAGATCAAGGACGGAAAGGGGGAGTGCGCGGCGGCGCCGTGGGCAAACTACATCCAGACCGTGGTGAGGCGCGCGCCCGCCTTCCTCAACGTCGCCCTCCGCTGCGACGACCTCATGGCGTGCTACGAGCTGCCCGTCGGGGTGCCGGGCGAGCTGGCCAGGCCGCTCAAGCTCGTGGGCCACATCCTCAACCTCATCGGGGGCGTGGGCTCGCACCGCGTCACCGCCGCCCGCGAGGCCCTGCACAAGGTCCTGACTCTCGACTACCCCCCCAAGGGCGTGGCGCCGCGCTTCGACGCCGGCGACGAGGCCACGGCCGAGGCTGTGCGCGCCCTGCTTCACGTCATTCGCTTCCTCGAAGAGTATCGCGAGAGCGACTTCCCGCCCGTACGCATGGCTCGCAACGCGCTGGCGTCCATCATGGTATTCATCGGGGGCAATCAGTTTGTCGAGCACGTTCACGCTCTGGTTGGGGCCGTCTGAGTAGGTGGGCTTCGAGGGGCGGCCAAGGGGTTCACCTTCTGGTTGGGCCGTGTGAGTGAGTAGGTGGGCTCCCAGGGGCTGCTCTCAGGGGCTCTGGGCATCCCATGTGCCGAGGGAAGTGAGGAGCGCATCGACTGGTCGTCGGTTGACCGCGCCGGGTGGATAGTCTAGGACTCGTCAATAAAACAGCATGTTGCCCTGCTTCTGAACCCGACGTCGTGTTGCTGCGTCGACGTCGTGTTTCTGCGTCGTCTGTGCAGCCTCTGGGCGCTCGCCGGCCCGTTGCAGATGCGGCTGCTTGCTCTGGGCACGTCTTCTTCGCCTGTGTGTGCCGCGTCTGTTCGGCCCGTCTGTTCAGCGTCCATGTCGACGCTGCTGCTTCTGCCACGCGCCCAAGTTTGCATATATTTCGTCGACGCCCGCCGCTTCCCCTTCTTCCTTGACGATTCCTCCATCCCGACCTCGCCCTAGCACACACCGCTCCTCATCAACCCCCATTCATCGCGTCTGCCTTTAGACGCGTCTCCCGTGACACTCCAGCCGCCACTGACGGCAAGCCCGCAATGGCCGCACGCCTGGACGTGAACATGGAGCTCGACCCGACACAGGCGCCGTCTCCGCCGCAATCCGACTCCACAATCAGGGTCGAGGATACAAGGTGCCCGTTGTTTTTCCACGACGAGGAGACGGACGCGTACGCCATGGACCTGGAGCTGCCTTGGCACGGCGAGGCCGCCCAGCGCATGGCCGAGCTCATGGCGGCTGGGCGGTTCGACGACGCAATTAGGACCGAGGATCTGAAGTGCCCCTTCTTCACCAAGTTTAGGGAGAATCACGCCGGCGGTTCAGCCTCGAACTGCGAAAGTGACGAGGCCCAGGAGATGGACATGGACATGGAGAATGTGCCATCAGGCCGCGTCGACGACGACTTGTCTGGGGCGACTGACCCGGCGCTGGAAGAATGCCTCGCCAAGCTAAAGGCCTTGTGGCGAGTCCATCAGCAGGGCGAGCAATCCGATGATTTCGATGCAGCGTCCCAGACACCCCTCGACAGCATATGGCGAGGCATGTCGCGGCAAGAGATGGGCAACCTCGGCGTCTATTTCGCCGGCAAGTGCCTTGCGCATGCCAATGCCCTCGACTCATCGCACGTGGCAGCCCCGGCTGACCAACGAGACCCGGGGCAGGACGAGGACATCCAGCGTCAATGGGGGCTCGTCGTCTGCATCTTCAAGGCGGCAGCCGTGGCCTACCTGGTTGCGACAGTGGTGGAACCGAGCGAGCGGTCGGTGAGCCTTCTCCAGCAGGCCGCACAGGCCGAAAAGATGGCTTACGACTACATGGGCGCGCTGAGAAGCGTGACTTGGGACGATATGAACTGGGTGGCCGACCAAGCAGACCTGCGCAGGCCTCACGCCTTCATCTTGGCTCGCAGCGTGTTCCAGGCACTCGAGCACTGGACGTGGCCTCTCCATGGCCGTGGGCCACAGGAACTAGTCGAGGCCTTGGCCATGGCCAGGTACGTGATCGAAACCGAGGGCGGCCGCCACGGGATCCGGATCAGGCATGGTCTCGATGCCTTTGACCACGTCACCTTGGAGCTGGGAGGGCCGAACCTGTTGAGCCTCGTCCACGCGTGGAGTAATCTCCATGTCGAGGAGTGCCGCGCCTTGTTTGAAACCGAGTTGGCCCCATGGAGGTGACATCAGGGGGGACGGACTCTTGAGGAGGGCCATGTTATTGGAAACAAGGCATGGGTTGAGCCTTTGTTTGGAGTCATTGCGGGATGACATGGGCTGACGAGGATCAAGACGGGCTTCCATGATGCGCAAGGCAGGCAACTCATCGACTCTCTCTCGCAAAGGACGATTAGCATGTTTCTCTAGGTTCGCGTCATGTGAGGGTACATACGAATACACTGCCACTGATTCCATTCCCATGGCTCCTCCGCGTCTGGGTAAAGGTCCTGGTTCGCAGGGGGCTGTAAGCAAGCATCTCCAATCGTGTCTTTGCGTAAGGGTCCTGGTTCGCTGGGGGTTGCAAGCTTGTTCAGCCGCGGCGTCTGGCTTCACTGAATCTGGCCGCAAATTCCATTTGTTTGCTTTGTGCTCTTGACAGCCTGTCGCTTCGGGATGCATGCCTTGGACATGCCCAGGTCCACGCGGAAACAAAAAAGGGACACGGCGGGAAAAAGAAAGCAGCAGTCGCCATCACGTCAAAACAACAAAACCCGTCACATCTCGTCTGTCAAGGCGGGGAGCGACGCGGGGACAGGAAGAAACAAAAGGGGGAACCACGTCTCCGAGGGCGAACCGTCCAATGGCCCAACTCCTCCAGAGCTTCCTCGAGCGCGTCACGTCGCCTCACGACAGGGAAGAGCAGGGCCGTCCGCCCCTGATGGCCACGACGGGCCCTCCTGAGCATCCATGGAGTGGCGACGGCGGCCGAGGCACGGCGAGCCCGCAGCGACGGCCCCAGCCGAAACGAGCCCTCACAATCATGCGTACCGACGCCGACGCCCTGGTCCCGCCAAACGACAAGCTGCTCGTCTTCAGATCCCTCACCGGCATCGACACGGTCCCCGCGCTGACCTCGTCCGGCCACGCCGGCAAGCGCGTCGCCGAAAACGTGGGCATCTACACGCGCGTGGTGAGGGCCGAGAAGATGGCCGCGCGCAGCTACCGCATCTTCAACACCGCCATCAACGTCTGCCTGGGCGTCCAGTTCATCGTGGGCGCCGCGCTCACGGCCCTGGGCGCAGCCGACGGCTCCCGGGCCACCATCACCGCCTTTGGCGCAATCAACACCATCATCGCGGGGATCCTGACGTACCTCAAGGGGTCGGGCCTGCCGGACCGCTTCAAGAGCATCAACCAAGAGTTTAAGACGGTGCGCGAGTACGTCGAGCAGCGCGAGCGCGAGTTTTGCCTCGCCGGGTGCCCGCTCGATCCCTTTGACCAGGTCCAGGCCGTCGACGACATGTACAGGGCCGCTGCTCAGCAGTGGAGTGGCGGTGGCAACAAGATGCCGGCCGCAAACGCCCCTCAGCCTCCACCACGCGTCGTGACATCGGCCCTCTCGTCCTTGGCTCACCGGCTGACGAAATCGACGGATCCGGCGCCTACACATGCGCATGCGCCGTGTGAGAGGCAGCATGTGCCCGAATCGACAGAGAAGCATTCGCCAGGGTAGCGCAGTTTGGGCCATGACGATGATGTGAAAGGCGAGACGAGCAGCGGCCCATGGGGAGTCATAGAGCTATGCTAGTGCTGATACGCTTGACGTGGTCAAGTCTCTAGCAATATTATATACTAATGGGAATCAGCAGTGAATCAGCAGTGAATCATGTGAATTGAAAGACGCATCAATCATGCAAGTACTGAAATGCAGGCAGGCTAACATGGAGCAATGGACAGCAGTGCAGGGAGCACATACTTCAAGGCTTCTCATTCCATACCAAAAGGCACCACTCATTTCGGCGGACAAGATTGGCAACATGGAGCTGCCGAAAAGGACAATCCGGATGGCTCATGTGAACGGTCCGAGCAGCTGTTGAACAATCTTGTCCTTTGGCCCGACAGGAACGTCCACTAAGCTAGGATCCCTTTTCAAAACACGACGAGTTGATGCCTTCCATGGCAAGGCAAGGCGCTCCTTAACCACACAGCCGGGGTGTATAAGTCCACTCACCTAACATCCGGAGAGAGCACGAGCGTGGCAGACAAAGACGGGGTGAGTGACGTCAACGACACGCAAGAAGAGGACAGCTCACATCTGGAGAGCACATCTGGAGAGCCTGGTTGCGGTCCTCACGGACAGGGCGTATTTGACCAGCAGACGTCCGAGGGCGAGGCCGGGCCTCCGACCTGGTTGCCTGGCTTGCACGCTGGTGGCACAAGAGACCAGGTGACATGATGAGCGGGTGAAGGAACTTCAGGCAGCCATTCTCGTATGCAAGGATCGTGGCAGACAAAGTCTAGGCTGGCAGAGGGCCATGACGAAGGCGCTAGACGAGCAACGCGGGCAAAGGAAGAGGCCTCCGCAGGCTGGCACACCATGCCACCAGCATCGTGGCCACAAGGAAAGGCTTTGCCGTCAAGGCTGGGGGCGAAAGCTCGACAAGGGGTGCGGTGGTCGGGAGAAGCTGAGCGGCGCTGAAAGAGGCTGACGTAGGCCACCGAGGAGGGACCTGCCACCACCCGACTGCCACACAACGTGACAATCGTTGCCGACGCCTAAACATGGACAAGGAACGACAGGCCAGGCGTCTGATTACGAATCCAAGAGAGCCTCGTGGTCGACGTGTTCTGTTTTTAGTTATGGCGAGCCAGGGGACCAGGGGGGCATTCAGCCGCGTCCCCTGGCCATGGAAAAGGCCAAGTAAACGCTGACGGAGGAGGCTTCAGGAGCAGACTGCATGATCGCGCGTGGATATTTATGGAGATGCAGGATTGCGGTTTGAAATGGTCCGTTTTGTCGAGTTAAACGCCAAGAGGCCTCGGTTCCAGGCCAACATTGAGGTTTGCGGAGCGGCCGAGGACGCGACCAGTGACGCGGCCGCCGCAGGCGCAGGGTTTCGAGTCGACGGAGAGCATGGAAATGGAGATGGAAGAGGCTGAGAAGCGCTTGCAAGGCTGAGAGGCGCGCGCGTCGAGCCGGACAGTCGGGGGACTGCAAGTTGTGTCAGAAAAAACGGTCCAAAAGAGCCTTCATTTCGCATGCCCGTTGGCCAATCATTTGCTGCAGAGAATAGCCAACGGCAGCAGCCTAAACAGCTCCAGCTCAACGCTCAAGCTGCCGCCGCCGACAAGACGAGGACGAGTGTCCGTAGATGGCCGGGCGTTGCGAGCAGACGTTTCCATCATGGAGGCGTGATGATGGATGGATGGATCGTGGCGGAAACTTGGAGACATGGAGCTAAAGCGTCTGGGGTTCCCCCGGGACAGTGCGTCGCACAGTTCTGAGCCTGGGTCCCTCCGCAGCGGGAAAGCCCTGCCACAGCGCCCCCTGCCACAGCGCCCGCTGTAATGAGCCCAGGGACCGTGCCGGACGAGGTTCGGAGTAGTGCTTATGTACTTCGTACAGTGCCAGGTACGAAATCGAGTCAACGACAAACTGCGTACGAAGTTACTCCGTACCCATGATGAAATTCCAACTGGCCGTGACCCCTGCCATCTTCTGGTCTCAAGGTGTTGAAGTCGCCTTCGACATGCAAATGCACAGCTTGTTTTGCACTTGTCTCCGCTTGCATCACTTGCGCAATCCAATACGTCGACACCTCTGCCCAGCACACCCTTCCCAAGCCCCTGGCCCATTTCCCGTGGATACGGATACGGATAGTACTTCGTACATACCCATGGCGGGGTCTACAATCGTCAGGGAGGCAGCCGGCGAATCATGACGGCATGGGAAGCCAAACGCCTTTTCGAGACTTACCTATTGACTGTCAAGGACGAGCTGCGCCACGAGCCAATGATGGCAAGCCATCATGGACAAGGGGACAAGATTTGTTTTCCCTCGTGTGTCCTCGTGCGATACTTCTGTCTCGTGTCTCGAATGTGCATGCTAGATGCATATGTCACTTCGGCGAGCAGCAGCAATGACCTGCTTGTCCCGAGCTTGCCAAGAAAGACACAATGGGCGTGGTTGCCAGAGGTACGACGTGCCCGTCCTCAGACCACCACCCACCTCCAATGCTAGTCGTGGACGAGGCAGTCAAGGCGATTTATTATTTAATGTCATGACGAACCGGTTCATCAGGGACCAGCAACCTACTTCAACGGGGTTGCAGCCGGTACGTCGAGTCTATATACAGGTAGGTATAACTCGTAGTACTACGAAGTACTCCCGAAAAGAAGAGGATTAGATTGACGGTCCTACTTGTGAATGTAAAGATATATACGAGTAAGAGGAGAAAGAGAGTTGGCCCCTTTTTGATGGCCTTTCCCTGCTTGCTCTTGCCTTCTTGCCTCTTGGTCCTTCCCTTAGCAACTCCGTACTCCGTATTCGTACGAGTTATGTACATACATACAGAGTATGTATGTACATACACCACTGTACGAAGAGACAAGGAGGCATGCGGGTGGCATCCCCGGGCCCGATAATCTCACCCCGTTCCACGAATAGTCCTATCCCCACAAAACGAGGGAGTCAGTCGGCCTCGTGAGGGGACAATACGGCGACTAGCTCGCGGGACCTAGCAAGACGCTGTTCCCGGTCGCTAGCGGTGGCTCGTCCCTTTGGTCTTTGGTGGCTTGTCCTTTGCCGCAGCAACAAGCGGCACAATAGCAGCAGCGGCGGCGGCAGCGGCAGCAGCAGCATAGCCACTTGGCGGCGAAAGGGGACTGGACTGGACAAGAGGCCGGATGACACCAGACCGGATGACATCGCCGCCCATCATCCGTGCACGGCTCGACACGGGCCGGGAGGGCAGCGGCCGCCGTGACTCACACTTGCCTACGGACCACGTGACGGACGAAATATCCGCCCGGCCGTTGTTGCAGAGGCCGGCGGGCCGCATCGGAGGAGCTGGGGCCGCATCCGGGGCGGCCCTTGTTTGAGGAAGCGCCTGGTCAAGTTGTGGTTGGCCCGTTGCCGTGGCCCGTTGCCGTGGCCAGTGGCCCCGACCTCATATTTTGTGGCGCGGGCAAAGGCGAGGGAAAAATACAGTGCCATCAACGCGGGCGCTGCCTCAGAGGTGTGGCTGTGTGCTGCCCAGGTTGGACCCCTGGCCTCCATGTTTTGGTGCCACTCCACAGTGCAAGTGGACGAGCACAGTGTCTCCCCCGCCTCGTCGCCTCTTCCAAAAAAGAAACATCTCATCTCTACTCCGTATGTCTCACATCTCTGCTTCCTATCCTCCTTCTCCCCGCGTCTCACGGATTCCATCTCATCCGCCAGCACCGGGGCGTGGCTCAGCCGCAATGCCTATTGGACAGCCTCACAATCACCGCCCCCCACCATGGGGCCTAGCGTCGAGAGGCCAACCCTGAAGGATGCAGGTTCTTGCCAGGGTCCCGAGGGGTCGCTACGGATACGGCTGCTGGTGATGCCGCTGGTGGTGGCGGCTGTCGCTGCTGTGACTGCGCTCGCCGGTGGTGGCCGTCGTGCAAGCAAAGGGGGGGGGGTGGGGCGTGGCTTGAGCCGTCGATCTCACCGCACGCCCACAGTTCGCCCTTGTGCTAGGGCTGCTTCTAGGTACCCGCTCTTACATCAGGGCAGCTTTACGATATAACCCACGACGATGCGCGCCTTTTTTCCTCGCTCCCTCTCCATCTTCCTTCACTTCCCCTTCAGCCCCGCATAGCTGTTCAGACTCTTCTCTCACCTTGACCGCCACGCCCTCTTCATCAACCACGCTTGCAGAAGCACCGAGCACCGCCAACCACGACTAGGACCAACATTCCAGCCAGCCCCATCAACACGGGCCCAGCCGCTCTCCACCATCTGTCTCTCTCCTCGTTGACGGGGCGGTGAACAGAGTCGAAACTGTTTCATACAAACCACAGCACTCGTCATCCATCCCCTCGCCTGTCCACCGTCCGAAGCCTACTTGATCCCTCCCTCCTCGGCCGCTCCCCTCCTCGGCCAAGAACCGGGGAGACATCGCCACCATGTGCACCACGCACGTCTATACATATGCCTATCCGGACGGCCGCCGGGGACACAACACGCTCCCGGCCCTATGCAACGCCTCGCACCACGGCCAGCCCTGCGTCGACAACGTCGTCTTCAAGCATCCCACCCAATACGTTCAGTACTCGCCCGTTCCCACGGCACCCGCGCCCGTTCCCACGGCACCCGCGCCCGTTCCCGTCTATCCGGGCCCGGGCTCTTACGCCCTTCCTCCCACTCCGCCATCGTCGACACCCATTCTCTACCGCTCCGGCGACGACTCGGACCGCTCATACCGCAGCAACTCGTCGAACCGCAGGTCGCGCAGGCCCTCCTCGGGCGTCTACGTCAACGGCCAGCGCGTCGCCGCCGACCACGCTCACCATCCGCCTCACCACTCCACCAGCCACCACACGGATCATCGCCGCTCCTCTCACCACCGCCAGCGCATCGTCCTTGTCGACAACCCGCGTACCCCGCCCCAGACATTCAGTGCACCCCATACCGCCCCCTCTTCCCCCGTTTTCAACTCTTCGGCCACCAACACGCCCGAGCACCCTCCGTCCTCGCGGCGGCCCGTGATTGTCGACGAGCGCCAGCGCCCGTTTGTACAAATCGATGTGCTCGATGCGCCGCGTCGCCGAACGTCGAGGGGCAGCCCTCACGCCCGGCAGTCGTCGGCCAGCTCGCGTGGGAGCAGCCGCGCCTACTACTCGAGTACCGCCGAGCTTGAAGAGGACGACGTGGTCTTCGAGGAGGAGCGTATTCGGCGCCGGCGCCGGCACGAGGCACGCCGCGTACGCGAGGCCGAAACGCAGGAGAGGGAGCTGCGGGAGAAGGAGCTTCGGGAGAAGCAGATGCGGCGGCGCATCGCAGAGGCCAACGCCGAAATCTTGCACCGCCCCGCCGTGCCGATGCCGTCGATGCCCAGCAGGCGGGTGTCGGTGGCGGGGCCGGGGGCCAGCAAGGTCAAGGACCGCGAGGCGGAGCTCGTGGACGCTCTGCGACGGCTTGACGTCAAGGAGCTGCGGCTCGATAGGGAGCAGAGACGGGTGGAGCTCGAGCGCGAGCTTGACGACGACGAGGCGCAGCAGGCGCGGCTGCGGGAGAGAATGGTGCCGCGGCGGCGAGCAACAGTTGGCGCGGGCAGTCGGCGGCACCGAGTTCTATACGATGATGGCGTCTACAGGTGGGAGTGAGGGTGTCTCGTCTCGGCGCGCCAAGGGGCTGACCGGGGTGCACATACGTGTGTACCTGTAGAAGAGGGCAGACGGAGAACTCTCATGTTGGTGATGTCGGTTTATGGTCACGCAGAGTTTTGATACCACTTGTTGAAGCTACATGGATTTGCAGTGACTCAAGAGTCAACATGATTGCTACCGACTTGATCGACCCCTTTCCGTGATTATCTTGAAGATGCTCCATCCCACGGCGTGAATCTCGGCGGTCTGCTACAGACTTGATCAACCCCTTTCCGTGATTATCTTGAAGATGCTCCATCCCACGGCGTGAATCTCGGCGGCAAGGCCTATCTCCTCGTCCACCACAGCCCAATCTGCAGCCCAAGTGGGCTCACCAGAAACACAGAGTCACGACGAGGATGCATCCAGGGGCAACCATGGTCCACCACCATACGCTACACGCCCCCATAGTGAGGACGCTCCCCAGGCAAATGGCACCCAGAACGGCGAGCGCCGCCCGATCCTCCTAGGATCGGACGACAGCCCAAGCACGTTCTTTATGAGCCCTCTCAATTGCTGTCTCCATAATGGCGGGGGCGCACACGAGAACCACCGAGAGACAGCCAAGGCTGCTGACATGGATCATCGTGTGGCCGGCGGCCTCGTCCGCCGTTTTCAGCGCCATTGTGGCGTGGAACCCGAGTGGGTCTGGCACATATTTGCCCTTCTTTCTCGTGGTGTTGTGCAGGTCAGCCCTAGTTCGCATTCTCGATGATTAGCATAAGCTTTATAGAGCATCGACTAAGATGTTTGCTAAATTGGCAAGACGAACCTGCACAGCATCATGGTAAGCATGATGCCCTCCCTCCGTCGCAACTCCTGTGCGATTTGCACCCCCAGCCCGACGAGCGCCACCTGACGTTTGTGTCAAAAGGCGGTCGGTTCAGAAGAAGTGCTAGCCGCTGTCCTCCCGGGAGCGGTGGCAACAGCGGTGGCGGCGGCTGTGACTGCAGCGTCCTCATGCGCCCGTTGGCCCGCCTCATCATCAGGCAGAGGACGGTGCTGCTGTGGATTAGGCCGTGGCCCGCCCTCCACCGGCCCCCTAGTTCCTCCCGGTGCGCCGGTATGGGTTGAAATACCAATCGTGTCGAGCACCGCCACCCACGCGTCGTCGGCCCGCGCCGCCGACAGCCGCAGCACCCGCTCGGCGTCGTGCCCCGCGAGGTGCTTGTCGAACCCGAGGCCCCTGGCCAGCTCGTTGATGTCGCTGCTCGCCGCCGCGCCGAGCCCGCCTGCGCCCCTCGGCCGGCCCATCCCCAGCAGCCCCGCCATGCTCTCGCCGGCCCGTTGGTCCCGAGCCTCGACCGCGAAGCAGAACCGGTCCTTGTCCTGGGCGGTGAGCTGTGTCCACTGCGTCGCCACCTGTCGTCGCGGCTGCTCCATGCGCGCGCGTGCTTCCTCGACTGGTGCTCGCGCCGAGCCCGCCTGCGCCCCTCGGCCGGCCCATCCCCAGCAGCCCCGCCATGCTCTCGCCGGCCCGTTGGTCCCGAGCCTCGACCGCGAAGCAGAACCGGTCCTTGTCCTGGGCGGTGAGCTGTGTCCACTGCGTCGCCACCTGTCGTCGCGGCTGCTCCATGCGCGCGCGTGCTTCCTCGACTGGTGCTCGCGCCGAGCCCGCCTGCGCCCCTCGGCCGGCCCATCCCCAGCAGCCCCGCCATGCTCTCGCCGGCCCGTTGGTCCCGAGCCTCGACCGCGAAGCAGAACCGGTCCTTGTCCTGGGCGGTGAGCTGTGTCCACTGCGTCGCCACCTGTCGTCGCGGCTGCTCCATGCGCGCGCGTGCTTCCTCGACTGGTGCTCCTGCAGCGCCGCCGACGTCTCTCGCCTCCGCCGTTGGCTGGAAAGCTAGCGCACAAGTTGGCCCCCGCCAGGGCAAGCGCAGAACCCATAAACGGCTGGGCAGTCCGCTGGAGCAGAGTGTCGACGGCGCGGCATTGTGTTCCCGTCCTTGCACACGCGTAGCAGGCCCGCGCGAGAGGGGAGGCTTGCTCCTACGGCCGGGCCGGGCGCAGCAGCATCAGCGGGGGCGGGAGCGGGGTCGGAGTTAGAACCATGAACCGGGGTGGAGTCAGTACCAAGAACCGGGGCAACATCGGAGTCGGAGTCGGAGCTGGGGAGGAGGCTGCCGGACATGTCTTGGAATGCAAGCGTGATTGGACCCTCAATCCCCATCACGACCTGCTTCGCAAACCAGCTTCGCAAACCAAAACCTCTTGCCCTGAATGTGTGTCGCGATGAGGCGCTGCGCTTCGTCGTCTGACACTCAAGTTATTGACGGCCGGGCCGAGGCCATGGCCAGACACTCGTCGTACGTCTTTCCTGCGACCAGAGCATTTAGCTCTTGGGAGAGCTCTAGGCAGTCTGTCATTCCTATATAGAGTTAGTATACAATTAGTTTTTAGTTGCAGATTAACACTTACGTCGCATGTCTTGCTGGAGCGGAGTTGGGGCCGGGAGCCGGGGCAATGCTGGCGATGGCCTCGGCGGCGGCGGGTCCAACAGCGACATCGGCAGTGGCATCGGCCGTGGCGGCGGCGAGGGCATCAGCCGCGGCGTCGGGACTCCATGGCGTGCGCGAGAATGAGAGAAGGAGAGGGAGAGAGTGTTCGTGTGCGTGCGTGTGTATGTGTGTGTGTATGTGTGTGTGTATGTGCGTGCGTGGAGAGAAGAGATTTCACGCCGGCGTGATGAGGAGAAGAGAAGAGAAGAGGGGAGAGGAGAAGAACGAAGAACAGATGGCGGGCAAGTGTTTTTAAAGTGTGGGCCCTCCCCGGCTTCTCCCAAGTGCCCCGCTTTGAAAGTGAATGTCAAGGTTTGACTGTGAATCATAGAGTCAAGCTGTGAATGTAGCGTAGCGTCAAGGTGCCCCGCCACCAATGGATGCCCCGCAGCGGGAGCAATCAAGCACGGAAGCCTACGGCATTCTGTCTGTCGTCTCTTGCCTCCATTGGAGAGCCCTGTCACTGGTAGGGATCTCTCTCTCGCGACAACCTCTCGCGCTGGGCTGCCCACAGCATCCCGTTTGCTGCTGGAAAGGTGGCTTTTCAGCGTCGCCGTAGCAGCGCCTTCGTCCACCATGACATGACGTCTGGCAAGAGGTCAACGTAGCGGCAAAGTTACCCAATGGGTAAGCATGCTTTGCAAAGTGTAAGTCGTGAAAAAAATCCTCTCTTCTTCCTTCACCCATTCCACTCCAGAGCGGCGCCATCATCGCCATGGCATCGCTTCTGGCCCGCCTTGCCAAACTTCGTCAAGGTTACTCCCGGCTTTCAGGGGACTTTTCGAGGGACTCTACAGAATCCAAGCACGACCTTGCCAGCCCTTCCGAAAAGCCCTGCCCTCTTGCCCCCTCGACGGGCCACCACAAGTTGCACCATGGAGGCGGGCCGTCTGCGCTCGAGGGACTCACGAAGAAAGTCATGCGCGAGATTATCGCTCCCCTGCATCAAGTAGACCGAGTCTCGCTAGCCCTCGTCAACCGAACCATGCTTCGCCTGCTGGGGGGGCCGTCTTTGCAGCTGCCGAAAAGTTCACGCTTCGAATTGCTTAGCCGCTTAGAGAGGGACGGTGTGTGCCCGGCCTACATTCTCTGCACCCAATACCGAGTCTTCCATCCGCCTGGGCTATTCCCTGCCTCCCAAAGGTCCAGCTCGAACAAGTCGTGCTATGTCTCAACCGTTTATCTCCCCCCTTACCTTTACTTCAACATGGTAGCCGCGGTAATGAGATGCCATCGACATGGGTGGTCAAAGTACTCGGCAGAGGCCCTATCAAAGAGCTTCCGATATGAATATTTCGATGAATCCCGATATCCGAGAATTGTTTCCACCACTCAATGCCAAATCGTCAACGGGCGCCTTATTGCAAAGAATGAGATACTCATATTCCCATGCAAGGGCTTGGCGGGCCTCCGAGATGCCAAAGTCAAAGTCGATCATCTGTTCCACGAAAGTGCAGAGAACCACGAGGTGCTGCAATATCGCTGCAGTCATATGCGCTGGACCGAATACAAAAGCCGCACCTCCCTACTTCGCGATGGCCGCATGTGGAACCCTCGCCCTCTTAGCAAAGATTGGGGTTTTCTGCACCGCGGCCGATACCGAGTTTTTCATTGCCCCGGGTGCTACACAAGCCATGCCTTGAGCGCCTACGATCTCCCTGATGACGGGGGGCGAGTCATCGCCATGACCGCGTGGAAGGATCTCGGCTCCGGAATTTCCATAAAGGATCTCAGATGGATTTCGCACCTTTCTTCAGGGTCGACCTTGATGGGGCTGTCTGACGAAGGCCTGGTGGCTAATGACTTTGAAGAGGCTTTAACAGGAAGGCCTGCCCAACCCTACCATCCTACGATTGACACTGCCATCATACAGTACTTTATGGGGGACGCTCCAGGGCCACCCCTTGTTCTTTAGCCAGTTATCCAGCCAGATATCCAGTGGTCTACTGACGTGTGGTTGACAGCAATGTCACGGTCCTAAATAGTAACCTAGCCTGTTATCCGGATACCTAGGCCTACTAGCATATGCCCTTTATAATGATATCTTTGCAATGAAGGTAGCGGGGGATACGTACCAAGTATCAGTATTCGTAGACTCTGCGACGTGTCGCAAAACTCCCAACTCTATTCGTTCTTCGTAGCATGACGACCATGACGAAGACGCCACGCTCACCTTGGCGCTCCCCCCTCGTGCATCTGCCGTCTAAGCTCCCGTCTAGCACCGTACCGGACGCCGCTCAGGAGATTCAACTGGCTGCAGCTACTTTTGGAAGGGACAAGGAAGAATGGAAGCTTTCACTCTTTGATTCCTGCCCCGCTCCAATCACGGCGCCGATTCTCCCCTCCCACCACTCATTCCGCCCTCGACGCCCGAGCCAAGGAAGTCGATGGACGTACGATTCCACCCAAGTCGAGAACCCCCGTTCCGCCAAGCTTTGGCCCAGATACACCGAGTTTACATGGTCATTTGTGATCCTGGTGACCCCCCTGCCTCGCCACTCTGTTGACATTGTCCAATGGCACGGTTCGCCCCGTCGCAGCCAGCTCTGCCGGAAACGCCGGTGGCCGTATGCCATCCCCTGATAGCTCGGCGCCGGGCCCAAGGCTTCCCGGCAGTTCGGGGAGCTTCAGCGGTTGAGAAGAGGTGACGTGGACGACATGATGAGGTTCCGCAGTGCCATCGTGAACCTGGAAACGTCAGCGCCTGTCGTGGCCCTAAGGCGTGAGACATACTCGCGGGGCGACGGATACTTTCTTGATCCACGCCGTGGCTTTGGCAGGATCGGCCCACGCAAGCACCGTCAACTCTTCATCCGACACTGTCATAAAGGCCATGGACAAAGAACCCGTCTTGGCAGTCAGCTCCCTGGAGGTGGCTGCTCTGCGAATGTCCAAGGGGCTCGAATTCAGGTCTAGGATCAGGTACAGATGCCCCTTGTCGTTGACCATTGCCAGCTCCCGTCCCGAGGGGGAAAAGGCAGCGCACTGGATGCGGCTGCCGAGCTTGCCATGGCGGCTCGACGCGTCTGTTTTTATCTCGCTTCTGTGTCTGTCCTGCGGCTGGACCAGTACCGGGACGCCCGACTGCGTCCAGGTAGTGATGCAGATGAGACTTTCCTCGTCGCCCTGCCCGGATCGGAAGAGTGCCGAGGATACCCCATTGTCCTCGGACTCGTGCAGCGGGACGGGATATCGGCAAGCATTGAGCTCCTCAAAGGTGAGAAAGGGAACCCGCCATAGGTAGATCTGTATGACGCCGCTTCTGGGGCTTCGAGTGCTGGCAAGGAGAGCGAGGCCGTCGTTGGACAGGGACAGCGTCTCGACCGAGGGACAGCCCCTGCAATCGTGCTGACAGGGGCTGTGAAGGCGATGCTCGCGCGGTTGTTCCGCGTGCGTTGTTTTGAAAAAGCGGACGATGCAGTTGTCGAAGCCAACCACTACATGGTTCCCTTGTCGGTCGATGGCGATGCTTTTGCACCATGGATCCGAGGCTATGCGGTACTCGACGGCGGCGACGGATGCTTGGCCAAGGTTCACAATCCGCAGCTATGGGCGACGGCCAAGTGAGCAAATACGGCCAATGAGCCACGGGAGCATGCGAGCCTTACCACGAGTTTCTGGTTTCTGGTCCCGATGATGTAGGCCAGATATCGCTTCGTCACGGCCGCCAGGATGCAGTTGCCGGCCGTTGAGATGGACCGCGTCATGGTCGCCGGCGACGTGCCAACATCCCAGATCTGTATCATCAGCTGGGTCCAGAAGAGTGCAAAGGTCGAGTCCGGGGAAAGATGGACATGTATGCATCTGGCGGCATTGCATTTGCCCACTGCCTTTTGCCCAGGGCCGTACAAGGCCCCCAATGGAATCTCCTCGAGCGTTTGGTCTTCCATCATGGTTGACGACATGGGGCTCGAGTCTCCCGAGGTGGCCAGAGGGGCCTTTTTCGTCGAAGAGAATGGCAGTCTCCATTTGGAAGGCTTCCCCTTGTCTGGAGCAGAAGCCAGCGATTTAGGCGTGTGCGTCGGAACGGGCGAGGACAGCATGGACGAGTGTTCGGTCCCGGCCTGGCTTGGTCTTCCAACGCCCTTTGAGTCTTGGACCAAGTCGTTCGATTCTTGGTGCTTCGTCCCAGGGCTGTGGCCCAGAAATGCCCTTGTCCAGCAGTGGGTCGAAGTTTGGGGTCGCAATGGCTCCAGGTAGCTGATATTGGGCAGAAGCCGGCCACCGACCGCGGTGGACAACTGAGACGCTGGCAGGGTCGGAGAATCGGAACGAGATTGGCCCTCAAAGGAAAAGGCCGGGTCCGAGGACATGGGTCCATGGTCATGGGAAGCATGGAGTTTGGTGTCGGACCATGGCCCATGACCCGCGTCGGGAGTGCTGGTGTATCCGAAACCTCGAAACGGCCCGTAAGCCTCGAGCTTGAGCGGCCCCAGTTCGAACTGTGTCGACAAGTGTCGTTGGACGTTGACGGCGTCTGCATCAGTCTCGAGAGGCCTGAGAAGCTCCCAAGCGCGTCGCGCCAGAGGCACCTCGCGAGCCACGGTGACTCGCTCTTCACAATACATGCAAGTTGATTGCGGCGGGAGGCTAATTCTGGATCCTTCTGTTGGATCGGACTAGAAGAAAGGGGTCGCCCATGTATCAGCCAGAAAATGGCGAGGTTCGAATAGCATTCTTGCTTGGTTCCGAAACAAGAAAAAGGGGCAAGAGGGATGCTTTAGACGGCAATGACATACCGGAACATCAACGTCGCAGCATCTCAGCTGCGAACCTCCCACAACATGGCATTCGGGGCAGTTCAACACGTACAGGCCTGGGCGAGCCGCGCTGCAATGGCCGCTTGGGTCGTCCTGGAGCTGGACCATGCTGGTAACCTGTGCTATGCTGAGCATCATCTCCCTGTCGCTCACACGATGGACCATCTGCCGTTGGTCGAGCCTCCTGCAGAGGGCGTCCAGGGCATCCAGCTCGACGGTTGGTTCGACGGAGCCCCAGCCCGAGAGATGCGGCGTGTCCGGGACAAGGACTCGAAAGGAGGCATCCAAGGACGCCAACAGATCCATCCTCGACAGATGGCGAGGGATGCGCAGATTGTCGAGGGCGTTCAACAGGGCGTTCCGAGCCCTCGCGGATGACGAGTGTAGGCGCACGTCACGGGTCTCTCGATTCACGGCATATTGAATAGATGCGCCAACGACGAACTGGGACACGTCTCGCAGGGCCAGGAACTGGGGGAGCCAGTCGACGGAGAAGTCGTCGGGCGGTACGAGGTAGGGAGGCAGCAGGCACGATGGCAGGGGATACTACACGGCCAGACATGACACGTCAGAATGCGACATGAGCAGATTTCAAAGGACAAGAGGTATAAAAGGACAAGAGGTACCAGTTCGGATGCCAAGGTCGGCAGCTCACGCCTCAGCCTCGGGGGCAAGCCGAGGGAGCTGGCGTCTTGACGCAGGCGGTCCGTCACCTCCCTGCACACGGCCAGCAGGAACGACCTGGGCCGCGGATGGTGGTCCAACAGCCGTTCCAGACAGGCGTGGACGCAGGCGAAGCGATCGCGGCGGTCCCCGGGCGACGGGGGCCGAGGGTGGAGTGAGAGGAGGCGGAGGGCGGACAGGAGGAAGTCGGCCAAGTATTCGGCCCCGAGCCAGTCGTCTTCCCAGAGGCCGTCGCGGCCCTGGGCGACGGTCTGGAGCACCAGCTCGGCGCATCTTGCCGCCACCTCCCAGCCGAGGAGAAAGCCGAGATGGCGGCCGGCCTGCAGGGACTCGGACGGGAGGGTCAGGCGTTGGATGTAGAAGATGGCGTTGAGCTGGACGAGCAGCGTCGTGAGCAGCTTCCGATGGGCCTCGTTGTCGCCGGCGCCGAGGTGGATCCTGTCGAGGGAGAAGCGGCCCAGCAGCTCGAGCATGATGTCGTCGACGTCGCTGCGGAGGGACAGGCGGCGCCAGACGTCTGCCAGGCGCGTCAACGACGACGACGGCGCCGGGCCTGCCATGTCATGGGTCTGAGAGGGCCTTTTCTGTTTGGCGGTAGGTCCTCCTGAAGATTCTCGTAAAGATGCTCAGATGCTCGTCCAGGTTGACGGGGGAACAGACGTTTGCGTTGCCGTCGACGCGGCACGTGTCGTCGCTCCTTGAACTGATATCAGTCTGCATTCTTCAACGACAACAAGACTCTAAGAAGAGACGCTCCCAGAGCCCCAGGATTCTGCGAGAGGGCACCAATCACGGCCCCTGCACTCGTGGTCGTAGTGGTCGGCACGAAATCATACGCAAGGGGGTCGGACCAACCCCCTGCCAGGCTGCCACTGTATGTATAAGAGTTGATTTCGTAGATTTATATCCTTACCCCGCCCGACCTTGTTTTTGTTGAATATTAACTTACTATCATAAAGGCATCATCTTGTAGCATCGAAGTATGGAGGAGCAACGGCCCTCGCTCCCAAGTATGGAGATACATCATCCTAGCATCATAGATGGTCACGAAAGCTCCGAACAGGACGACGCTCTTCCTGGATGACCGAATAGCTCCACCATCGTCGTTCACGTCGTGACTCACAGCTGCAGGCGGTCCCGGTGACCCCCTTTCCTCCAGGCGCAGCTGAACTGCAAATCTCGGCCTGCAGCCAACCACGGCCGAGTTCGCGCGCAACCCTTCTGTCACGCGCAGGATCGGGGTCGGTCGAGTTGGGGGCCCAACCGTTCATCTGCCAGTAAACGACCTGTTGCACAGATGCAGCCCTAAACAGGGATCCATGGGCCTGCCACCATTTATCAACATAGAGGCCGGACTTGCACCAGCGACTCGAATCTTCCTGCCCCTTCTTCTTTGCTCGCTGAGACGGTCTTTCGCCAGAGTGAGCTGCTTCCACGATGCAGTACAGCGCCAACCCCGAAGTCACCCTCGCCCTGGAACTCCTCCCAGGGCGTCCTCGGCCTGACGCGGAAAATGGACCCGGGTTCGGCGCCGCGGCACCGGCCGAGCACCGCGGGGAGCGTCGGGGGAACAGCTTACGGTGAGGACCGCCGTCCACCGCCAGGCGTGTCGCTGATGGGCTTTGTCGTGCAGGAGGGTTTTGAACGAGAGGCAGATCAATGTAAGCCGTCCTGAACCCCAACCCTAACCCAGGGGGGACAAGGCCGGTGTCTTGCGTAGTACGCTGATGTCTGGTGTAACACCCTAGATGATTGCCCTCTCCGGGTATGTTTAGATCCCGTCTCGGGCGTCACGGTCGCCAACATGTCTCATCTCCAGATCCATCGGAAACGGTACCGAACCCGACACCGAAAAGCCCCCGCGACGCTGACCCCCATTCGCCAGGCCTCTTTCTGGGCAGCGGCAGGTCGATAGCGAGCGCGGGACCGGGCGGCGCCGTCTTGTGCTATCTCGTCGTCGGCACCATCATAGCATCCATCAACTCCTGCCTGGGCGAGATGACGGCCCTAATGCCCGTCAACTCCCCCATGATGGAGTTTCCGCGGCGATTCCTCGATCGAGGCGTCGGGTTTGCCGTCGGCTGGATTTACTGGTGACTGCCAAAGACGAGTTGTCTGTAGGGCGTGGTGCTGACTGCCAAAAGGTTCGCTTACACGGTTCTGGCGGCCCAGCAGGTCGTCGCTTTTGCAAATGCCATCAATTTCGGCTACGACGACCGCGCCATGGGCGGCAGCACCGTGCTTCACTGGAGCACCGGCGAAAACGTCGACAGTGCCGTCTGGGTCACCCTTTGCTTGGTTGTCGTCACGGCCATCAACCTGTTTCCCGTCAAGGTGAGTATCGAGGCACCATGGGCGTTGGTAAATACGTTTACCGTATCAACGGCTGTTGACACTGGCTCGTGCTAGATCTTTGGACAGCTCGAGTATATATTCGGGTGTGTCAAGCTGACCTTTATCACCATGCTAATCGTCTTCATGATCATCCTGAACACCATGCAACGTTTGTTTCTCGTCCCTCCGCGCTTGACATGCTCCTGACTGAGGTGATAGCACGGGAAAATGCGTATTACAACGAACCGATAGGAACGAGGTGTACGTCTACGACTCTGCCAACGCTCGACCTGAACTAACCCCTATATCAAAGACTGGGACAAGCCTTATGGGCTCTTCAACACTCGATACGCCGTCAAGGACGCAGAGGGCGCCGTGGAGCGAGAGATTACGGGCTCCGTCGCATCTCTCCTCGGCGTCTGGTGAGCCCGGCAATGCGTCACGGAGCGTCCCATGAGCTGACTGTGCCAGGTCAACCTTTATCAACGTCATGTTCTCCTACGTGGGCGTGGACATCTTCGCCGCCACAGCAGCCGAGAGCCGATCGCTCGCAGACTCGGAGAGCATCAAGATGGCGGCTCGAAAGATCAACCTTCGCATCATCACGCTGTACTCGCTCGCCGTGCTGATGGCCTCGTTTGTGGTCCCGTACGACCATCCCTTTATCAACGGCGGCGAGACCTCGGTCAGCGCTCGGTCCGTCTTTATCATTGCCGTGGTGCAGGCCGGGCTGCCCGCCGCCGCGCACTTCTTCAATGCCGTCTTCGTCTTTTCGACTTTTAGCTGTGCCATCAACTCCATGTATGTTGCGTCCAGAGTCCTGCACACCCTGGCCTTGAGACGGCAGACGGGCCCGGAGTTCATCACTAGGCGGTTGAGGGCGTGTCGATCGGGGGTCCCGGGGAAATCGGTCCTGGCAACCGCCTCTCTTATGATGCTGGGATATATGGGCCGTTCGGGCGCACCAGGAACCGTAAGTGGCCACAGAAGACACCCCCCGGCAGAGACAACAAACTTGACAGGCTGACTCTACTCGCAGCGGCTAACTGGACTCTCAAACAACTGCACCGTGTCGTGCTTGATCGTTTACGCCACCATTTGCGCCACCTACCTTTCCTTTTACAAGACGTAAGCTCCGACACCTCTCATGCGGAAACCATACATGTCGGACTAACTGTGCCCAATAGACTCCAAAGTGCCAAGCTGTACGGCAACGTCTCCGAGGCCCAAGCAGCCAGCTACGACCGAAGCAACAGCCTATACCCCTACAAATCTCACGGCCAGTGGCTCAAGGCCTCGTACGGCATGGTCGCCTCCATCATCCTGGTCTTGCTCAACGGCGTGCCTGCCTTTCTCGAGAATCCCTTCAACGTCCCGAATTTCGTCTCGGCATACATAAGCGCAAGTTGCCCATCGCCTGGTGCGTCAAGGGGAGTGCTGGAGGCTAACTGATACAGCTCCCCGTGTTTTTCCTTCTCATCCTGGGTTACAAGATCCGAAAACACGGCTTCCGCTTCTCCGAGTGGGGCCCCGAGAGATCCGAGGACTTGAGCAACACGGTGCAGGCGGCAAGCGAGAAGCGAAGAGGCAGGCTCGAGGTCCCCGAGGACGGATTTACAAAGGCGAACTTGGTGGCCTTTTCCCACTGGATTTGGGTGTGGATGAAATAGGAGCAGTAAAAGGCAACTGGTGCATCTCGCCAAGAGAGCATGCGCATGGGCATTGGAAATGGTCCTGGGCTTGAAGATGTCGTTTGACGGTCGATGGTGATATCGGCGGGGTCCGGGGCGGAGTCCGGGGCGGGGCCGTTGACGGTGCTCATAGCCGTGGATAAACACAATAAAGACGTGGACTCGTCATGATCTTGCAAGTTGGCAATTGATCAAAAGGGCTTTCAAGAATGCCGGTACGGAGTCGTACTGTAAACGAAACACAACTGTCGATAGCTGTGCGTATCGTTGGTCGTCGACTTAAAAAAGGTATAGGTTTGATCCGTGGTCAGGTCATGGTCCTCGGCGAGGACACACAGATAGATGGCCGTGTCGAAGCTCACGGCCCGATGCGGGGGAACGCCGCACAAAAGACGGGGCGGGTCCAAAGACCAAAAAATTCAGTCATCTCTACAAGTCCACGCCGGCAAATCCCCGGCCACTTCTGCCCCCGGCCGGACCCGGGCCTCGGAGCCGGCAAGCAAAAACTCCACTCGCACCAACACGTTTCCTCATCGGCCACGACATTCGTCTTGACATTTGTCTTCCTCGTCCACCAGCCATGATGCGTCGCGCCGCAACGACCCTCTGCCCTCGCCTTTTCTCGCCATTCTACCATTCTCCCCGCGCCGCCACAATCGTCGTCCTCTCTTCCACCTCGACCTCGACCTCATCCGCGCCCCGGTCCCTCTCCTCGACCCAGCACCGACTCTCCTCCTCTACATCCGCCCCCTTGTCGAGCCCACCGCAGAAACAGCCCCAAGACCAAGGCCGAGACCCGAGCCAGGACCAAGATCCGGGCCATGACCTAGATCCGAAGGACCAAGATCCGAAGGACCAAGATCCGAAGGACCAAGATCCGAGGGACCAAGATGCAGCCTCCTCCATGACCCCCGCCGAGCGCTCCGTCGCCGCCCTCCTCGCCCAAAAGCTCCAGCCCACCAACCTCCTCGTCCAGGACGTCTCGGGCGGCTGCGGCAGCATGTACGCCATCCAGATCGAATCGCCCCTCTTCCGCGGCCACTCCCTCCTCCGCCAGCAGCGCATGGTCAACGCCGCCCTTGGCGACCTCGTCAAGTCGTGGCACGGCCTGCAGATTCGCACCTCGGTGCCCCCGCCCGACGCCTCTTGAACACTTGTCCCAAGATCTTGTCCCAAAATCTTGTCCCAAAATCACCAGAGCCAGTAGAGGCAGCTGTCCGCTTGTCGCCCTTGGCCTCGGGGCAAGAGCAGACTCTACGACGGCGCCATGTGGTCAAACTTGACATCGCCCTTGTATTTCGCCGCGGCTGCAACTTGCTGCAACGCATGACGTGCGTGCAGCTCCGTCACGCCCCCAACACGTCGGAGCACATGTAACTAGTATCCCTGTATAATAAATCAGGCCATCACTACCAGCGTCACCTAACGCCCGTTCCTTTGACAGAGTAGATATTTTCAATCCTCACGTCTATAAGCCATTTTCTAAAAAGCCAAACCTCTGATGACAAAACGCCTCCCCAGCTCATAGTGAACAATACACAAACAACACACAAACCCGCCCGACCTTGCTCGCCTCCACTTGCCCTCATTCCTTGAGATACTTGAGCATCGCCTCGCGCTCCTCCACGGGCATGACCCTCAGCACCTCGCGCACTCCCTTCCATCCCGCCTCCTTATTGCCTCGCACCACCTCCGACACCTCAACCGACAGCTTGTCCGCCTTGAGAGCCTCCACCCTCTCGCCAATCGTCTTCCTCTCCTTTTCGTACCACTCCGCCACCGCCCTGTCGTTGCGATCCCAGCCCACCACGCCCGACCAGCTCTCGAGCAGGTGCAAGTTCCGGGCCCGGACGTCGCTGGTCTTGGCCGTGCTTTGCTCCTTGCCCTGAACAAGCACGCTCGACGTCATGCGCTTGAGAATGTACTCTTCGTTGAGGCGCCGGCGCAGGCGCCAGTAAAAGTACCGGCGAGCCCCCGTCCATTCGAGCACGTCGCGAATGGTGCCCTTTGCCTTCATGCGACCGGCGCGGTCGTGCAGGTCCGCAAACTGAACCGCAATCTGCGCGTACACGGGCAGCAGCAACTTCTCCCGCGTCACCATTTGCGCCTTGATCTCTGCCGCTTCCTCGGGCGACAGCTTCTTGTCTTCGAGCTGCTTCCTCAACCTGGCGTAAGTCGGGTCTGTGCGCGCCATCGTCTCCAGCTGCTTCTCCTTGCGATACTTGATGCCAATCATGCCCTCGGGCTCGAGCACGCCGCCTCGGGCTTCCACGTCGGCGTACATCTCCATGGCCGTCGGGTTGATGGTCGGATCCACAACGACCCACGAGCCACCGCGCAGCTCACCAAACGGCGGGATGTACACGAAAATGGGCTGCTCAAACTTGACCAGCGCGTCGACGATGTAGGAGCCGTACTTGAGCACCTCGTTGTACATGTCGCGCTGGCCGCCAGAGAAGCCTCGCCAGTTGGCCAGGATCATCAGGGGCAGCTGCTCGCCATTGTTGAAGTCGTTGATCGCCTGGGCCGTCTTGAAGGCCGAGTTGGGGTACCACACCCCACCGGCCTCATTGCTCACCTGCTCGATCGAGTCAGGGTTGGCGGGATCAGCGGGCGTAATGTTCTCCACTGAGCGGGTCTCGACGGCGATCACGCCCATCGGGATGCCGCCAAGACGGGCACGGCCGACGACCACGGTGCGAGCCCAGCCGCCGAGCGTCTCGACAAACGAGTCCTTGTCAAAGAGACCGCTCTGGAAGCCGCCATCCTCGTCGTCCTTGCCAGAGATCATCCACCGGACGTCGTACGGCTGCTTCTGCGGCGGGCAGTAGGTGATGTCGCGGTCCCAGTCGTCGGCGCTCGGGCTGACGGGGACCGGCCCGTTGCGCTTCTCGGGAACAAAGGACATCCACTCGACAATCTTGGAGACGCCGGCAAAGTCGTCGTTGGCAGTCATGTGGGAAACACCGTTTCGGTACATAATCTGCGTGCCACCGAGCTGCAGGTTGGACGTGTATACCTCACGACCAAGCAGGTTGTTCAGGGCAGGCGCGCCAGTCAGGATAATGGGCTGGCCCTCAATTTGTACGGCTCGCTGTCCGAGGCGGACGAGATAGGCACCGATACCTAGCGTCGTGTTAGTGCGTCACCTCTCCCTTTTGCGGCGCCGCAACAACTTACCAACTGATCGGCAAGTCACCAGAGTCACCGTAAAGATGTCGTTGTAGGCCCGGCTGGTGGCGCCAGCAATGAGGCCCGATCCTCTCAGGCACTCGACGCCAAGGCCGTCTTCCTGGCCGATGATGGTGATGATCTTGTGGCGCTTCTCGCCGCCCTCGGAAATCTCCTCGGTGATGACCTCGTCCTTGTTGAAGCTCTCCTTGGTCTTCTCGTCCAGGTACAGGTAGCGGAACCCGCCCTCGTGCTTGTTGGGGTCGTTCCAGGCAACCTTGAAGTGCGGCATCAGCTCGTCGGCCAAGCCCAAGCGGGCGCCAGAGTTGGCGGAGAGGTAGACACGCGGGATGCCCAGTCTGCGGGCCAACTCGGTGCACTTGTTGAAAAAGTTGTCCTCTTTGGGCCCAAAGGATCCAATCTTGTAGGTGATGTCGTTGGCCACGACGACGAAGCGGCGACCGGCGGGATACTCGGGTGTGCGGGCTTTGAAGATCCAGCCGACCATGCCGTAGGTGTTTGTGCCGGGCTCTCGGTTCACCTCTTCGAGGTTGTCCTTGTCGTCCAGGACCAGCTCCGTAAAGGAGATGCACTCGCCGACCTTGGGCTGCTGCGACGCGAGGGCAGGCTGGTTCTTAACCGTCCGGACCCAGCTGTTCTGAATGGCCTGGCGGAAGAGCTCGGGGAAGTCGTAGACGTACTGGGTTCCCATCAGGTGGGCCTTGTATCGCTTAGGCTGGAGGGCGTTCTTCGTCGCGTAGGGGATCGAGACGGAAAGCAGGTGCAGCGGGCCCTTCTCCTTGGTGCCTCCGATGCTGTGGAACACCCACGCGCCCTTCTCCGACTTGTGCTCTGCATACATGTCGACGTCGACAATGTATCCCGAAGTGTTGGTGACGACGACGCGGAGGGGATAAGGGGTGCCGGTCGCCGGGTCCGTGCAAATGATGCGGATCTCGACCTGGGCAACGCGCAGTCTCCAGCCTCTGGCACCGAAGCGATCCAGGAACCCCTGGAGACTCTGCTCGACCTGCATCGGATCCAGCTGGAAGACCGGTGTGAAGTTCATGAAGATGTGATTCAGGTCCGACGAGTTGTTGCCGATAATCTCGAGCGCATCGAAAATGTCGTTGATGACGCGGTCGGCCTCGGAGATGAGATACTCGGCAGTGGGGATCTCGTCGCGAAGGCGACCCGGTCGAATGACGGCACGAGTAAAGTAGCGCTTGTCAGTGTCGACAGCCTTGCCGACCGCCTCGTACACATGTATGTTTTTGTTCTGCGTGAAGACGGGCTTGATGTGGAACTTGGCAAGACGGCCCAGCTCCAGTTGGAAGGCAAGAGCGGGCTCGCTGTGACGAATGCTGTCATCTTCCTCGTACTCCGGGCCCCGGAACGTGTAGTATCCGGGGTACGAGCCGTCGCTGTGGCCGCAGATAAAGGTCAGGCGCCGCACGCCACGCACAAGCAGCTCGCTCTTGAAGTGCTGGACAATGGGCAGAATCCGGGCCATAATCTCCTCGTCGTCGCGGCTCTCGGCGTCACGCACAGCCACGTTGATGACGGCGGACAGCTCGTCGTCCTTCTTAGCGTCCCGCTTGACGGCGCTGAACGGCTTGCGCTTGCCCGAGAGGTCGGCGAGAATCTGCGTGCCGTTGTGCAGCTTCCTCTGCTTGTTGTGAAAGGCGAGCGTCTCGAGGGCCTTTTGAATGAGCTCCTCGGCGTCATCGAGGTACTTGCAGGGAACAATAATGCCCTTGCGTGTCGGCTCCTCCTCCCACTTGCTGCTGAGGTAGGACATGTCGCTGATGGAGTGGATCCGCTTGACACCGAGTTCGGAGGTGCTGGGCGTGCCCGGCGTCGACGGCGCCGCAGACTGCAGCGGGAGACCAAACTCGGATTGGCCAATCTTGCGCAACTGAAAGTCCCAAGACACAAAGAGCGGCGAGTCCGTCTCGTCGTTGTGGTACTCGATCTGCTTGAGAATGTAGGCACGATACGCGCGGCGAACGTACACCTCGAGTGACGCCAGCGCGACCCATGCATCTTCGTGAGCGAAAAAGAGGGGAAGCACGTCAAAGACGGTGTATTTGGAGTCGACGAGCTCCTTGATGATGTCGAGGCTAGGCTCGCGATGGTCCCAACCACTCTCGCCATACCGCGACTCGATCACAGACGACCGCAGAATGTGCTCCAGCTGGGCAGTGCGCTCCTCCAGCGAAGGCAGAGAGCACTGAATCATAATCTCGCGGGCCTTGAGGGACACTTTGGACGTGGCGCGAGACGAGAGCTCGGTGAGCTTGCGGAGAGGATCGCGCAGGTACTTGGCAATGTTGCCCACGTTGGGCTTGTTGGGCCGGTACTCGTCGAGGATGGCAAGAACGAGCGAGCTCTTGGCGCTGACACGGCTGTGCGAGAGCACTGTCTGCACCACCTTGGGAATGTTGTCCTTGTTCTGGTCACGCAGCTTGAGTATGACGCTGTCGTTTTGCGCTTGGCTCACAAACAGCGTCTCCACCTCCCAGTATGCGTGCAGCAGGCTCTTGATGAAGTTGAGCTCTCGAACCTTCTGGCCGTCGACGTACAAGTCGAGGATCTCGGTCAAGGGCTCGAGGGTCGTCTTGAGGGCGTCGGTGTCGCTCGCTGCGACGCTCTCCTCGAGGAACTTGTGGAAGGCCTTCTGTAGAGTTTTGGCGGGGAACTCGGCGTTTCGCGCCCTTGCCCGCTCGACAATCTGCACAAATTGGGAGTCGAGCTTCTGAGGCATGCGCGCGTGCAGGGCGGAGAAGCGGGCGTTCCATTCACTAAAAGGCAGCTCGGGATTCCTGAGCACCTCGATGAGCTCCTGCAGGGAGGGCGCCATGATGACCGAGTTGTCGTAGCCCATCAGAATGTTCTGAGCAATGTTATGCAGCACGCTGAAGCGCTGGGCGGCCTTGTTCCCGATGACTACGGGGTCGCCGTAGGGAGGGAGCTTGTCGACAAAGGCTTGGGCCTGCTTGACTCTGCTCGGGTCATCTAGGGCAAGGATGCCGAGTATGTCTCCGGCTTCGAGCGTCGATCCGGGCTGCTTGATGAGCTGCACGATGCCATCCTCCTGGGCGACGAGGGGCATGTACATCTTCATGACCTCGACCTCGGCAAATGTCTGGCCCGTCTTGATGTGGGAGCCGTTCTCGACGGCGTACTTGACAAGCTTGCCGGGACTGGGAGTCCGGAGCTGCGTCGGGTCGTTCTCCTGCTCCAACAAGCACGTCTTGCTGTCGACGGAGAGGCGGGTGGCGCCGACCTCCTCCTTCCAGTAGACGTTGTGGCTGTGGCCATCGAGAAGAATCAGGAGACCGCCGTCGCTGAGGGCGCGGACACCGACGGAGCACTTGGAGCCGTTGATGAAGAGATGGTAGCTGTCGGCACTGGCGCGGGTGGCGGTGAACTTGTAGCGGTACCCCTCGTAGATGAAGTCGATAGTGAAGACGGTCTTGAGAGTCTCCTTGGAGGGGACCTGGCCCTTTTCCAAGCCGACGCGGAACTCGGTCAGGCAGGCCTCGCTGGCAATGTGGGCCTTTGTGGTGGCGCCGCAGACGACGGCAAGCATGTTGTCGGGACGCTCGGCCGTCAGCCTCTTGGAGATGAGCTCGTCGAGCCAGCCGGTGGAGATTGTGTTTTCCTCAAAGTCCTCCGTCTCGAGCAGCTTGATGAGGTACTCGACCGTGGTCCTGAAGTCGCCGCGGATGCTCAGCTCCTTAAGGGCAATGACCATGTGCTTGCGCGAGGCCTGACGGTTCTCACCATAGGCAAAGATGTGGCCGAACTGGCTGTCGGAGAAGCTGTGGATGCCGCCCTGCGTTCCGACAGAGAAGTAACCCCAAACATTGGAGCTACTCCTGAAGTTGAGCTCGTGCATGACGCCGTTGGAGGGCTTGAATCCCTCACCAGGGTCCTCCGAGGTGATTCGGCAGGCCGTGGTGTGGCCCGTGGGCGTTGGCCGACGCTGTGACTGCGAGGTGCCCTCGTGCTTGAACTCAAAGTCGATCTCGCTCGAGGCCTTGGGGTCGACGCCGTATAGCAGCCGAATGTCCCGAATCCGGTGCAGGGGGAGGCCCATGGCAATCTGAAGCTGAGCGGCGGGAAGGTTCACGCCGCTGACCATTTCCGTCGTCGGATGCTCGACCTGGAGACGAGGATTCAGCTCGAGGAAGTAAAACTTGTCGTCGGCGTGTGAGTAAAGGTACTCGACGGTGCCGGCGGAGACGTAGCCGACCAGCTTGCCAAGACGGACGGCGGCGCCCTCCATGGCCTTGAAGGTGTCGGCCTTGGCAATAGTGACGGGAGCCTCCTCAATGATCTTCTGGTGGCGTCTTTGGACGGAGCAGTCGCGGCCGAAGAGAGAGATGTTGTTGCCGTACTGATCAGCCAGCAGCTGGACCTCGAGATGCCTTGCGTTGCCTGCCAGCTTCATGATGAAGATGGGCGAGCCGGGGATCTCGTTGGCAGCCGCCTTGTACAGGGCCTCAAAGTCGGCCTCACCTGTGGCCTGTCGAATTCCTTTGCCGCCACCGCCCTCTGAGGCCTTGATCATGACGGGGAAGCCAATCTCCTTTGCCTTTTCCAGGCCCTCTTGCCACGAAGTCACGCAGCCCTTGGCGTATACCCTGTCAGGGACAGTGACAATCTCGTTGTCGTCGGTTTCGACCTCGTCGACACCCGTGCCGGACCAAGGAATGCAGGGCACCTTTGCGTGCTGCGCGACAATGGTGGAGGAGATTTTGTCGCCAAGGGACCTCATGGCAGAGCCGGGGGGGCCAATGAAGACAATCTTGTTGGGAGAGGCGGCCAGCGACTCTGGCAGCTTTGGGTTCTCGGAGGCATGGCCCCTGGTGAAAGTCAATTAGCTAGGCTCTGTGCGAACCTCTGAGATGCAGGTAGTGTGCGTGCAACTTACCAGCCGGCCCAGACTGCGTGGACATTCATGCGCTCGGCAATGTCAACAATCAGCTCGACGTTGGCGTAGTTGTGATTGTTTGTGCCGCCGGGGACCTCGACGTAGTGGTCGGCCATGCGAATGTAGTCTGCGTTGGCCTGGAGGTCCTCGGGGGTGGCCATGACGGTGAAGTGGATGGCCCTCTCGTCACCAAACGTCTCGTACGCCCATTTCCGGACAGAGCGGATCTCTTTGACGGCAGCAATGCCATTGTTTGCGATGAGGACCTGTTCAGCCAAGACGGCACGACATGGGTTAGCAATCGTGTCGTTGCCAAGGGGGTACTCCGGTGGCAGCACCAAGCCTCGGCCGAGGACTCGACAGCTCCATTTGGGGGGATCATTGAGGTGGGCAGCAACGTACGTTTGTGATGACGGTGTGGCCATCGTTTTGGGCGACAAACTCCTTGACCTTGCCGGCCGGGGCATTTGCCAGCTTATTGCCGCCGATGAAGTGGTCTGCGATCCTGTGCTTCTCGGCGTACGACGTCTTGCCATTGACAGGCACCGTTCGGCCATTGGTGCCGTTCGGCTGGGCGCCCGATGCTGCTTGCGCCATGGTTGCGGTGCCAGGCCGTGTGATGGACTGCGAGAGGCGGGAAAAGGGGGGAAGGAGAGAGGAGAAGAAGCACCGAGGGAGAGGGGGAGATGGATCTGGCAGAGAGCGTTGAGGCGCGATCAAGAAGTCATAGACGCTGGGGAACAGAGCTCTCGTGGAGCCTGCCGAAGGTGGATTTGAGGGAGCGCCACGCCGTTGACCCTCAGAGGCGGAGTGGATGGTGAGCTGGGGGAGGGCTCGATTTCGATTGAAGCGGGTGGATGGGGATAGTGGGAGAAGACGGAGGCTTCGACGGAGGGCGGAGGGGGGATTGGAAGAAGTCGTGGAAGGTTGAGGACGAGGTCTTGGGCCTACTAGTAGTTAAGCCGCAGAGGGTGCAGGTACGGATAAGTAGCTGCAATCTGTTGGGGTCGAGTGGAGCCGCCCAGGTCCCTCTACCTTGGTGCCTGGCCAAGGACGGATTGCTTCGCTTCACGTCACTGACAACCCAACTGCAAGGATAGCTTCCATGAACCAAAGTGGCTCAGTTCAACCTGTCTCGCGGTCGCTTAAACTGCTGCAAGGAGAAAGGGCAAATAGGATGAGGAGACAAAGAGGGAGCTGGGCTGAGGAAGGGGCCGGGTGTAAAAATGGGGTGCCGAGAGGGCCGATTAGAAGACGAAGACAAGGGCGACGACGAACTAGGGCCGGGACCATTGGGACTGTTCGGGTAAGACATGTCAAATAGAATCGGAGGAACCTGTTTGCGCCAACAAGTCTGTCTCCTATATTGCTAGTCCATGGCGGTAGTGTCGGCCCCCCGGGGGAGCAATGCCTAATCCGGACTTCTGACTTCTGCTGCACGGATGCATCACCATCATCACATGGTACAGTATTGCTAATAACTCGTCCCATTTGTACTAAACTGTAACTCGTAGCTGACTGAATAGTAGCTTGCACCAATCAGACTCGTTCAAAACCGGCCACCGCTTCCGCTTCCGCCGTCCGTTCCTCCCTTCGGTGGCGCCGCTTCGGCGGCGCCGCTTCGGTGGGCGCCGCTTGCCCCCTTCCGCCTGGCGACGGACTCGGTGTCCCATCGCTGCTGCTCCACCGCCGTGCCAAGAGAATCGTTACCTAGGTAGGTAGTACTTGATACTTTTCCCCTGTGCCGTTCTCTTCTCGACCCACCCGGCCAGCTCCATCTCTTCATCTCTCCGTCTCTCAAACTTGTTATGTACTCCCCTTAGAGACTATTCTGCTCAAAACTCTTCTACTTCTCTAGTCTCACACATCTCGTTTCCCAATCCCATCCCCAGACATGAGATGGATGGCCGGAAGCAGCACCACACTCACCATTTCTTAGCAACAATGCAATTGCGTGCGTCTTCGCCAGTCTGTCTTCCATGCCCTCTCATGTTCCGATCCCGCGCAGGCCAAGCCAGGTACGGGCAGAGACCCCCCAATTGTTGAGCCCCCGCCTCTCTCCCATCTGGTAGTACCGGTAGTACCGTATTCGAAGGTGTGTATCAGCTAGCAGGCAGGTCCGTCCAGGGCAGGCACGCCCGCCGCCGGACTTCGGCTCCCCCAACATTTAAATCCGTCGCCCAGCGGGCTTACAGCATGCACCTACGCACCCTCTTGTGCCTCTTGTGACTCTGATGCAGTAGGAATACATACGTGCTACGTAGAGACTCATCGTCATCCTGCAACTTCATCCGTCACTCGGCTTGACTTGCAATTACACTTCACGCCGTAAAGGTTGCTCGCGCGAGCCTCTTCTACAGTACACACGCGTAAGAAAACGGCCTTCTGCTAGCCATTCGTTACTTCACTACCGTCCGTCCCCTGCCACCCTTCTCGTGACAAAAGAAAAGCCAAGGCGTGTCCGTCGGCCCCGCAATCTTGACATGCAAAAGCCTGGTCCTTGAATCTGTCATGCCCATTGTCATTCATGGCTCGCTCCCTCTCTTCAACCCGCAGCAACCAGCCAAGCCCAACTCCGTCCCCGCGCCCTCCGACATACAAACCTGAGGCGGGAGGATATCCCACGTGCGTGAAATGACTTCATCGACGTCGTAAGGAGAGCAAAACACCTTCAACCCTCTCAGCAAGCGTCTGCCATACCATGTCATTGCAACCCCCCCTGAAACATGACCCCAACCGGAGAGAGACCGGAGATAAAGCAAAAGGGTATAGATGGTGGGGGAAAGCCGCACCCGCGCTCTGCCCACCGCGTTCCCCAACTTCTCCCGGCCATGTCGAGGCAGTAATAGAGAAGAGAGAAATTCGTCATCCAACTCGAGGCAGACTCAGTATGTTTCGCCCAGGTCACTGAGCTTCCTGGCCGCCGACGTGCTCGGCCGCCTTAGGCTCGACATGGGCACCCCGCTGCTCGTCCGTCGTCCTTCGCTCTGTCGCCTGTTGCTCGGTGTCGGTATCGTGCTGCCTGGGGCGGGAATGCCACTAGCCTCCGCGTCCATTTCGAGCTTCGAGTAGGTGCCTCGCCGGCTTGGTGTGCGGCGTCCGGCCTCGTCCTCCTCTTCGTCCATGCGACCGATGCTGGCCGAGTGGCTGTGCAATGATCCGCTCATCGAGGAACGAGGCCGCCCCAGTGGCGTCCGCATCCCGGACATGGATGTTCGCGACATGGGCCGCGGGGGGGGAACCATGTCGTTCCTCGACGACGGCCGGGCGTACGACGTGAGGCTAGCTCGTGAGCTCGGCCGGCTCATGTCGCGATTCGGCAGCGGTCCAAACGAGAGCCGGCCCGCACCGGACGTGCTAAGCCGCGGGACGTGGCCCTTGGCAACGCGCGAGTTGTTGGTGTTTGTCGGCGTCGTCTCGTCTCCTGCCATGGACGAAGTTGAGGAACCAAGGGTGCGTTTCCGGGATCGGATCGTGACTGTCGAGGGCACGATGGGACCTCTGCTAGCAGACCAGGGAGACGCACGCGGAGGTGTAATGGTCGGGCCGGGGAGCTTGGAGCGGGCGGAGTGCACCCTGGCTTCGAGGCGCTGCATCTGGGCCGTGAGGGTGCGGATGTGGGTGAGGGAGTTGGAGGCAGGAATCTTGTGTCCAGCAGGCCGGGGTCGCGACGATCGGTTTGCCGGGGTGCGGAGGCTGGCGCCCACGCCCGACATGCGGCCTCCAGGTGTTCGAGCAGCTGTCCCCACTCGCGGCTTGGGCGTCGCATTGCCGTCGAGGGATGGTAGTCGAGACTTGCGCGCCGCTCCGCCAGTGGCTCCGGCTGGCGTCTTTGCTGCCGGGCCCGACTTTGGAATGGGTGCCGAGGCGTCCGACATGGGAGGTGAGGGCGGGTCGTGCACCTCGGAGATGGTGCCTGCCGTGGAGAGAGACTTGGTATCCAGGGGGGTGGTGACGAGGGGCGAGCTGGCGGCCGAGTTGGGTGAGCCGTCGGCATTCTTGTCAAAGGTGGGCGACCCCAGAAGCGACATATCGGTCGATATGGCAGACAGATGGCGAGCCTCTTGCTTCTTGATCTTGTCCTGCATGAGGTCGCCCTCGATCTTGAGGTCGGCCAGCTCCTCGCGCAGTCTCTGCGACTCAATACGCAGCTGCTCTCGCTCCTGCTCGCCGGACTTGATTTCCTCCTCCATCATGACGGCGCGCTCAATGGCCTGGTTGAACTTGGACTCCATGTCCTCGAGCGATGACGTCGTGTTGCGCGCCTGACGCTCGAAGTCGTCGTTGGCAACTTCAATGTCTCGGAGCTTGAGTTGTAGCGAGCGGTTCGAGTCTCGGAGCATCGTAATCTCCTTCTCGAGTGTGTTTTGCGCAGCGCTGGCCTCGGTCTTTGATTCCTTGTATTTCCTCTGGGCAGACGGTCAGAGGCGTCGAGCCGACGACCAAGGGGAGCCACGTACCTTCCACTCCTCGACCTCGAAGCCCAACGTTTCGGCTTTTTCCTGAAAGACGCGTTCCTGCTTCTCGGCGCGCTCAATGTCCATTTCCAGCTCTTTTTCTAGTTCGCGACTCGACTCTCGAAACTCTGCTAGCTCCGACTCGAGCATCTCATACTGAGCCTTGTACCACGACAGGGCATCCCCGGCACCAGTGGCCTCGCCATGGGGGGATGACGGAGGCTCGGCCATGGTGTTGTTTGTCGGACCACGAGAAGTGTTCCGGTGCGTGGGGATGCAACGGGTGCTGTCCCATAGGATTGGGCAACTGAGAAAGGGCAGGGCGTGGTTTGCGGTGAAAAGTTGGAAGCGGGTCCTTTCAAGCACCGCGTACTAGTAGCGACACAGGAGAGCGGCGGCGTTTGCAGTGGGTCCAGCCAGCGAGGCGGGGGTGATGAGACCAAGCGACAGACGTCGTGATTGTAGTTTGCGTTGCCAGCGTCGCCTGGAAGGCGAGTTCGTGTTGGGTCAGCAACGCTTTCGCGGCCTGCGCTGCTTCGGCGTGTCGGGGTGCGAGCATGACTCACCTGTGCCTTTGGCAGAAGGCGATCCTGTTCCCGCCTGATCCCTCGGAATCCAACTGGGGAGCGGTGGGTGAAGCAGCAGGTGGTAAGCTGGAGATGGGGACGAGGACGGGAGGGCGCTCGTTTGCGAGCGATGGATGGAGCGCTGGCCGTTGTTGCTGCTGGTCGGGCACAGCCAGACTTACCTTGTCGTATGGGCTTGCCCGGTTGTCGAATGGCGCAGCCGAGGCTGGTGTCGAAGTCGTCGTTATCGTCGTCGTCGTCGTCGTCGTCGGTGGTGGCGACGGGTGGTGTTTATGATTTTGGCCGCAATGTTGATGCGACGCCTACGAAGTAACCCCCCTGCAAATGCCTGGGCAGGCCTCCTGGCTGTTCAATTCACTGGGGCGGCAGAGCGCACCGGTCTCGTTTAGGCTTAGCGCCTGGTGTCACGGGCAACCAATCCGCATTTGATCGACCATCGGTAGAAATGTATGTATGTACGAAGTACGTAAGCATGCTTCTAGATCACGTGCGTATTCGTGCTCTTCACTCCAGTCGAACCGGGAGGGTAACTGAATAGAGTTCCGGTGTTGTCGAACAACAAACCAGCTTGTTGATACGAATAGTATACATCATAGTATACATCCAGAGCAAGGATCAGGTCAACTGGCATGAAGACGTGCGCTATTTATAGTCAAGGTCTCACGGGTTCAAGTCACATCTCGAGACATATCGCACCAGACCAGCCACCCGCCGTGAAGAAACGCGTCAGGTCTTGAGAGGGCTGTGAAAACATGTCTCACCGTGCCATCTTGTGCCTCTATCTGTTGCCCTGCAGCTGCCCTTTGCAAAAGGAAAATGTCGACGGAAATGCGACACGATGCTCAAAATAGGGGAGGTCGCTCGCTGCCTGAGAAATGCATTGACCAGCTTCATGCGCCTTAATCGCTTCTCCTCCACGCTTCCTGGGTGCCTACCTACATTTTTCCAAGCGTATCTTGCCGGAGTCAAAAGGAAAACGTGTGGTGGTGACAAGAAGTCAAGCCAATGCGGGATTGAGGTGTGTTGACTTGTCGTCCGAGGCATCTTAAGGGCTCGACTAACCGGACAACCACCCTGCCTAGCCGGCCAACTTTTTTTGTGGGTAGTGTGGCTGGTCAAGGCGCAGGGCCGATACCGCACATTTAGGTGTGCACATCCCCCGCGCCCACACCAAAGACTTATAGCAAGAGCCGCATACTAAAGAATAGCACACTAAAGAATAGCAAAAGCCGCTATAAGGCTATCGCGACTTAGGGGAAATCGTGTATTAGGCGCCCTAGCTGCTTATAACTCTACTCGAGGCTATCTTTATGCAATTCCTACGCTGCCTTTGCTTCCTCTACGTCGTCTGCCTCTATCTTATCCTAGTCTATCTCTATAACCTCCGCCTTTTTCCATTGTGCCTCTAAGATATCCCACTCGGCCTAGGGAATCGACTCATGCTCTATATCTTACGAGAGCTCTTGCGAGAGTAGGAGCGGCGGCGGGAGCTGCTGTAGGAGCCGCTATAGGAGCCGCTATAAGGGTATTCCTAGGACGAATTCGTCGTCGAATTCGTTGTCGAATTTGTCAGCGTTAAAGTCGTCGTCGTCGTCGTCGTCGTCGTCGTTACATTGTGTAAGGTCGACCGGCTAGTGTTATAACGAGCCGGCTCGAGGCTCGGGCCCGGCGGCAGCAGCCTTAGCAGCAGCCTCGGCAGTAGCCCCGGCAGTAGCCCCGGCAGCAGCAGCCTTATCGTTATCGTTAGAGACAGGCGTGTCCCGAATCGCTTATTAATAACCCCGAGGCATGTAGGTGCCCGGCTCGTACGCATCGCCGTGCTATTAAAGGTATCGCAACCCTCGTTTAGTAACTATAGCGGCCGACTCTTTAGTGGTTATTAGCGCCGCCGGTGCTATTAACGGCGGCGCTGCTGCTAGTGCTCTTATAGCCTCGGCACGTTCGAGGCTTTCCGCAATCTCGTATGCCGATAGGTCACGCCTTATGCCGCGTTAGGCTTTCTCGAGGTTTAAGGCGCCCTTTAGCCTGCCTTTGCCACGCACTACTTAAGGCTCTAATAGCGCATTATTAGGGAGAGCTTAAACGCGCTAAAAGATATTAAAGTCCTTAAGCTATAAGGTTGCCCGCTCTTTAATAGGCTCTTTAAGGCGCTCGAAGACTAAATGCCGGCACGGCAAACCTATGCTTATATTAAAGCTATAAGGGTTATAGGGGCAGTGGCCCGATGGCTTTATCGGCTTCTTCGTCCGCTTGCTCGTCCGGATCGTAGTATAACTTATTGAAAACAGTCGTTAGATCCCTTATTAAAGACTAAAGGAACCGCTTTATCGAGGCATATAATCCCTTTACTATAGAGGTTATAGTATGCCTAAAGTAACGATGCCGATTGATAAAGCATATAACGAACTTCTCCTTCTATAGGTCGAGCTACGTTTACAGCGTATAACGCACGGCTATAGGCGGATGCGCGGACTTAAAGGCTTAAAGGCGTTCTTTAAAGCTGCTTATAGTCTCTAAGGTAATAAGCTGCCCTTAGTCTTTAAGGAACGTAGCGAAGGCTAGCGCGCGCTTAATACGCCCTACTACCCGGCTAGCCTTAGGGAATTAAGCCTTACACTTTACAAGCACGTTCTTATTAACGTACTAACGGTAGATTAGCTAGGTTATATTCTTAAGCTCCTTAAACGTTATAAGGGCGTTTATAAGAGCTAATTCGCGGTCTATTATAATAACCTAAGGAGGCGGAATTCCTTCCCTTACGAGGAATATAAGCAAGGCTAAGATAACCTAACGGTATTAAGGTTTAGCCTCGCCGGACAGGAAGACTAAGGCGATCGAGAAGGTCTTCTTTATATACGTTACACCGTATATATTAAGAAAAGGCATATTAAATCGGTTAGTCTTATAAGTGCAGTCTAGCTGCCAGACATTAAGGAATTAACGGAGCAGCTTAGCGCCGCTTTTTAGGGCTAAGAAGAGGGCAGAGAGTCGGCCTTATAGATCGCGAGTATTACGGACGAAGAAGTCGGACTTATTAAGCTTATCGTAGAGGAATTAAAGCGGCGTGCGCTTAGCAAGCTCTTCGAGACGATAGCGAGTAAGGGCATTATATATCTACTTAGCTATAATGCCTGCTAGGTCGGGGTCTTCGTTAGAGCGGGATCGAAGCTATTATATAATAAAGACTAATCGTAAGCCGTTATTATATAGCCGAACGATCTCTAATATATACTTCGAGATTACCTCCCCCTTATACTTAGTATAAGCTATTGCCTCGATAAGGGGGTAGTTATAGCCTAGGTCTATATTAGACTGCCCCTTAGGGTAGGAGATAGACTATTAACCCGTTATATAGTTAAGCTTTAAGACTAGGCGATAGAGGCATTCCGTTATCTAGGTGTTTATCTTCCGGCGTTTAGCGGAAGCCTTATTACCGTAGTCTACGTATTTACGCCCCTTTAAGCAGCGTAGATAGATATAAGAAGGCGCGGTCGCATTAGGCTTCTTTACGGCGATAGAAAGGGCGAAGCCTCGCGCTTAAGCAACGCCGTTATAGGCAGCCTATGCCTCTTAGAAGGTAGGGAAAGACTAGTTAAGTAGGGACTCTATTATAGTAGCTGTTTAGGAGCGAATTTAGAATGTAGATAGCTTTAATTTTAACGAAGTTATTGACGATGAAAATTTCTACTACTACGGGCGGCTCTTGCTATAAGTCTTTAGTGTAGGCGCGGGGGATGTGCACACCTAAATGTGCGGTATCGGCCCTGCGCCTTAACCAGCCACACTACCCACAAAAAAAGTTGGCCGGCTAGGCAGGGTGGTTGTCCGGTTAGTCGAGCCCATTTTAAAGATGCAATTAAAGATGCACCTGTATCCGTAGATAAGTACCACCCTGCAAGCCTGGGTCGGCAAGCCCGCCAAATTTGATGCATCATATGACCCCATGTGCAGTGGTCATGCACCTGGTCCGCCAGCGAGATATTGCGGCGTGCGCGTTCGTGTATCGGACGTTATCCCATGACAGTGTCAACTGGGGTGTCCGGCGGCTTCTCCTCGCCCGTTGGCTCCATCGAATGCCTCTCATGGGTCTCGAGTTGAGCCGATTTAGTGTGCTGTTCCGACTCGCGCGTGGCGGCACGAGCTGGATCGCGCCGAGTGGTACGGCCCTGTCCGCCGAAGACACCGTCTAGTATGTCGGCCGCCGTGGCTCGGTGGCTAGGATGGCTCGGTGGCTAGGATCGACAACGGCCATGCCTCGAAGCTTTGAAAGCACGTCCTCGTCGGCCGCCTCCTGGATCGCCTTGATACGAAGGGCAAAGGTGTGTAGCGGCTTCTGTCGAAAGCCGGCCACGTTCATCGTGTACGTGAGAGTGACAAAGAGTGACCAGGCATCCACCTTTGGCGTTTGTGGCAACTGCGGGCTGATTTCCAGCTCGGGTGCCATGTATTCCGAGTGCCATGTATTCCGACGTTCCAGCGTAAGATCGGGCGTCGGAGACCATATTAGTAAGACCAAAGCCTGCAAGCTGGTACAGATAATTCCCCCCTGGTAAATGTGGATACATAATGTTTTCGGGTTTGACGTCTCTGTGAATGATGTTGTTGCTCGCGAGGTAGTCGAGCGCCTGAAGCATCTGGTGAAGAAGGGAGTTGGCCGAAGCTGGCTCTCTCGTAAAGAGTTCGTCGCGGACTAGGTGTTATAGACTTCCAGGCTTAAGGTCCATGATAATGTCGCAAAACCCGTCTGCCCCCCATTGGGCCGCTTTCGACTCTACAATATTCCGCTGGTGTCGTCAGCTGAAGTTTCACAGGAAGGGGCTCGTGTCGATGTTTGCTCACATGTGACGTTCGAAACAGGGTCTCCATCTCGCGTTTTAACATGATGTAGTTTCGGGACTGGAGGGCAGGTCGTGGGACATGTTTGGCGGCCAGATACTCCGTTGACAGCCATCCAGACCTGCCCAAACGACCCGCTTCCAAGCATATGTCGCTTCGAATACCTGATGCTTACCGGATTGGCAGGAGTATGAATACGAGTCATGGGCAGTGATGAAGCTAGGGTCGGCAGTTCATCGAGGATGGTGCGAGCGTGGCGTGGATTGTCTCGTCGGTCCTCAGTGTTGATTGCGAGTTGACGACGGGTATGCCAAACTATTCGGAATTGATACCCGTTGGGAACTAAGGGCCTTCGTCCCTTATACAAGCCTCGGGCGCTGCCACCAAAGCCGAGGAGAAGAGGCGTGGGTCGTCGGTTGGTTGATGTCGGTCGCTTCTTTGTCGGCTTGGCGATTGTTTGTGCGGGGCTTCCTATGCCGGAGGCTGACTAATAGTGGGCCAGGGCTGTAGGCCCAGCCAGCTGTATCGCATCGGAGCGGCGCCCACAAAGGCCGGTCAGATATAGCTCGGTACCCGAGCAGGCCACCGTGTCCACTTTGCCGCCTATTTAAGCAGGCGCGTAAGATAGCTAGCCCTATGCCTACACTAGACTAAAACAATAGACTTTTCCGACCTTAATTATATACGTGCCTAATTAACTACCTAACCGCGCCTACGGCTACGGCCCCTTTTAGGTAGATATAATAGTTATAAGCCCGGTATACGACCCGCGTAAATTGCTACTAATGCCTACTATTATAATAACACGCGTATCTACCTATAAGGCGGCCTAACGCCCTATAGGCGACCTAATAAGCCTATAATATACTATAGAAATACAGCTATCGTTATATCTTAGAATACGTTAAGGCATACGCGAGAATACGGATTATACCGCTCCTTTTATACCGCCGCTCTTAGCGTAGTTCTCTCGCACCTATAAGTACGCCGTAATATACGGTCTTAGAAGAGCTTTTTATCCCTAAGCACCTTAGCATTATTGCCCCTTTTTAGCCCCTTTTCTCTTAAACACTCTTAACGTTAACTATTATTAATATATCTTCCTTTAGCGCAACTAAAGCTATAGATAACACTAAGATTATCCTTACTAAGTTAGTCTATTAGGCCACTTAGTACTTTACGTACGAGATTAATGCTAAGACCGCACGCATCTAGGAGTTTATTAACTTTAAGGACACTACGGTCTCCCTTAAAGAGCCCGTAGAGGCATTGTTCGAAAGAGAGCTCGTAAGGCTAAACAAGCTTAAAGCCGCTAACTATACAAAAGAAGTCCGGCTCGGTCGGCTACCGCTCCTACCGTATAAGCCAATCCGCACGCTCGACGAAGCCTAGCTTAAGGGCCTTACGGCCTAACGCAAAGACTATAAATAGAGGTATATTAAGTATATTATAAAGCTTAAAGCGTATATAGAGCTTACGACCTAAGTGTATATAACGGTAGACCCGGCCTTAGTAAGGTTCTTTCTAAAGACTTAAGACATCCGTAAGACTATCGTAAAGCTACGTAAGATGCTCGGGGTTACGGATAAATACCGAGTAGACTATACTCGCTTAGACTATCGCAAGGCCTTATAGATAACGAAGCGGACTAACCTAAGCGATTAGTACCTTTAATAAGAGCTCGTATACCTTAAAGCCGTTAAATTAGATATCCTAAACATTAAAAGGTCTTAGGGCATAACCGACTTTCTTAACGCCGTTATAATACTAGACTCTAAGTAGGCCTAGCAATAGCTTAGTGCGCTTCGCGTAGAATAGCTAAGGAAGAACGTTACTATAACCCTCTAGATCCTTAGCGAGCTATTCTATTACGTTAGTTAGGATTAAGCCTATACCTTTAGTAAGTCCGCGCTGTCTAAGGCGTTCGCTACGATATAAGCTCCGCCGGCGACCCCTAGAGCCCGCTAATCCTACGACTGCCCCTACGGCATTGTTAAAACACGCTATAGCTAAAAGCCCGTAGACTACGCAGCGTTTTATATTACCGTTAATAGGGTCTCTTATAGGCCCTAGCTTCTCGTTAGTGCTAACCGTATTAAGAAGTATAAGGAGGCGAAGTCCTTATCTCGTTAAAAACAGATAGTAGAGGCTATTAAAGGCATAAAGGGGAAAACCCCTACTGCCTCGACCAAGACGACGCCTACTATATAAGGTGCTTAAGCATATATAGTAATAGACTTAAGGTTCGTAGGTAGTAAGGCGAGCTCCGCTCCGACCTAGGCTAGCTTTAGCACCTTCGGCTCGCCCGATAGCTTTATCTCCTCCGTCTTTAGCAACTAGCGCTACGAGCACCCGCTAATTAAATCGACTCTATTCGACTATTACACAAGTACCTATATTATTAATAAGCTCGAGCTTCTCGGGGGTAATATTATCGCCGCTATAGAGACCGATATTATGCTTATAGGCGATACCGCCCTTACGGTGCTATATCGTAGGACCCGTACGATAAAGAACCTACTCTATAGACCGGATAGCCCTAACACGCGAGATCTCGTCCTTAAGGACACCGCCTACGTCCCCGGCTTTTATACTAATATTATTAGCGGGGAGAAGCTTAAGGTAAGCGGCTTTTAGATCTATAGCTATAATAATACGATCTAAGTTAGCCCTATAGAGAATAATAACGTAGTTATATATATCGAGAGTAAGTATAGGCTCTTAATAGCTAAATTAAAGTCCTTTTACTCTTGCTTTGCCTTACCTTACGCTCTTACGTGCTTATTCTTAGTAGTGTAAGACGCTATCCTAAGATACCCTAAGCGCTATATTACTGTATTTAAGAACCTACGCCTACTAAGGGTAGACACCGTAGAGCTTTAGCATCTAAGGGCTAGGCACTTAAGCCCTTAAGTGCTTAAGCAACTAGTCTTTCGGGCACGCGGTATGCGAATTAAAGGGCCTATAACGGTTAAATACCTAGGCTACGCTTAAGGAAAAGCGCACGAGCAGATTTCTTATAAAGAGCCCGCTAACCGCTCGCGGTAGCCCTTTTTCCGTATCTTCCTCGATATCTTTAACTTCGAACTTAGCTATAACGGCTACCGATACATCCTACTACTCTCTAACAAATATAGCAGGATAATATTCTTATAAAGCATAACGCGGAAGACGGAATCGGACGACCTAATCCGTAACTTTAAGGCCTTAGTCCGCCGCTATATAAGTGCGGTGATTTATAAGATTAAGATAGATAATAAGAGAGCTTTAGTTAACCTCCTAGAGTAGAGAAATTCGCCTTTTTAAGATTAGGCTAAGCGGGAGGGCATTAAGCTTAAGCTCCCGCCGCTATATATAAAAAGCCTATAGGCGGCGCGGAAAGACCGGGAGGTGTAATCTAATAACGCCTCCGCTCTATTATAGGGAAGCTGCTATACAACCTCTAGCCGGAGATATACTAAACGCTCGTTCGTATATATAATATCCTGCCGAGATACTATAATTAGTAGAGAACTCTTAAAGAGACTATCGATAGGTGGTTTAACTAGCACCTCCGCTAATATAGTAGGATCGGCGCTATAGTATATAAGGACGTAGACCTCCGCCTTAAGTAGAACGGTATATATGCCTACGGCTGCCGCGCTTACCCCTTATATAAGGATATAAAGGCTTACCTCTATAAGAGAGCCTTTAAGGTCTTCTCCTAGGCGTATATAGGTTACCTTATCGGCTACTAAGCTAGTAACCTATTCCGCGTCTAGGTTCCTTAACTTGCCTAAGTTATTATTACCTAAGATATAATTTTTAATAAGCTCTACTACTTTAATCCTTAGACCGAGGATCTATAAATGCCCGTCTAAGAATACGCCCCTCTCGCCGAATTAATCGAATTACCGATCTAATACGATTAGAATGCTATACTTAAGGATTTTTTATAGGAATTTAACGATTATATTTTAGGAATTAAGCCCGACGATTCGAACTTAGGGGTAAAGGGTAGGGCATCGCTATCGCCGTCGCTAGCCGCTTTAGAAGCGGCTCCGACTCCGAAGGATGCCTCGCCTACCCCTTAAGGACTTCTTACGTCGGAACGAACGCCTAACCCGACGGGGTTAAGCCCGTTGCCCGCACTAAGATTACCCCCCCGCGATAAGGATATAGATATACCCCTCGTCCCGGCGCCTTAAAAGCTAGGCGTATAGCCGAAGCCCTAGCTCGGGCGAACCTCCTTAATACCTAAAGCTATTACCCCCGCTTATTAAAAGACCTAGCTTACGACCTAGCAGCTGCCTATACCTACGTAAGAGATAGGCCTATAGAGTATATAGCAACCCGACGACCGAACGGATCCCGGTTACGGTATTATAGCTCTACTAGTATTAATATAAACGAGTAACGCCGAGGGCCTTAAGGCGGGCCTATCGGGCATATAACTAGATATAAGGTTACAACGAACTCGCCGGATATAGAAGGAGCTTTACGGTATAAAAGCCATAAGATAGAGCTCCTAAGCGAATAAAGGGATAAGGAGAGATAATATCTTTACTACCCTACTTCCTAAGGCCTTCTATCTATAGGGGGACCTTATAACTTTTCATTTAGTATTCGCCGCCGTAGTCTTATAAGAAGCTTATAAGCATTATCGTAACGACTTATTCCGCTTGCCTAAGCGCTACTAAGACCTTAACTACTACCCGTACGGTAAGGAGTTTAAAGAGGGATATCGCAAAGAGCTTTAAGACCTCCTCCGTAGAGGCATATAGCGCCTCCTTTCGCGAGAACGTGCTAAAAGAACCCTAATTCCGCTTAAATAGGTATTCCTTTATAAGTTTAACGAAGATAGGTACCTTATACGTTATAAAGCGCGTATTTATATACGCGGAGACCTCTAAGGCGACTAAGGCGACGAAAAGACCTACGCTATAACCCTCGCTATTAAGACCTTTAGGACCGTAATCTCTATAGTAGCGAAGCGTAACCTTAACGTCCGATAACTTAATATCGCTAACGCGTTCCTTAATACTAATATTAATAAAAAGAGGCCGGTATACGTAAAGCTCTTAAAGGGCTATATAGAGCTCGGATTCCTTAAGCCGGATAAGAATCCCGCGATAGTCGCCGAGCTCGATAAAGCCTTCTACGGACTTCGCAAATCCCCTCTCCTTTAGTATAATAAGATCTACTAAGCGCTTAAAGAATAAGGCCTAATCCGCACCGGCGAGGAGCCTTATGTCTTTATAGACGGGAAGGTCCTTATGCTAGTATACGTTAATAACATCCTTATCTTAAGCCTAAAGGACTACTCTATAGACGACCGTATCGCCTTCCTTTACCGTAAATACGAGGTCTATAAGGAAGCCTTTAGATAGTATCTTAGGATCCGCGTTATTAAGGACCGATAGCTCCGCTAAATCTACCTATGCTAAGACGCTTACATCGAGAAGATCGCACGCAAATTCGGCCTTTAATATATATAAAGCATCCTCTATACTATATGCCGGGGCTAATGTAATTAGCTATAGATAAGATAGTAGGGAGCTATTCCTAGCTCCCGGGGCTTACGCCTACCTAATAGAATCATTCTTTTTTACATATATATTCTTAGTGCCTAGTGTATTAAATTAGTAGTAATTCTATACCTTCTGCCTTTAAAGCTACTATTAGGAACGCCCTTCCTATCTTTAAAGCTTCGCCTTACTACGATACGTTCGCTAAGAGCTTCTTAAAGCTCTCGCTATTCGTTAGAAGCCGCCTAAAGGCTCCCGACACCTATAGTATAACTAGCTTATACAACCTTAGCTAGCACGCCTATATAACCTCTAATATAAGCCTTACGATCCGACGAGGCTCGCCTTTCTAAGTATTATTAGAACTAAGGCCTACTGCCTAATTCTTTATTTTAAGTCCCTACGCAATTAGCTATAAGGAAAATTTTTCTCTCTATATTTTCGATTTCCTACGCGTACCCGTTCCTATGCTAAAATTAAAACACCCTATACCTCCTACTATAGACTTTTCTCCTCTCTTATAACTCTTCTTTCTTCGCAATCCCTCCTTTTCTCTTTTATCCTTCGTTTTATTTAAGCTATTATTACTATAGCTAAGGATAAAGAAGCCCGTTAAGCTACGGCATCCGTATCTTATTTAGACGACGACGTCTACCCTCGCTTACCGATATAGGAGTACGCTCCGCCGGATAGTGTCTATAGCACCGCCCCCTCTAAGGACTTTAAGAGTAATTATAAAGATCTTCCTCCTCCTACCCGCCGTCGTCCTCGCCTATCCTTAGAAACCGAGGTACTACGCAAGTAGTCTACTATACTAGCTATAGAGGATAGGGACTATAATAACCTATTAAAATAGGCCGTTCGCTACTCTAAATTAATTAAGATACTGCCTACGGAAAGGGTTATTAAGACCTTTACTAATATAGACGTAATATATATAAAGTAAGCCTATATTCTCTTAGGCTCTTTAGCCTTTAAATCGGAGATTATCTTCGATATCTTAGATCTTCCGTCCGTAAAGGAAAAGCATTTATAGCACGCCGATACTTAGCAAAAGGGAATTCGCTCGCATCTTCGTTTTATAAGCGAGCTTCCCGATAATAAGACTCCTCTCTACGCTATAATAACTCTAGTATATCCGCTAGTCCGAGCCGTGCCTTTTAACCTATAAATAATCGACGGAGATATTTCTAACGGTTAATTAGAGGAATAGCCTCCTCTTCGTCCGTAAGGAATACTTCGCTTATCCGAGTAGCGCTCTATTAGATAGTAGTATTACTATAAGGAATAACCCTAGGTTCTATATTATTTTCTTTAGTCTAAGTTATTTAAGTACTCTTAGGCCTTTTATTCTCGTTAATAGAAGGATTCGGATAATAATAATAATAATTCGTCTAGGTCCGATAATAGTTTTATCCGCCGCCCCTTAAAGTCCTATCCGAACTCGTGTAAGCACCGCGAGGCGAGTTATACTTCCTCCTCGGCCTATAACGACAAGGCTATTACTAAACGCTTTAATCGGGATAATATTAGTACTTTTAACCTAAATAAGCATAATCTAAAGAACCTAGGCATTATTGCTCTTAGCGATAGAAAGAACATCTATATAAACGTCTATCTCTTTATAAAGCGTCTAAGGATTTATTAAGACGAAGATCTATTCGCCCTTTGCTTATATTACCTCTCCTTCTTAGTAAGAGGAGCTCTTATATAGTATATAAGTAAGCTTATAGTAAAATAACGCGATATCCTTAGTTCCTCCCCTTTTAAAACCTTCTATAAGTTCTTAACTAAGCGTTTTAAGCGTCCTAACGCTAACGTCTTAAAGGAACTTTATAAGGAAAGGTATACGATATCTATATAGTCCTTTAGCTATATTACTCTCGCGTAGTAGATCTAAAGAAAGGTTTCGCTCGCCCGCTAACTTAAGATAGGCAAAGATGCTTAAATTATTAAGGCTATCTATCCTCTTATTGCCGTCTAAATCTCCTCGCTTCTTCCTATTCCTATAAAGAAGACCTTAATTAATAAATAGATTCGCATTATTAAGGAACGAAAGCCCCTTATTATAGCCTCCCTTAAGCTATATATCTCTAGAGACTAAGACCGTTCTCGCCGCGGCAGCTTTTCCTATCGGGATAATAACTACCGTTAGGATAACTATCGCTGTAATAATAGTTACTATTAGGGTAACCGTAATCGCAGCCGTCGTAATAATCGTCGCGATAATTATCGTTAAGGTAACCGAGGCAATAACTACTATTAGGGTAACCGTCGGGATTAAGACCGAGGTTATAATCGCAACCGTAGTCCTAAAGGACGAAGCTTAAGTAATAACCGTAATTAGTTAAGCTTACGCCTACTACGCCGCGATAAGCGTTAGCCTCGCCGGGACGACTAATAAAATAACCGAACGGAATACCGCCGAGGTAAATATAAAGGTAATAATAATAAGAAGAAAGTACGTTTTAAGTCTAAATATTAGAGCGATATAAAGACTACTCCTAGCGGCGATAAAGCTAATAACGAGCTATACTTAAACGACTTTTAGGACGACGCGTCCTCTTATGCCTCCTTAAAGGCTAACTTCGTAGGCTATATAAACTCCCGCTACCTTACCGAACGGGCCGGTAAGTTTAAATATAGCGCTTACGACCGTACTTTCGCTCTTACCTCTATGCTTAAGGAGTATATACGTGCTAACTGCTATATATCTAAGCAATAGCTCTATAGTAAAGAGCTGCGCGCTTAAGCCTTTAACTTATAAGGTTTATAAGACCTCCTTTCTTTCTTATAACGCCTTCTTTTCTTACCTCCGTCTTAGGTATAAGAAATCCCCTCTTATTACCGTAAGGAGCGTCTCCGATCCTATCGTTATTAAGCTTAATGCCCCCGCCGCCCTAGAGCTTATTCTTCCCGCACCTATTATTAAGGAGCCTGTTTTTTACGTAGCGCTAACTATAGCACCCCGACTAAATTAGGTCCTAAAAGCTAAAGCCGAGGAGCCTTAGTAGGATTAAGATTCCCCGCCGCACTTATACTCTTATATAAGGATTAAGGTCTCTGCTTAACCCGGTAGATAGGAAGTCTAGGTTTGCCTTAACTCTAGCTATAGCAAGCCTATAATTAATCGCGACCTTCTTTAGACTCTTAACTATACCGTCGAGAAGAAGCCTTATATTACTATTAATAGAGTTAACGGTCGCTCTTTTTGCAAGGACTAAGCTACGTTCTCCTTTTACGCGCGCGGTACTATAGCTAGCCCGACCGCTTAAGCAGCTATAGCTAAATTCACCTACTACGCCTAAGTCTCTAAAGTAAAGGCCGGCGTACTTCTCGGCAATGCCTTCCTTAAGCTATACCGAGGATCCTTTAATTATAATAAAGAGGTTATTTGCATTAGAGTGCTCGACGGGTTTAAAATCCTATTCGATATCTATAAATAGCCTTACGAAGTTATTCGCTATGTCTAGGCCGTCTAAAAGACTATTATACCACCTAGCACTACCCTTATAGTCCCTGCCTTTTAAAAAGAACTCCCTAAAGACCGCGCTTATACTTTCTTCGCCTCTTACGCTAATGCTATTTATAGTATTATCGATGCTAAATCTCTTCTTACTATCCTTATTACTAATAGCATAAACGTTAACCTTATTATTAAGCGTAAGTAGAAGCTTAGCTAGATATAAGAGTATTAGGAGTCTAGCTATTTTACCGCTTTATCCTAGAAATTAGCTATAAAGGCTCTAACGCTAGCTATAGTAGTTTCGCCTGCCCTTAGAGCCGCTACTATACTATCCTCCTCTATAAGAACCGCTATTGCTATTACTACTTCTTCTATTAATTTATCGGTTAACGTTGCAAGTACTTTTCCGCTTACTTAGGAAGTCCTTAAGTGCTTATAGGCTCCCGCCCTATCTTAACCCGTAGAAGCTCTTATTCTAAGTACGCCTTCGCTATCCGACTCTATCTACGCCTACGTTATAGCTTCTTCGGCAGGACTAGCTAAATAGTCTAAGGTTCGCTAGAACCTTATAGCAGCTGCTACTAACGTAACGGCAGCTGCCGTAGCTATTAAGATAGACGCCGCGGATAGAATCGAGGATCCCCTCTCTAGCCGTATTCTATACTAAACGTACGTTTAGCGCCTACCGGAGCTATAAGAGAAATATACTAAAGAGGGTATTTATATTTTCGACTATAGTCCTTCTTTCGTACGCTACGTTAAGAAGCTTCTTAGGAGATACTCCTAGCTCTAGCGGGATATAGGCACCGCCGTCGTAGAACCCGGAAGGGAATTAATAGTCCCTTTAATCGACAATTAGCACGAAAAACGAGTCGCTTAAAGGCCTTACCTATAAAGACTTCGCGATAGGAAGGTTATCAATAATACGTTTAATTTACTTTATAAGTAGGGTCGCCTAGAGTAGGCCGACGAGCCTACGCCGTTTATAGCACCTATCTTTATAGTCTAGCGTATAGCCCGAGGCGAGACTAAAGGCCGAGTCGTTATTAACCTATATGCCGTTAATAGTATTACTATCTTAGATTCCTACCCTCTATTACTATAAAGCTCTATTATTGCTAAACTCTTAGGCGCTTGTTTTATTACTACTATCGACGCTTCCGCCTTTTTCTATTAGTTTTAAGTTAAACTTAAGCATTAAGGTAGGTTTACTATTACGAGTTATCGAGGTCTAAAACGCCTAATAGTTATACCTATCGGCTTTCGCAATAGCCTAGCGTACGTATAACGCTATATAGACTAAGTCCTCCGTCTATATTAGGGCTATAGCCGCGCGTTTATTAATAATATTATTATTTACTCTACTATAGAAGAAAAACACTTTTAATATCTTAAGGCTATCTTTAAGCTCTTCGCATCGCTTAACCTATCTATAAGCCTTACTAAGAGCTAGATCGGCTACCCTTCCGTAAAGCTACTCGGATTTCGTATCGACGCGTTTAGGATAAGTACTATAAAGCATAGGCTCGCTGCCTTCGTAAAGCTCTTATTCCCTAATAACCTCGCCGCTCTTAAATACTATATTAGCGCTATAGGGTATATTCGCAACCTTATCCCGTACTATAGCGCCTCTATTGCCCCTCTATAAGATCGTAAGACTAGTCTTCTAGCTTAAGGTCGCTTAATTAGTAAGGTTAAGAACGGGAACCCTAATAAGCGGAAGTCTTATACACAAGTTATATCGTTCTAGCCGACCTTAGCCGAGCTTTCCTCCTTCGCCTCCCTTTAGAAGGAAATTACTTCTAGCCGTATAATTTACTATATAGACCTATAGAAGAGGCTATTCTATTAGATTAACGCCTCCTTATAGTAAGGCTTTACAGCCGTCTTTTTCTATCTCCGCGACGGCACTATTTAGCAGCTAGGCTAGCCTATTCCGGTTAAAGCTATTATGCCTATCTGCTTCCTCTCCTATACTCTAACGAGAGCCGAGCAGTCCTATAGTCCCTTAGAACTAAAGGTCGCCTATCTAGTATAGGCTGCGAAGAAGATACGTACTACGGTATAGTCGTTAACCCTCCCGCTCGTAGTCTTAACCGATTACTCCGCGACTAAGCAAATCGTCGCTAAAAAGACCTTCGATACTTCTAGTATAGACCGAGCTAACCGTCGCCTAGTTATAGCCTTAATTTACCTTTCTAAATACGATATCGAGGTTTACTACCTCTTTAGCAAAAAGAACTTTATCCCTAACGCCTTTAGTCGCTTGCTAGCCGAGGAGTCCGACTAGCTGCTTAATTATCGTCGTCCTAACTTTACTATGCTTAACGATATGCTTATAGCCTCTAAAGCTATTATAGCTCCTAAGAAACGCGAGGAATTCGCCGTCGTATACGATAATAACCCTTACTATAAGCGAATACTTTAAATAATCGTAGATAGCGAAGACGCTATTAAGAGTCTTTCCTCGCCCTTAGAAGGAGCTATAGTCGCTAACTCTATAGCACGAACGAAAGCATAGCTTAAGCGCTATAGTATACCGTTCTTTATAGTCGATAAGCTTTTATACTATAAAGGCCCTAACGGCTTTACCTAGCTATATATCCCTAACGCCTTCGTCCTATCTATAATCTCGGCAGCCTATAACGATAAGAACTACTTCGGCGTCGTTTATATAATTAAAGACCTAAAGATATACTTAATTCGCGGAGTCACCCGTTAGGTAAAGAAGTATATCGCAGCCTATAAAGCCTATTGCCTTAGCTAAATAGACCGTTAGACCTTTGCCGGCAGCTATAAGCCTATTCGCCCCCTACTACTTTTAATATAAAGTATTATAATAGACTTTATAACCGATATACCGCCTTTACCTTTAGTAAGCTCCTTATAGTAGATCCTAGGCTTTAATATCTTTAACTAACTTCTTACGGTTACTTACCTAACTAGTAAAAGATGCTTATTAATCTTAGGCAACGCGAAGTACAGCATAAAGGACTAGGCTTAAAGCCTAGCCCGTTAGTTACTTCTTTCTAATTAAAGTATATTAAGAACTATTATTAGCGACCGGGATCGTAAATTTATATCCGACTTTTAGAAAGGCCTTTAAAGCGCATTCGGCACTAAAATTGCAATAACTACCGCCTACTACCTATAGGCTAACGGACTTACCGAACGACGTAACTAAACCGTAGAGACCGCTCTACGAATATTCTACATTAAGGATCTTAGCCTAGATTAAAAGATAATAATCCCCGTCTTTTAGTAAAATCTAAATATAGTATTTAACGCTAGTACGAAGATTTCCGCCTATAAATCTATCTTCGGCTTTAATATACGTAGACCGTTAGAAGCTGCCGATAATATCTTAGGCACTACTATAGACGAACTGCCCTACTTACGAGAAGTTACCTATAGATAAGCGAGCCTAGCTATAGACCTAGCAGCTATAAAGGCTAAGCAGCGGTATAACGTAAAACACCGGCCGGTTCTTCTTAAAGCTAGTAATAAAGTCTACCTAAAGCTATATATAGGCTATTATAAGCCTAGCTAGCCGCTAAAGAAATAGTCGCGGCAACGAGAAGGTCTTTTCGTTATTAAGCGTATAGTTAATAACCTTACGGCGGAGCTCGACCTCTTTAGCTAAGTCTAAATCTACCTAGTCGATTCTATTTAGCACCTTAAGCTCGTATATAAAGGGCATTACGTCGAGCTTAAGCCTAGACCTATAAAAGCCGCTCGCGATATTAAAGCACCTAACAAAAGGGATTAGTACTACGAAGTCAAACGCCTAATAGATATCTATATTCGTCGCATCGGTCGGTCGAAGTTACCTATAACCGAATACCTTATACGATAGAAGGGATAGGCTGCTATATATAACTAATAGGTCCGAGCCGACTAGGTCTCCGCTAAAGCTATTATAGAGTTCTAAGGTCGCCCTCCCGCACGCGCTATATAAAGTAAGAAGGCCGCTTAGCAGAAAGAATAATTAAAGGAATAATTACTAATAGGTATAAGCATAACTTATAAGAATAAAAGGAAGGATTTAAGCAATAGGAGTATTCCTCTTAATTGCCTAATTAGGATTATATTTATAACTACTATAGGCAGTAGTATTTTCTTTTTTAAGCCGGTATTCTAATATATATAAAGCATTATCTATACTATATACCGGGGCTAATATAATCAGCTATAGATAAAATAGTAGGGAGCTATTCCTAGCTCTTAGGGCTTACGCCTACCTAATAGAATTATCCTTCTTTATATATATATTCTTAGTGCCTAGTGTATTAGCCTTAATAATATAAGGAAGGCGCCGGCAATCCCTATACCGACCTAGCAGCTTGTTAAGAACACGGGATAAGCCTCTTTACGCGAGATTAAGGACTTTTAAGAACGCGTAGGCTCTATTATATACACCGCGGTTACAGCGAGGCTAGACGTAGCCCTTACCGCTTCGCAGCTCTTATAGTTCCTAACGAACCCTTTAGCTAAACACCTTAAGGCGGCTAATTAGTATATCCGCTACCTCTACGCGATAAGGTTCCTCGCGATTATATTCGACGGACTCGCTTAAGGCGAAGCCCTTATTATCGCGACTAACGCTTTATTCGCCGACGACCTAAAGACGCGCCGATCGTCGTAAGGCTATATTATAATACTCTACGGCGGCTTAGACGTATAGAAGGCAAGCTTATAGGATATAGTTATAACCTCTACTACTAAGGCAGAGCTCCTTAGGCTAAAGCGCACCGCTAAGGAGGGATACGCGCTCGCTAAGCTGCTTCGCGATATCTCGCACGACCTTAGGCCCTTAAAGATATACTATAATAACCTTTAATCCATCCGCCTTATAGTCGAGGAAGGCCGTATCTCTATAAAGCTACGTTACGTTAACATCTAGAATATATAGCTTAAATAGGAATATAGACGGGGTCGCTTTACGGTTAAATATATCTCTACGGCTGAGATACCGGCCGACGGTCTAACGAAGGCGCTACCGCGGGCTAAATTTAAGAAGTTTAAAGCGCTGCTAAACCTAAGGGATATACGGGGGCGAATATAGGCAAAGACGGAGGACTAAAGGCATTAACACTAAGGACGGACGCTTTTATACTTTATAGGGCGCTCGCGATAGCTTCTTCTTATAGTGTTAAATTAATCACTTAACGCTAGGGGGTATGTCGCATCGGAGCGGCGCCTATAAAGGCCGGTTAGATATAGCTCGGTACCCGAGTAGGCCACTATATCCATTTTGCCGCCTATTTAAGCAGGCGCGTAAGATAGCTAGCCCCGTGCCTACACTAGACTAGAACAATAGACTTTTCCGACCTCAATTGTGTGCGTGCCTAATTGACCACCTAACCGCGGCTGCGGCTGCGGCCCCTTTCAGGTGGATGCGACAAGCTGTCTACAGGGCGTGCCGGGGTGCCTTCATCCACGAGAAGCGGAACCGATGCGAGACTTGACCCAAGTGGGCGCCAAAACATCCAAGAGTCTCGCAAAAGTCGAAGACTACTACTACATGCCACGGACGATTCAGCAGTCTCGGAACACAACGGCCCCTCTAGCTCCCATCGAGCCAAGCGCGGCCGCAGCCCAAGCGCAGTCCAAGACGGAGGGCCTTCCAAAAGGCCGAGACGCAACCCTCGAGCCTCGCTTCCCTCTTCGAGCAATGCACCCACAATTCTGCCGTTGCAAATGGTGATTCCCATTGCCCTAGGACAGTTGCCACCAAGGGGACCAAGGTAGCGAGGACACCGCCTTGCGGTGGGTGGCAATGCAGCGCGTCCAAGCAGGGAAACAAGAGGCAAAAGAACCAAAATTGTCGTGAGTCCAGTTCGCCGCAGCAGGAGGATTGCGGAAAGAGAAGGGGGACGGACGGCCGACGTTGAGGCAGAGCCGCAAGAGCGACGGCCCGGGGTTCAAGAGATTGCCAAGAGACACCAGCCGATGCACGAGGGGAATACAAGGAGAGTAGTCCAGAAAAGGGGCCAGAAAGCTGCACAAACATAGACAAAGCCCGAAAGATATAGACGTCGATTATCAGCCCAATTCCATGACTACTAATTTCTATCAAGAAATAAGTTCACTAAAAGGCCAACGCCTTTTACAACTACATGACAGTGCAACATAGATTCTCCAGATGGGTCTGCGCCGGCGCACTCATGACCAAGCGGCCACGTTGAGCCAATGCCGGCCGAAGAAGCCTGGCTTGTTTCCCAGCAACGGGCATTCTCACGCGCTTACTGCCCATGCAGCCGTATTCTGTTGCCTGCTCACACAAATGCACTCAAACCCTCGCGTGTCCGCCCCCCCAGACCCTCTTGGCTCTGCGGGATCCTCCTGCAGTGGCCCCGAGGTTGTGCAACCGCTCCCCTATCAGGTATGCCTCGTCGCGTATCCCAGCCTTCCACCCCTTGAATATCCTGGCCATGCCCACGGCGTACCTCATCAAGACGGCCGCCAGGGCTGCTGCCGGATACGAGTTCCGGTACACCGTCGCAGTGCTGAAAGCTTCGGCGCCCACGCTGGCTCCCAACATGTCCAGCTTGACAAGGAGGCTCGCTATGAGAGGTGGCCCAAACACGGCAACCACCGCAAAGGCCAGTCCAGGCACCACAAACGCCCTGGTCAAGACGCCAATGTCAGGCTGCAGCCACCCACGCCGCACAACCGTTCGCACAGCCAGCGCCGCGCGACTCTCGGGGAAAAGGGACCTGATCATTCTCGTCCCCAGGTTGAGGTAGAGCAGCCCCAGCGTCCAGGCTTGGATGATGCGGATGGTATGGTGGCCGGCGTCGCCAACTTGCTTTGGCACCGACACCATAGGCGGGTCAATGTACGTGTGCAACGGAATGGCAATGTACAGTTCCATCATCGTGGAGAAGAGCAGCGGGAACACGATGAGAAGAAGGGCATAGGCGTAGAGCAGCTCGCCGCCGCGCACAAGGCCGGACCAGGCGTGCCGGGGGGCGTTGCCCTTTGTGACTTCGGCCCATGCCCTGCTTGCCCGAGCCCGCACCCCGGCGGTAATGCGGTGTATGCACAGGAACGAGTAGCTGGCGGTGCCGAGGACGTATATCCCGATGCTAAAGGCGTAAATGTCGTTTGTGCGGATGTCGTCGGGGATGAGCATTTTGAACATTTTCCGCCCCAAGGCCAGTGGGGCAATGGTGAAGCCCACTCCCGTCACCGCGGCGAAGAGCCAGATGGACAGGATAAAGAGGAAGATCCTGGCGCGGAAGTGCGGCGGAATGTAAACCATCTGATACTGGCTCGAGGCGTAGACGTCATTGTCCGCAACGCCATCCCTGCGTCGGCCAAGCTCCGACACGGGAAGGAAGACTCGTTCGCCCTTGGGGATCTTGACGCGGTCCGACGCAGGGGCGCGCACAAACCGCCCGCTTTTGATGAGCTGGCCAGAGGCCACGAGATGCTGCTTCCTCCGCCTCAGCATCTTTTCCTCGCTCCTTGACAGCGAGGGATTCGGCTTGGCATCGCCGCCCTCGAAAGTGTCCCGCCACATCTTTGGAGTGACCTTGTTGTGCTCATTCAGCTCAAGAAGAAGCGTCTTGAGACGCGAGTGGCGGTCTGGCGAGTCGGGGCTCAGCTGCAACACGCCCTCCTCGTCGATCCGCCGCTCTCCAAAGAGGAAATAGGTGAGTCGTAGTCCACGCGCGCATTTGCGGAACCACCACGTGTACATGGTGTACAGCCCATCGCCTGGTCTGAGGACCTTGACAGCCTGGGGCATGAGGAAGTTGTAGAAGAGCAGATCGACGGGGAACTCTAGGACCGGCTCATTCGAGGAATAGTGAATCGGCAACACGCCAGGCATGCCGTACGCTAGACTCCAAACGACGCCGCCCAGGCAGATGATGACCAGGGCACCGTATACGAAGGCCGAGAACAGAATCTTTCGGAGCTGCGTGGTGAGGCTCCTCTCGAGCACGTCGCGAATCGGGTGGAACTCGGGGTCGTCGGGATCCCGGATGAAGTCTGCAGACGCATAAGCATGATTCAGCGACTCGACAGGAGGCCAGGCGCTCACACAAAACCCCGGCCCGCATGATTTTGCGGCACATGGACACAAAGAGCGCAAAGTGAAACATGTAGCCAGTCCCGACGAACCAATGCACAAAGATTGATGTTAAAGGAAAGTTGTAGGTGAAGAGCAAGCGAGACTTGATCGTCGTGTTTTCGAAAAGAGGCAGCAGGGCGGCGTCGAGCAGGAGCCCGCAGTACAGAGGGAACACCAGCATCTCGATACTAATGATGAGAATCACCTTCATGATCCCGCTGGCTTGGTGAAGCGTGTCGATCACGCCCGCCTCCCAGCCTTGCATCATGTTGCCCCTTGCAAACGGCGTGCCCCTCTTCAAGTACATGGCGCTGATGATAAAGATGGTAAGATAGCCGGCGAGAATGGCCCAGAAGCGGTCGAGTCCAGGCCATTGGGCCAGGCTTGGGTCAACCGGTGGACGTGGCTCTGTTCCGCCAAGTTCGATGACCCACGAGCTCGGATCCAGGGCAAGCGAGAGGGCAGCTCTGCTGCTTGCCAGGATCGAGGTCGCGGCCGTGGCTAGCGCGGCCAAGAGTTTGCCATCAGCCGCGTAGAACTTCACGTCGGTGACTGCACCAAGACCGGCGTTGATGGTGCCAAAGGCCGCCGCGACTGATCCCTTGACGGTAATGAGGGCCTCGTGACTGATTGCCGAAAAGTTTTGCATATCCGAGGCAGACATGGGGAAGTCCATTAGGGCGTATTCCATGACCCGGCTTCCAGCGCCCGTCCAAAGCCCCCAGGATGCCTTCCTCGCCGAGACAACCCGGGCACCCACGGCCCCGCCGACGAGGCCGGTGAACATGTCGAGGAGATTCAGCACGAACCACGAGCCCAGCCCGCCTAGCATGATGGCGGCATCTTGCACCACCTTTGAAAACTCGACGAGTTCGCGAATGAGCTGAACCGGGTTCGCAACGACCCACAACGTGACGCGACCAATGTTGTAAGGCACGAAGATGCAGGTAAAGATGGTGACGGACACCAAAACGGCGCAGAAGATGGCGTTTTGGAACAGACCGGCGATGGGCCCGCGCATGCCAATGAGTTCCATGACGCCCTCAAAGTCTTCTAGGTCATCCATGGCCTCGGGGTTCAACCCTGCGCCTGCGACCGCGCCATCAAGGTCCCCAACGTCGGCGTCGACGTCATCGTCGTGTCCGTCGGCCATTGGGACATCGACCCAAGGATCATCTTCGGCCTCGTCTTCACCGAGATTGTCTTGGCCTTCAAGATTGGCATTTTGATGATGATCGAGGTCACCCCACATAAACTCTGTCACACGCCCGACCAGTCCCGCTGGTCTCACGTCGTCATGGGCCGCTTCCTCAGCCGGGGTCTGCTCTATGACCAAAGGACGATGAAACGAAGCATCGTCTGCGTCGTCTTCCGAATGGCGAGGCTGCCCTGCATCCACTTCGTGCAGAACTAGATCGGCCGCAGCAGAATGTATGCGCGAATCGGCCTGCGGTGACGAGGGAGATTCCATCATGGGCGCCATATCAGCTGGCGGACTCAGCTCGGCGTCATTGGCGGGGCCGTCAGGGGGCAGGTCGGCAAAGGACCAATTATTGCTCCCAAGAGGGTTTGCTGAAGGCGGATGGCGTGGTCCATCCGAAACAGCACGCGGTCTCGATGGACCGGCCTGTGGCGATGCCTCTGAGGTCGGATCAGGAGATATGGGTAGCCATGCTCGCTCTTTCCCCTTTGATCTGCTGTCTGTGGGTGAAGAAGTGGCCGAGTCCGGCACATCAGCGGCTGAGATCGAAGTTTGATCGGCGGAGCCAGCTTCTGCCACGGAATCCAGGTGAGTAGTTTCAGCCGAGTTGGAAGAACTGGCCATGTCGTGGTCCCTACCCACGTCCCCGTGCTTGGTGATAGATCTTCGGATAACGTCCACCCAGTACCCGAGCTTGTCCTCGAGGCCTTCCTCCTCAACAATCTGCAGAATCCTTTCCGAATTTCCGCCAGCTCGACGATAGATTCGAAGGTAGTCGTTTACACTGGCTCGATCGTCGCCGCCATTGTCGACCGCAATCGCTGTCTGAGCTGGTTCGCGAGACGGGTCCTCCTCCAGCAGGCCTGGCGCCTCGTCCTGATGCAAACGGTCATCGTCGGCTCGCGGATAGTCGCGGGGATCAGCTCTCTGGCGTGTGTCGATGACTTCAGTCTCACGGGCTGGCGACGGATCCAAGCCCATGGCCCTGACCTGCTGACCACCATCGTCTAGCGTCTCATCGTCGGACTCTGGGCCCGTGGGGTCTCGCAGCGGCTCCAATAGGGGCGCTTGAGCGCCCTCGTCGGGCTGTGCTGGTAGTTCCTGTGCTGGCTCCTCAAAGGCAGCGCGCATGTTGATCTCCGGCTGTTGCTGCACGACATAGTCTCGCACCAAGATGACGAGGATGAAACAGACGATGACGAGGACTGTAATAACCTGGCCTTCGAGAACCTTGACGACGACGCGGTTGAGCGTCGGGCTTCGAGTGAGATTGCGGAGAAAATCGACGTCGCCAAGGAGGGAAGAGGTCGCGGTAGCATCAAGGCTTGTGTTTTGCAGGGACGGCGCGCTGACGGTGTCGTACTGCAGCTGAGTCTCGGAGCGACTCATCTTGGCCGGCATGCCGAGCGACCCGAGGAAGATGCGGACGAGATAGTCGGCCAGGTCCTCACGGCCAAGGCCCTCGAGAACGGCGGCAGACCGGGCGGCAGAAGTGGTGGAGGAAAAGAGGGGGCTGGCTGGGGATGTCCTGATGTCGGCCGTGGACGTCGACTGCCACGAAGCGCCAGGATCGGTTTCGTTGGGGCGGGAGAGAATGGAACCGCCACCCAGGCCCTCGTCGCTGACCCAGAACATGAAGGACCAGACGGAGCGCATGAAGTAGGGCAGCCAGCAGGCCCAGACGTTGACTGTGACAAGTGCTCGCAGCCAAACCAGCAGGTTGCGCAAGAGGTACCTGGCCATGTGTTCGAGGAAGACGTGAACGGGGAGCGACTTTGGCATGTCTGGGGCGTAGAGCTTTGTGAAGCGAAACGACGTCTTGCAGAGCTCGCAGTATTTCTTTTGAGAGTGCGACAGCCACTCCATCAGGCAATCCTGATGGACGTACTTGATACTGCCACTGCACTTGCAGGGATAGAAGAGCGGCTCGGTGGCGGTGCCCTCGCTGCGACATATTCGGCAGATGGACGGCGCGCCATCGAAGTTGTGGGCGGGGGCCTTGGGGCGAGCGTCGAGCATCGAGAGCTGTCGGGCGGGAGGCGAGGCGCGATCGGGAGGCCCGCCGTCGACCGCCGGGTCCTCCATGGTGTCGGTCGAGGACGGAGGCGGCTAATATATACTGCAGGTAGGGCGACGGACGGTGATTGATTGAGAGGCCGTGGCGGGCGAAAATATATCCCAGGACGACTTGAGCTGCAAGGCCCGGGAACCCGTCGATGAAGCTGTCACCGGGGAGGGAGAGACCGAAGTCGCAGCGTAGGTTATTTATCCCGGGGCATGCCTTAGGTAAGCCGACCTTATCGTGCTAGGTACCCGTTGGGGTCTTCGTCACTAGCGTCGGAGAGAAAGGCAGGAGGTCCTGCGGCCCTAATGAGTAAGAGGATAATAATAATGTACGAAGTAGAATGAATACACAGGTGATGCAGCAGCTGCGGTAGGCTGCCCGCAACGCTGCTTGGCCACAGGTCTGTGTAGAGCTTGTTCGAGGACAGCTGTTCGAGGACGAGTCTGGGATACCGGTCGCGCGTCAATTAGTCATGCGACAGGATTATCCGTACGAAGTAGACGCAGTGGGCTTCTCGACCGCTCAGGTACGGACGGACCTGGGTCTAGAATTCTGTAGGTAGCAATCCTTGTTTGACAACGTCATGGTGCTGGCTGGCATCTACGAATACGGAGTCCCTAGCTGAAAACAAGGCGCCATGCATGACGTGTGCGTGGCGCGCCTCGGCGGTTCATGTGCAAGGTGCCCACGGGCCGGGCCACAAACGTCATCAAATTTGAGAAAAGCCGCCTTTTTTTACATGAGCCAGGTCTTGTCGTCTTGTCCGTCCCATCGCGTGTAAAAGTCCCGTTCCCACCATCCCATCATCCGTCCAGACTCAACCACAACAATACTTGCTGTGGTGCGACAAGCAACCCTGGAAGAGAGGAGCGACGCCTTTTGGTGCTAGCTTCACCAGACGGTGAGAGTGGAGGCCCCTCCGTCACCAGTACGTACCCGCACCGGAACCTCAACTCTCCTCAACTCTGGCCGTCTTCCACGAGACAATCCTCTTTCTTGCCTACACCACCACCGCCTCGACGGCTTGACCGAGCCCCGGCCAAGCAAGATAAGACATCTTCTTCGGTGCCAACGCCGCACGCTTCGGACCAACAGCAAGCTTGCCTCGAAGCTGACTGTCATTGTCTCCCTTGGAGGCCCGGAGCTGCTGCAAGCTACCACGCCCACCGCTTTGCCTCGACCTCGACCCAGCTGCCACGCCTTGTTGGCTCGAGTCCCTGGCCATGGCCGACTCCGGCGGTTCGCTCAAGTCGAGCAACGGCTCCTCCCACATTGCCAATGGCAAGCCGAGTCGAAAGGCCGTTGGCCCAAGAGCGGCCGTCAAGCAACCCCGTGGCTTCTTGGTCTGGGCTTTCAGTCTGGCAGCAAGGTTCGTGAAGCTCTCTCGCCGCCCTCCTCGCGACCCTCCCACCTGACAGTTGCGCGCTTCGACCAGACTCATCATCTGGTCTGCCATCTTGACGGTCCTCTTCCGCTGCCCCTCGTCGATGGATGCCTGCGACGACAAGTCCCCCTTCATCTGCGGGTACTACTTCCAAGCCAGGGATGCCGTGTCACCCCATATTCAGCCGTATTATCATCAGTACGCCGCGCCATACGTCAATGTCGCCCGTCCATACTACGACGCGGTGAACAGCCGAGTCCTCACCCCAACTCGAGCTTATGCCGTCCACCACGGTGCTCCCTGGGTCCAGCGGGGCCAAGACTATGCCTGGTCCCAATGGCAGCTCAACGGCCACCCTCGCCTGGCCCGCATGCAAGCCTTGGCCAAGGACAACTACGACCGTTCCGTGGCGCCTTACCTAGCCAAAGCCGGCAAGACTGTCGAGCCCTACTACCAGATTGCGCACACAAACTCTCTGCAGCTCTTCTATGAGTACATGGTGCCCAGCCTCGAGTTTGTCCGCCCTTATGCGGCGCGAGGCTACACCATCGCTTCCGACTTCGCAGTCAACACGGCTCTCCCTGCCACCAACTTGGCTTGGGACAGGAGCAATGTCTTCCTTGAAACCACCGTCTGGCCCCAGCTGCGACTCGTCTACGTCGAAAACGTCGAGCCCCAACTGGTGCGCATAGGCGAGCGTCTTGGGCGGTATAAGAACAAGGCCCAGTCCAAGGTCCTCCCAAAACAGTCTTCGGCGGTCGGGTAAGTCAGGGTCCCGCTGCATTTCGGGCTAGTTGTCTAACTATTTTGACTTCAAGAACCAATCCCGAGTCTTTTCGCTCGTCCTTTAGCAAACCGACGCCCCAAAGCTCAACTCTCGAACCCGCGAGAGCCGAACAGGATGCCGTCATCGATGCCACCAAACAAGCAGATGCTCAAGGGTCCGCCGAGAACGTCCAATACCCCGTGGGTGCGCCCCCTCCGAAAGAGAAGGCGACGGAAGACGACCAGACAGTCCGTGAAATGGTTGCCCATGATCTGCAGTCCTGGCAGGAAAAGATTGCGACGCAGGCCAAGGAGGGAGCTGCCGAAAATGAAGAACGCACCAACGCCATTGCCCGCCGATTCGTCCAGGAAAATGCCAACGTGACTGGGAAACAGCTTGTCGAGCAGCTCAACGCCACGGTGCAGTCCCAGCTCGCCCATGTCAGGCACAAAGTTGCCTCCATCGCAAAGGAACCAGCTGAGGATGCCGAGGACAAGGCTGTTGCTGCCATTCGCTCCGCTGGCCTGGCTATCAAGGGTAAAGCTCAGGCGATCCGAGAATGGCACGAGGAGTATCTTGCCGCGCTTCAGAAAGCCGTCCTCGACTCGGCCAATGAGTTCTTTGTTATTCTCGCCGAGACGCAGAGCCTTGCTCTGCAGAGGATTGGCATGAAATGGGCCTGGATCGACGGCATCACGTATCGCGACTGGGCCAAGTATCACGAACTGAGATCGACGCTATCGCAGTGGACGGAGGAGCTTAAGCAACTGATTACCGACCATCCAACGTTGCTCGAGGCACAGGGAGCCTCGGCTCAGATCGAAGACGAGGCAATGGAAATGGCCTCGACGGCTGCCAAAGAACTTGCACGTTTGAAAGACGTGGCAAGCTGGAAGATTGCTGCCCGCGATTCGACTGACAACTTTGATTCGAACGCGATGAGGTTGGCGGCCGAAGCCGCACAAGAAGCTGGTCGAGTCAAGGCAACGATTGCTGAAGCTGGCGAAGAAGCACGTTCAACGGCAAAAGGCGTAGCCGAGAAAGGCACCTCGACGGCCAAGGTGCTTTCCAGCGCTGTAGCAGGAACCGCTTCAGAGGCGGCATCATCTCTCTCAGAGGCAGTGGTGGGATCTACCAGCGACCATAGCCAGGCGTCGCCTCACAAGCCCCCCCGGAGCCGCCAGGCCGAGAATGGAGCGTCCGTGGACGAGCCCCATACACGTGCAGCCTCGGGCCCCGTTGACGCGGCCGGGACGATTCTCATCGGTGCGTCGTGACGCTGGAATCTTTTTTCTTGCCATCTGAGGACTAACTGACCGCCTCTAGGAACACGGCAAGATGCTGCATCGTCTGAGATGGGGGAAGCAGCGACCTCGGCCTCGGCCACGGCAGAGGCCCACCAGGCCGACGGAGACAACTTGGACGACATGGCACAGGACGCGATAGTTGCCGAGGAGAAGCGCCGAAAAAGTGACCAGCCTCCTGTAAAGGCCGCCATGTTTGGCGCGGCCGCCCAGGCCGTTTCTGATGGTGGCCCCATCCTGGACGAAAGCCCGGACCCCGACGTGTACGGGAGCGCCACGGCCGCAGCCCAAGCAGCCTACACGGGCGCCCTGTCGGCGGCGTCGGCGCAGTACTCGAGCGCGCTGTCTGTTGTCTCTGCGCAGATATACGGCACGCCCAAGCCTGTTCATGAGCAGCTCTTTGCTTCTGTGTCGGCCGCGTACGACAATGCCGTTGGCGCGGCCGGCCAAGGGCTCAACGAGGCTGTGAGGGCCGCCTCGCAAGGCGTCTACGGACAGCCAACGCCGACAAGCAGCTCCAGGCCCCCCGGTTGGGAAAAGGTTGAGTCACTGGCGGCACAGCGACTGAGCGAAGGCCGGCTCTGGGCGGAAATCCAGTACCAGAGCGCGCTGATTGCGCTGGGAGTGGCAACGTCGACGCCGACGCCGTCAAAGGCGGCCGATAAGCTGGTGCAGCAGGCCAAGTTTAAGCATTACGCTGGCCTCGGCATGGCCCAAGACCGTTACATGAGCTTCCTATCGGGTGCTTCGTCGGCCTGGTCGTCGGTGACGGCAACGCCGACGCCGACGGATCTTGTCGGGTCCGCGTCGTCTGTGGCGTCCGCGGCCGGCGTGTCGGCCACGTCGGCCGCGCAGGCGGCGGGTTCGGTGGCGCAATCGGTGTACTCGGCGGCGGGTGAGTCGGCGTCATCGGCTGTCGAAGCGGTCGGCTCAGGGGCGCAATCGGTGTACTCGGCGGCGGGCGAGTCGGCGTCATCGGCCGTCGAAGCGGCCGGCTCAGTGGCGCAAAAGGCGTACTCGGCGGCGACGGAGGGCGTGATCTCTGCAGCAAATGCCGTCGAGGACTCGTTCTCGGCCGTGGCGGACGCTGCGGGCGAACAGGTGTACCTCGGCGGATCGGCGCTCGCCGGGACATGGGACATGGTGGTCTCGGAGCTGAGCGCCCGGGTGTACGCTGAGCCGAGCGCAATCGGGTGGTATGACGAGGTAGTGGGCAACGTGGGCTCGTACGCATCAGAGGCAACAAAGACGGCTGCGGATGGTGTGTCGCTGGCGACGGATTGCGCCGCAAGGGCTGGCGACGCAGCGTCAGCCAAGGCAGCGCAGCAGTACGAGGCGATGAGCGAGATGGTGTCGGAGCTGGTGAAGGGCAGGGAGCCAGGGTATAGCGAGAGCGTGCTGTCGCGGTTGGGCGTCATTTACGCGACGGCGTCGGCGAGCGTGGGAAGCGTGGCGAGCGAGGCCAGCGCGGCGGCGTCGTCGCTGGGGGCCAAGGTGGGCAGCGTGGCCAGCCAGGCGACGGATGGCGTCAAGGACGGCGTGGGGCGTGCCAAGGACGAGCTGTGAGTGGAGGATTCAACGATGGACGAGGCGATGCAGCGCTGTTTGTTGCTTGTTTGTTTTGCTTGTTTGTTTTGCCCCCTTTTGTCTAGGCGGTGATGCAGGTTGGCTTTCCTTGTTTCCCTGGTAGGGCCTTGCTCATGTATAACTTGTACAAGCGGACGTGTCACCTTGTACGTGTTGTGTTGCCGTTGTATTACTACGAGTCCGCCCTGCGCGGTCCCGATGGCCAACGGTGGCGGCTGTTGACCACTCTCGTAGATTGAGCAGATGAGCTGGGGAAAAGGGCACTATCTTAGTTGATGTAGGAATAGCTAGCTACGTACGACTACGTAGTCACACACACACGTGATGCACGTGATCTAGGGAGCCACGTCACCGCGATGGCTTCCCCTTACTTAGCTAGCTACATAACCTAATACAACCACACTATTTACCCTATAAGGTCGACCTAAAGACCTACTAACACTAATTAGTGGTTGACTTAGTTAATTACAGACAGCTAGGTAGAAGAGATAAGATCCTTAACTATCGACGGTGTAAAACACCCTACGAGGGAACACCTAGAGGTAGTTATCTTTATGCTTTAAACGAGCTTTCTTATCTATAACGTTACCGCGTTAACGCTATTTCGAGATCTCTTAAGCTATCTATTAATCCCGTCTCGCTTCCTAAAGGAAGAAGAGTAACGTTAACCTATAGTGCGTCCCTAACGTAGAAGATAACTTCGTAAGAAAATCCCTTACGCCGATAAAATACGTAAAGACTATTACATATAATATTATAACTTTATTAAGCCCTACCCGCGTAGATAACATAAAGCGCGATAAGCTGTTAAAGATTACCTTTATCTTAGAAAACGACTACTAATACACCTATATAGGTATCTATGTGGGAATAGGGGATATCCGCATTGTTGAGGTGGTTGCGCACACGTGATCCGCAGGATCACGTGCACGCAACGAGGCCACATCTCCACGAGACCTTCCCCTCTTCCTTAGCTTCATTATAGATTTAACAACAACAACTTAATGGATCCATCCGGCTAGTCACCGTTATTAGAGCCTTACCAACACTGATTAGTGAAGGCTTCTCCGCTGGTTTTACCTGCTGAGAGATTCCTTTACAGACAGTTAGGAAGAAGAGGCAGATTTCGACCTTCGAAGGTGTAGCCGAATCTTTGTCCCATCGCGGCTCTGTTTCTACGTATCTTTACCCCTTTGCGGGTTCTATTGCGTACACCTAAGAGAAGTTCATCTGTGCTAAGAGCAAGGCATCTCCACTGGTTTTACCTGGCGAGAGATTCCTTTCAGCTTCCTTTTGACAGTCATCGCTTTCGAACGATTGAAGAATGGCACTAATTGGAAGTGCGTCTATAACGCCGACCGCATCGTGAAGAACCTCACGACCATCAGACAACCTCGACCCCTTCAATGGCCAGTTCGAGCAACCAATGCCGCTGCCGCCGACGCGGCATACCTATCAACCGCCGAAGAGAGCTCTTCTAAGCGCTCCCTCAAGAAAAGCTCTCCCAACGGCACCTCAGACAACCACGAGCCCGACCCTCGGACCACTCGTCACTACAAAGCCCGACGCCTGCTTCCGACAAGCATCGCGAAGACCCTCGCGATTCCCACGAGAATACAGTCCGCTTGCTGCCTCAAGCCACGAGAATACAGTCCGCTTGCTGCCTCAAGCCCGCCACAAGAATACAGTCCGCTTGCTGCCTCAAGCCACGAGAATACAGTCCGCTTGCTGCCACAAGCACGCCGCAAACACAAAGTCGCCAGTTGCTTCAACGACCAGATCAATCACTGATCCCGCCTGCTGCTTCAAGCCCGCCTGCTGCTTCAAGCCCGCCTGCTGCTTCAAGCCCGCCTGCTGCTTCAAGCCCGCCTGCTGCTTCAAGCCCGCCTGCTGCTTCAAGCCCGCCTGCTGCTTCAAGCCCGCCTGCTGCTTCAAGCCCGCCTGCTGCTTCAAGCCCGCCTGCTGCTTCAAGCCCGCCTGCTGCTTCAAAGCCCGCACGCTGCCTTTTCGCCTTCTGTTCCAATTTGGAAAGAGCTCCAGAAAGCGCAATACAGCATCGTCAGAGACTTCAACGCCGCAGCCCGCAGCACTTTGGCCACTCGTTGCATCACTGGCCATTTTCCTTCCCAACGCTCGTTACCTCGAATTCGCCCTGCTTTTTACCTCGAATTCATCCACGCTCTTTACCTTGTTTTTCGCCCTGCTTTCTGTGCCTTGGCAACGCCCTTTGCAACGCTTTTTGCAGCCTTGGCAGCCCACATTCGTTGCGTTACTTTTCGCCCTTAGCTTAGCAGCTTCGCCCTTGGCAGCCGCCCCGACGCTCCTTGCACCATACGGCCCGAACGGCACCACACGGCCAGAACGGCCCTCTTTCCCTTTGTTCGTTGCGTATCTCTGTTTAGTGGGAAAACCGGGTTCTTGTTGCTCTTGTTGTCATCTTGAAAGAACTGCTAGTGTGGGAATAGGGGATATCCGCATTGTTGAGGTGGTTGCGCACACGTGATCCGCAGGATCACGTGCACGCAACGAGGCCACATCTCCACGAGACCTTCCCCTCTTCCTTAGCTTTATCATAGATTTAACAACAACAACTTAATGGATCCATCCGGCTAGTCACCGTTATTAGAGCCTTACTAACAATCTAAGATATATAATAATAACCCGATCTCGAGAACCTAAGTAAAGCAAAGGCTACTATATACGTTGTAAAGTTCCTCTATAAGTATGCATACGATAAAGATAACTAAGGCTATAAAGCTATTGCCTTCTTTTAAGAACACTTTTAAGGATGGCTTCTATAGACATAGGATAGGGTACACTAGACCTATAAACGTTCCTTACGTAAGCTCTTAAAGAGACGTAGGATCTATACCGGCCTAGACAATTAAGGCTTTAACATATAGTTCCTTAAACTATAGACTATCTTAGAACTACTATAATAGCCTATAAAAGAGTATATAAATTAGATATTTAATTAAGGCACGATTATTACATTTATACTACCGACTATAGCCCTAAGCCCGGCCTTAGACCTAGCTCCAACCGATTAGACAACTATCCCCGGTGCAACGCAATAGCAATAGACTATACACCTAATAATATACTAGTTTAACTAACCGACTATCCCTATGCCTGCCCCTATCCCCGATATGCCTGCTCTAACTATTGCCCTTATTTCTTAAGCTCTTATTCCCCCTACTAATGCTATTATAACTATTGCCCCTTTACCGTCCCTTAATGCTTATACTACGATCCCTTTAATCGACGTTCCGAACGTCGATATAGATATAGACCTCTAGCAGAAGTTCGTAAAGCTATAGAGGAAGGATAAGTGTTATATAAGATAGCCCTATAACCTCTTCGACGATAAGGTCTATATATTTATAAGGACCTACTATAAACTTAAGGTCTAACTAGGTTAATTCTATAACCTATTCTCCTAAATCCTAACGGATAGAGCTAAGACCTTCTATATCTACTATATTAAATTAACTATATCGCTCTATATAACCTATAATGCTATTAAGTAATATTTTAACATAGATATTAACTATAGTTATTACTTTACGGACTAGATAATAACTATATTTAATAAGGTCTACGTAGAGAATCCTACGATGCCGCTTTATAAGGTACTATAGACTCTCTTTAATAAGCTTTAGCTATATTAGAGAGCCCTTAGAAAAGACTACGAAGGTAATATACTACTTCGTACGTTATTTATTAACGCGTGCCGTAGTATACCGGAGCTAGAATACGCTCTCTTTAAGCCTACCTAAAAGATCGAAACCGTGTTTATAGACTTACGTATATCTATCGAGACACACCTAGCACGCAACCCGTCTAACTAGTTCCTATAGGATAAAGCATTTAATTATAACGATTAATAGTACTTAGACCGAAGATACGTAAGCAATCGTAGACGAGGTAGATTCCGTAGATAAGGCTACGGACGAGGTAGTCGTAAAGACTATCTACGAGGCTTTAGATATAACCGTAGTATACCCTTCCGTCTACGAGGACGCGGTAGCAGCTACGGGAATAGCTCTAATAACCGCTTAACCTAGACTAAGAAGTGTTTCGTCTATTATAGAGAAGGCTATTAGTTAACTAAATATACGCCTAAGGAACGTTAACGGTCTAAGGACTAATACCTTACGTAATGTTTTAACGACGGTATCTCTACTACTAACTTTATAGCATATATAACCGAATTTAAAGGTTACGAACCTAATGCTAAAGGCGACGCTAACGAGTACTAGAACGTAGAAGACGCCGATAACGCTACTAAGCTAGACTAAGCAGTAACTTAAATACTCTATAAGGCCGCCTTTATATACCTTTAGACCGGCGAAGACGTCTACGGGATAGATTAATTAATCCCTGCCGACTAATTCCTAATCGAGGATCGCTACTCCTATTAATAGTTCTAGGGAATTATAATCGATATTAGTACGGCTAGAGTATTAATAGTAGGATAAGAGCAGTACTTCGCTTTATAGCGAACGGAACCTTCTATTATACTTAATAGCTCTATAGCCGGGCAAGCTAGCATCCGATTTAAAACTAGCACTCCTATTTAATCACTTAGTTTAATCGCCCTCGAAACCCCTATTAGTCGAATGACTTTTTATATTCTTAAGACCTATACCCCTTTTCTGCTCTCTCTTACTAATATAGACCGACTTAGGATCTACTTTAATAATATAACGAACACGCTAGGGACTAGCGATCTAGGCAACCGGATCCTAGTAATTCGTAAATAGGGTTACCTATAGTTCTTCTTATTAAAAGCAGAAGAAACAATCTCCTTTCTAATAGAGAGTAAGATACGAACTCTATATCGCCGTTTTAAGCACCTAGCTATTTCGAGACTCTATTACCTACTTAAGTAGGCCGGCTATAATATAACGACTATATAGCTTAAATTAATCTCTAAATTCTATTATTACTGCTAAATACACTTATAAGCACCTAGACGTTTTAAGTTTACGCTAAAAGATAACTAGGAATTTAATTACGAGATTATAGTAGACGTAATATACCTTAGGAGCCGTCTACGACTTATTCTATACGTTGTTAACTCTATAATAGCGTTCTAAGGGGCTAGGTTCCTTCCTTCTATATTAGCTAAGGATACTTAGGAAGTCCTTTAAGCCCTTTAGATCGATAGTTATCTTAGACCTCCTAATACGATTAAACACGACGTAGGGACTAATTTTGCCTTAATAGAGTTCCGCAATAAGGCAAAGATTATAGGGATAACCTATAAGTAGGTCCTTATAGAGTTATATACGTCGATTAGGAAGGTCGAGAGGTATTACGCTCCTTTACGCCGTGCGTTTAAAATCCTTTATATAGAGATTAAGACTATTATATCTCCTGAAGCAGTCCTTTAGATAGCCGTAAAAGCCGTTAACGATATAGCCGGACCCTACGGCCTTATCCCTATACTTCTAGTCTTTAGTGTGTACCCGCGTATAACTATTAACTCGCCCCCGTTAGCTATAACCTTAAAAAGGTCTATAGCTATATAAAAGGCGATAAAATTGCTTCGATAACTCTCTATAGAAAGGCAGGTATAAGATGCCCTTTATATAAGGAACGGTCTGTTAATAGTTAAAACTATTACTCTCCTACTATAGAGTAAAGTCTAAGTCTAGCGGGAAAAGGGAGGATAGTAGGGCTTATTTAAGATTGCTATAATTAACGGTTATAATATTACTATTAATACCGTTAACGGACCTTAAGTTTTTAGGTCTATAGTCGTATAGCCCTACCTTCGAGACGACTTGTCTCCTTAGCCCCTACTTCGCGCGATTAAACCGAATCCTCTTGCTCTAAATAAAGAGACTCCTCCTAACCTAACGACTATACTTCCCGCTCCGACTCCTACGCCCCTAATGCCACGCAGACGTAGCCGTCCACCCGGTGCAAAGAATAAGCTAAAGCTCCCTATTCCCCTTCCCCCTCCTTAAGCCTTTATTATTAAGAAGGAGGAAGATGCCTACGAATTAGCACTTAATTTACGGGAGAAAGGAGTTATTATAACGCTAGGAGCCTTATTTAAAGAGTTAGATAGGCAAGAGATCGATGACCTTATTGCCTATAGTGTTTTTAGCTTTAAACGCTACGATAAAGCTATCTACAGAGGTTACTATATCTTTAAGTCGAGGATAGTACGTAAAGTAAAAGGGAAGGATAAGAAACCCTACGAGAAGTCCCGACTCGTTGTTTAAGGATATAATAACGAAGAAAAGACGACCTTATTAACGCAATCACCGACGATTTAACGCGTTAGCTAGCGGCTAATCCTAGCCCTTGCTTTAGGACTCCTTCGTTATTATAGTATAACTCTTTTATTGCGAGATATTACTTAAGCCTACTTATAAGCCGAAACTAAGCTATTTAGGACTATCTTAACTAAGCTACCCGCCGAAATATAAGGACGATACCCGGAAGGGACTATTATCTATGTAATTCGACCCTTTTACGGGATCGTAGAGTTAGGACTATATTAGTTCTAAACGTATTATAAGTATTATATTATCCGACTTAATATATTAACCTCGACGTACGACTCGTGCTTATTAATCGCGAATAGGACCCTTTATAGATTTAGGATAGTTAGCCTATAGACGGATGATATATTGATATTAGACATACGCACCTTCTTAAATGCTAAGGAAGAGCAGCTTTAAAAGGCTAAGTTTAGAGCGAAGCTAAAGACTAAAATATCTCCCGGCTCGGTGCTTAATTTCAATAGGGCTAGGCTAATACTCTAAGATTAGGATCTTCTTCTTTAGCAAAAGGGTCAATTAGAAAAGCTTAAGACTATTATCGCTTAGGGTTATAACTATGCGTAGAGGTATATAGAATAGCGAGCCTAAGGAGCATACGTCGCGTTAATTTGCCAACCGGAAGCTTCTTTTAACCTTTCTATAGTAGCATAAGTTTAAAACCCTAACGAAAAAGACTGTGTAACGATTAACAAACGTCTGCAATAGCAAATAGACTATAAGAAACGCGGCCTAACATACGAACTAATTAATCTTGCTAATACTAAGCTAATAGTATTTACGGATAGCTCTTTTGCAAATAACTTAAACCTCTCTTTATAGCTAGGCTTTATTATTGCGCTTATTATAGAGACCCGGTCTAATAGCTACTTCGAGATTAAAGGCAATATCGTGCACTAGAGCTTTACTAAGTGCAAAAAAGGTCACACGCAGCGTTCTAGCCTTAGAGGTCTATAGTATAGTTAGAGGCGTTAATATCGGCATTTGCCTTGCTATAACGATTAAGATAATTATAGAACGCCTATAGCTGCCTCCGGTGCCTTTAATCCTTTATATAGACTCGTATTCGCTTTACGAATATCTTATAAAGCTTACTATAACGAAAGAAAAGCGACTAATAATCGATATTATATCGATTTGTTAGTTATATAAGCGAAGACCGATTACAGAAGTACGATAGATCAATAGGAATAACAACCTAGCTAATGCATTAACGAAGTCCTCCTTAAATAAGTCTCTTAAACGCTTCGTTAAGACTAACGCGCTAACCGTTAGGATAGAAGCTTTCGTCGTACGGCCTTAATCTTTAACGAGCTCTTTTCCTTATTTAATTACGCGCTCTTTTCTCTTATTTAATTGCGCGCTCTTTCCTTATTTAATTGCGCGCTTATTTACACACTTATTCCTTTACCTATTCTATTAAGAATTCGTCGGCACGGTTTAAACCTTAAACCTCCGGATGTTTATATTTAAACCAATCGGGAAGGTTATTTCATCGTGTGCTATTATTTAGTTAAACATATTCTAACAATTTGCTATAAACATTAAATACTAACAGTAGGTTTAATAAAAAGAATAATCTTTCGGTAGAGTAATATTATTAATATGCTTAACTAGGAATCGTCCCTAAAGGGGTTCCTAGACATTAAGTCTAATAAGTCTAATCCTTACAACCGCCCCCGTCGAACAACCCTAGTACGAATAGCCCCGAAAGAACAGCCCTAACAAACATTTTGTTATTTTTTCCTTAGTTACTTTCCTTCCTACTATAACGTTCGGCAAGATAGTTAGTAAGGCCACCCTAAAGCACGGTTACTAGCACGAAGCGGTAGTCTAGACCGCCTAATTATTAATAGAGGTTATTAGCCTAACTACTGCGTTAAAGAGGTGTTTTCTCGCGTTGCGTTATTACGTTATAAACCAGCTGCGTAATTAACGGTTATATAGCTATTATAATATAGCTTTAACCTTATTAATTTAATATTATGCAACTAGACCTACGCCCGTGCGATCGCGCTTACGCAGCTGCAACAGCCTGCTTAACTAGGCTCTTTCTTTATTTTATTCTATAAGGTATACGGTTTATTTCTATAAAGGAAAAATTGCGAGTATAGGAATAGCTAGCTACGTACGACTACGTAGTTACATATATACGTAATGCACGTAATCTAGGGAGCTATGTTACCGCGATAGCTTCCCCTTAAGGATCCTATTAGGTGGGCGTATTAGTTAGCGCCCTACTGCAGGGTTTTCCCTAAAGCCCTAAGCGCCTATAACTCTAGATAATTAATTAACATATATAGAACATAGTCTTAACGAAGCTTCCTAGCAGGAAGCCCTAAGACTCTCTATTGTATATGCACTTAATCCGACCTTAAAAAGGCCTTAAAAATACGTATTTTTAAAGAGCAAAACTCAGCCTCTTTAGAAATCGGACGAATCACGCATCCTAGCGTTTACGCTACGTAGACCTATCGTATTACCTTAAACACACGTTCTACCTTAGTTTTCTTTAACGTTATACAGCATATTAGTATCGCAGCCGCCGAATTCGCCGTCTAAGGACGAACTAAGCGTAGACCGAAGCTCTTGCTAGGGCTCTATAGCAAGCTCTACCGTCGGCCCTAAGCTAGGCAGGACTAGTTTAGTCGCTAGCCTAGGAAGATAGGTAGACTAGAAGATAACCCGCTAAAACGAAGTCTTTAATACTTACCTTAATAACTTACGTAAAGAACTTCGCGGTGAAATACGTTAGCAGTCTCGATAGTAAGCTAACTAGCTTAAATAGCTAGAAGATAACTAAATCACCTAGATAGAGCGTCTTAAGGAGCGTTAAGCTACCTAGATAGAGCGTCTCGAAGAGCGTCTTAAGGAGCGTTAGACTACCTAGATAGAGCGTATAAAGGAGCGCTTAGCTAGTCTCTTTCGAGCATAAGCACCTCCTCTTCTAGCACTACTACCTACTGCTAGCTCCTTAGCTTTAGGACTTATTCCCGTTCCTCCCGAGCCGCCCGTGCCGGACTACTTATCGCCTCCTACTCCTCCCGTAGATCCGGAGAGTATTAATATAACGCCTACTGCTAACCTTATAAGCGAGCAGCGATTTGCTCGTTCGAATTAGCAGTAGTAGTAAGGGCAGGTGGCTTAGCCGTAGTATAGGCAACCCGCTTAGCAACCGGTTTTACCGTAATAGCACTAGCTGCCGGTAAAGCCTTTCCTATACTACGATAATAGAGCCGTCGACTAGTACGTATTCCTAGAACGAGGTCCTAACCTACGTTTAAACTTCGACTATCCTATATACGTTCTATATAATGCTACTTACGATCGAGCTACTAAGACTCTTATAAAAAGCATCTAGCCTTAAGCGAAAGCTGCTAGAGACGTTAACGATATAGTAACTAATAACCGAAATAAGATTACTATAAAGCCTAAATAGAAGTTGTATTAAGCGGACTATACCGTCCTCTAAAAGCTCTAATAGATGCAATCCGCGTTTCTTATCGGATAGATACTATATAACCTCTAGCCTACTCGGATAGCTAATAAGTTATCTAAGAACTTCGGCCCTATCGCGTATTAGGTTAACGTTAGGTACTTAGACTAGATGTTGCTCCTTAAGGGCATTTTTATAGTCTTAAGGGACTATAGGGTTTTAAACGCGCCTTTAGCTATTTACGCCTAACTAGCGCTAGTTAAAGACGAGGCCTTCGTTAACTTTGCCTAGCGTATTCGTAACGCGTTCTTAAACCTTCCCGATATTAAGAAACGTAGCCCTAGTGTCCGTACTATTACCCTCTAGCATATTCGGAATAACCTCCCGCGTATTTAGTTATAGATCGGTTCCGATATTACTATACTATATAGCATAGCCCTTATTTAGCGTCCTATGCTATTAGCTAGCGAGTAAACGCGTTAGCCTATAGAGGACATTTACGGTAAGCTAGCTACTTCTATCCGTATAAAAGAGGGCTAACTATACTAGATATAGAAGATAAATAAGGTTATTAGTAATAAACCGGCGATAATAGAAATCGTTAAGGCTAATCCTAGCTTATTGTCTGCCTCCTCTTATTTAGGCCCTTTAGGCATTGTTATAGCCGATCCGTATACGACCGATACTTTTATCTACGCCGCCGATAATAAAGCTATCGCCGCTTTGACTTTTACGGCCTTATCTAAGGCGAATACCTACTTTAACTATAGTAAGGCTAGGCATTAGGCATAAGACTACCGTCTATTGTCTTCGCCGGCACTTACTACTACGTTATCCTTACCGTCTAGCCTACCTTAAGACGTTACGATAAAAGGGAAGATATACGAAGCTGCTAAGGCATTTAGTTCCCGCTAGCGCTTTAGAGGGAGTAGCCGCGGCTGCGGTAGTAATCGCGGCAGAAGTAACTAAGGCAGGAGCATACGTAAGGGCACGCGAGGAAATTATCGCAACTACGCTAACCGCCTATATATATACTTCGACGACGAGGTTATAGATAATACCGATAAAGACTAAGATCCGACGTATTAACTTAAGGAAGACGACGTAGAAATAGAAGCTATCCTTATAGCTATATAAGAAGGGATAGACTTAAGGCATTTCTAATAGGGATATAACGCTATCTACTTTATAACTATAGATAGCGGCATTAATATTAGCTAGAAGCCTCTCCGTAAGGGCTTTAGCGATTGTTATAGTATTTTCCTTTACTAACTAACGACTTCCCTATCTTCTACTCTTTCTTCCTTTTTCGACTACGGTTCTATATTCTATTACGTTTCTTCCTTACTTATATATAAGCTAGCTCTATACCCGTCCTAAGTCGCTTCTACTATAAAGGGGATAAGAGGGATTCCTAGACTAAGCGTTTAAGACGATATCGTTATCGCTATGCAATAGTAAGGCAATAACGACTAGACTAATTCGGTTGCCCTCTCTTACGGTATCGTCCTTAACGGGACTTTCCCTAGTGACTTAACCCTTAGACGATCTATCTTTCACGCCCTTAGAGTCGCTTATAAAGGCAACGGCGCTATATAACTTCGCAATCTTAAGGGCAAGCCTTTATTATAGCCGCGGCCGTCGAACGTTTTTACTATAGTTATTTTCGCTAATTCGACCGACGTTTAACCTACTCCTACGCGTACTATTCGCTTTTACGCTAATACGCCGGAATAGGCGAAATATTTTATAGACGTTTATTTCGCTAAATTCCTAGAGCTTTTCGACGTATCGCTTTAACGTATAGAAAAATTAGCATAGATAGTCTATCGAATTAATATAGGCAATAGCACGCCTATACGGTAGGCTCCCCGACGCTATAGTCCCTTATAGGCCTAAGCTATTAAGGACTTTATTAAGAAATATAAAGGGAGTATTATTCGAAAGTCCGTTAGCCTATAGTTATCTCCTCTATTATTAACGCTAAAGAAGGCACCTACGGGCCTATAGTATAATACCCGTAGGTAAGTAATTTAGCGTATCTACGCCGACTACCGTATACTTAATACCTTAACGAAGAAGTATGCGTATCCTCTCTTAAATACTATAGATAAAATCTAGCGCGTAGCCGGCTATTAGTAATACGCTTTTATCGACCTATAAGATAGGTTTTAGCATATCCGTATCGCCTTAAAAGACTACGAGAAGACTGCTTTCGTTACGCCTTTTAGTATATACGAATAGGAAGTTATGCCTATAGGCCTTACGAACGCTTTAGCTACTTTCTAAGCTTTTATAAAGGAAGTTTTATAGCCTCTACGCGAGTTCGCCGCTAGTCTCCTTAACGATATATGCCTTTAGGCCGATATAGTCGAATAGCTTTATAAACGCCTACTTGCCTTCTTTACCCGCGCCGTTAAGTACGGCCTACTCTTAAACGCTAAGAAGACGAAGCTCTTCGTCGATATAAGTGTATTCTTAGGCTTTATTGTCTATTTTAAAGGCATTCGGGCAGATCCTTTTAAGATTGCCGCTATTCGCGACCGCCCGATGCCTACGACTACTATGGAAATCCACGCTTTTATTTATATAGCCGGATACCTACGTATATTAATCCCGAACTTTTCGGACCTATCTATCCCGTTAATCGAATAGTCCCTTAAAGGTAAGAACGTCCTTATTACCCTAACTGCGGAAGCTAAAGCTGCTTAGGAATAGATCCGTAATATTATTATAATAACACTAGTCTTCGTTAAGTTTAGCTAAATGCTTCCCGTGATTATTAAGAGCGATACGTCTAGGAAATATATAGGCGTAGCTCTTCTATAGCCGTATATATACCTAACGGGTAGTAAGGAGCGTTCCTACCTTTACCTAGTAGCCTACTTTTCTAAGAAGCTTACTAAAACGCAGTAGCGTTATTCTACGTAAGAACGCGAGCTCTTAGGGATTATAATAGCTATATAATATTAAAAGCATTAGGTTAAAGGCATAGATATTACTATTATTACGGATTATAAGTCTCTTAAGACTCTTCGCACTAAGATAGACTAACCTATACGAATTATTCGGTTCCTTGATATTATCGAATACTATAATATTAAGATCGTATATCGTAGCGGTAAAGCGAACGTGCTCGCTAATTATCTCTCTCGCCCGCTATACGATAAGGATACTGCTTATAACGCCGACGAAAGGAGGATAGCTATAATTAACGACGACGACGAGCTTATAACGATCCTAAAAGACGATCCCGCATACGATATAGCGCTTAAACCTACGCCCGAAGCCGATAACGCCGCTCCTAACGCTATAGAGCTCGTTACTTAACTAAAATAGCTAGCACGAATTAATTTATAAGCGATCTTTAAATTCCTTACGTCTAAAGAAGCTCTACCGCCGAATATTACACCGCACTAGGCGAATATATACTTCTACGAGTTAAAGGGCAGTATATACCGTATTCGCTAAAATAAGCGTTCCCTTCCCCCTAGCGAGCCGCTAAACCCTATAGGAGTAATTATACTACTGCTAGTACTAGAGTATAACGCTCTCGTAGATATAGCTAAGCAAGTATATAAGGCCTTAGGGCATAGCACCGTTAGTTACGTTATGCGATACCTATCTATGCGATACTAGCACTTAGAACTCCCGCTTATAGCTTACAAAGCTATTCGCCGTTGCTAGTCCTATTAACTTATAAAGCCGCCGGACCTAACGCTCTTTAACCTAATGCCTTTAGCACTTATGCCGCCCTTAATAAGGTAGGCTATCGACTATACTAGGTGTAAAGGGCAATAGCTGCTTAACGCCGTAGAGTATATAACCGGTTAGCTTATCTCTACTATTATATAGTCTATAGACTTCGAGGGAATAATCCTAGTCCTATAGACTATTACTACGCGATTCGGCCTACTATATAAGATTATTAGCGATAATATAGGTTGCTTTACTAGGCAATAAGCCTAAGACTATTATAAGCGTTATAAAACGCTTATTAAGCTAATTACGCCCGCGAGACCGCGTGGGAACGGCAAAGTTAAGTAAGCAAACGGCGTGCTTAAGGCTATTATCTACCGCCTATATCTTAATAATCCTTCTATACCGTTAGCATAGCGCTTAATACGCGTAGTTTACCTATACAACCGCTAACCCGGCCCGTATATATATAGCCTATTCTTCTTATTATACGGAACCTAGCCTTTAAAGCAGTACTATAAAGCCACGTACGTAGCCTATACCCGCGATCCTATAGTAGAGGAAGATATCGCATAGGCCTAAGAACTTATATAATAACATCCTACTTCTATCGCATAAGGATATATTACTAGCCTTAAAGCCGCTCGCGCTCGTATACGAGCTTACTTATAAGAACGTAAGGGACTAATCCGCGTATACGCGCTAGGAGATTAGGTCTTACGAGTGCCTTAGCGCACCCGAAAGCACGAACCCTACTACGACGGTCCTTAGGCTATTACGGCCGCTTATCCGGGCAATGCCTACTCTCTCGCGTCCTTAGGAGGATTCGGCCTTCCTAATAGGTATAATAGAATAAATCTATTCCCTACGTATAATCGCGATAGACACCCGGTCCGTAGCTTATAGTACGCGAGCCGTACGATATTAGAGAAGGATCGCGAGCGCTTAAGAGCCGCTGCTACTATATAATAGAGGATTAAGGGTATTTTTGCTATTTATTATTTTATATCGTATATGCTAATATACTATTTTCTATTTAGGTTCTATTAATTGCTTTAGTAAGCAGAGGACTACTTGTTTAAGCAAAGGGGTATTAAGGATCCTATTAGGTAGGCGTATTAGTTAGCGCCCTACTATAGGGTTTTCCCTAAAGCCCTAAGCGCCTATAACTCTAGATAATTAATTAACACACATAGAACATAGTCTTAACGAAGCTTCCTAGCAGGAAGCCCCGAGACTCTCTATTGTGTGTGCACCTAATCCGACCTTTAAAAGGCCTCACCCTTACTTAGCTAGCTATATAACCTAATACAACCACACTGTTTACCCTATAAGGTCGACCTAGAGACCTACCAACAGTTGAATATGTATCTAACATTTTTCCTTTAGGCCACGCCCACCATCCTCAAGTGGCTGGTCATTATAGATTGCATCGAAAGAATTGTTAGGATACTTTGCTGAAAAGTGATGCACGATGTCTCCTGTTTCGTTCCCGGGAGAAGAGGGGAGGGGGAGTGGCGGGGCAGGAGCGTCCTTCCTTATCAAAGGGGATTGATTACGGATCTCCACTCCCAAGCTGCCAGGTTCCTCCACGACGGGTCGGGTCGACGTGCACAGATGCCACGCGATTGCACGGCCCTAGCCCGACCTCGACACACCTCATGACCAGTTCCTCGTCGATGGCTCTCTGAACAAACCGAAAGGGGTAACTCGGATACGAATACGAATAGACAAATTCTATCAGGCGAAGGCGTTGATGAAGTCGCAGCCAGTGCATGCATGCAGGTCCTCATCTTGTTTCCGGAAAGGTGATAATGCGTTGTGAATCAGGCAGGCACTTTGCTGCCGAGACCCGCTTCCGGCCAGCCTGAACTACTACCTAACCCAACGGGTAAAACCGTAAAACCGTAAAAACCGTAAAACCACGCATCGCTCCCGCTGCTGCTGCAAAACCCGCAACAACCCGGCCTCTTTTCCGACTTGTCTTTTCCGACTTGTTGGCGACGCCGCCCTCTCGCTCGCGCCGCAGAACCGACGCGCCTCCACGCCATGGCGTGCTAGCTCCTCCCGTCCCGTCGCCGGCCTTCTACTCTCGCCGCCACTCAACTCTTGGCCGGGCCGCCTCGGCAGAGGCCAGTCATGGGCTCCGAGCCCGGCGTCGAGGCTCGTCCCGCCACGGGGCCGCCGGCCTACGCTGACGACGGCAAGCTCGACGGCCGAGGGCCCGAGCTGGTCCGCCTCGACACGCGCGCCTCGCTGTCGAGCGGCCCCAGGCTGGACTCGACGCACCGCACCCTCAAGGCGCGCCATGTGCAGCTCATTGGCATTGGGGGCACCATCGGGACCGTTTTATACGTGCGTCGTCTCTACTCTCAGTCGCTCTCATCATGCCTCTTCTGTCTCTCTCACTCTCACTCCATGGCTCACCTCATCATCACATGCCCAATCTACTCACACTCACACTCACATCATCATCTCAATATACTCACTCACACTTACCTCATCATCTCAATATACTCACTCACTCTCACCTCATCATCTCAATATACTCACTCACTCTCACCTCATCATCTCAATATACTCACTCACTCTCACCTCATCATCTCAATATACTCACTCACTCTCACCTTAGGTCCAAATCGGCAAAGGCCTCATCGCCGGCGGCCCCGCCAGCCTCTTCCTCGCCTTTGCCCTCTGGTGCACCTTTATCCTCGCCGTCACCTTTTGCATGGCCGAAATGGTCACCTACCTGCCCATCTCGTCGCCCTTTATCCGCTTCGCCGGCCGCTACGTCGACGAGGCCTTTGGCTTCGCCGCCGGCTGGAACTTCTTCGTCTTCGAGGCCGCCCTCGTGCCCTTTGAGGTGGTGGCCTGCAACCTCATCATCCGCTACTGGACAGACGCCATCCCCACGGCCGTCGTCATCGTCGCCGTCGTCGTCCTCTACGCCATGATCAACCTGCTCGCCGTGCACTGGTATGGCGAGGCCGAGTTCTGGGCCGCCGTCGGCAAGGTCCTGCTCGCCGTCGGCCTCGTCGTCTTCACCGTCGTCGTCATGCTCGGCGCCAACCCGGCCCACGACCGCTTCGGCTTCCGCTCCTGGCGCGAGCCCGGCGCCTTTGCCGAGCTGTACTACGACGGCGGGCTCGGCCGCTGGCTCGGCTTCCTGCAGTGCCTCATCCTGGCCGCCTTCACCATTGCCGGCCCCGACTACGTCTCCATGGCCGCCGGCGAGGCCGAGAACCCGCGCGCCGTCATGCCGCGCGCCTACAACGCCGTCTTCTACCGCCTCACCGCCTTCTTCGTCCTCGGCGCCCTGTGTGTCGGCATCCTCGTCCCCTACAACGACCCGGTCCTCGCCGCCGCCTTCCGCGACGCCGCCCCCGGCGCCGCCGCCTCGCCCTACGTCGTCGCCATGAACCGCCTCGGCATCCGCGTCCTCCCCCACGTCGTCAACGCCACCGTCCTGACGGCCGCCTTCTCCGCCGGCAACTCGTACGTCTACTGCGCCTCGCGCTCCCTCTACGGCCTGGCCCTCGACGGCAAGGCCCCCAAGCTGCTGACGCGCTGCACCAAGAGGGGCGTCCCCGTCTACTGCGTCGCCTTTGTCCTGCTCTTCGCCCTCTTGGCCTTTTTGCAGCTCGAGTCCAACGCCGCCGTCGTCCTCGCCTGGCTCGTCTCCCTCGTCACCGCCTCCCAGCTCATCAACTACGCCGTCGTCTGCGCCACCTACCTCTGCTTCTACCGCGCCCTCGCCGCCCAGGGCATCAGCCGCGACCTCCTTCCCTACAAGGCGCGCTTCATGCCCTATGCCGCCTGGTACGGCCTCGCCGGCACCCTGACCATGGCCTTTGTGGGGGGGTACACGGTGTTTTTGCCGCTTCCGGGCTTCTGGAAGATACCCGATTTCCTCTTTTCGTGAGTTTTTCGAGCCCGAGACTGTCATGGCCGTTACCTGCCTAACCCACCTCCAGGTACACCATGATTCCCGCCTTTCCCATACTGTACTTTTCCTGGAAGGCGATACACAACACACGCATACACAAGCCCATCGAGGTCGACTTGATCAAAGACTTGGCCGTCATTGAGGCATACGAGCAGCAGTACACGCCCACACCGCCCAAGTGAGCTTCTCCCCCCGATGCCGCCCTTGCACGCCTGCTGACCCTCGACTGCCAAGGCACATTTTCGAAAAGACGCTAGACACGCTGTTTGCGTAGATGGATACCCAATATGCATCAAAGACAAAGGATTGCCGTTTGCTCAAGTTTGGAATATAGAGACATGGAAATGGAAATGCATTAAATACCAAACCCCTGCTTCTCCAAACATTGCAAAGAATATAGAGATGATAAAGCTGAACCACTGCAGTGAAACGCGCCGCCAAGATAGCCCTCCTCGACTCCTCGACTCGATGCTCAACGAAGCTGCTCTTATGGCAACAGCCGAGAACGAGACTGCCGAGCAGCAGCAACTCAAGTGAAAGCGTCCCGGATACAGGATATGTCTGTCGGAAACATCTCTGCCAGCTCGCGTGTCTCGCAAGTGGTGATTCAGTCAGAGGTGGAATGTAGGTGAAATGAGGGCGACCAAGAGTGAAACATTAGCATTCTGTTGCGAGGCCACGGATCTATATATAATGGCTCTCCGATCCTCGGTTTCCAAAAGGGTCTCCATCTCAAAAGGGGACTCCATCTCAAAAGGAGACTCCATCTCTTCGTCTTCACGACCGAGTCTCGTGCCTCACAATGCTCTTCAGCCTCCTCGCCGCCTTGGCCCTCACCAGCCCTCGGGCCCTCGCGCTGGCCGGGCCGACCGACTACAAAAAGCCCTTGTATCCCGCGTGCGGAGGGCACACGGTCAAACCGCTCTCCTGCGACGAGAAGTCAATATGTGTAGACGATCCTCGGAATCCACGCAGCTGCGGCATGGCCTGCGACGTTCCGGGAATCTGCATCCCCAAAAGTGTCCAGACCTGTGAGCATCCTGGCCAAGCATGCTTCAAGGGGCTGCGGTGCTACAAGGATCCTAGGGCAGAGTGCGGTTCGAGGTACGGCAGGTACGGCAGCTCGGGGCACGGCAAGGACAAGTGCAAAGGCATATGCCTTTCTGCGAAGCAAGACTCCTGAGCTCGATCAACTAGCGGCCTAGGGATGAGAGAAGGGCGTGTGGAAGTGATTGAATGGTTATTGTTTCTATCCCAGAGGGAAGGATCCCGAGAGTTGTCGTGTCTACCAGCATCATTTTGTCACCTATTTCAATCTAGCGTTGCCCAAGGCGGCGTTGGCAATGAGTAAAAAGCAACGAGTAAAAACACGAACACTGAACTGCGGTGCCGATGCCCTAAGCTCTCGTTGTGTATAACGCAGGTCGTATGATACGTAGTCATCAACCCCTTACCAGCCCCCTTGAAGCGTGACTGGCTGGTGCTAGGAAAGTGCCATTTATATCGCCTGCATTAGCGGAGCCTTGAAGAAACACATTTCTAGCAGACGACCCAAATTGTCTTTGGCGACTTTGTTGGCTAACCGCCTCTTGGGGCCCCTGATGGTGTCTTGGATTCTTGGAGAGAGCACACCGACAACATGCCTGGCAGTGAGACCAGGCCCCTTGCTGGCGTTCAAAGGTCCTTTGGCGTCTTGGAGGGGCACCAAGGCTACAAGGTCAGCCTGAGGTCAGTGTATAAAGAAAGGGGGCAGTCACAACCCCGTATCAAATTTGGGCATGGTGTCGAGTTTCTCTACGGGAAAATTCTTGACACCCAAACCGCAGCTTCCATGTTGCCTCGCAAGAATCTACCGCTGCGCATTGTGGCTTTATTGCCATTCTGTGCCGCCGTTGACATCATCAGATGTGGAACTCAGGACCCTGGCCGAACCCTCGTCGACATAGTGCGGTCGTTTGCAGGCAATAAGAAATGCATTAAAGCGGCGCCCTACTATAGACCCCCAAAGATTGCCGTCGACACGTACATTCACGTCGTGGTGTCCTCTGAGGACCGGAAGGAGGAACCTCCTGTAAGCACCGTTTTCAGCTCTCCCCTCTTGCAGAACTAACACCCAGTTAGGAGTCGAAACTAAAGGAGCAGATGGACGTGTTGAATCAGGGATATGCACCTACGGGCATGCAATACAGGCTCAGGGGCATCGACAGAACCGTCAACGCCACCTGGTCCAACGGCGACGACCAGGCCAAGATGAAGAAAAGGCTGCGCAAGGGCGACTACAAGACGCTCAACCTCTACTACCTCGAAAGACTGACGGCGCCAGGCTTGCGGCCAAGGGCGATCCTCCTCGGCCATTGCACGTTCCCGTCCACCGTGACGGAGAAATCGGCCGACTTCTTCGACGACGGCTGCCGGATGCTCATCTCGACGCTCCCGGGCGGCGTCATCCCCGCGACGGCGAAGGTCAATTTTGATGGCAAGATTACGGTCCACGAGGTCGGGCACTGGAACGGGCTCTTCCACACGTTCATGGGCGGCTGCGACGAGACGCTGGGCGGGGACTTGATATGCGACACGCCGGCCGAGACGCAAGTCGACAACAGGCCGGCGCCGAAGAGCTCGGGATGTCCCGCGGGCAGGAACACTTGTCGAAACACGACGGGGCCGAGCGTTGCGGGCGCGGATGCCATTCACAACTACATGAATTACTATAACGAGTGGGTTTTGACACGAGAGGTTGGGGGTCTTGACTGACGAACTTGACAGCTCGTGCCTGAACCAATTTACGCCTGGACAAATCCAACATTTGCAAAACATGTGGGCAAAGTTCCGCAAGAACTCCAAAGTGTACTAGAGCACAGCGGGAACGTGGCAAGGTTTGGGGACTCGTGGTATAGAGACTCGTGGTTGGACCGGATATAGGGTAGCTGGTAGCTTAATGCCCCGGGCCGCTCAAGTTGCTCCGGCATCTCGGCCCCGCCGCGGGCAAGCGTCCCTTTTGCATTAGTGCCAGAACTGTAGCGCCCCTGAACGAATCATGCACGCAGGCTCCCCCCTTTTCGGACCCTCCGGCCGCGGGTGAGATGCGGGCTTATAGTTGTTGACGATTGACGATGACGCCTGTACGCAGGATGAGCAGACGACCGCGGAACAGCACGTCATGAACAGTCGAGCCTGCTAGTCTTTGGTGAGCGTCTCGAGACTGTCTCTCGCAGCATGAAACATGGTTCCAGCGTATTGCATACCTCGTCACGGCGCCCTCTGCAGTCCGCCCGCCTCCTGGTGGCTTGGACGCCTCGAATGATGATGACATTGGGGCGGCCCCTGAGCCCCAGAAGACAAGTCGTCTCCCACAACCTTTCCATGCCTCCTCTTCCATGCCGTACGAGCAAACCATGGCGGAGCATCATCACCCGCCCGCCGAGAAGCTTCGCTTCCTCTCCAGTCCGCTGGTCCGCCGCGACGCAGACGGCGACGTGCCGACCTACGAGTCCTATCGCAAGCACCACGCTTGCAAACACCACCGCGACGGCCTCGACGACGAGCTGCCCCGTCTCGAAACGGTCGGTTCGCCCCGCCCCTCCCTGAAGCTGCGTGTTGCTGACGGGCTCCATCAGCACGAAGGGCCCACGCTGCTCGAAATCTTCTTCGACCTCTTCTTCGCCGCCAACTACAATGCCTTTTCCGAAACCCAAAGGGTGACCAACCACGCGCGGTTCAAGGCCTACGTCGGCTACTTCTGGTACGCCTCGCTCCTCGTGTCGAGTGCGACGACCGACTTGTCCTGGTGACGACTGACTTGTTCCGGCCCAAGCCTGCTGTGGTTGACGTGGTTTCTCGTCACCCTCTACGACGTCCGCTATGTGACGGACAGCATCTTCTGTATGTCGGCCGGCCTGGCCATTGGCGAAAAGACTGGCTGATGGACCGCAAGCTCGCCTGACGAGGGCCGTCCATCTGGGCGTCCTGGTCGGCTTCGTCGTCGTGGCGCCCAAGTTTGATCCCTCGGTCCAGCACTCGGACACGATGCGCGCAATGTGTGCGTATGACCCAGTCTGTCGACGCCATTCACGGCTGACCACCATGCCAGCTCTCATCCTCGCCGTCTCCCGCGCCTGCCTGGCCGTCGAGTACGGCGCCACGCTGTGGCATCTGAGGCATTTCAAGCGCGCCCGCCCGCCCATCTACGCGCAAATGGGCCTCCACGTCGTCTCCTCGCTGGTGTACCTGGGCGTGGCCTTTTGCTTCAGAAACGACCAGCGAAACGGCGTCTACATGCTGTGGTATTTCTTCTCGGGCGCCGAGGCCCTCGGCAGTCTCCTGATATCAAACCTGTCGCCCGTCGTCAGCTTCACCAAGACGCACCTGATGAAGCGCATGGCGCTGCTCACCGTCATGATCATGGGAGACGGCATCATCCAGCTGGCAAAGGAAGTCGTCATCATCGTGAGGAATCCAGATGCCTGGGGTAATATTGACACGACGCCACCGCCTGGTTGAAGCTGACGTGTGTCTGCCGAGTAGATTCGACCACGATCGGTCTCGTCACGGCCGCCACCGCCACCATCTTCTTTCTCTTCCTGATATACTTTGACTGGATGCGATCCGGTTACTATCTGCCGGCGCTGCGACAACAGCTGTGGGCGGGCCTGCATCTGCCGCTCCATCTCGCCCTCGTCTTGCACCTGCAAAGCTTCACCCAGTGGCTCATCTGGTCCACCATCTGGAAGCAGGTCCGGCGGCTGACCGACTTTACGGATCCGTCAGAGGACGACTTCCTCCTCAACACCACCAGCGTGGCGGTCCGAGACAGCATCAACGCCTCGGTCCAGGCCTTTCTCCGCGACTACCCCCCCAAGACGCTGGGCATGGTGGAGACCATCAACGACGCCCTCGGCAACCTCACCACGATAGCCGACGCCTTTTGGCCGTCGCTCGCCGAGTACTCCAAGACGGGCAACCTCGAGGGCAGCATTTCGGATCCGAGCAACGCGCAGGGATTCGTCACGTTTGTCGATGCCGTCTTGTATCTGGTGACGACGCTGGGAAACGTCCTGTTCCAGGCGTTTGGCATCGAGATCCAAGGCGAACTCACGGCACAAAAGTCGAGGGCCCAGGAGAAGCTGCAGGGGGGCGCGCTGCAGTTCAAGGTCCACGAGAAGACTTGGGGTCGCTGCCGTCTGGTGGTATGTCGTTGACGCCCCTGGCTCTGATGCCGTATGCTTGCTGACCGGCCAGTTTGCCTATGGATACATCGCGGCCGGCTCGACCATTGCCTTGATGGCCACGCTGGCCGTGGTCGCGCGGACGGCGCCCTTTAAGACGTGGCCCATTGTCCGGTTTGCCCTCGTCTACCTCTTGGCTCTCGGCACCTGCCTGACGGCCTTGTTGTGGTACGACGAGGAGAAGAGCGAGGCCTTTCTTGCGGGCCCCTGGGTTTTGCCCACCATCACCTCTGTTTGGTCCCTGGTCTTGATTGTCACGCACGTCAACGGAGAACGCGGGAGGCGGATGGCGAAGCGATTCAATTTCCGATGACGCCTGGTGCGTGTTGGTTTTTGGTACCAAGTACGAATACGAATACAAAGAACTAAAACGTGTCCTAAAGCGTTGAATCTGATGACAAGCATGTGATGACAAACATCGGACAAACATCTCATGACAACTTGATGACAAACCGCCTCCACAAAGTGAAAAAACCCAATCCATGATCCATGATGCAAGACGCGCTTCGACCCGACGACGAAACCTTTCGCCACTTTTACGAGACGGGCTACCGGCAGTGGCGTCGACTCCATCTAGCAGCAGTCGTCGCATCTCCCTTGGATGTGACGAGACTGGGCATTCAAGATGCCTTTCCTCGACATCCCTCTTTCCCACCACGGTTGGAACTCAACCGCAACTCCTCCAGCGTCTTGCATGCCACCGGAACCTCGACCTGGGAGACTGCCACGGGCGATTGCGACCTGTCTCCCTTGCGGATGAGCTTCGTCTTTGCAGTTACGGCAGCCTATCCCATCACCATCTCGCTTGAATCCAACCACTCAGCCCCGGACCTGTTTACTTCACGAGGCAATCACATCCCGGTTCTCACTCTGGCTTGGGCATATGTCCTTGCTGCACGGTGGACAGAGATTATTCCAGGCGCATCCGTCGAGTATACCGGCCGCTTGGCCACGCCAAGGGACAGGGGCAATGTGTCTCCCCTGGTCATAGACGTCGGCAACGTCGGCCAAGAAGCAGCACGGTGGCGGCAATCTTGGCTCCTGCTGACGGATGGAACGCCTGCATATGGCATCGCGGCCGCCCTCTCAAGTCCCCGTGGTCCGTCAACCTCGAGTCTTGTACAGCCCTGGCTCTGCCTTCATGTTATTCCGCCGTCCTCTCTAGCCCGGCACATGGCGTTGCCGCGTCCTTCTCCTCCGCCGTGGGCTATATCCTCGACTACGCAAGCCATCATCAAGCCCACGACCAGAGCCACGCGGCCTTTGCGGCTGCCTTGCTCCTGCCAGCTCGCCGCAGCATCTCTAAGCGGCTTTGCTGGCCCCTTCCACGACTCTACCACGACCCATCATCTAACCCTCCCACCGAACCGACTGACCCGCCCTAGGGAGCCAACACCCATCAGCTAGACAAGCTACTCACCATAAGTTGCAACACCACAGGGACCATGTCCCTTTTGAGCAGCAGCTTTATTAACCCCGATCTTGCATGCAACGTTTGCGGTGCCTGGATACAAGGCGCCTTTGCCGTTCTCGACACCATATCCACCAAAGAGCCGCATATCCTGGCACGGATGCTCATGCAAAGATGTCCCAATCTAGCTTTCCTTTGGTTAGGGGCCATTCTCGTCGGTCTTCAGCACCACGCCATGAATTGGGCTCGCCCCGTCGCATTTCAACTGGATCTCCATGCGGCGGCTTAGACAGATAGCTCTATTTCCTTTATCCAGAAGCCCGTCTCTAGTCATTCTCCCAACGTCGCGGCAATCCCGCGTTCAGACGAAGCGCGGCTGATGTTTCTATCGCAGGCTAGGAGTCATTGCAACCCCCCTCTTGTTCCGTTCGCGCCGTTTGGTACCATCGCTATCGACGACTGCACCCTCGAGGTTCGGCTTCACGCCCTTTGCCCCGGCCGTCACGGCTTAAGATATGCAGGTTGGGCCTGGGACTGCATGGACAATGCCAGCGTTGCCCAAGACCCGGTTGGGGCTTCTTTCCCTGCCGCGCATGATCCCGCAATGGGTGCCGAGCATGACGACATGGTCGTTTCTTACGACAAGCTTGACCGTGACAGAGACTGTTCCGAGGCCATGACGCGAAACATGTTTAAATGGCTTCGCGAAGCAGACGGTTACCCCGTCGCTGAACGAGATATCCGCACCCATGAGTGGATTGACGATGAATGGACCTCGGATGACGAGAGTGCAGCGCCCGAGGGCCATGGCGGGTCCAACACTGACCGGCGTCTTGGCCCGTGGATCTGCAAGGCAATGACGACGCACTGTCACACAATTTGACAAGTCTCTAGTCTTCAGCCCGACTAACATGCCTGTCAAGGGGGACGCACTCGCCGGTGCGCAGCCACAATGCCTGCCCAAACTGTCTGAATGCTGCCTTATTGCCAAGCACCACTGGTTTCACTGCAAATATCTCGTGTTAACCACATCTATCCCATCTGTCGATCCGAAGGCACGCCTATACAAAGACCTGGTCAGTTTTCAACCACACCGTGTGATGCCGAATCCAAAAGCACATGTACCCGTTGGGAACTAAGGAACAGGGACGAAGGCCCTTAGGTCCCATCGGGTATGCAGAAATCCTTCACATTTGTTAACAAGAACAGCCATATCAACTCCATCACCCTCGACCAAGAGGGCAAAACTCCAAATACTACGCCACATCACCACCACGACCCCATGTACCCCCTTTCAACTCGGGACTGCCAGTCACTCCTCGGGAGCCTTGGTCCTCGTGCTCGAATTCTTTGCCGGCCCGCACTCGAGCACATAACCACGGTCGAGGCGAAGGCACCAATTGGCGTGCTCCACCGCCTCGAGGCGATGCGCAATGGTAATGACGGTGCTATCAGCCAGCTCCTGGCGCAGGATACGCTGCACCTCTGCCGCTGTGCCGCGGTCGATGGAAGCCGTCGCCTCGTCGAGGATGACGAGTCCGCTCCGGCGCAGGACCGCGCGGCCGATGCTCACCAGCTGCCGCTGTCCCTGGCTGAGGTTCTTGCCACCGGCGTCAATGGGTGAGTCGAGGCTCCACGACGGACCGAGCACGCGGTGTATGGCCGCGAGGCACTCTCGGTCCGAAAAGTTTCCCTCTGGATCGAAATTGTCGTGCAGTGTTCCGGGGAAGAGTGTGGGGTCCTGCTGTATAAACGTCAGGCGGCGGCGAAGGACCGCCCGTTTGACCCGAGCCAAGTCGATGCCGCCCACCGTCACGACGCCCTCGCAAGCCGTCTGCGTGACGAGGAGGGCGTTGGCAATGGTCGACTTGCCGGACCCAGTTCTGCCGAGCACAGCGCACGTGGAGCCGCCGGGGATGTTGAAGCTGACCTTTTCCAGCACCGTGGGCAGGCCCTCGTCGTACCGAAACGACACAGAATCAAACTTGACATCGTCGCACGGCCGCGGCCAGTCCTCGGGCGGCTCGTCGTCGCCGGGTGGCTCCTCGGGGATGCGGTTGAGCATGTTGACACGCTCCAGCGACACGGCATCGAGTTGCAACTGGGCAAACTTTTCGCACAGTTGTTGAACACAGGTAATGGCGGTAATGGTCTGCGTCAGGACGAAGCCGACGGCGCTGGCGGGCGTCTCGAACCAGACCATGGCCAAGGTCAAGAGGGCGCGGGTACACGCCGACGACATGCTCAGCCGAAAGTCGAGCCAAAAGTTCATGCTCCAGAAGAAATGGTCCTGCTTCTGAAAATCGTCGACGGCGTCTAGGTGACGGTCGTGAAAATGGCCCTCGACCCTGAGCGCGCGAATCGTCACCAGGCCGTCCTGCATGACGCCAATGTTGGCGATGATGGGCGTCAGGTATCGAGTCTCCATGCGGCGTAGGCAGCGCGACACGGGTGTGTAGATGCGAAACACGTAGACGAAGAGCAGGACGACTGCTCCGAGGATGATGAGCAAAATGGGCTGCTGCGTCGCAATGCCAACGGTGCTCAAGACCAGGGCGATGAGGTGGAAGACAAAGGACTCGAGCGGCGCCATGATTCCGCCGTCGATCATGCCCATGTCGGAGATGAGCCGGTTCTTGAGCTGGCCCGTCGGTGTCGTATCGTGGTAGCGGAACGTGGCCTTGCTCACGCGGTCAACGGCGACGCGGAAGAGGGCCTGCGCCGCGTCGACGCTCACCTTGGCCAGTGTCAGCTGCGCGGCGGCGTACATGACGACCTGACCGGCCGAGAGGCCACCGAGGACGCCAAGCCAGACGCGTGGGTGGTGCTCGGGGTTCGGGAGGTTCCAATAGCGGGCAGATGCGCTTTGCGACTGGAACGCCGTGTGGTGGCCCCAAGACTCGAGGAGCCAGGCCCGGGCAACGTCGCAATATCGCGATGCCCCGTAGAAAAAGGCCAGCATGAGCCACAGGTACAAGCCTCCAGCCTCGACGTAGCTCAAGTACACGGTGAGGGAGACGCTTCCCGTCTCAGCCGGCTCCTCAGGCGCGTCCTGGACCACGGCAACCTCGTCGTCGTGAGCACCGTCGTGTGATGAGTCTGTCTCCGCGGAGTGGGCGGCTTCGGTGAACGCGTGATATGGGTGCTCTAGCTCGGTCCTGATCTGCTCCCGGGACAGGATGCTTGCGTGGCCGTTGTCCATGTCGATGACTTGGTCCGCGATGCGAAGAACCAGGTCGTCCCTGTGAGTGACCATGACAATTGTGCGACCCTTTGCAAGAGGACCCTGGAGGAAGCGGCGAACAATGTTACTGGCCGTATCGTGATCCAGAGCGGCCAGGGGATCGTCGAGGAGAAGGACGCGGCACGGACTATACACGGCTCTGGCGAGGGCCACCCGCGCCTTTTGCCCACCAGAGAGACCGACGCCTCCCTCTTCCAGCTTGGTCTGGTCGCCGTCAGGAAAGACGGCGAGGTCGGGCGCCAGAGCGCATGCCAGGATGACCTGCCGGTACCGGGCGGCATCAAAGTTTTGGTGAAATACGATGCTTTCGCGAATCGTCTGGCTCTGCAGAAAGGGGAGCTGCTGCGCGTACCCAATAGGCTCATTGGGCCGTACAAGGCGGCCTTGGTGCAGCTGCATCTCGTTGAGCGCTGCCAGGAGCAGGCTCGACTTGCCGGAGCCGACCTTGCCCCTGACGATGGTCAGGCCCCGGCCAAACCTGAGGTTCAGACGGTCAAGAACCGTGCTGTCCGTCGATGGCCAGAAAAAGGAGGCATCGTGAAACTCAATGTCGCAGGCGCTGACCGAGTTGAGGCTGCTTTCGTCACGATCCTGCTCGGCCATGAACTTATTCACACGCTCGACAGGAATGGTGGCTTTCCAGTAAGCCGAGATGAGGTCAAAGGCCAGCTTGACGCTCGTCTCAAGCTGGCCAAACAGCTGTAGCGAGGGCCAGATGACGCTGTTGGGGAGGCCTCGGCGCAGGACGAGGGTATACAGACAGATGCTGGCAAGCGGATAGGAGACACCGCCGGCGACGTTGATGGTGGCGATGGCTGCAGTGACGCGGGCAATCTCCAGCCTCTTTCGCATCTCGAAGTCGCGAAACTTGATGATGCGACGGCGCCACGAATCGGTCCAGCCGTTGAGCTTGAGCGCGCGGCTGGCCTCGACAAAGTGAGCGACAGCCTGGGCGCGCTTGTCCGAGTAGGCGGTGCGCTGGCGCTCGAGCTTGATGACGTGGCGGACAAGCAGCGAGCTCATGGTGAGAACGACGGCCATGAGAGCGAAGCCAACGGACGAGGACCAGCCCATGATGTCGACGAGAAAGTACATGGTGACGAGGATCTTGATCGGCTGTGAGATGAGCTTGGGCAGGTCCCAGAACCGCTGCGAGATTTCGTACGTGTCACCTCGAACCAGGTTGACCACCTTTGCGTTGGATGCAGGGGCGGATCTTTGTGGTTGCTGCTGCTGGGCGGTAGGGAGAGACGGCTGCCGGCCGACACAGCACCGGCTCAGGAGGCGTCGGAACCTGCTGGTGACCCGGGACGTCTTATCGGCGGGCCCCGTCTCGGTCACGTCGGATCCAGGAACGGCTCGCGTGAGCAGCTTGCTAAAGAGGCCGATGAAAGTCTCGCCGCGCGACCGCTCATATGCCTTGCGCGAGTACCACGACGAAGTCGTCTTGCAGACTTGGCGCATCGCGTCGAGGGCCAGCATGACCAGACACCAAAAAACGGCTTCTTCGGGCCTCTTCACATCAAGGGCGCGGTAGAGACGGCTGGTAAGGCGAATGGTGAAGACCTCGGTAACCGTGTCGACAATGACAAGGGCGGTGGCAATGAACAGGTCAAGGCCGTTTGCCTGGATAAGGCGCGGAATGAGTTTGCCACGGAGCTCGCGAAAGGCCACGTAGAGGCGCGTGTGCTGGAACTCGAGGGGCAGCTGCCAGACCTCTTCAACGGTAATGTCCTTGTGCCGGCAGATGCGGGCGAGCGGGTAGATCCACGTCATGGCCCAGAAGCGAAACAGGCTCAGGTTGTCCTCGGGGCTGCGGACATGATGCGAAGGGGGCAGCTTAGGATTCCCAATGTTTTGCGTATCCCAGGCCGGGTTGCGCAGGGGCATGAGGCCAATGAAGACGATGGCGGCGCCGGCGAGGACGATGCGGGCGACACGGTACGGATCCAGCGCGCGGAGGGAGTGGTCGAGGAACTGAACAGAATAGGTTGCAAGTCCCGCGGTGAGGATAAACAGATATTGCAGCAGCAGGATCCGCGGTGTCTTGGTCGGCCGCTCAAAGGCGGATACGAGCACGGCCACGAGCCATGGGCAAATCTCAAGCACGGCCACGGGCTGCTTCGGGTTGAGGCAGGCGGGTATCACGGCGAGGACGAGGCCGGCGAGGCAGACGATGCCGAGAAGCAGCGTCCAGTGCGTCCAGGCTTTACGCTGCGCAGGCACGGGGCCTTGTTCCTTGGCAAAGGGCTGAAGCCATGGCGGGGAAAAGGAGAGGATCTTGCGGTGAAGAGCATAGAGAAGCAGAATGGCGACGGACAGGGCGGTCGAGAGGTAGAGGATCGTGGTGTCGGAGCCGATCAGCGAGGCTCCGGACACGACGCGGACACCGCCGAGCCAAGATATCTGGTTCGGCACCTTGAAGGCGACGACAAGTTGGCTCAGGAGGGCGTCGAAAGGGGGCATGATTGCGAGAAGATTGGCCCAGGAAGGCGGGGGGTTGAGACGGAGTATATGGCGTATATGGCGGTATTGAAATCAAAAGGTAAAGCTTGGGAGGTCTTGGCCTTCTCCCTCGAGGTTCCAATATCCAAGTGGAACCGCGCTGGCCATGGACGACGACAAATAAGCGCCGGATGACAGAGATTTCCCGTTGTAAAGAGTCGCGACATGAAAGGGTTGATGACTGGGAGCAAGCCGCAAAGCTTAACGTCGTGTCGGCAGTCTTTTCAAATATCAGCCCCGTGGCCCGTCACGCGTCACAAGGTCGATGCCAACGGTGATGGGTAGCGGCAGCGCGGGCATCGATGCCGCAACTCGAGGCGATGATGATGCGCTTTCACGGCGTTTGGGGTGCCATGTCGCAGAGTTGCCGTCGGTCCGTGAATAGTTGGCAAAGAAGAGAAAGGAGCTGAATGGAGGAGGACCGCAACTGAGCAAGCCGTGGTGGCTGCCGTGGTGGCTGGTCCCAGGCACTAAAGAGCGTCTCTCCGCCACTCTCTCGTTCAGTTCAGCCAGCAGTGGCGCACATGACCATTGAAGTCGGCGTTGAAGGTCGAGACAAGCCTTTCCTCGCAGCTACCAAGGTTTGAGGCGAATCGAGATGGGGAAAGGCTAGATGTTGGCGTTGAAAGTCAAAAAGAGTGGAGAGAGGGTCATCTTTTGACGCGGACGCGGGGGGCTCTGCACGGCTCCGACGGCCGGCGAGCAAGCGCATCGGTCTGGCCCAATCAGGTCCGTCCATGGGTAGTAGTCAAAGCATCGTGGCGGCATTTTGGGGCAGCTTCATGTTCCTTCGGCGGTGGAGTCGGCGGGACTCGAAGGCTTCCCCGCCCGTGTGGCATTGTGCAATGTTCGGTTGGCGATGGTGATGGGGCACGAGCGCCCCGGAGAAAAACGATGCTTGACGAGAGATGGGGGACGATTTACGCGGATCGCGAGGTAGAGAAGATGGATGGATGGTGGTCGATGACCTCAGTCACAGTGATGTGCTAAATCATTATTAATCAGCCAGCAAGAAGTTCGGTCCGACGCGCACGTGACCCACGGGATTACATACGTGACTTCTCCCCTGGTTTTACCTGCTGAGAGATTCCTTCAGACTGTTGTAGTAGGTGTCCCCACCATTAGTCAGCCTTATGCGAGGGGCAGCCATTAGGGCTACCCTCTCGCACAGCTAGCTAGCTTCCTTCCCTCTTTCCTCCTCTATAGCTCTTTATAGCATCGATCTTAGCACCTTATTCGCCTACGCCTATATATATTGCCTAAGACTACGATAGGTTATAAGCTCCGTCGCTTACTTCTATAGCGTAGATAGAGTTATTTATTTATAGTAATATCTACGAATTTTCCCAACCGGAAGAAGTTAAGAAAAAAATTTCGCCGGAATAGTAGACCTCGAGTACGCAGCCGGAATAGCTATAACGACGATTAAGAAGCTAAAAAGGCCCGATAACTACTCCTTATAGTTAATAGATATAGAGCTAACCCTACTTACGCTAGACTTAAAGGAGTATATTAACGGCTCTTTTACCCGACCCGATAGCTAGGTTAGCTAAGTCGGTAAGTCTAATAAATAGAAAGCATAAGATAAATAAGATTTAAGAGCGATTAAGATCTTAATTCTTAGCCTATCCGACGATATTAAAGAATCGCTAATACGGTTTAAATAGACTAATCGGATGTCTTCCTACGCTACGATAGGTTATATCTAAAGGGCTATATTATAGCTTCCTAAATCTACTATTAGAGATACAATAGTCGAATTTTTCCGTTCAAAAGCATAGAATTTTATAACTATTAACGCTTATTTAAAACGGCTAGAATAATGCTAGCGATAGATAACGGCTATCTAGCTATAGACTAGTAAATAAATATACGTCTATACTACTATATATAGACTTAAGTAAGCCTACCTATAGTAGTTCTACGCATAGGAATACGACTATAAAAAAAATAACTTCCTAACGAAGGGAGAAATCGATAAATTCCTATAGAAATAGGCTCTTATCGAGAAGAATATAGTAAAAATGCCTAACGGTAGATAAGTCTTAGTAGCTAATAAGAATAATATCCCGGCTTCCGATCGAGGAAATACTTAAGGCCGGGGATAAAGCCGCGGTAGAGGACGTAGCGGTAGCGGTCGAGGCGGGGCTAATTATAATAATAATACGGAAGAAGGTTCTTCTAATAGAGACCTTATAAAACTTAAGTATAGTTGCCTTAAACCACCCGGTAAAGGTTATACGCCGGAATTCTATTAGACCCTCTACCTAAAGCAAGCCCTAGAATAGAAACGAGACGAGTAGCGTTAATAAGGCATTAATCCCTTTAAGAAGGGAAATTATAGGAATAAGGGATATCCGTTCTTTAGGCACGGTTGCAATCCACGTAATTAAATAGATTACGTATAAGCAACGCTTAAACGGATGCGCTATTAACTATACGATGCATTGTATATATTAAGGACCCCGGTAATAGCGTTACTAACTCGGCCGCCCTTACGATAATTAAGTTATTAACTTAATCGCCCTTATAGGCATAGCCCTAACGTCGTATATAAGGGCTTATAAAGGTCCGGCCTTAGGCCCTATTAATATACGCGTTTATAGGCTATATAAAGGGGCTATTCGTCGCCCCTTTATTAATAGATATATAGACTAGAATCCAACTAGTTTATAACCCCTTTATTTATTTAACTAACTAATACTAATTAGTGATTAAACGATTAATTATAGATTAGTAAGGTAGAAGAGGCAGAGCTTAATCGTCGAAAGTACACGGATCTTTATCCCTAGCGGATTCTATTGCCTATACCTAAAGACGATCCTTTATGCTAAGAATAAAGAACCTACGCGAGTTAAAGCCGACGAAGCTATTATAATACAGCTAGCTCTCGGTAGCCGCCGATAAATTCTTTCCTAGCTTTTATTTAATCCCGTCTCGCTTCGATAAGAAGAAGAGTTATATCGAATAATAGTGCGTCCGTAACGTAAGATAACCTTCGTAACGACCCTCGCGATCCCTTTTAATAACAACGGTATGCTTTATTTAATCACGCTATATCGGACCCTACCGATAACCTTAACGCTCCCGGTCCCGCACCGGAAGCAATAAGACTTAATAATAACCCCCTTCCCGGTTAGCTAGGCGGTATCGGTATCTTCGGGTCTTTCTAAAATAAAACTAATATTTAATTCTAAGAGACAGACGTTACCTATAATAACACTAATAAGAAGGCTATTACAACTTATATAGCCCGGTTTATTATTATTAATGCTAGCACAACCGTTTATAGATACGAACTATTCCTAGACTTCTAAGACTACTTTAACGGGTAGATAAAGGCTATATAGAACTAGGGAGACAGGTATTTTAAGAAAGCCCTTAAATCCTTCTTACGGTCCCGTAGGATCTAGACCGGCGCTTTAAACCTTAGCTTTATAGTATTATTTTTAATGCTCTAGCGATAGTAGATTCCGCCGATTTAGCTAAAGGACGAGCTACTACTAGAATAGTTAAAGTTCTACGATAAGCGAGCCTAAGAGTTCGTAAGGAATACATCGGTTATAGCCCCGGCTGCTATAACTAACCCTCCTTCTCTAGTCGTCTTAAGCACGGCCCTAACGGCACCTCTCACTGCCCTAACCCCGGCTCTTATAGCAACCTTTACGACGGCGCTATCTACGCCCGCAGCCGTCCCCCCTATAGCTCTAACCGCCCCGGCAGTTACATTCGCGCTAGAACCCTCTTTTGCTTTAATAACGTCGATACGTGCTACCTCCGTTAACCCCGGCTTATACCCGCGAGATTAAATGCCCGGTATATTCCCGAACCTATAGACCCTTCCGTTCTAAGATCTATCGGAAACGCTAATAACACTTTACCCGACTTCGTACTAGTTCTCTAAGACCCCTCCGATTAATATAACGGCAAAAGCAGCCTATACGATAGTTCCCCCTTACGACGTTCCGAACGAAGAGATAGACGTAGACCTCCCGCAAAAGTTTATTAAGTTGTAAGATAAAAGCAAAAATTATATAAGAGAGCCCTATAATATTCTTAATAATAAAGTCCGTATTTTTACAGACGTTTATTATATAGTTAAGGCCCGGCCCGGCTATTTCTATACCCTATTTCCCTAGATCCTTACCGGCCGGGCCTAGGACTACTACATCTAGCATATAGAGTAAGATAGCATATTTAGGTAAGCCTACGACCTACTAAAGGCTTACTTTAATACTAAAGTAAACTATTAGCACTATTAAGTAGATTAAAGTACTATAACTTTTAAAAAGCTATAAGTTAAGCATTTAAATAAGACCTAATAGGAAGTCCTATAGACCCTTTTTAATAAGCTATAACGATATTAACGCGCCCTAGGATTTAAGTTCGCTAAAGACCTCCCCCTTCGCACTATATTGCTTAACGCGTGCCGAAACGTCCCGGAATTTAGCTTTACGCTATATAGCCCCTTTAAAACTACGGAAAAGCTATTCTCCGCGCTACGTTCCTCCCTAAAGACCTATCTATTAATATAGGCCGAGAACGGCACATCCGGCACGTTTGTATAATATCGTAACGAGGTAATAAATATAAATAATAAATATAATTTATTAAGCGTATTCTATACCGACCGAAGATATACTAACAACCGCGGCAACGGCCGTAGGTTTAGCGGAAGCAGCGGATAAAGCTACCGTAGCCTTTATAGCGGCGGTAGTAGCTTTAGCAACCGCTAATAGTCGAAGAAATGCTTCGTTTATTAGAAGGAAGGCTACTAGTCGATAAAGCATACCCTATAGGAACGAGCTAGGTCTAAGGCTTAATACCACGCTTAATGCCTACTAACTAATAACCCTAGCATAGGATTTAAGGCCTATCTTACCGAATATAAAGGTAACGAGACTCTATAAGCCGCTATCGAGTAGCGTAACGATAAAGCTAGTAACGACGAAGAACTAACTAAGTAGCAAGCCTTATAGATCCTTTATTAGTAGTCCTTTAACTATTTAATTATAGGCGAAGACGTATAAGGGATAGACTAGTTAAGCGTCCTAGCTACCTAATTTGTCTTCGACCGTTACTTAAAGGACCGCTTTTACGGTATCCTCGTAGACACTAGAGCAGCTATAGTCTCTACGGTAGGTTAAGACTAGTATCTCGCCCTACAACGAGAAGACCTATCTATCGTGCTCGACGAGTCTACCGCCGGCTAAGCCTATATTAAATTCGGCAGCGGCGAGGACGTGCGTTCCCTCGGCTCCGTTGCCCTTAAGACCCCTATTAGCCGTATTACGTTCTACGTCTTAGGAATAACGACCCCCTTCCTCCTTTGCCTAGCTAATATAGATCGCTTAAGCGTATACTTTAATAATACTACCGATACAATTATCGGTCCCGGTGTTAGCGTCCTTATTATTCGCAAATAGGGATATCCTTAGTTCTTCTTTAGTAAGGAAGAGAACGCAATCGCCTTCTTAACTAAAGCCGAGATGCGAACGCTCTACCGCCGTTTTAGCCACCCGGCCGTTAATAGACTTTACTACTTATTAAAATAAGCAGGGCATAACGATATCTTAGTAGAAATACTCGAGGATATTTTAAAATTCTACTATTACTATTAGCTTTACGCACCGGCCCCCTAGAGGTTTAAGTTTATACTAAAGGATAACTAAGAATTTAATTTCAAGGTTATCGTCGATATAATATACCTAAAACTTAGCAATAGCACCCGTCCGGTGCTATACGCGGTCGATATAGCGATATCTTTCTAAAGAGCACGATTCCTCCTATCTATATTAGCTAAGGATATATAAGAAACACTTAGGGCTCTATAGATCGATATATACCTTAGCCCCCCTAACTTTATCCGGCATAACGCGGGCACTAACTTCGCCTTAACCGAGTTTCGCAATAAAGCTCGTATTATAGGTATTACGTATACCTAGATCCCCGTTAAGGCATATTAGTCTATAGGTAAGTTTAAAAGGTACTATAGCCCGCTCTATCGTGCGTTTAAAATAATATACGCCGAAATCGGTAGGATAACGGCCCTTAAATCCGTCCTATAAATAGCTATTAAGGCCGTAAATAACATAGCAGGACCTAACGGCCTTATCCCTATGCTCCTCGTCTTTAGAGCATACCTACGGATAACTTAGGACTCCCCTCCTTCGGCAACTACGGTATAGAGAGCCGCGACTATCTAAAAGGCTATAAAAGCCTTACGGTAGCTCGCCGCCGTACGATAAGTTAAGGATAGCCTATAAGCTCGAAACGGCCCCTTAACCCTTAATACTCTATTACTACCGCTATAGAGTAAAATCCGCGTTTAAAGAGAGAAGCGAGGATAGTAAGGTCTATATAAGATTGCCTTTATTAACGGCTACGACGTTACTATCGAGACCGTTAACGGCCATATAGTCTTCCGGTCTACCTTTATACAGCCGTACTACTATAGTAAAGACGATACCCCGGATCCCCCTACCCTTAATAATATAAATACCCCCTCTAAGGTCGATTCCTTTACTCCGGACGAGATTCCCGAGCTAGACCTTTCCCCCTCTCCGGTATAAGCACTACCGGCTCCGCCGTAGCCCCGCAAACGCGGACGTCCCCTAGGCTTAAGGAATAAGCTAAAGACCGTAACCTTCTATAATTAATTCCTCGTTAAGAAGGAAGAAGATATACTACGGCTATCGACTAAGCTACGTAATAACGGCGTTATTACTACACCTAGCGCCCCTTTTAAAGAATTAGACTAACGGGAGATCGACGATCTCGTAGCCCGTAGGGTGTTTAGCTTCGAATAATACGACGAGTTAATTTATAGGTCTTATCGCTTATTTCGATCCCGAATAGTCCGGGAAGTAAAGGGCCGTAACGTTAAACTATACGAGAAGTCCCGACTAGTAATCTAAGGCTATAGCGATATAGAGAAAAGCTCGCTCCTAACCTATTCGCCTACTATTTAACGTATTAGCTAGCGCTTAATCCTAGCCCTTACCCCCGCCTTACTTCGCCGAGGTATAAGCTTATCCCTACGCGATATTATATAAGCCTATCCCTAAGCTTAGATAGAGCTTAATCGTATAGTATTAGCGGCTCTTCCGATAGAACTCTAAGGCAAGTACCTAAAGGGCACTATTATAAGAGTTATTAGACTATTATATAGGCTTATAGAAGCCGGTATATATTAGTGGAAAACCTACTATAAGCACTATATTAAGAGCCTTAATATAGCTCCCTCTACCTATAACTCGTGCCTTCTAATTACGAATTAAAGACCCGACGACTTTAGCCTCGTCGGAATATAAACCGATAACACCCTAATGCTCGGTTTAGACACCTTCTCGGCCTACGAAGAAAAAGAACTTAAGATAGCTGAATTTCGCGCTAAGCCGAAGGCTTAGATAACCCTAGGGAATGCTATAGACTTTAATAAAGCAAAACTAACGCTCTAAGACGACGTTCTACTCCTATAGCAAAAGGGACAGGCCTTAAGGATCGAGGTAGTTAACTCACGGGCTCGTAATAAAGCCTAGCAGTACCTTAAGCAACGCGCTCGTGCTACGTACGTCGCCTCTATCTATTAGCCTAAGGCCTTATTCGATATCTCCGTAGCAGCCTAGGTCTAAGCCCCCGAAGAGAAGGATTATAACATCCTTAACAAGCGCCTCTAGTAGTAGATCGACTATTAATAACGTAGACTTACGTACCGACTAATTAATCTTAAGACCGCTAAGCTCGTAGTATTTACGGATAGCTTATTCGTAAACAACCGAGACCTTTTGTCTTAGTTAGGCTTCGTTATTACGCTCGTTAATAAGACCGAGCGTACGGATACACACTTTCGGGTTAATAGCAATATTATCTATTAGAGCTCGACGAAGTATAAGCGAGTGACCTATAGCGTTCTTACGAGCGAGATCTACGGCATAGTTAACGGCGTAGACCTTAGCATCTCCTTTATTATAACCCTCCGTATAGTTATAGAACGACTTTAGCTCCTACCGATCCCTCTTATTATATACACTAACTTATACTCCTTCTACGAATGCCTTATTAAGCTCGGCACTATAAAAGAGAAACGCTTAATTATCGATATTATAGCGTTGCGTTAGTCGTATAAGCGACGGGAGATTAAGGAGATTAGGTAGATCTACGGGGAAGATAACCCCGCCGACGCTATAACAAAGGCATCGCTAAATAAGGCCCTTAAACGCGTTATTAATACAAACAGCCTCTCGATTAAGATAGAAGCCTTCGTCCTTCGCCTATAGCGACTAATAGTATTCCTTTTATTCTGCCCCTTTTTATTTATATTTATTAAATATATTTATTAGGTCTTCTACCTAATATATCGTTCTTTCTATCTCCCCTTATTTAGATTATAAACTTACTATTTAGCAACTATAAAGAAAAGTTGCTAGTATAGGAATAAGGGATATCCGTTCTTTAAGCACGGTTGCAATCTACGTAATCAAATAGATTACGTATAGGCAACGCCTAAACGGATGCGCTATTAACTATACGATGCATCGTATGTATTAAGGACCCCGGTGATAGCGTTACTAACTTAGCCGCCCTTGCGATAATTAAGTTATTAACTTAATCGCCCTTATAGGCATAGCCCCGACGTCGTATACAAGGGCTCGCAAAGGTCCGGCCTTAGGCCTTATTAATGTACGCGTTTATAGGCTATATAAAGGGGCTATTCGTCGCCCCTTTGTTAATAGATATATAGACTAAAATCCAACTAGTTTATAACCCCTTTGTTTATTTAACTAACTAATAGAAATACTAATATTATTACCGCTAGCAAACGCGATATTACCCTTTTTACTATACGGTTTAACGATACTATCTTAGCTACGGGATATAAGTCCCTAAGGGATACGGTTATATATAATACCGGCGCTTTAGATATATACTTTAACGATTTAAAGTAGTTTACGACCTTTATTCCTACTCCGGCCTATCGTCTAATATAAGCATTAAACGGTAGTAACCTTTAAGTCCTAGGCTTAAGCACTATATGTATAACGATTAAAGACTTAACTCTTAACCTAACTAACGTTCGCTACTGCCTTAATGCACCCGCAAATTTAATAAGCTCTAAAGTCCTCTAGGATAAGGGCGTCGTGCTAGATAGATTTAACAGCCGACTAGCTTTTTAAGCTATAAGGGAGGCAGTCTATAAGATTACCTAAGAACTTAGCGTTAGCACTATTCGTAATGCTTAGGCTGCGGGTAACCCTACTATTCGAGATAAGCACCCCGACCTCGTCTTTACGGCGTTACCGAAGACCTTAATAAAGGTTAATAGGAAGGTCGATTTTAGGCTTATGCATCGTAGACTTAGACATACGGGTAAGGCTAGAGTCCTTAATACGTGCCGAAAGTTAGGCATTAACGTTAATATAGAAAGCCTTAACGACTTCTTTTATAAGGCCTATTATTTTACAAAAGCCGACTGTATTATTAGCCGGATATCTTTAGTTAAGCTATTATAGTTCTTAGCATACGTCTTCTAGGACTTTATTTAGCACTTACCTACCGGTTTCGGCGGTAAGCAGTATTCGCTATATAGGATCGATATATATATAAGGTTCTATTAGGTTCTATTCGCGGTAAACCGAGGAGAGGCGTACGACTTACTTTATAGTTAGATAAGGCAGGTATAAGCCTGCTCTACGAATAAGTTAGTTTAGTCTATATATTTTAATAACGCGTTAGAGTTTTAGTCGGACGTAATGTTTAAATAGGCTAATAAGGACGGATTTATCCTTCGCTTTAGTGCCCCTTATACTCCTAAGCAGAATAGACTTACTAAACGTGCTAGCCGTACTTTAATAGACCTCGCACGCTATATTTACGCTAATACGAACCTTCCGGCCTTTTTATAGCCGTACTTTATAGAGATAAGCGCCTACGTTAATAATATGCTTCTAACGAGCGCCTATAAGGACGGTAGAGCCCTAATTAAGGTTTTATTTAACGAGATCTATACGCTATACTTATATAGCATTAAGCATATAAAGGCTTAGGGCTATACTACGTTCGTTACTATCCTATACTAGCAGAAGGTCAAAAGTACAAAGATAGCCCTACGAGCTTAGAAAGGTCGCTTAGTAGGCATAGAGGGACTTAACGGGCATATATATAAGGTCTAGCTTCCCGAGAAGAAGATCGTTATACGCGCTTAAGATATCCGCTTTTAAGATAGCAAAGAGTATTAGCGCCCTACTATTAACGACGTTAAATTTAAGGCTACCCTATAGGAGGATAACGATAAAGTCACCTACCTATTCGACATAGGGAAGATTAAAGCCGTAGATAGAAAACGCAATACAAGGCACGACGATAAAGCCGCTTCGCCGCGTAAAGAAGAACTCGACCTATCTACCCTATAGGGGGTGCTTAAGGACCCGAGTTATATCCTAACACCCGATCCGACGCCTACTATAGGGCAATAGCAGCGTTATATTTATTTCGATAAGGAGACTATAAAGCATAAAGACATAGAGGACTTAAATCCGGCTTTTAAGGATAAGGTATCGCTATTTTATCCTCGCCGAACCTCGCGACCCTATTAGACCTACGACTATAACGAGCGGTTAAGATAAGGCTATAGTCGTAGTAGCCGTAATCGCGGTAGCCGTAGGGGCAGTCGTAGTAGCAGCTAAGCTAGGGAGTCATCCGGTTTATAACTCGTAGTATTTCGCGAAAATAACACCTATTATAAGACTAATCCTCCTTAGGTTCTTAGTGTAAAAGCGGCTCTAGCTTTTATATAGCCTAATACGACTCTAAAGAACTAGAAGCAGGCTATAGACTACCCTAACTATAAGAGTCGCTAGTTGCCTGCTATAAGGAAGGAATACCGTAAGCTTAACGATAAAGGGACTTAGATTCTTATTTCCCGCCTAAGAGGCTATTAAGTCCTTCCGGGCCGTTAGGTCTTCCTTAAGAAACACATTGCGGGAGCAGATAGTATTATAAAGGCCCGTTAGTATATTCGCGGGGACCGAGACACTACAAACAGGCCTATTAAAGACGTCTACGCCGCTATAGCATACTAGGCTTCTCTTCGTGTGTTTACTACTCTCGTGGCTTTAGATAACCTCGAATATAAGAAGTTCGACGTAGTTAACGCCTTCCCGTACGCCGAAGTAAGGGAGGAAATTTATGTTAAGCAGCCCTACGGTCTAACTAACGGCACTAGCCGCGTCTATAAGCTGCAATAAGCTTTATATAGGCACGAGGCCGCCCCTCGTTAGTAGTTTAACAAAGTTATTATTAACCTTATTGCTTTAGGCTTCGTTTAGCTAGAGGTAGAATTATGCTTATTTCGTTATAATAATAGCACGCTTTTAATCCTTTACGTCGACGATATATTAATCGTAGTAGCTATACGAGACCTTATTGCGGATAAGGCTCGTTTATTAAGCGGCCTATATAAGATAAAGTAATACGCATTAGGTAAGCACCTCTAATAGGTGCCTACGGGCTAGTATTAGTCCGGGCTCCGGCTAGCTTACTTCCCGTAGGGCAGGCTAAGCTACCTTAAAATTATTATCCTCCTTCTTTCTTATATACCCTTTGCTTAGTGTATCCCTTTCTTACACTAGATTTAGTAGTAATACCTTGCCTTCGTAAGTTTTTTAAGGCCCTTAATAAGCCCTTAATTAAGCGCTTTACGAGTCGCACTAGTAGCGTATTCCGCGTCGCTTTAGAGCGTTTTAGCTCCTTATAAAACCTTCGTCTAGTTACGGATAGTTACCCCGCTATTTTTAGTAAGACCTACGTCTATCCGTAGATAGTAGGCCTAATTACTATCGACTAATATTATCTTAGCGGTCTTAGCGGTTTACGATACTCTTGTCTTTTTCCTCCTAGCACCGCTAGGAGGCCGATAAGCTATATCTTCCTTTTCTCTCTTTTATATTTAGCAGAATTTTCCTATAGTAAACTTAGGTAGTAGAGAATTCTTTTACGTATACTATACGTGCCCTACCCTCGCCTTTACTTTTCGCTATTATCCTCCTCTACCCTCTTTACCTTCTTCTCGTCTTATCTCTCGCAAACCCTTTTATTATAGCTTAAGACTTAGATAATCGCGACCGCGATTGCGTAGGCCGCGAAAGGGAGTCCTCTTTAGAAAATTAGTATCCTAAGCTCCTATCTTATCTTCCTAGTAGAGAGGCAGACTCTTTTCCTCCTCGCTTATATACTAGGCGACGCTAACTAAATCGATACTCCTTTAATTAGGAAGACCTTATAAACGCAATAGTCGACGCTATTCTCGGAAATAACTTATACTTTAAGGTCGTAGGCTAGAGCTTATAATTCTATAAGTTAGTTATAAGCAACCCGACTAAAGTAGTTCTCCGTACCTTTACCGACGGCGACCTCTTATATCTTAAGGACGCTTCCCGCTTAGTCTATCGTCTCGCGATTAGTAATACCGCTTTTCGTCCGCTTTATAATCCTAAGGCTGCCTAAGAGGCCTATCTAGAGATATACGATAAATGGCGAATAATCCTTCGCGATGTCCTAGATAAGCCGGATAACTTCCCTAAAGAAGAGACTCTTTTAATCGAGACTCGCCGTCCTATATCTCTTTGTCGGTCTCCTTCCTTAGTCTCCGCGGACTACGATATACTAGCCGTTTATTCCGGTAGCGAAAATATAGTTATGCCTTAGGCTCGCTCCTTTCACCCGGCGATTATATACTTTACGGAGCGCCCTCTTGCCTAATAAGCTGCTACTACTCCCGTATAAAGGACTTAAAAGCATATTCCTTAGCGTCTAGACCCGGACGACTTAGACGATAGCTATCCTTTTAACTCTAGCGTTAATAGTAGTCTTAACGGCGCTAGTTTCTATTAGAACCGTCGGATTTATCGCGAGGGTATTTATAACTCTTATACTACTTAAGCCTTAGTTATAACATCGGATATATCGGCTGCTAATAAAGCTATAAGGAAACGTCTTAAAAGAGATAACGTCGGGGCTTTTAACCTTAATAAAAGGGACCTTAAGAATCTTAGTCTAATTACCTAGGCGGACGGGAAGAATATCTATACGGACGTCTATCTTTTTTACAAGCGCTTTAAGCTCTATTAGGATAAAGATCCCTACGCTCTTTGCTCTTTCTATATATTGTTTCTAGCCGGGAGTTTGCTTAATTAGTATATAAGCAAGCTAATAGACGAATAACGTTACTAGCTTAGTTACTCCTTACTTAGTACGTTTATAAAAAAGATTACGCGTAGATTTAGCCGACTAAACGTAGAGATTTCGAAAGAGCTTTATAGCACGGAGTATACTATCTTAATATAGAACGTAGGGGAAATTTCCCTAGCCTAGTAGATCTAAAGAAAAGTGTCCTTAGCCTAGCAGCTAGGAATTACTAAGGACTCTTAGGTTATTTAGGCTTTTTACCTACTTATTGCAGTTAGGATCTTAACTCTTCTCTCTCTCCTTACTAAACGCACTACTATTAATAAATAGATCCGTGAAATTAAGTAGCGTCGCCCTTTAATTATAGCTGCCCTCCTTTAATTTATCGTAGACGACTATAGCACTAGTAGATATCGAGGCTTAGACCGCCGCGATAGGCGCGCCGACGACCGACGTAACTATAACTAAGATCGGGATCGAGGCGACCGTCGCCGTAACGACGACCGAGATTATAACCGATATAATAACACTTAAAATCGCGATCGCCGAGACCGGCCGAATAATCGCCGTCGCGACTAAAGTAATCGTCGCCCCGCTCCCTAAAGCGATATATACGGAGAGGATAAAGAGAAGGGTAAGAAAAAAGTGCGCTTTAAGGAGAAATACTAGATAAGCGAGGCACTTGCCTTAAGTAGTAGCGAAGCTAGTAACGAAGCTTCTAACTCTAAATAAAGCATAGTATCGGAGGACTTATGCCCTTCTAAGGTTAACTTTATAAGTTATATAACTACGTTTAATCTCCTATCTAAGGGGGTTTTTAAATACGGTATTTATAATAGATGTTTTCTATTAGCCCTTATATTAGAGAAGTATATCCGCGCTAAGTGCTACGTTACTACGTAGTAGCTCGTCCGCGAAGCTACTACTCTAAAGCCTATAAAGTGCTATAGATATAAGACGGCCTTTCCTTCGCGTAACCTCTTCTTCCGGCATCTAGCGGGTGATAGTTGCACCTAGGTGAGAAAATAGGCAGCTAAGTAGGTAACTATTGCTCCTACAACTATGCCTATTATACCTATTAGCGAAATAGCTACTCCGCCCCCTCTAGCTAAGGATGTCTCTACCGATATAGTATACCTTATTACCTTAGCGCCTCTTACTCTATAGCTTTCGGCAAATACTTCGCTTCTCGACTCCTTATCTATCCTTAAGCTAGTTCCTCTTCTAGTCGCTTAAGACTAGGACGGTATGCCTATCCCTTTCTCTTTTATAAGGATTAAAATTATAGGCTCCTTAGATAGGCAAGAAGTTAAGATCTGCCCTAATACTAAATACGGTCGACCCTTAACCGATCCGGATCTACTATAGAAGCTCCCTTACTCTATTAAGAAGCAGCCTCCTATTATTATTAAGGGAGTCGTAGGAAATATCGTTGTAGATAAGTAGGTAACCTTTTCCTTCTTTATTCGAGGTTTCTACGCGGATAGAATAGAAGCTAGTCTTATAGAGTTTATCTACTCCGCTTAGGTTACTAAGGTAGAAGCCGGTGCCCTTCTTAAGAATGCTTTCCTTAAACCTTACTAAGGAAACGTAGACTTTAGAAAAGACGTTATTCGCTTTAGAACCCTTACGGACTTTAAGGTTCCTTTTAACCTATACCGCCTAGGGCGCGATATAGTACGAAGAGTCTAAGCCGTTCGAAAGACCGTGGTTCCTACTAGCTAGATAATAATCGTCCCCGCTTCTTAAAAGGAAGTCCTTAAAGGGAGAGCTTTTGCCTTCTACTTAGCCTCCGACTTCGCCGCTTATACTATCGTAGACGATAAGACCTTCCCTAGCGTTACCGTTATTAATAGCTCGGATTAAGACCTTATTATCTCTCGTAAACAGCGCTTTAGCTAGATTTTAGAATATTATAATTCCGGTTTCTTCGTCGCTCCTTTTTAGCAGTCGGCCCTTAAAACTCTAATAGTAGCCTCCGCGGCTATAGCGAGTATGCTCCCTTTAGGGCCGCCCGTTAATAAATCGATTGCTCCCGCCGTCGGTAGTATCTTTAACGTTTCGCCTATAGCTATATTCTCTTTTAAAGCTAACGGTTAGGCCCTAGCTATCGCCCCTACGCCCGCTAAAGCTGCCTCCGTCCTATAGTCTGCTTTCCCTACTTCTACTCCTTTCCCTAAGCCGAATGCGGTTCCCTTTTAACCGTAAGTATAGAAGCCTAGGTTATTGCCGGAGCGTATTACTAAGGAAGGCATTTACATTTACGCTAAGGACCCTACTTTTGTCTCTAAGGTAATAAAGCTATTAGCACGCTACCTATCTCTTTAGAAGGATATAGGCATAGCTATAGTAGAACCTAGCTAGGAATTATTAGTCCCGCTTATTTAAGGTTAGTAGAATTAGAAGATCTCGTAGCGACTATATTCGTAAGGCCTTTAGGATCGAGCGATTATTAATAAAACCTTCGATAAGCTTTATTAATAGAAACGCATAGAGTAGACTACTTAGCTAACGCCCTTCGCCGCCTTAGTTTTTATAGTTTAGCATACCTCCCGTAGAGTTACTAAAGGACGCGTAGTGATTAATATACGTAGTATTAATAGGGTTATAGTCCCTAATGCCTACCCGCTCCCTCTTTAAGAAGATATCGTCGTAGAACTCCTTAGGGCGACCTATATTACGGTTGTCGATACGGCTTCTTTCTTCTATTAGTTCGGTGTTCGGCGCACGCATTAGAATAGGTTTATAGTCACTAGTCACCGTGGCCTTAAAAACCTTACCGTAGCGCCTATCGGCTTCCGTAATAGCCCCGCCTACGCCTAACGTTTTATAGACCGCGTTCTACGTCTATATTAGGACTTTTCTCGCGCGTTTATTAACGATATTATTATCTACTTTAAGTCTAAAGCAGCGTATCTTAAGCATCTCTATACTATCTTTTAGCTTTTTATAAAGCTTAACCTTACGATATCGCTTACTAAGAGCTAGATAGGATATCCTTCGGTATATCTATTAGGTTATTATATCGACGCTTTCGGCCTTAGCACCTCTAAGGATCGCATTGCCGCCTTTACGAAGCTCGACTTCCCCGACTCCTTATAGAGCCTAGAATACTACGTCGGTACAGCTAGCTACCTACGGTTAAAGATTCTATACTATGGTTAACTAGTAGAGCCTCTCTAGGCACGGAAAACTGCCCTCCTCGCTGCTAGTCGATAAGTCGGCAAGGTTACGCTTAGGAATCCGAACCGAAGGAAAGCTTTCGCCCGCTCCTCTTCGTATATCCTAACGCAAGCGGAACGTTTAGCCTTTTTAGCACTTTAAGCCGAGATCGCCTCTAGTCGTATACTCTATTATATAAACCCTCGGAAGAAGCTATTCTACTAGACTAATGCCTCTCTTAAAAGAGGATTTAAAGTCGTTTTCTACTATATCTTAGACGATATAGCCTAAAAGCTAGGTTAACCTATCCTAGTGAAAATAATAATGCCGATTTATTTCTTATCCCGCACTCTTACCTAAGCTAAGCGTAGTTACGGCCCCTTAGAGCTAGAAGTAGCCTGCCTTATTTAGGCTACTAAGAAGATACGGATAGTTATTTAGTCCTTTACGCTGCCCTTAGTAGTCCTTACCGACTACTCGGCTACGAAGTAAATCTATAAGAAGAGAACTCTCGACACCTCGAGTATAGACCGTGTAAATAAGCGCTTAGTCGTCGCGTCTATCTACCTCTCTTAATTTCGCCTTAAGATCTACTACCTACCCGGAAAAGACAATCTAGTTCCGGATGCCTTTAGTAGGCTCGCGGCCCCTAAGACTAATGTAATTGCCGAACGATAGCGCCCCGACTATACTACGTTAGACAATATCCTACTCGTTTCCGAAGTAGTTATAGACCCTAAGACAAAGGCCTAATTTATAGCCGGCTACGCCGCGGATTCGCATTTTGCGAAGATTATCGATATGCTTTTAGACGACCCTTCTATAGTTATAGCCCCCGACCTTAGCACGGCTAGCGTCTCTCCTATCGCTCTTACGCCTGCTATTAATATTGCCCCGATCTAGGAGGAACGTAAGGTAGCCCTACTGCGCCTTAAAAAGCGCGGCGTCCCTTTTCTTCTATAAGACTAATTGCTTTATTATAAGGGACGTGATGGTTATCTTCGTCTCTACGTCCCTTCTGCTATAGTCCCGCCTATGTTAGTAGTAGCCTACGATGCGAAAAACTATTTTAGGACTATGCGGATGTTATAGGATCTTAAGCGTTATTTAATTCGAAACCTAACCGCTAAAGTTAAGAAGCACATTGCGGGTTATAAGGCTTATTGCCTAGGCTAGACTAATCGTTAGTAGGCGGTAGGAGCTTATAAGCCTATCTAGGCTCCGGCTTAACCTATGCGTTTAATTAGGATAGACTTTATCACGGATATGCCCGTTACGCCTTTAGCCTCCTCTCCTTAGGCTATTTATAGTTTCGATAGTTTTAATTAATTGCTTACTATAATATGTTTGTCTAGCAAACGTTGCCTTCTAATTCCCGGGAACGCTAAATATACTACTACGGATTAAGGCGCATCCTTTTTAAGGCTCTTCCTCCTAGCGGATTAAGGGATACCGTCTACTATTATTAGTAATCGGGATCGTCGTTTTAACGGCGAAATTTAGCGATCCCTTTAGAAGGCATTTAGGATAAAAATCGCAATAACGACCGCTTATTACCTTTAAGCGGACGGCCTCGCGGAACGACGTAACTAAACTAATACACTAGGCACTAAGAATATGTGTGTAAAGAAGGATAATTCTCTTAGGTAGGCGTAAGCCCCGGGAGCTAGGAATAGCTCCCTACTATCTTATCTATAGCTAATTATATTAGCCCCGGTATATAGCATAGAGGATGCTTTATATATATTAGAATGCCGGCTTAAAAAAGAAAACACTACTGCCTATAGCAGTTATAAATACAATCCTAATTAGGCAATTAAGAGGAATACTCCTATTGCCTAAGTCCTTCCTTTTATTCTTATAAGTTATGCTTATACCTACTAGTGATTATTCCTCTAATTGTTCCTTTTGCTAAGCGGCCTTCTTACTTTATATAGCGTATATAGGAGGGCGACCTTAGAACTCTGTAATGGCTTTAGCAGAGACCTAGTCGGCTTAGACCTATTAGTTATATATAGCAGCCTATCCCTTCTATCGTATAAGGTATTCGGTTATAGGTGACTTCGACCGACCGATGCGACGAATACGGATATCTATTAGGCGTTTGACTTCGTAGTGCTAATCCCCTTCGGTAGGTGCTTCGATATCGCGAGCGGCTTCTATAGGTCTAGGCTCGAGCTCGACGTAATGCCCTTCGTATGCGAGCTTAAGGTGCTAAATAGAAACGACTAGGTAGATTCGGACTTAGCTAAGGAGGTCGAGCTCCGCCGCGAGGTTATTAACTATACGCTTAATAACGAAAGGACCTTCTCGTTGCCGCGACTATTTCTTTAGCGGCTAGCTAGGCTTATAATAGCCCGTATATAGCTTTAGGTAGACCTTATTACTAGCTTTAAGAAGAACCGGCCGGTGTTTTGCGTTATACCGCTGCTTGGCTTTTATAGCTACTAGGTTTATAGCTAGGCTCGCTTATCTACGGGTGACTTCTTATAAGTAGGGCAATTCGTCTATAGTAGTGCCTAAGATATTATCGGCAGCTTCTAACGGTCTACGTATATTAAAGCCGAAGATAGATTTATAGGCGGAGATCTTCGTACTAGCGTTAAATGCCGTATTTAGATTATACTAGAAGGCGGGGATTATTATCTTCTAATCTAGGCTAGGATCCTCGATATAGGATATTCGTAGAGCGGTCTCTACGGTCTAGTTGCGCCGTTCGGTAAGTCCGTTAGCCTATAGGTAGTAGGCAGTAGTTATTGTAATTTTAGTGCTAAATGCGTTTTAAAGGCCTTTTTAAAAGTCGGATGTAAATTTACGATCCCGGTCGCTAATAATAGTTCTTAGTATGCCTTAATTAGAAAGAAGCAACTAATAGGCTAAGCTTTAAGCCTAGTCTTTTATACCGTACTTTGCGTTGCTTAGGATTAGTAAGTATCTCTTACTAGTTAGGTAAGTAACCGTAAGAAGTTAGTTAAAGATATTAAAGCCTAAGATCTGCTATAAGGAGCTTGCTAAAGGTAAGGGCGGTATATCGGTTATAAAGTCTATTGCAATACTCTATATTAGAAGTAGCGGGGGGCGAATAGGCTTATAGCTGCCGGTAAAGGTCTAACGGTCTATTTAGCTAAGGCAATAGGCTTTATAAGCCGCGATATACTTTTTTACCTAACGGGTAACTCCGCGAATTAAGTATATCTCTAGGTCCTTAATTATATAGACGACGCTTAAGTGGTTTTTATCGTTATAGGCTGCTAAGATTATAGATAGGACGAAGGCGTTAGGGATATATAACCGGGTAAAGCCGTCGGGGCTTTTATAGTTTAAAAGCTTATTAACTATAAAGAACGGTATACCGCGGCGCTTAAGCTATGCTTTCGTTCGTGCTATAGAGTTAGCGACTATAGCTCCTTCTAAGGGCGAGGAAAGACTCTTAATAGCGTCCTCGCTATCTACGATTATTTAAAGTATCCGCTTATAGTAAGGGTTATTATCGTAGGCGACGGCGAATTCCTCGCGTTTTTTAAGAGCTATAATAGCCTTAGAGGCTATAAGTATATCGTTAAGTATAGTAAAGTTAGGACGACGATAATTAAGCAGCTAGTCGGATTCCTCGGCTAGTAGGCGACTAAAGGCGTCGGGGATAAAGTTCTTCTTACTAAGGAGGTAATAAACCTTAATATCGTACTTAGAGAGGTAAATTAAGGCTATAACTAAGCGACGGTTAGCTCGGTCTATACTAAAAGTATCGAGGGTCTTCTTAGCGACGATCTACTTAATCGCGGAGTAGTCGGTTAAGACTACAAGCGGAAGGGTTAATAACTGCACTATAGTACGCATTTTCTTCGCAGCTTATATAAGATAGGCGACCTTTAGTTCTAAGGGACTATAGGACTGCTCGGCTCTCGTTAGAGTATAGGAGAGGAAGCAGATAGGTATAATAGCTTTAACTAGAATAAGCTAGCCTAGCTACTAAACGGTGCCGTCGCGGAGATAGAAAAAGACGGCTATAAAGCCTCGCTATAAGGAGGCGTTAATCTAATAGAATAGCCTCTTCTACGGGTCTATATAGTAAATTATACGGCTAGAAGTAATTTCCTTCTAAAGGGAGGCGAAGGAGGAAAGCTCGGCTAGGGTCGGCTAGAACGATATAACTCGCGTATAGGACTTCCGCTTATTAGGGTTCCCGTTCTTAACCTTACTAATTAAGCGACCTTAAGCTAGAAGATTAGTCTTACGATCCTATAGAGGGGCAATAAAGGCGCCGTAGTATAGGATAAGGTTGCGAATATACCTTATAGCGCTAATATAGTGTTTAAAAGCGGCGAGATTATCGGGAAATAAAAGCTTTGCAAAGGCGGTAAGCCTATGCTTCGTAGTGCTTATCCTAAACGCGTCGATACGAAATCTAAGCAACTCTACGGAAGGGTAGCCGATCTAGCTCTTAGTAGGGCTTATAGATAGATTAAGCGATGCGAAGAGCTTAAAGATAGCCTCGAGATATTAAAAGTATTCCTCTTCCGTAGCGGAATAAATAATAATATTATTAATAAACGCGCGGCTATAGCCCTAGTACGGACGGAGAACTCGGTCTATATAGCGTTATACGTACGCTAGGCTATTGCGGAAGCCGATAGGTATAACTATTAAGCGCTTTAGACCTTAATGACTTATAATAGTAAACCTGCCCTAATGCTTAAGTTTAACTTAAAACTAATAGAAGAAGACGGAAGCGTTAATAGCAGTAATAAAATAAGCGCCTAAGAGTTTAGCAATAATAGAGCTTTATAGCGGTAGAAGGTAAGAGTCCGGGATAGTAATACTATTAACGACACGTAGGTTAATAACGACTCGGCCTTTAGTCTCGCCTCGGGCTATACGCTAGACTACGAAGATAGGTACTACGAACGGCGTAAGCTCGTCGGCCTACTCTAAGCGACCCTACTTATAAAGTAGGTTAAATATATCGTCGATAACCTTCCTATCGCGAAGTCCTTATAGGTAAGGCCTTTAAGCGACTCGTTTTTCGTGCTAATTGTCGATTAAAGGGACTATTAATTCCCTTCCGGGTTTTACGACGGCGGTGCCTATATCCCGCTAGACCTAGGAGTATCTCCTAAGAAGCTTCTTAACGCGGCGTACGAAAGAGGGGCTATAGTCGAAAATATAAATACCCTCTTTAGTGTATTTCTCTTATAGCTCCGGTAGGCGCTAAACGTGCGTTTAGTATAGAATACGGCTAGAAAGGGGATCCTCGATTCTATCCGCGGCGTCTATCTTAATAGCTATAGCAGCTGCCGTTACGTTAGTAGCAGCTGCTATAAGGTTCTAGCGAACCTTAGACTACTTAGCGGGTCCTGCTAAAGAAGCTATAACGTAGGCGTAGATAGAGTCGGATAGCGAAGGCGTTAGAGAAGTGCTTAGAATAAGAGCTTTTATAGGTTAAGACGGGGCGGGATTTTATAGGCACTCGAGGACTTCCTAAGTAAGCGGAAACGTGCTCGTAACGTTGACCGATAAATTAATAGAAGAAGTAGTAGTAGCAATAGCGGTTCTTATAGAGGAGGATAGTATAGCAGCGGCTCTAAGAGCAGGCGAAACTACTATAGCTAGCGTTAAAGCCTTTATAGCTGATTTCTAAGACGGGGCGGTAAAATAGCTAGACTCCTAATACTCTTATATCTAGCTAAGCTTCTGCTTACGCTTAATAATAAGGTCGACGTTCGTGCTATTAGTAATAAGGATAGTAGGAAGAGATTTAGCGTCGACGATGCTATAAATAGCATTAGCGTAAGAGGCGAAGAAAGTATAGGCGCGGTCTTTAGGAAGTTCTTTCTAAAAGGCAGGGACTATAAGGGTAGTGCCGGGTAGTATAATAGTCTTTTAGACGGCTTAAATACGGCGAATAACTTCGCGGGGTTATTTATAGATATCGAATAGGATTTTAAACCCGTCGAGCACTCTAATATAAATAACCTCTTTATTATAATTAAGGGATCCTCGGTATAGCTTAAGGAAGGCATTGCTAAGAAATACGCCGGCTTTTACTTTAAAGACTTAGGCGGAGTAAGTGAATTTAGCTATAGCTGCTTAAGCTATCGGGCTAGCTATAGTGCTACGCGCGTAGAAGGAGAACGTGGCCTAGTCCTCGTAAAAAAAGCGACCGTTAACTCTATTAATAGTAACGGGAGGCTTCTTCTCGACGGTATAGTTAAGAGTCTAAAGAAGGTCGTAATTAATTATAGGCTTGCTATAGCTAGAGTTAAGGCAAACTTAGACTTCCTGCCTACCGGGTTAGGTAAAGACCTTAATCCTTATATAGGAGTATAAGTGCGGCGGGGAATCTTAATCCTATTAGGGCTCCTCGGCTTTAGCTTCTAAGACATAATCTAGTCGGGGTGCCGTAGTAGGCGCTATATGAAAAACAGGCTCCTTAATAATAGGTGCGGGAAGAATAGGCTTTAATACGACGGGGGAATTAGGCTTAGTAGGAATAGAGTCGACGATATTCCCTATAGGAATAGTAGGAGTAGAAGGGGTCTTCTTATACCTAAGATAGAGATAAGAGAAGAGTACGTTATAAGAAAGAAAAAAGGCCTTATAAACCTTATAGGTTAAAGGCTTAAGCACGCGCTCTTTACTATAGAGCTATTGCTTAGATACGCAGTAGTTAGCGTATATATGCTCCTTAAGTATAGAGGCGAGGGCGAAAGTACGGTCGTAAGTGCTGTATTTAAACTTACCGGCCCGTTCGGTAGGGTAGCGAGAGTTTATATAGCCTACGAAGTTAGCTTCCGAAGAGGCGTAAGAGGACGCGTCGTCCTAAGAGTCGTTTAAGTATAGCTCGTTACTAGCTTTATCGCCGCTAGGAGTAGTCTTTTTATCGCTTTAATATTTCGACTTAAAGCGTACTTTCTTATTATTATTATTACCCTTATATTTACCTTAGCGGTATTCCGTTCGGTTATCTCGTCGGTCGTCCCGGCGAGGGTAACGCTTATCGCGGCGTAGCGGGCGTAAGATTAATTAGTTACGGTTATCCCTTAAGCTTCGTCCCTTAGGGCTACGGTTACGATTATAACCTCGATCCCGATCCTAGCGGTTAGTCTATTAGTAGTTATTGCCTTAGTTACCTTAACGATAGTTATCGCGACAATTATTACGACGGCTACGATTACGGTTACCCTAACGGTAACTATTATTATAGCGATAGTTATCCTAACGATAGTTATTATCCTAATAGGAAAAGCTACCGCAGTGAGAATAGTCTTAGTCTCTAAAGATATATAGCTTAAGGGAGGCTATAATAAGGGGCTTCTTAATAATACGAATCTATTTATCGATCGGGGTCTTCTTTATAAGAATAAGAAGAAGCGAGGAGATCTAAACGGCAATAAGAGGATAGATAGCCTTAATAATTTAGGCATCCTTGCCTATCTTAAGTTAGCGGGCGAGTGAAACCTTTCTCTAGATCTACTACGCGAGAGTAATAGAGCTAGAGGACTATATAGATATAGTATACCTTTCCCTATAAAGTTCCTTTAAGACGTCGGCGTTAAGACGCTTAAAACGCTTAGTTAAGAACTTATAGAAGGTTCTAAGAGGGGAGGAATTAAGGATATCGCGTTATTCCGCTATAAGCTTACTTATATACTATATAAGAGCTCCTCTTACTAAGAAGGAGAGGTAATATAGGTAAAGGACGAATAGATCCTCGTCTTAATAAATCCTTAGACGCTTTATAAAGAGATAGACGTCTATATAGATATTCTTTCTATCGCTAAGAGCGATAATGCCTAGGTTCTTCGGATTATATTTATTTAGGTTAAAAGTACTAATATTATCCTATTTAAGGCGTTTAGTACTAGCCTCGTCGTTATAGGCCGAGGAGGAGGTATAACTCGCCTCGCGGTGCCTACGCGGGTTTAGATAGGACTTTAGAGGGCGGCGGATAAAACTATTATTAAACCTAGACGAATCGTTATTATTATTATCTAAATCCTTCTATCGACGGGAGTAAAAGGCCTAAGAGTACTTAGATAACTTAGACTAAAGAGAGTAATATAGAACCTAAGGTTGCTCCTTAGGGTAATACTGCTATTTAATAGAGCGCTGCTTAGATAAGCGAAGTATTCCTTATAGACGAAGAGGAGGCTATTCCTTTAATTAACCGTTAGAAGGGTCTCCGTCGATTATTTACGGGTTAAGAGGCACGGCTTAGACTAGCGGATATACTAGAGTTATTATAGCGTAGAGAGGAGTCTTATTATCGGGAAGCTCGCTTATAAAACAAAGATACGAGCGAATTCCCTTTCGCTAAGTATCGGCGTGCTATAGATGCTTTTCCTTTACGGACGGAAGATTTAAGATATTAAAGATAATCTCCGACTTAGAGGCTAAAGAGCCTAAGAGAATACGGGCTTGCTTTATATATATTACGTCTATATTAGTAAAGGTCTTAATAACCCTTTCCGTAGGTAGTGTCTTAATTAACTTAGAGTAGCAGACGGCTTATTTTAATAGGTTATTGCAATCTCTATCCTCTATAGCTAGTATAGTAGACTGCTTGCGTAGCACCTTAGTCTCTAAGGATAAGCGAGGACGACGGCGGGCGGGAGGAGGAGGATCTTTATAATTACTCTTAGAGTCCTTAGAGGGAGCGGCGCTATAAATACTATCCGGCGGGGCATATTCTTATGTCGGTAAGCGAGGGTAGGAGTCGTCTAAGCGAGATACGGACGCTATAGCTTAACGGGCTTCTTCGTCCCTAGCTATAGTAATAATAGCTTAAATAAAACGAGGGAAGAAGGCGAAGAGGTCGATAGATAGAGAAGAGGAGGGATTGCGAAGAAAGAAGAGTTATAGGAGAAGAGAAAAGTCTATAGTAGGAGGTATAAGGTGTTTTAATTTTAGCGTAGGAACGGGTACGCGTAGGAAATCGAAAACATAGAGAGAAAATTTTTCCTTACGGCTAATTGCGTAAGGACTTAAGAATAGAGAACTAAGCAGTAAGCCCTAGTTCTAATAATGCTTAGAAAGGCGAGCCTCGTCGGATCCTAAGGCTTATATTAGAGGTTATATAGGCGTGCTAGCTAAGGTTGTATAAACTAGTTATACTATAGGTATCGGGAGCCTTTAAGCGGCTTTTAACGAATAGTAAGAGCTTTAAGAAGCTTTTAGCAAACGTATCGTAGTAGAGCGAAGCTCTAGAGATAGGAAGGGCGTTCCTAATAGTAGCTTTAAGGCAGAAGGTATAGAATTGCTATTAATTTAATACACTAGGCACTAAGAATATATGTATAAAGAAGGATAATTCTCTTAGGTAGGCGTAAGCCCCGGGAGCTAGGAATAGCTCCCTGCTATCTTATCTATAGCTAATTGCTCCCTGCTATCTTATCTATAGCTAATTGCTCCCTGCTATCTTATCTATAGCTAATTACATTAGCCCTAGTATATAGCATAGAGGATGCTTTATATATATTATAAACGGTCGAGATTGCTATTCGTATAGCTTATATCGAGGATCTTAATCTCGATTAAAAGCTATTGCTTCCTAGTCTTTAATAGAACCTTAACTTAGCATTTAACGCGGGAACCCGGATATTAGCCTATAACTATCTTTTTAGCCACGGCCTCCGATCTCCGCTTAAGGCTAATAACCTAGCCGCTGCCGATAATATGCTATACCTTTGTGAAATAGTGCGACAATAGGCTAGTCTAGCGATAGACCTCGCAGCAATACGTGCTAAACGCCGATACGATAGTAAATATCGCTAAGTCGTCTTTTTAGCCGGTGATAAGGTATATTTAAAGCTATACTATAGATATTACGAGCCGACTTAACCCTCGAAAAAATAGTCTCGGTAGCATAAAGGACCCTTTTAGGTTATCCGAATAGTAAACGACCTCGCCGCGGAACTCGAGCTCCTACCGTAGATTAAAGTCTATCCTATAATCTCCGTTAAGCATCTCCGACTAGCCTACGACGGCTGTTTTAAGGAAGATAAGCTAGGCGTAGTCGAAGCAGCCTAGGATCTTACCGATGCCCTACGGGAGGGCGATTAGCACTACGAGGTTAAACGAATTATAAAAATACGGTAACGCTTTATAGGCCGCTCTAAGAATTTAGTGACTAAATATTAGGTGCGGTAGAAAGGCTAGGGTATAGCCTGCGACTAGTAGGTGCCCGCCGGTTCGGTCTCGTAGGAAGCTATCGATGCTTTCTCTACTAAGCGCGTTACGCGCTTAGCCGTAAATGCCCCTTAACGCGGCCCTCCGAAGGAATTTATCTAGGACGTATAGTTAAGATTAGAACATATAACTTATAGGCATAGATGCGAATAAACGCGAGTTAAAGGATTAATTACGCTATTATTATACGTTAGTTTTTTATGCTACTAAGGACAGTAGGGTTTTCCTTTTCGGGCCCCTATTATAATGCGTATTAGGTAGGCACCTCTAATAGGTGCCTACGGGCTAGCATTAGTCCGGGCTCCGGCTAGCCTACTTCCCGTAGGGTAGGCTAGGCTACCTTAAAATCATTATATTTCTTCTTTCTTATACACCCTTTGCCTAGTGCATGCCTTTCTTACACTATAAAGAGTCTTAAGGAGCCGACCGAGTTCCTAGGACTAGAAATAGACCGGGATCGCGTTAACCGGACGATTCGCCTACATTAGATAAGATTCGCGATAAAGATCCTTAAGGAGTTCGGCAGCGATATCGAGAATACGGCAATAACGCCGTAGCCGCTAAAGACCGTTATCCTAGCGGATTAGAAACAACAATAGTCGGTAATGCCCTTTAAGGAGTAGCTTTAAAGAACTAGCAGCCTAAACTAGCTAGCGATAGGAATAAGGCCAGACTTATTATATACGGTAAATAAGTTGTCGGAGGCGAATTATAACCCGGCTATAACGTATATAGCTATCCTAAAGCATTTATTGCGTTATCTTAAAGGATCTTTAAACCTAGGCATTATGCTTAGCGGCCGTTATTCGACTAACGATCTAAAGCTACGCGTTTATGCCGACGCCTCTTTTGCTAACGACCTTTAAACCCGATGCTCTATAGCCGGGTATATAGTCTTCTTAGCCGATAGGCCGATCTTTTAGCGGTCGAAACGATAAACGTTAGTAATAACCTCGTCTACTAAGGCCGAATTTATTAACCTTACGCCGGCGGGCATAACAGCTATATAGTAAGCAAAGCTATTATATAATATAGGCTACCTATAGCCTACGCCGATAATTATATATACCGATAGTTAGAATGCGAGATTAGCTATTCTTAATAAGGCGAATATAGGCCGTACGATGTATATTAATCGCTATTTTAAGTAGATCGTTTAGCATACGGCGATAGGCTATTTTTAGCTTTATTAGGTCCGCATTAATAAGATAATTGCTAACGGCTTAACGAAGCCGCTTTTACGTATAGGCTACGAGAAGTTTAAGCACTAGCTTAAGCTATAACGCTACGTTTATTAATAGATTTCCCGATTAGGAAAGCATTTAAGGATAGAAGCCTAGTTAGGCAATTAGAAGGGCAGAAAGCCCTACGAATAAGCGACCGATAAATTATAGAGGAAAAGGCTATAGAATATAGCTTTAAGCCGTATTATTATTAGCCTTATTAGGCTATTCGGCTAAGGGGAGGTATTATAGTAGGTGTCCTTACTATTAGTTAGCCTTATGCGAGGGGCAGCTATTAGGGCTACCCTCTCGCATAGCTAGCTAGCTTCCTTCCCTCTTTCCTCCTCTATAGCTCTTTATAGCATCGATCTTAGCACCTTATTCGCCTACGCCTATGTGCATTGCCTAAGACCACGATACAGACAGCTAGGCAAGAAGAGGCAAAGCTCGATCGTTAATAGTGCAAGGACCGTTGCCTTTAGTAGTACTATAATCACTAAGAGACGATCCTTTGGCCCCGATAGTTCTTCCCAGCTATCCTTTAATCCCGTCTCGCTTTTAGGTGGAAGAAGAGTTACGTCGATTGATAGTTGTCAGATCCGCGGGTAAAGGGATCACATGCAGGATCACGTGCGGGATCACGGACGGGAAATTAGGCTAAGAGACCCCTTAAATAAGGTCTCGAGGCAGCCCCTTTTCGGGCACAATAAGCATTATCATCTTTATCATTAATATACTGCTTTCAGCGGCATCACAGCCGCTGCAGCGCCCTCACGGCCGCTATAACACATATCTCTCGCATCCTCATTTAGTAGGCCGCAGATCGAAGATCTAACAATTAAGAGTCTCAGTCTTCTAGCCAAGCTACTAAGAGAAGCCACCATTCAACCATTAGGCCCCCTTTAAACCGCGAGAAAAGCCTAGCTAATCATGCTTGGCAAGAGGACTAGATTCCTCTCGCATCGAAAGAAACAAGCCCGCGAGAACCACCTCGCGGCACCTCATCGAAACAAAGCCCGCGAGAACCACCTCGCGGCACCTTATCGAAACAAGCCCGCGAGAACCATCCTCGCGGCACCACATCGAAAAAGCCCGCAAGACTCGCGGCACTAATACATCGAGAAAGCCCGCAAGACTCGCGGCACCAATACATCGAAAAAGCCCGCAAGACTCGCGGCACCAATACATCGAGAAAGCCCGCAAGACTCGCGGCACCAATACATCGAAAAAGCCCGCAAGACTCGCGGCACTAATACATCGAAAAAGCCCGCACCAAGCGGCACCAATACATCGAAAGAAAGCCCGCACTAAGTGGCACTAATACATCGAAAGAAAGCCCGCAAGAGACCACCTCGCGGCACTAGAAAGAACAAGACACACATCCTGCTACTAGCAGAGGCGAGAGGGTGATTCCCTCGTTAGCCAGCCAAACACACATCCTGCTACTAGCAGAGGCGAGAGGGTAATTCCCTCGTTAGCCAGCCAAGACACATACTGCTTTTAGCAGAGGCGAGAGGGTGATTCCCTCGTTAGCCAGCCAAGCAACAAGCCCACATCAAGGAGCAAACCCCTCCGTGGCATCAAACAAGCCCGCATTAAGGAGTCAACCACTCCGTGGCATCGAACAATAAGCCCACAATCAAGGAGTCAACCCCTCCGTGGCATTAGTCCGTACGATCAGGAGCAAACCCCTCCGCGGCATTAAGTCCACTCGATTAAGGAGCAAACCCCTCCGTGGCATTAAACAAACAAGACTATATAAGCCATTCGCGGCGGGCGGTAGAGACCCCTCGTCCGCACACTTAGATAAGACACAAGCTATTAGCTTATAAGCTAAGAGCTCGCGGCGGCGGGAGGAAGACTCCCTCGTCGCGTACACTCACACGAGCTAATAGCTCTCGACGAGCTAATAGCTCGCGGCGGCGGGAAGAAAAGAGAAGAAGACTCTTTCGTCGTCGCTAGCAAACACACATTCGCGGCGGCGAGAGGAGAAGAGAAAGACTCTCTCGTCGCAGCACGCAGCAGTCGCGGCGGCGGGAAGAGAAGAAGACTCTTTCGTCGTTGCGGCAAGCGCTCGCGGCGGCGGGAAGAGAAGAAGAAAACTCTTTCGTCGTCGTAGCAAAAACACGATCGCGGCGACGGGAGGAAGACTCCCTCGTCCGCGCACTTATCTAACACACGAGCTAATAGCTCTCGACCGAGCTAATAGATCGCGGCGGCGGGAGGAAGACTCTCTCGTCGCAGCACACACACATTTCGCGACGGCGAGAGGAGAAGAGAAAGACTCGCTCGTCGCAGCACGCAGCAGTCGCGGCGGCGGAAGAGAAGACTCTTTCGTCATCACGGCAAGCGCTCGCGGCGGCGGGAAGAGAAGAGAAGACTCCTTCGTCGTCGCGGCAAATAGCTCTCGCAGCAAACAAACACAACGCGGCGGGAGGAAGACTCTCTCGTCCGCACATTTATCTAACGCACAAGCTAATAGCTCTCGACGAGCTAATAGCTCGCGGCGGCGGAAAGAAGGAAAAGTCCCTTTCCCTCGTCGCAGCATACTTATTCAAGCCAGCAGCAATCGCGGCAAAGACAACATCGCGGCGGGAGGAAGACTCTCTCGTCGCAGCATCACACGAGTAAATAGCTCTCACGGCGAGCGGCAGAGTCCCTCGTCGCACTCATTCGAGCAAGCAGCTCTCGAGCAAAACGGCTCTCGAGCAAGCAGCTCTCACGGCGAGAGGTAGAGTTCCTCGTCGCAGCGAGCGGCAGAGTCCTTCGTCGCAGCGAGCGGTAGAGTCCCTCGTCGCAGCAAGACGAAAGACTACCCTCGTCACAAATAGCTCTCGAGCAAACGACACTTAAGCAAGAACAACGCGGCGAGCGGAAGACTCCCTCGTTACGCACACTCATGCGAGGCAAGCAGCTCTCGAGCAAGCAGCTCTCGAGCAAGCAGCTCTTACAGCGAGCGGCAAAGTCCCTCATCGCAGCGAGTAGTAGAGTCCCTCTCCCTCGTGCATACCTACTCATTTAAGCAAATAGCTCTCGCGGCATCGTCCGCATCACTCAATCAACAACTTAAGCAAGCAGCTCTCGCGGCTTCGTCCGCATCACTCAATCAACAACTCGAGCAAGCAGCTCACGCGGCGTCGGAAAACTCCCTCGCCCGCACCTATTACGGCATTCGTCCGCATCATACGGCCACACGAGCCTCGACTCCATCCACGAGCCCACGGCCATACGAGCCTCGACTTCATCTACGAGCCTCGGCCATACGAGCCTCGACTTCATCCACGAGCCTCGGCTACACGAGCCTCGGCAACATAGAGCCCTCGGCAACACAAAGCCTCGGCCACACACACGAGCCCTCGGGAACACAACCCTCAGCCACACACACGAACTACGGCCACATAAAGCCCTCGGGAACACAACCCTCGGCCACACACACATAGAGCCCTCGGGAACAAAGCCCTCGTCCGCCCGCACACTCTAATAAACCACACGAACCTTCCGAAGCGATCGACCAATACAATACAGGAGGAATAGAAGGAATAAGGCGTGTTGTTGCCGCTAAAGGCGCACACAGCAGCGTAAAGGCATAAAATGCCGAGTTGCAATTACTACTACGAAGTATGGTCGGTCGTAAGGAGGACCCGGAAGAATACGATAATCCGCCCCGATTGATGGATTGAACATTGGCAAAAGACCCCGGATTTGAGCTATTTGAGCTCTTTGGTCTAGCTTCCCTCGCATTGCGATCGAAGCTGAAGGGGTGTGTCAGATCCGCGGGTAAAGGGATCACATGCAGGATCACGTGCGGGATCACGGACGGGAAATTAGGCCAAGAGACCCCTTAAATAAGGTCTCGAGGCAGCCCCTTTTCGGGCATAATAAGCATCATCATCTTCATCATCAATATACTGCTTTCAGCGGCATCACAGCCGCTGCAGCGCCCTCACGGCCGCTATAACACACATCTCTCGCATCCTCATTTAGTAGGCCGCAGATCGAAGATCTGACAATAGTGCGTCCACAACGCCGACCGTATCGCGAAGACCCTCGCGATCCCACGAGAATACAGTCCGCTTGCTGCCTTAAACCCGCCGCAAACACAAAGCCGCCAGTTGCTTCAAGATGGTTCAAGCCCCCGCCTTTCCAATTCACATTTGGAAAGAGCTCCAGAGAGCGCAATGCGGCATCATCAGGAACTTCAACGGCACGCCAACTTCATCGGCATCGTCAAGGACTTCAACGCCGCCACCGCAGCCCTTGGCCACTCGTTGCATCACTAGGCCCCTTTTCCTTCCCAACGCTCGTTACCTCGAATTCCCCCTGCTTTCTGCGCTCTTGGCAACACTCTTGGCAGCCCACAACTCGTTGCGTTACTTTTCGCCCTGCGCCCTTAGCAGCCGCCCCGACGACCCTTGCACTAAGAATCCCTCTTTCCCTTTGTTCGTTGCGTACCTCTACTTAGTGGGAAAACCGGGCTGTTATAAAGAACTGACAGTGTGGGAACAAGGGATATACGCATTGTTGATGTGGTTGCGCGCACGTGACCCACGGGATTACGTGCACGCACGCAACGAGGCCACATCTCCACGAGGCCTTCCCCTCTTCCTTGGCTAGATCATGGATTTTACAGCAACAACTTGACGAATCAATCCGGCTAGTCACCGTCATTCGAGCCTTACCAACAGTCCGCTTTATTCCGTCCCGTTACTCTCCCGAGGATTGCCCCGACGAGTCCACCGAGTCCGAGTCTACTCAGGCCTCACATCACAAGCACCCCCCCGAGAACCGCACCGGCCAGCAGAGCAACAGCGCCTCCATTGAATCCAGAGCCCGTCACCGACCATGGCCCGAGGGCCGAGGCCGCGCCGCTGCTCGCTGCTGCCGAAGCCGAAGACTGCGTCGGTGTCGACGAGGAGCTCGCAGCGCCGCCCAGGAGCGCCGTCAGCTTGGCGTCGTCGGTGAACGAGGCCTTGACCGACGACGCGTTTCTGCACTCGGACGGAGGCTCCCCCGTGCCATTGACAAAGTTGACGGCTATGCACTGACACCATGTTAGCTCGAGTGTCTACGAGGCATTCGACCGACACGACGACGCTCTCTCTACAGGTGCTTCGGGGCCCTCACCTGGTACAGCAGGCCATCGACGGCAGACGAGACGACGCCAACGACGCCCCGTTTCCCCACAAAGTCGGACGGCGCCGTGACGCGAGGCTGGCAAAAGTCGCCAAGGCCGCTCTGCATGACGACGGGGAACAGCTGCTGCCAGCCCGACTCGGCCTTTTGGTCCGTCGTGGCGCGAAAGAGCCAGTTGCACTGCTGGTGCGTCATTCTCATGGCCAGGGCTTCTCCGTTCACGTGGAAGTCGACGACCTTGTTGGAGCCAAAGTCGGGCGTGAAGCCGCCGCACGGTGCCTTGTCCTCCTTGTCGTCGGAGAAGCCAATCGACTTGGGGGAGCGCATCTCGAAGTGGGCGGCGCCGAGGCCGAAGCAGAGGGCCGCGAGGGCCACGAGGCACTTGACCATGTTGTCTGTCGCTTGTCTGTGTTGTCGTTGTCGAGACGGAGCTGGCGGCGTGCGGAGAAGAGAGACAAACGGAGACGATTGTGTCCGGGCGGGTGAGAGGAAGCGGAAAGGGGGAAGCGGAAATCGGGTGGGTGTGCCGGGCGGACGGCTTTTGTGTGCCGCAGCAGGTCTGACATGGGCGGAGCTGGCCAACGTTGCCCACATTGGGCCATGATACATACATACATACATTGTATGTACATACACCTCGGGGCAAAGCTCCCAACGGGTAAACGGGGAAGCATCACCAGGCGTTGTGCCACGTTTTGGAGCTCGCTCGTGTGCTAACATGGACAGGGACAGACATCAAGGTGCCGAGGTACATACGTACGTACAGTCAGTGCGTGGTGGACCGTCCAATCAGACGACCATGGAGTGAGTGTGTTTGAGCAAGTTTATCAGTTTATCCGCCAATATAGAGTCTCACCAAGTACACCAAGTACTTCGTACGAATACGAATACTAATCGCAAAAGGTCGGGGGAATGACCCCTTTCGTCCACTCACGCACAATCACCGTCAGTCCTAGACTCGTCCTATCTTTCTCTTTCTGCCTCGGCAGGCCAACGTCCAACGTCCTCCTCACCGTGTCGTATGGTGGTACAGACGGTCACGCCTTGGGCTGATACGACGGCAAACATCAAACAATAGCTCATCTCCTGTGAGCAGATGCTGCTGTCCAGACTCTTTACCACGAGCGGCAGCAGTCGTCGGCCATGGACATGGGACACACGCACGGCGCTGCCGGCATCAACTCGGCCTCGAACCGTGCCTTTGCGCGCGACTACTGGTACATAGCCATTGGCATCACCGGCCTCGTCGTGGCTGTCCGAGCCGTCAACTACATTGGCGCCGTCCAGAGGTATGTCTTGCGTCGTGAGAATGGCTTCATGGCCCACGGGCACCCCCCCGTCTAGACACTCCGTCTAGATGCCGGCCCCCGTTCATGGCAACTCGCCTTCTCCCAGCTTTGCTTGCAAGCTCTAACACTCGGTCCCGCCAGACAAAAGGCATGCGGTGATCCGTCCGTCGCCCACGCCACCTGCACCCGCCCAGACGGCCGACTCGGCCAAGCCTGGGCCACCACGACGGCCCTCGTCCGCGAGACATGCCACCCGCAGCTCCTCGTCACGGCCCGAGGCCTCGCCTGGGCCACGCCCCCGCCGCTGGGCCGCGTGCTCGTCGTGCTCGGCTACTGGGCCGTCGTCGTCTACATGATGAGCAGCGAGGCCATCCTCGACGACGCCTACTACTGGGAGCGCATCGGCTACCGCAACGCCTGGGTCTCGCTGATGCAGCTGCCGCTCCTCTACCTGCTCGCCATCAAGTGCAACCCGGTGGGCTGGCTCGTCGGCGTCGGCCACGAGCGCCTCAACTGGCTGCACCGCTGGGTCGCCCGGACCATGCTCGTCACGGCGACGGTCCACGGCTTTCACTTCTGGACCGAGTGGGCGCGTGCAGACTTTGTTGCCTACGAGCTGGCCATTATGCCCCTGGTCAAGTACGGCATCGCCGCCTGGGCCGTGCTGCTGTGGTCCGTCGTCGTCGGCTTCTTGCCTGTCCGCCGCCTGGCGTACGAGGCCTGGCTGCTGCAGCACATTGTCTCGGCCGTTGTCATGCTGTGGCTACTGTACAAGCATGTCCCAGCCAGCGCCCGCTACCTGCTCTACATGGCCATCTCCTTCTTGGTCTTTGACCGCGTCGCCAGATGGTTGTTGCTCCTGTGGCAGAACACACGCTGGCCTTGGTCTTCGAGCCCCTCGCCGCCGGCCGCGACAGGTTTCGGCCACAATATGTCGATGCGAGCCGTGGGAGGCACGACCACGATACTGACCATCCGAGACGTCCAGTTCAACTGGCACGCCGGCCAGCACGTCTATCTCTGGGTTCCGCGTCTCGGGCCACTCGAGGCGCATCCCTACACCATTGCCTGCGCCAACGAGCTCAGCGACTCGCCCGCAGGCTCCCACAGCGTCCAGCTCGTCGTCCGCGCTCACGGAGGCTTCTCAAAGAGGATTCTTGCCCGCGCCGCCCGGCACCCGGAGAGGACCCTTGCGGCTTTTCTCTCGGGTCCGTTTGGCGTGCCGCCTCGGTGGGACACGTACGAGACGCTCGTCCTCGTCAGCGCCTCGACCGGGGCGAGCTTCACCGTTCCAATGCTCGAGGCCGCGGCCGCATCGGCCCGTCGGACATGCGTGCGGAGGATCGAAGTCGCCCTGATTGCGAGGACGGCCGGCGAGATTGAGTTTTACGTGCGTCGGGCCATGGACGCGGGCAAGCTGGCGCGCGACAGGGGCATCGACGTGCGGCTACACGTTGCCGTCACGGCCAGCGGCTCCGAGGGAGAAGCGGGCGTACCGCTTGTCCAGCTCCGCCGCACCAACAGGGCTTCCGGAGACGTTGAGAAGGCCGACCACGCACCGGGGCCGTCGGCCGGGCTCTGCGGCCGCCGAAGCAACAGCATCAGCAGCGTCGACAGCCTGGGGGACTCGCGCGACGCCACCTCGGGCGTCATTGTTCGTGAATACGCGGCGAGACCCGACATCGAGGCCCTGATACGCGAGCCCGTGGAGCAGGCTTGGGGCGAGACGGCCGTCATTGTCTGCGCAGGCCGCGAGTTGGCGGCCAGCACGCGCAACTGCGTCAGCCGGTTGAGCGACGAGAGAGCGGTGCACAAGGGCACGGGGGCGCAGGGCATCTTTCTCCACGTGGAAGAGTATGCCTTTTGAGTGAGAGAAGCGCTGTCAATGCTTTGACGCAGTCTACGTGAAGCGTCGAGTACATGTCAAGCTCCGGACGAACTTGAGGCCACAACCAACCTCGAAAGTGTGCCCAAGCAGGGAGCATCAAGTTCGAGCCAGGGGCAGCTTAGCCTTTAGAGATGCGCCAACAAGCTCTGCGCCCACAGCACGCCTCGACATCCTGGTATCGTAGTCGTCATAGATTCAGGCTCACCGTCTAATAGGAGCACCCCCCCCCCCCCCCCCCCCACGATGATGAAGCATGGTCGGGGATGATCAAAAGGCCCCAACGATATACCGAGCCAGGGACGTGTCTACCCCTGAAGTCAGCAAAAGACACTTCAGCACCCGCCTCTTCCTGTAACGCTGAAGACGGGACACGAAGTGACATCTTTTTGGATCTCATCTCTTGGCGCCAGACGGGCAGCGGGAGAAGCTCAGACGCCGGGAGCGATGCCCCCCGAAACCAGCTCGTCGAGCCCGAGTAAACACCCATGGCCCGCTGGTATTTCCCGAACCTGGTGCGCACCACGGCCCGGAGCCTGAGCTGGCTGAGTGCTTTCGCCGTCACCCTCATTCTAGGCTTCATCGCCCATCGCTGGCCCGAGACCTATGAAGACACCACCTCGGGCCTGATTGGGGCCGCCATTGCGCTTCTCTCCGACACCTGGCATGTCGTCTCGGTTGGGGAGGAGGTCGACTTCCCGGCCATGAGACTGCTCCTCGTGACGCTGCCCGACTGCTTCATCTTGACCTTTTTCTCGTCCAGCCTCTACCGGTTACGGTACCCGACGCCGTTACTGAACCTGCACAACCTCGGGGCCGACTACTATAGGAGTGCTGCTATCTGGGAACTTCTCTTGGCCTGGTGCGTAACTAGAAGAGGATATGCCTGGCCATGATTCTTCACTCTACGGTCTACCTTTTCACCACAACCATGCGCCTTTATCTTGGCTTCGCCTGCTGACACCAGCCTCTCTTACAGCCTGTGGCGTGTCGCCTTCTTGATTTGCGCCGTCCCTTATCACTACCGGGAATATCGCAGCATGGTGGGCCGTCGGCCCTGGCTAGCGGTATAGATGGACACGCGTGCAAAGCGAGCCCGGGCTCGGTCCGCCGCAGCCGGCTAAGCGTTTTCTTTCGGCTCAGGGTTTTAATTTTTTTGAATCTTCGGCTGGCGTCATGGTGCTGGGACACCTCGCGGAGGAGTTATCAGGTGGCGCGTTAAAGCTAATATACTACAATCTAGAGATGTTGCGTGCCTCTCCTGGGCAAGTGCCAAATTCAGCCAGCCACTGAGAATCGCGAGCCGTCTCCCGGCGCCGCCTTATCGATGCCGTGATGCGTGCGTGCAGCAAAGAACGGCAACAGCGGGAAACAACCGCAGCTATGCCTTGGCCTGGCGTCACGCTTCGTCACGCCTCCTGCATCTATGAATGCGACTCCAAAGCTTGGGTGATTTAACTTTTTGGTTTACGCCGTGGCTCGTTGTCGTGAGCAGCCAACAGCATAGGACGGGAAGGCTTTTCCCTTGGCTTGTGGGGGGTGCTATTCACTGGTGGCGACTCCTCACATCACGACATAGACGCTCAATATGTCGCTACCAGCCTCGTCGAACTAAATCATGCCGCTGTGTCGAGGGTCCACCGCATAAAATCGGTCTCTTCCACCTGTCGTCCTTTCGTTTCTGTGGGCTGGAGTGGAATCTAACATGGACGGAGGGTGACGCCCCTATTCTCTGGACCAACTCCATACCCATATTGCAATCCATCTCGCCCAACTCGCCCCCGCCACGACGGACCATGGCGTCTGAGAAAGAAACCGAGGGTGCTGCCTTGCCCGGCGGCACCAATGACCCTCCAGCAACACCCGGAGAAAAGGAAAGGACGGTAACCACGTCGACGTCCATGTCGTCGGGCGAGGACCTGGCTGCCTCGCTCAGGCAGCTGCTCGCCGAGCACGAATTGGACCAGAACTTTCCGCGCCATGTGCTGGCGCGGGCGCAGCATTTCCTACGGAGCCACGAGGAGGGCGCCGTCGACGTGGACACGGCGCGGCAGCTGCTCGACGACTTCCGCGAGCACAAGAACCTGGAGCTCAACAGCTCGGCGTACGTCGAGGTGCGCGCCGTCGTCGACACGACCGACGACCCGAGCTTGCCCGTGGGCACGATCCGCGTCTGGCTCATCGGCACCATCTTCGTCATCGTCGGCACGGCCATGCACCAGTTCTTCTCGATACGCATGCCGAGCATCTCGCTCTCGACGTACATCGTCCAGCTGCTGTCCATGCCCATGGGCGTCGCCATGGCCCGCTACCTGCCGGCGCGGCGCTGGGGCGGCACCGGTCGCTTCTCCTTTACCCTCAACCCGGGCCCCTTTAACCACAAAGAGCACTTGCTCGTGGCCATGATGGCCAACGTCGCCTTTGGCAGCCACCATAACGGCGCCTACATCGTGTCCATAATCCAGGTGCTCAAGCTTGAGCGCTTCTACGGCGAAAAGGTGCTGGCCAACAGCATCCCGTGGCAGATTCTCACCCTGCTCAGCACCCAGATGATGGGCTACGGATGCGCCGGCCTGGCACGACGCTTCCTGGTGTACCCGACCGCCATGATCTGGCCCAAGACACTGCCAACCCTTGCGCTGACGAGGGCCTTGTGCCGGGACGCGGACAAGCAAGGCGTCGAGGGGCGGGATGGCGGGCAGGACGGCCGTGGGAATGCCTCCCGCTGGACCATGTCGCCATACCGCTTATTCTGCATCTGCTTCGGGGCCATGTTCGTCTGGTTCTTTGTGCCAAACTACCTGTTCGAGGCCCTGGCGCTCTTCAACTGGCCAACCTGGATCTCGCCCGGCAACGTCACCCTCGCCCTCATCGCCGGCAGCACGTGTGGCCTGGGCATCTCGCCTTTGCCCACCATGGACTGGACCGTGGCCACGTTCCTCGGCGATCCCATCGTGACGCCGCTGTTTACCCTCATCAACTTTGCCTCTGGAATGGCGCTGGCAGGCTTCATCGCGACGCCGCTGCTGTACTTTAGCAACGTCTGGAACGGCGGCTACCTGCCCATCAACAGCAACAAGATCTACGACAACACGGGCTCGTTTTACAAGCTGGACCGCATCCTCAACGACGACATGACGATGAACGAGGAGGCCTACCGCGCCTACAGCGTCCCGTGGATGGCGACCACGCAGGTGCTGAACCTGATTTCCTACCTGCTCATGTACGTGGCCGTCCCCGTCCACATGGTGCTCTGGTTCCGGCGAGACATCGCGGCGGGCCTGCGCTCTTGCTGGGGCCGCCAGACGCGATCGCAGCAGTTTCGCGACGTGCACAACCGTCTCATGTCTGCGTACCCCGAGTGCCCTCACTGGTGGTATCTGGTGGTGCTGGCCGCCTCCTTCGCCGTCGCCTGCGTCGCCGTCACCGTCTGGCCGACGGGCATGCCGGTATGGGGCATCGTCGTCGCCGTCCTCCTGACGATTATGCTGCAGATCCCCATTGGCATGCTGGCGGCCATTACCAACTTTGAGGTGCCCATCAGCCTTTTTTCCATGCTGATTGGCGGTTACGCCTTGGAGGGCAAGGCCGTCGAGAACATGATTTTCAAAATGTACAGCTACATGGCCACCTCGCAAGCCCTGAGCTTCACGTCGGACTTGAAGCTCGCGCATTACAGCAAGATCCCGCCGCGATGGGCCTTTGCCGTCCAGGTCTACGCATCCCTCATCGGGGCTTGTGTGGCGTGGGCCGTCAACCACTGGTCGCTGCGCAACATCGAGGGCGTCTGCGTCGAGGGCCAGCGCGACCGCTTCACCTGCCCGTCGACTCACTCCTTCTTCTTGGCCAGCATGCTCTGGGGCGTGATTGGCCCGCGGCGACTGCTCGGTCCGGGGAGCCCGTATCATGTGCTGCTGTACTTTCTGCCCCTGGGACTCCTCCTGCCCATCGGCGCCTACCTTGCGGCCAAGCGGTGGCCGACGTCGTGGTGGCGCAACGTCAACGCGCCCATCCTGCTGGCCGGGCCGCTCGGCTGGGCGCCGTACAACTGGAGCTACATGCAGGGCACCGTGGTGCTGGCCGTCTTCTTCAACCACTACATCAAGCGGCGGCACGCGGGCTGGTGGGAGCGGTACGCGTACGTGCTGACCAGCTCCTTCACGGCGGCGACGGGCGTCGCGGCCCTCGTCCTCTTCTTTGGTCTGCAGAAGTGGGACATTCGCATCAAGTGGTGGGGGAACCAGATTGCCGGCCAAGGCGTCGATCAGGGGGGCTTCTTGGACGGCCACGGCAACAAGGTCAGGTGCGCACACTTGCCGCTGCCTGCTGGAGGATCATTTAGCTCTGGGATCTGATTTTGCCGCCGCTCGAGTCGGTGGGTTTATGCTTTTTCCATGCTCGGCGTTGAGAGGAAAGGCTATGGGTGGATACGTGGGGAGTCAGGGTCGTGAGCAAGCTCGGTTGTTTATTAGACGTGCGATATGCGGTTGGTCGTTGTAGAATTCGACGTGTTATTTTGATCATGTTGGTTGATGTTTGATGATGTCCTGACGTTGACCGTGCCCCATATTTATTGGTCCCACCGTCCCCGCACCCCGCGCGATCGCCATATGCAATAAGAGCTACCCCGGACTCGGCCAGACTCGGCACGGGCGCCAAGGCCGTGCTGGTTAACTGCATCGCCTCCATTGCCGAATACATGACCTGCATCACGACTTGGAGCAACCTCATCCTCCTCCTTTCTTACCTTTTCTCCCTTTCTCGCCCGGCAACCTGAACTCTTCTCGCAAAGCGCTTTGCTCCCTCCAATCATTTTGACCGCCTCCAACACCCCACTCCTACTCACCCCTTCACGCGACCCTGAGCTGCTTGATAAAAAAACAGAGGGTGCGTCCTCTTCCCCCTTGACCGTCATTCTGTTGGAGATCTGCGTTGGGTGGGACCCAGGGCGTCTTGTACGCTGCTACCTTGGTCCCGAAGCCTGCCATGTTTACAGCTAACGCGTCTCGTGGAGCGTCAGCCAACCAGCGCCGGCCCCCGTCCCTCCATCTTTGCTCTCCCCATGGCGCTGCTTCGGAGCGCTGGACTGGCCGCACCGGTCCTTGCGAGATGCCGAGCGCCGATCATCGGCTCTGTCCCCGCTTCCCTGTTCAGTACCACCCGCACCCGCACCGCGCCGACCCGGCCAGAGACATCCGCCTCTACCCCGCTTGTCTCGGCATCCGCTTCGGCCTCCGCCTCGGCATCTTCCGTTCAGCACCTCGGCAGAAGATCGGCCATCAACGCCGCCCGGCATGCCTCCACTTCGAGCTCCATGGCGACGGGTCCCGGAAACGTCTACACGGCCTCGTTTGCCTTTTTTGAGGCCATCTGGGAGGCCGGCATCACCCACTGCTTCGTCAACCTCGGTTCCGACCACCCCAGCATCATCGAGGCCATGGTCAAGGGCCAGCAAGAGGCCAAGGGCAAGTTTCCACGCATCATCACCTGTCCCAACGAGGTAAAGAAACTCTACCGTGGCAGTTTGACCCAGCCGACAAGGTCCAGGCTGACCAGAGGCCCGCCTGCGAATGATAGATGGTGGCCATGTCCATGGCAGACGGCTACGCCAGGTTGACGGGCAAGCCGCAGTGCGTCATTGTGCACGTTGACGTCGGCACGCAGGGCCTTGGTGCTGCTGTGCACAACTCATCGACGGGCCGCGCTCCCGTCTTCGTCTTTGCTGGCCTGTCCCCCTTTACCCTCGACGGCGAGCTCCGCGGAAGCCGTACCGAGTTCATCCACTGGATTCAGGATGTGCCTGATCAGAAGCAGATTGTCGCCCAGTACTGCCGCTATTCTGGCGAGATCAAGACCGGGACCAACGTCAAGCAGATGGTCAACCGCGCCCTCCAGTTTGCCAAGTCTGACCCCCAGGGTCCCGTCTACCTGTGCGGCGCCCGCGAGGTCATGGAGGCCGACATTAAGCCCTACTCGCTGAGGCAGGATGACTGGGACCCGGTACAGCTCGGAAGCCTGCCCCAGAGCGGCGTTGACAAGATTGCCGACGCCCTTGGCTCCGCCGAGAGGCCTGTCGTCATCACGGGCTACTCGGGCCGGAACCACAAGATACCCGGCGCGCTTGTCGAGCTGGCAAATACAGTCAAGGGCCTGCAGGTTGTCGACTCGGGGGGCAGCGACATGTGCTTCCCGGCCGACCACCCCGCCTGGAGAGGCCTGCGCTTCGGCGTCGATAAGGCCATTACCCAGGCAGATGCCATCCTCGTCCTCGACTGCGACGTGCCGTGGATCCCCACACAATGCAGGCCCCGCGAGGACGCCAAAATCTTCCACATTGACGTCGACCCGCTCAAGCAGCAGATGCCCCTATTCTACATTGCGGCAGGCGCCAGATTCCGCGCAGACGCCTTGCGGTCGGTTGAGCAGGTCACGGCCGCTCTCAAGTCGGGCCCCGCGGCCACCAAGCTGCAGGGAAGAGACACGACGAAAGCCGCGGACCGGGTCGCGCGCGAGTACAAGGAGTACCTGGAGGGCATTGCCGGAAAGGCCAAGCCGTTCGACGACGGCAGCTTCGGTACTGGGCATCTGTCACGGACGCTCAAGAAGCTGTGCCCCGAGGACACGCTATGGGCCATCGAAGCCGTCACCAACACTGGGTTTGTGCACGACAACCTCCAGCCCACGATTCCCGGATCATGGATCAACTGCGGCGGTGGCGGCCTCGGCTGGTCAGGCGGCGGCGCGCTGGGCATGAAGCTGGCGACGGACGCGGAGAGCGAGGGCAAGGGCAAGTTTGTGGTGCAGATTGTCGGGGACGGGACGTACCTCTTTTCCGTGCCGGGCAGCGTCTACTGGATCTCGAGGAGATACAAGATTCCCATCTTGACCATTGTGCTCAACAACGAGGGTGAGTGGGAGAGCCTGCATGGCGCCTGAAGTTGAGAGCTGACGTTGCGTCTGACGCAGGCTGGCACGCGCCCCGGCGGTCGCTGCTGCTGGTGCACCCCGAGGGTCTGGGGTCCAAGGCGACCAACGAGGAGGCCAACCTTTCGTTTGACCCCGTGCCCGACTACTCGGGCATTGCCAAGGCAGCGGCCGACGGCGACCTTTTCGCGGCGCGAGTCTCGCAGGCGTCTGAGCTCGAGGGCGTGCTCAAAGAGGCCATTGCCAAGGTGCAGGGCGGGCAGACGGCGGTGATTGACTGCAAGGTGGTGCCGGGCTGCTAGGAGGCAACGTCGGGGAGCATGGAGAGGCCATTTCTTGATGTCTCATGAAGCAGCAAGCGGCGTGACGGAGGGACGTGATGGACTTATCAAGGGTATACTGTTTATGCTGGGCGGATTTCCAAGCAATGTCGGGCTCACGCTCACAGGCGGTTCGTCAATGGCTACAAATCTCGTGGAGAGTCAGATGGACACAGACATACCGCTAGACCCATTTAGCCACCATTTCCTCCATGTCCTCTAGGCCTGCGAAAAGGGCGCGAACGCTTCCGGGACTTGGCCGACAAAGGCAGCGGCGCGATTGGTCATGGCACTCCAGATGTCGGCGGACCTGGGACCCTCGGAGCCGAGGTCGTGCCAGCAGCGCAGGACAAGGCGCTCCGAGGAAGTCGTCACGGCGAAGTCGGTTGGACAATGGAAGCGGTGGTGGAGGAGATGGTGCGCAAGGGGCGGCAAGTCTCGGAGAGGATGGCTTGGCAGGGGGGGGCGGAGCTGATCGGCTATGAGGAGGATGAGGTCGACGGGGAGCTGGAGGACGGGGCAGGGAGGAGGGATGTTCGTCTGCGGTGCCGAGGAGGTATCTATCTGATCACGTGCATGGTGGGGTTGTACGAAGTATACGACGGGTAAATACCGCAAATACCGCAAATACCTCCCCAACCGTGGATTGGATTCAAGTAAACGGGCCGTCGTGACTTGCAAATAGCTATAAAATTCCTGAGCAATTCCAAAGGTCAACCAGTCATCGAGTTGTCGTCGACTCGTTACTTATTGACAATCGACATGTGCTGATTGGCCGGCGTGTGAGTCGACACGTGTCCGTCATGTACCTAGTACCCGGTAGTACCGAGACACCGGGTGGACCCGCAGGTTGCCCGTGTGTTGTACCCACATCGACCCAACTTTTCGACTTCCCGTTCTTCTCCTCCTCGTCCCAACTCTTCTCGTCCGGCCTCGTCCGGTCCTCGTCACCCCCTCGCGTCGCTGTCTGGGCCCTGTGCTGACCCCGTCTTCCCCTCTCCGTCTTTTTCTCTCCCTCCGCCATGCCTCGCCGCCCTTGCACATGATGCCATCACGTCCCCTCGCCGCCTAGCGCCCGCCGAGCGCGCCGCATCGTCCGTCGCATCGTCGCATCGTCGCATCGTCGCATCAACCAGGCATTCAACGTTGGTTTATTAAACATTAAACCACCGCCGAGCTTCCCCGACAATCCATCCCCATCGACGACCTTGCTCGCCCGACTGCGTCTAGTCAAGGCCTTGAAAAGTCATCTTGCGCCGAACCACGTCGAGTTGAAGCGGCTGAGAACATGAACGTCGGCGCACGCCATCACTCTTTACCTGCTGCGGCTCTGAAATCACAGCCGCCAGCATCTGTGACGCCTGCGCCGAGGCCCCCGACGCGCACCGCCACGCACCCATAGCATCCGTTGCGCAACAGCTTCTCCTCTCCACCTCTGCCCGGACCTCGTTTGTCGTCGACGTCAATCATGGCCCAGCCGAGCGACCCCGAGATGCCTCCGCCTCCAGTTCCCTCGTCGGACGAGCGTCTCGCCAACGCCCTCGACGACGCCGCCAACGCCATGGCAGACAAGCACGACTTGTTCCAGCTTCTGCCCATCGACGCCCTCCACCTGCTGAGCGCCAGCATCGAGCTCCTCGTCCGCATGACGGGCGACGTTCCCCCGACGCCCCCGCCCAAGACGCCCACCAACCCTCAGATGAGCGACATGCAGGTCGAGAAAGAAAACATTGCGCGCACGCATTCCGAAAAGAGCCTCGCTAGGCTGTTGCGCCAGCAGCAGCCCAATCGCCAGGCTACCGTTTCGAAAAGGGGCGACGGCGGCGACATGTCTCCCAAGCCCTCTGGCGGCGCCGCCCCGGCCAACCTGAACAAGCTGCAGGCGTATAGCGTTCAGCTCAAATCGCAGCAGCAGCAGCAGATGCGACAAGACGAGCACCGCGCAATGGCCTCGTCGTCGTGCGGCCCGGTTGACGGCGTCCAGCTTCGCCAGCGTCCACTACCCGTTCATCCGGGCATTTCTCCTCCCGAAGAGTCCCCTCCCGACGAGTCCCAGCCCTACATTGTTGTCGGCGCCGACTCGCGGCCTGTCAATGTGCAGCACGGCGCCATCACGCGCAAGTTCTTCTCCAAGCAGATCCCGCCCATTTCCATCGCCCAGTACCTCCTCCGCCTGCACCAGTACTGTCCCATGAGCACCGCCGTCTACCTCGCCACGTCGCTCTACATCCACCGCCTGGCCGTCGAGGAGCGCGCCATCCCCGTGACGCGACGCAACGCCCACCGCCTCGTGCTCGCGGGGCTGCGCGTCGCCACCAAGGCCCTCGAGGACCTGTCGTATCCGCACAACAAGATTGCAAAGGTGGGCGGCGTCAGCGAGGTGGAGCTCGCGCGCCTCGAGATTAGCTTTTGCTTCCTCGCGGGCTTCGAGCTCGTTGTCGGCGAGGAGCCGCTGCGACGACACTGGGAGACGCTCCGCGACGGCAGGGCGCAGCAGATGCTCCGCGGCACCGAGGTTCCGGCGCTCAAGCTCGGGAAGATGCCGAGGGAGGCGGCGGTGGCGCCAGCGGGCGGATAGGAGCATCTTTTCTGCTTGCGGGAGAAGAAGCTTCAAGACGGCGACGACGAATCAATGACGGGCCGAACGCATCAAGTGCATATTTTCACGCGACGGCGGGCGGGCTGTACATGTAGGAGTCTTCTCTTTTCCCTTTTGCCCCTTTTTTTATTTCTGTTTGCTTTCGATACCCACCCCACGAGTTTGATGATGGAGTAACACGACGGCGATGGATGCGGTTCCGGATTTACTTTGCTCTCTGCGCAGCCTAATGCATCTCGCGCTATTCTTGCTTGTTCTTCTCGCGGTCAGAGTCTTCCCACGTTGGCCTGCAGAGTCGCAGCGGTGCTGACGTGCATGGACGAGGGCCGCCAACGACGGGCGGGAGAGCCGAGGCAGCCTTTTGTTTGCGCGGGCGGGTAGCTATGGATCCATCATCGGCGGTGCTTGGGGAGACAAGTTGGAAACTGTTCTGGCTTTTTCAGTATGGTTCCTTGTGTGATTGTGTGGTGGACTGCATGTGGTTGAGTGTCAAAGTGCAACCATCAACGCTACGACTGTCTTCCCGGCTAACTGAAACGTGGCACAAACACGGCCTCTCGCGCAGATTGACAGCCGGGACGCGAATGCTCAGATAACTACCTACGGAGTAAATACCTCGATGTTACCCTCGACCGTCGTTCCGCCGACAGCTGCATGATGCCCTGCCCTGCCGCCTCGCCCGGGCCCATGCAGCCACGGCCCGGCGCCCGTATTCAGCCTTTTTGCACAAGGGCGTAGTCATAACGTCGGCTTCGGGTGCCTGCCCTATGCCGAGGACGGGGCCTGTCCGAGCCTGCCGTCGACGGGTTCAACAAAGGAGTAGCTTCTCCGCATCCAAACCTTGTCCGATGCCGCGAGTTAGTAACATGGAGGAATCCCCCGAATCGATATTGTAATCGTCGGTCGTTGGCATTCCAGCCAGCAAGCCACCGCCTCGTCGAGCACCGAGCGGAGAAGGACAATGTCCCGCGTCCAGAAGGGCCTACATGTACAGGGCCGATGCATCGTGGTGGAGTCGAGACGGAATCCAACTTGCTTGTCCGAGAAGCCGCTCTTCCGAAATCAAAGGTTCCATGCCAGCTGGGATAAACAGACGACCATGGGCGTCGGTCGGGGTATAACTCGCTTGCCCTCCCTTTCCAACCCTCTGTCGCGGTTGGGCGGTCCTCGCTCTCCATCAATCATCCAGCACCCGTCAAGATGCTGTCCCAGGGTGTCGTGACTGCGCTTTTGTTGCTTCTGGGCACGGCTCTGCAGGGGCTCGCGCAGAGCCAAGTCGGCCACGCCGTCACCGGCGCCCCTGTTAGCCAGCAGCCCGGCGTGGGAGCGCCTGTGAGGCGCTCCATCAACGACCTCCAGGCCACTGGAGGGCCTCAGTGGTATGTTTGGCGTACACTCGGGCTGGGCCGTATTGACCGACTCTTGGACAGGGACTTGTATATCCTCGCCCTTGCGTCCTTGCAGCTCGACAGCGACGAGGAGCAACTGGGCTACTTTCAAGTCTCGGGTACGATTCACGGCACAGGCGTCGAATCTGCTTGTTGACTGACATAGGGATCCACGGCGTGCCGTTTATCGAGTGGAACGGGGCCGGGCCTCGCGTCAACGGCGACTGGGGCGGATATTGCCCCCATAATGCGAGCGATGCCATCATGACATGTCCCAGACGCTTTCGGCTAATGCCCTGCGTAGGAGAACCTGTTCCTGCCGTGGCACCGGGCCTACGTTGCTCTCTTTGAGCAAGTCCTCGTCGAGAGAGCCAAGCAGGTGGCATCCATGTACCCGCAGAACCTTCGAGCCCAGTACGTCCAAGCCGCCGAGTCTCTCCGACAACCTTATTGGGACTGGGCCAGCGACCCCAGAGTGCCCCCTGCGACGGCCTCGCCACTCGTCAGCGTGGTGCACCCCTCTGGAGGGCAGCGGGTCGACATTGAAAACCCCCTGTTCACTTACAAGATCCCGGCGGCGGTGCTGAACGGCAAGTACGGGCGCTTTGACGCCCAGATGAGACAACAGACAGTCCGCTGTCCGGCTCCAAGCTCGTTCCCGGCCTCTGCAGACGCTCTGATGACGCAGAGGCCGTACAGGCGGTGGGTGGTGAGCAGCGCGTGTGCCCTCCCTCGACGGCCGTTCATGGCTGACGCCCCCCCGTCTCCTCGCAGTACGACGTCTTGACCCGGGCCAGCGACTTTGGCGAGTTCTCCCTGGGCGGCAACATCACGAGCCTCGAGCAAATCCACAACGGAATACACTGGGACGCCGGATGCGCCGGCATGTTCCTCGACACGGCCCTCACGGCCTTTGACCCTCTGTTCATGCTCCACCACGCATTCGTCGATCGCCTCTGGTCCTTTTGGCAGGCCCTGCGGCCGGACCAGGACGTCTTTTCGACCCCGTACCCGGCGCGAGCCCGCTTCTCGACGGCCGCGGGGACTCCCGTGACGTTTGACTCTCCGCTGCAGCCGTTCTTCAACCCCAACGGCGGCTTCCACACGACGGTGTCGGTGCGGGCCATCTGGGATCTCGGCTACGGCTACGAGGGGCTGGAGTGGTGGGAAAAGCCGGCCGAGCAGATGCGCCAAGACGTCGTCAACATCATCAACCGGCAGTACTCGTCGGCGCGGCCGGCTTCCGAGGCTGCCCGCCGCGCCGAGGCGCCAACCACGCGCTACTTTGTGACAGTGTCGCTCGACATTGCGCAGGTCGAGCGCCCCTGCCAGGTCGTCGTTTATGTTGATGGGACACGGGCGGGCAGCCTCGTCGTCATGAGCCGCCCGCAAATGGGCGTCGTGCGGACGGGCTTTGGCATCGACCATGTCGCCACCGAGGATGCGATGCAGGCCCTGCTCCACGGCAAGGCGGGCGGGTCAAACTCTTCCGTCGAGGTCGAGATTGTCAAGGTGAGTCATGTCGAGGGCCACGCTGAGCAAGACTGACTCGGATCGCAGCCCGACGGGAGCAGGATCCCGCTGAACAAGGTGACGAGCCTCAAGGTCGAGGTGCAGGCCGTCGGCATCACGCCCCCGACGAGCCTGGACGAGCTGCCCGAGTACGGGTCGTCGAGGCGGGGTAGGGCTCGAGTGAGTGAGAGGGCTTGATTGGGCCATTCGTCTATATTGTCATCATTAGCAAATTGTGGTTAGTTGTGTAGCTGTCAAAGTTGCGGTGGGCAGCTTGTCTTTATTCCCAGTCACAGTATCCAGATGTATGCTCGCACAGTATCGAAGGCGGTGGCAGCTGGCAGGAAAGTGTTGGCTGACGATGCAGCCAAGTGTTTCTGACAATGCAGTCAGTCAACTTCTTTCCGTTCTCTCTTCTTCCCACCACCTACCCAAAATGTCTCGCACTCCAACCCGTCCTCTGAGATTCGCCCTCTGCACTGGAGCTTGTTCCATTCATGTCGGGCTTGATTCAGAGGCAGTCCGCTGCGTCGCCCTCAGGCAAGTCTCCTTGCCTGAATCCACGCGCCTCCTGTTGCTGACCCGTCATCTGTCACCAGCGGAACCCAGTGCTGGAGCTAGTTCCATGCTTGCCCGGTCTTTCCTGCTCGGTCTATCCTGTGTGTCGGCAACCAATCTGTCCAACGGTCCCCTCTTCAAGGCCACTATCACACAACTTTCCCTCCATTTATGCCTTGGCAAAGAGGCTCCTCCATGGGTGTTGGACCTAGGCCACGTTGGACCTAGGCCAAAGAGTGTCGACCATGGACGCGATCGTGGCGCCTGCCTAAGCGGTCGGCAAGATTAGAGTTTTTATTTACTATTCGGACTACTTAAAAGTAAAAGGGTCCTTTACACGCCACCGTTCAGCCATTAGGCCGCCCGAGGGCAAGGCGATGACACGACGACACGTTATGGTTCAGGGCCAAACTTTTATATTCGTGGTGGCTGCTCTTTTCTTCAGGCAGGCCTCAGGCACCGAGATGTGAGTCCCATTACTATAAGTAGGGCTCGAGCACCCATCCCAAACACTTGAACCATCTTGTCTACAAGTCTTCTACCTTGTTTGCCATTCACACACACCAAGCAAACAAATCGACTACTTGTTGACCATTCACTCCGCAGACAAATCTACCACTTCAACAAAGCAATCAACATGGCTGACCTGTCATCGCGTGTTGCAGAGGTCTTTTCGGCTCGCTGGCCCGCTTGGCGACAGGGCGACGTGGTCACCAAGGCCCGCCCCTTGCACATTCATCTGTCCGACCACCTCCAAAAAGTGGCCGCAATGATGGAGCGTCCGGGTATGGGGCGTCCGGCGGACACCATCCTCGCCCTCCGCTCACAGTCTCGGAAATGCAGCGGCGACACGGCCGCCTTTGAAAGGTTTTGGGCCGGCCTCGAACACGACTTGATCGGTCTCATCTACGCCTCGGACCTGATTGACGGGGCTGGCACCACGCTGTCGGCCACGGCCAAACTCTGCAAGGCCGTTTTCCGCGGCGAGGACGTCGACGGCCAGATTGACGTGGATGATGCCGAGTACCAGCAGCATATCGGCCACCTGCAAGCAACGTGCCGAAAGGCCGACTTGGCCAGTGTTATTGTTTCCCGCCGGCAAACCATTTGCCACGCCAAGGCCCTCGTCTACATGATTAGGAAGGTGGTGCTGGAAAAGCAGCCGCTCTCGGAAGCGGTGATGCTCAAGACTCATCGCATCCTGCACGAGGGCATGGACACGCGTGGCAAGGCCGGCAGGTACCGCGGTGACGAGGTGGAGGTGGCGTACAACGAGGTGGGCGAGAAGAAGAGGTCTGGCATGTGCATACGCGCCAGCATTGTGCCGGCCTACATGCGCCTGGTGTTGATGCACCTGGCCGACGAGAATCGCGAGGCCGAGGCCGGGGGCGACGTCGACCCGTACTGGCTGGCGGCGCGGTACATGCACCGGATCCTCATGGTGCACCCCTTTAGCGACGGCAACGGGCTCATGTCGCGCATAGTGCTCAACGTGCTGCTGCTCAAGTACGCGGGCCACGTCGTTGTCCTGGGGCGCACACATTTGGACAGGAACGAGTACCTACGCGTTGTGCGGCGAGGGCGCGGACACTTTGACGCCGAGGACATGGAGCTTGGTTTCCGGGAGCAGACGTCGCACTGCGCGATTGCGAGGTTGGTGCTGGCCGACTCCAAGCCGAGCCTGGAGTGGATTGGGGACTGGGTGGACTGGGCGAGACGAGTCGGGGCCAAGAACAGTCGAGTCGGGGCCAAGGACAGTCGAGTCGGGGCCAAGGACAGTCGAGTCGGGGCCAGGGACAGTCGAGTCGAGGCCGAGGGGTTTGAGGAATGGTGGAGTGTCGAGACGATGGAGGCAAGTGACGAGTGGCAAGTGGTGTTGAGTGGCCGAGACCGAAAGAAGTTTTGAGTGTCGTCGGAGGTTGAGGTTGGAGGTTTCGTGTACATGTACGAATACGTTGTCCATGTATGTATGCAGCGTTTGCACTCATCGAGTGAATCATGATGGCGATGATGAATGAACCGATGCCGGTGGCCTGTGGACAGTAAGAACCGTACGGAACTGCCCCGGGCACCTGGAACCCGTTTTCTTATTTTTCTTATTCATGCAGAGCAAAGAACGGTTCATGTTTTGTTTCAATCACATCAGATGAGCATACGGCCAATGCTCGAGGAGCGAGACACGCAGACGAGACAGACATAGGGGCCGACTGCACCGAAACGATGATTTAAAGTCATGTACGAATATGGTAGCTTGGTCACGCACTCCCATGATTACCCTGCGTCGTGGCCGATGCATTAATGTCGGTAACCGGCTCCGAGAGAAGGAAGCTGCTGAATACATAAGAATAAGGGGTACTAGGCCAAGATGGAGCGTTATCTTGCCTGTCTCGGCTAGGAGCCTAGACGAAGTGCGAGTGCTTGGATGCTTTGGCATGCATGATGCACGGGCGGGTTGAGCCGAGCCGAGCCGCCTGCCTCCCTTGCAACGGATTATGCACTCAGTCAGTTCCATGCCTGCTTTTTGTACGAGTACGGAGTACGGAGTATAAAAGTGCGGAGCTGCAGGAACGCCTCCGATAAAAGGTCAGGGATGCGAGGCTTACACTGCAGTTGTGTCGCCAGGCCGGGCCGCTTATACGTGAACAGCGAGAATGACGAGGCTCAGCTCCCGGTAGCTGGACGACCAAAGACGAGGCAGAATTAATATTAAACTAATAACTCGTAGACCACGCACAGAGATGGGGTGTGGGTGCGACTGCGTGATATGGTTTGCGGGCTTCTGGTATAGGGTAGGGTAGGGGGTGATGCAGGCGGTGGGCACGGGCTGGGACAATTGCCCGGGGTCCCCCCCTGGCGCCAGGAACAAGAGACGAACGAGAGCCGTGGTCCAATGGCGGATACAGATGGAGATGAGACGCACATGCAAGATTGACGAGGACTGGAGAGAATGTGTGGCGAGAAGCCTTGGCCCCCCTTGCCTTGGCTTGTTGCACCACTGCTATTACAAGAAGCAGTAACTCGTAGACGTATCATACACTTGTGAGTTGAAGATGGGCTTACTTACGAATACGTACGAAGTATGACGAGAAACAAGGGGAATAGAGGGAATTCACACTCTAGCTGTACCAACTGGCCCCATCCATTCCGACCAAAAGCTTGTTGGCGCAATCGCGGTTGGCAAGGCCGGCCTTCCCGACGGACCGTCTCTGGCTTGGCGTCGTGTGACGGTCGGGCGGCTCCGACTTGGCACGGACGACTGGTTGGTGTCGTGGCCATCCGCTCTCCACTTGGCGTGAAGCAAAGCGCCGTTGTTTGGACGGGGGCTGTCACGGCTTGTTGCCGCCCGGCCAGACCACGGGTCGCCGCCGAGGTCGCCACGGGGTCGCGCATGCGCCGTAGATGTAATCATCTGGCTGTATCTGCACACATGTGTAGATGCAGGGCATGTAATCATCATGGCTGTACCCCTGCGTGCCACACCGGCTCGTCGGATCTCCCCCGCAAAGCAATGGCCCTCTTCTTCTCCATCACTCACTCCTTCGGATGGCATTGGTGGGGCCGGGCCGGCGCAACCCCACCTGCGCCGTGTGACACTTGCCGGATGGGGGAGGTGACTTGGCCCGGCCTCTCCGTCGGGGGTCTGGATTGGGCCAGGTGGTCAGGGGCCGGCAAATGGGGAAGCTCAACCATGACTGCTCCTGTTCTAGTGCGTCTTCCAATCTTCGAGGCATCAAGCTACTCGCTGTAATCTCATGGTGCTTGTGTTTTTTTCGCCACCACGGCCCAAAATACCGGCGAACCTCGAATGCCGCATCCAAAAAGCCCGGCCGTGCACACGCACATGCGGTACCATTGCGTCTGCACATGTATGCGCCGTCCTCGTCACGCGCACACAGCCTCCACCGTAGCCTCTCATCTCCCCCACGCCCGGACCCCTGGAAATTCATCAACAGCTCCGGGAACCGCCAACGTGACGCTTGTCGAGGTGGTGCGTCGGGTCGGTTGGCGGGCCTCGGCGCCCCGTGCCCATGACCGGGGGTCGCATGCGTGTCTCTCTCGTGTTGTTGCAGGTCTTGGCCATGGGCAGGAACACAGGAGATGAATTGCCGTACGAGTGCGTGGGTATATAGGACGGCGGACTGCCCCGTCCCCGATTCGAGTTCTGTCCATCTCAGTCGCTCACTTTTTGCCATTGCCGTCTTCTGCGGCTTCGAGTCGGAGCGAGGGTCAGAGAGAGAAAAGGCATCGTATCGTTAGCCTCTGCCCAAGGGCGGTCCAACTGCTCGTCGCCATGGTGCGCTCATCGCTTCTCCTGTCGCTCGCGGCGGCGGCGGCGTCGTCGGTCCGAGGGGCCACGGACGCGCCCTCGCATGATATTGTCCCCGGCGCCTACATCATCGAGATCAAGGAGGGCCAAGTACGTCTTGTTTGCTTCTGGGGCCGCCACCGAGACTGACGAGACGCCATCAGGACCCCAACGCCGTCTACAGGGCCGTGGAGAAGGGCGCCGAGACGCGGCTCAAGCTCGACTTTGAGCTCTTCAAGGGCCTGTCGGTGCAGATCAAGGACGTCAAGACGGCGGACAAGAAGGTGGCCGAGATTGCAAACCTGGCCGCCGTCAAGAACATGTGGCCGGTGCGTCTGTACAACATGCCCAACCCAAAGGTCGAGTGGATCGGCACCACGCCGCGGGCCCCGGCGCGCGTCGCGGCCGAGCGCCGGGCCGAGACCAACCACACGGGCGACAGCTTCTCGCCGCACGTCATGACGCAGGTGGACCGGCTGCGGGCCAAGGGCATCACGGGCAAGGGCGCCAGGATCGCCGTCATCGACACCGGGGTGAGTTCCGAGGCGGTGCGGGAGACTCGGCGGCTGACTCGGCGCAGATCGACTACAAGCACCCGGCGCTGGGCGGCTGCTTCGGCAAGGGCTGCCTCGTGTCCTTCGGCATGGACCTCGTGGGCGACAGCTACAACGGCAGCAACACGCCCGTGCCCGACGACGACCCCATGGACTGCGCCGGCCACGGGACCCACGTGGCCGGCATCGTGGCGGCGCAGGCCGGGCCCGGCAACAGCTTCGGCTTCACGGGGGCGGCGCCCGACGCGACGCTGGGCGCCTACCGCGTCTTCGGCTGCAAGGGCCAGGTGTCCAACGACGTGCTCATCGCCGCCTACAACCGCGCCTACCAGGACGGGGCCAACATCATCACCGCGTCCATCGGCGGGCCCAGCGGCTGGTCCGAGGACCCGTGGGCCGTGGCCGTGTCGCGCATCGTCGACCGCGGCGTGCCCTGCACCGTCTCGGCCGGCAACGAGGGCGAGCAGGGCCTGTTCTACGCGAGCGGCGCCGCCGACGGGAACCGGGTCACGGCCGTGGCCTCGTTCGACAACACGCTGACGCCGACGCTGCTGTACGGCGTCCGCTACGCCGTCGACGGGGGCGACGACGTCGCCTTCGGCTACGTGCCGGCCAGCCCGCAGGCCTGGGACGGCGTCACGCTCCCGCTCTGGGCCAGCAGCCTCGACGCCGCCGTCAAGGACGACGCCTGCTCGCCGCTGCCGGCGGGCGGCAACGCGACGGACCTGGCCGACAAGATTGTGCTGATCCGCCGCGGGTCGTGCCCCTTTGCCGACAAGGCCGCCAACGCGGCGGCCAGGGGCGCCCGGTACGTCATGTTCTACAACAACGTCCCGGGGGCCCTCTCGACGGACCTGACGGCGGTGCCGCGCATCCTGGCGGGCGGCATGGCCACGGCCGAGGTGGGCGAGGCCTGGGTGGCGGCCCTGCGCGCGGGCAAGCGCGTGACGCTCAAGATGGCGAGCCGCGACAAGGCCGAGAGCAGCCTGCTGTCCGTGGCCAACAAGGCGACGGGCGGCGCCCTCAGCACCTACACCAGCTGGGGCCCCTCGTGGGAGATGGACCTCAAGCCCCAGGTCGGCGCCCCCGGCGGCAACATCCTGTCGACGTACCCGCGCGCCCTCGGCAGCTACGCCGTGCTGTCGGGCACCTCGATGGCCTGTCCGCTGGCCGCTGGCATCGTCGCCCTCGTCGCCGAGGCCCGCGGCACCTTTGACCCGGCCCTGATCGAGAGCCTGCTGTCGGCCACGTCGGTGCCGCAGCGCTTCAACGACGGCAACAAGTTCTTCGGCTACCTGGCCCCGGTGGCCCAGCAGGGGGGCGGCCTCGTCCGCGCCTACGACGCCGCCTTCGCGACGACGCTGCTCGCGCCATCGGGCCTGTCCTTCAACGACACGGACCACTTCGTCCCGTCGCTCAACTTCACCCTGAGCAACCGGGGCGGCGAGCCCGTCACCTACAAGCTGTCCCACGTGCCTGCCGTCACCATGTACACGCTCAAGGCGGGCGGTTCGGGCCCGCCGGCCGCCTTTCCCAACGACGCCGTCGAGTCGCCCGCGACGGTCAAGCTGAGCGCCGAGTCGCTGCGCCTCGCCCCGGGCCAGTCGGCCACGGTCGACGTGGCGCCGACGCCGCCGCAGGGCCTCGACGCCAAGCGCCTGGCCCTGTGGTCGGGCTGGATCGCCGTCAACGGCTCCGACGGCTCGTCGCTGTCCATGCCCTACCAGGGGCTCAGCGGCTCGCTGCACGACACGCGCGTGCTGGGCGCCGCCGACACGTGGATCGCCCACTCGACCGACAAGAAGCTCGCGCCCGTCGCCGCCAACCAGACGTTTGTGCTGCCCGGCCCGGGCAACGCCGCCCCGGGGGCCGACCTGCCGGCCCTCGTGATCAACCTGGCGCTGGGCTCGCCGCTGATGCGCGCCGACATTGTGCCCCTGACGACGTGCCCGCCCAACATGACGACCGAGGTTTGGGGCGTCAAGACCATTGGCCAGCCCTTTGGCTTCCCGTCCAGGTGGAACACGCGCGGGCAGAGCCCCTTTCCGTGGGACGGCCGCCTCGATTCGGGCAACTACGCGCCGCCCGGCAAGTACAAGTTTGTCGTGCGCGCGCTGCGCATCTTTGGCAACGCCGAGAACAGGACCGAGTGGGACGTGAGCGAATCGGCTGCCGTGCGCATCAAGTACGCGTAAAGAGTTGATGCCCAAGCCAGGGGGGGGATTTCCTTGGGATGCTTTCATGTACATGACCTTTCTTCTGTTGCTTTCCCCTCTTTTTGTATATGATGCCCGTTGTGTATCGAGGCAAACTGAATAATGACTGTTATATCCACAACAGATACCGAAGCTTGCAGGCATGGCCGGCAACCCCCATGGTAGGAAAACCAGCGCGGGCTCTCGGAACCTTGTTCATGTCCCCCTACGCGGATGCTTCGGGCTCTGCTGGTGCTAATATCGGCCCTGCCCAACCCGACCTCTGGTCAACCGGCCGTCCTAGGCACCCACCTGCTGCTGACCGGAGGTTCCAAGACAAGTCTGGGGTGGGGGGTGGAGGGCTGCCCATGTCAACAACGTGAGCCCGCGTGCTCGTCGACTTTGTCCACATCATTCTGCCTTGTCTGCGCGAATGTCAGAGTCTAGACGCTCGCCGTCAACGGCGGGTCGACCAAGCTCGCCCGTTTGTTAAGCACGCCGTCCAGGCACCTTGAAGCGGCATCACGGTCGGGTCAACAATGGTCAAGCTCACAAAGGTGACGGACACGGCCTTTAAAAGAATGAGAGTTTGGCTGGCCTGCCAAATCACCGAGAAATGTCTCGTTGCCCCCGTCAAGATGATGTCAAGCCTGCTGACACATAGCCCTGGCTGGGGGAACCAGGAGCTTGTATCCGGCTGCCTTGAGGCCAAGGAGCGCGTCTGCCTAGGGGTCCAGTTATTGTCTCATGCAAAACCGTGGATCCAGGGGGAGGGGTTGGAGCGTGAATGTGAATGGGAGCGAGCTTTCTGCCATTTCCTACCAGGGACTTGCGTCGTCTGGAGAGGGGTCTGACGCGAGTCCGTTGCCTGACGCGAGCGACACGGTGCTTCTTCCAGTTCCTCTCGTTGGGCGGTTCGAGATGTTGGGCGGTCGAGATGCATAGGGCTTAAGCTGTTGGGAGTTGAAAAGTCTTCAGCCAACCCGGCAGTGCGGCACCTTGAAGAGAAACTCTTGACGATTGGTCATGCCGCCATTCGGTGTTTGTGTCAAGCCCCTCGGATGATTTATTTTGAGCATGTTCAGAGGCAGCAAACGGGGTACAGGCCATGTCTATCCGGGTATTTGTTGAGGGAGAGAACAGGCCACGATATTTCACCACTTTTGGCGCACAAAGTCACCTGACCGTCGCACCCTCGGGCAAATGCCGGGAGAACGCGAAGCCAATAGGCAACAAGGTTCAGCGGCACAGCCTGCGCTAAGCCGCCTACAGAACGCCGCCCGGGAGATGCAGCCAATGAGGGCGCGCCAAGAGCGCCTCCAGGCCAGGCAGCAGCATTCTGGGGGCCGGTCCGATGGAGGGAGGCGCTGAAACGGCCCTCCTCTCTCCAACCCTCCAACTCATTGTCTGCCCATCACCAACCCATCTAGCACAGGCAGCCAGATACGCGGCATCACTATTCTCGCTCCCCCTTTTTCCTCCCTCACTCATTCAGCTCCTCTTCCTCCTCTTCCTTTAACATCTCACCTCATGCCGGCTCCTCCTCCTCCTCCTCCCCCCGCCTCTGCAGCGACCTGCTGCCGTCGCCGACTGCCTGCGAATCGCCTCATCCCTTCATCCAGCCTCTCTACCACCCGCACCGCTGCTCGCCATGGACTCCTATCTCCCCGGCGCTGGCTTCCAGCTGCCCTTTCAACGCCGCCTCAGCCGTCTCTACAATGACACCAAGAAGTCGACCGACTTTCTCCAGGAGCCCGTCCGCAGCGAAGAGGACCCAGACGTCAGGGCCCTGCATCGCAAGCTTCGGATCCAAAAGGACCGCCTCGTCAGCTGGGGGCTCGAATGGTCCGACTCGTCCCAGTCGCCCGAGATTGACGACTCCATATCCGAGGCGGGCCTCAGCGAGGTCGTCGCGAGCATCATGTCCACCATCAAAGACACCCTTGCCGAGGCCGAGCTCCTCTGGTTGAGTTCAAAGCGTCTCGTCGACTCGCCTCGCCCCTCTCCCGATCGCAAGCCGCCCCTGGTCCACTGGGACAAAGCCCGCTTCGAGGACCTCGTCCACGACCTCACCGTCTCCATCGACACCCTATACGACATCTCCCGCACCCGCTCATCCGCCGCCATGCGTCGTCGCTCGCCCAAATCTAGCCGCAGGGCGACCCCCTTTGCTGAAGAGACTAGGCTCTTCGAGTCGAGTCGCGTGCAGACTCCCCGGCTCATCAACCCCCGGCATCTCTTGAAGTCGAGTCCACTCGGTAGCCCCCAACGCCAGGTTGTTTTCTTGAAAAAGCCACCCTTGGTCGACCTAGTCCCGAGCACGTCCACGGTCCCTGATGCGCCCCTGCTTCTCGAGTACGCCCCCTACGACCCCATGTATGTTGCAACTGGCATCATGCCGGAAATGGTTCGCTTCGAGAAGCTGTCGGCCGCCCTTCAACAAGAACCCCAACGAGCTACCGGCACTTGGACTGGCCTGCCTCGACTGCTCGGCTACTTTGAAGACCTGCTCAACTCGCGTATCGGACTAGTCTACCGGTTTCCCTTTTCCTTCGGTGCCGTGGTCCCCACGCCTTTCCCCGAGGGGCCCACTCTCACTCTCGAATCTCTAAACGACCTCCTGTCACGTCCCGAGGCCGAACCTCCGCTCGAGGCCAAGTTCAAATTGGCCTTCAACCTCGCAAATACCGTCTTCGACATGCATGCGAGGGGTTTCGCCCACGGCAACCTCAACGACAAAAACATCTCATTTCGCGTCGAAGCTCCCGCCGGCGATGGCAAAGCCCACCAGTCCACTGATATTCGGTGCCCGCTAGTCTCGTCTTTTGATCTGTTTGGAGAAGGCAATCCGTCTACAGACTACTACTCACATAATAATCCTCCACATCGGTGCAGGTTGACGGACGAACGCGTGCTCGACCTTTCCTCGTTGGGCAAGGTCTTGCTCTCGATTGGCCTGTGGACAAAATTCGAGATCCTCGCCCCCCGTCTACCCGACCCTCCGAATGTCGACACCCTGTTTGACCGTCTGGCGGTTAGGTGCGGCAGCTTATACGTTGGGGCGGTCTGGAAGTGCTGGGACGCCCTCCACCAGGAGGCCACTAGCCACGTCGAACCCGAGGCTCTCGTTTATACCATACAAGCTTGTGCGAGCCGAAACCTTGAAGCGTGTTGTTTCCTAGACGGCATGAGCCGATTTGAGAGGCTCATCCGCCCGAACCAAGACATGCGCCAAGAGGCCTCCGAGCCTTTAAAGGATGAGAAAGCTTCGAGCTCTCCTCCGTCTTTCTTAAAGGATGAGAAAGCTTCGAGCTCTCCTTCGTCTTTCAGCGGCGACCGAAAGATCTCACCCGCGTCGGACGAGCCTGTGATTCCCAAGCCACTGGAGAAGCCCGTCTCAACTGATGTCAAGGGTCACGGTACGTCGCGTCCTCCCAGGATCAGTCGAAATACGTCTCTGATGCTTCGGACAGATGACCTCGTCAACGCAGTGACAAAGTCGGAGACCAAGATCAGGCTCTACCCACATGTTCTCATTGCGCCCGAGGTAGTCGAGGAATGGAACAGCATTCTCATGCCAAAAATAAACCAAGCCCTGCAGCACTTTTATCGCAAGCACCCGGAATCGGTTGAGATGTCGCTCGAATCTGTCGGCCCGAGTCCCGCCAAGGCCCAACCCACTGTCTTGGTTGTGTGCACATCGGTCGGCAAGGTCCGCGCCATCCTGAAGAAGCGTCTTGCTGAGTTATTCGATGGCACCGCCACGGGCTTCGGATTAAAAGTCTGCAAAGGACACGTTCTCCGATCGCGGGGACAGCCAAAGCCTGGTAAGGCTCCTTCGGCACGTCAGAAACCCCCGGGCCTGGGTTTGTGTCATGGCTTGGGCTCTGACGATGCAGACAACCCCGAGTACTACCAGGAACGGCCCAACAACGGGGCGAGCATCGGAGCCTGGATTGGCGACCGCCACTTGCCCCCTGTTAGTTTCGGTGGGCTCGTACTCGTTGATGACAAGCCCTATGGCATGACGGTCCACCACATGCTCGACGACCCGGACCAGGACTTTGGGCACGAGGACACGACTCGAAGCAGCGCGACGGCTGATGTATCGTGGTACTCGGAACTGGATGAGAAGACGAGAGGAGATGATGACGATGACGCGTACGACCTGTCTGATACCGAGTCTGAGACGTACTCAGAGTCCGACCTCGCGAGCGACTACGACGACGAAGAGGACGAAGAAGACGAAGAGGACGAATTCGAACCGGGTGATGTTCCAGGTGTTGAGCCCGGATGCGGAGAGGGCTATGTCGTCACCCAACCGGCGCTCGACGACGTGAATGAAGGCTTTTTCCCTTGCGCCGAGACGGAGGACGAAGACCATCTCAACACGTTTGGCTTGGGCGAGGTGTTTGCGTCGAGTGGGATTCGTCGCAAGCAGGCAAACGGCCTCGTCCATGAGGTGGACTGGGCTTTGTTCAGGTTCTCGGACGGGCGCCTGCCGGACGACAACTACATTCCTCGGGCGGCTGACGCATCTCCGTGCCGTGCACGGCCCGACAGGCACGCAGACGTGCCTCTCCTGCGGCCGACCTGCGTGGCGCCGTCTTCTTCTCTTCCCGGCATGGAGGTGCAGTGTGTGGGGCGGACGAGCGGAGTGCAAACCGGGTACATCATGCCCGCCTTGACCAGCGTCAAGATCTACGGCCGCAAGTCGCCTAGCCACACATACCAGGTCACTAGCTCACAGTCGGCTTCTGGAGAGGACTCGGGGAAAAGCCTCGGCCTTCCCGGAGATAGCGGCGCATGGGTGGTTGACCGTCTCCATGGGCAGCTCTGCGGGCACGTGTTGGCCTGGAGCCAGCGAAAGCGCGTCGCTTACATCTGCCCCATGGAAATTCTACTCCTCGACGTGGCAGAAACCCTCGAGGCCAACGAGATTAGGCTGCCCGGAGGTGAGCCTGTGGTCACCTTTGGCGACGCGCATGACGCATCGCGCGTGGCCGAGATTGAGGACAGAGTCGACGAGCATGACATATCCGAGCACCTGCGGGAAGAGGAAGACAATGGCAACGAGGGAGGGTTTTCTCTATCGGCCGTAGGCGTGCCAAGCACCCAACAATCGCCAGGCCACGGCTCACCAGGTGTGGGTGTGGGCACCTCTAGTCCAATCAGGCTTGAAACGTCGAGCGAGCTTCGAGGTCTCGCAAACAAGCTGGAGGAGTTGAGCGCCGGTCCGTGTCGGAGGATAAGCGTTTCTTGATGGGTCATGATGAGGAATGTCCTCCGGAATGTGTGATGCTTATCTGGAAAAGGGGTTGGGGGGGGGGGGGGGGTTGCATCCCGTCGCAAGGCTGGCCATTGGCGCCCTTTTCTATATATATAGTCTTTTAGTGCATTGGGGCTGCATGACATGTGATGCAGGTCATTTGCAGGGCGGAGCGGCCTTGTAAAGACGAGAGATTCTGAAGCGGTTGGTCTGGGAAAGCGGTCATCTCATCGAGGTCAATGGGCCAAACACTCATTCACATGAAGTCATCCTCCCAATCGGCATCTCGGTCCTGGTTGCTCGTCGAAGCCATATTTTCCTCGGTGAAGATGTCATCATAGGCGTGGTCCTTTTGCCACTTCTTTTCCTTCCACTCTTGGGCTTGGCGGGCCTCTTCTTTTATCTGAGGGGCAAGAAGAGTAAAGGTCAGCGCTCCGTGGCAGCAGTCGCAGATGCTCGGCCAGGGGCAAGACAAGAAGAGACGGAGATGGGCCCGTGTGCGTGGGGAAAGTGGCTGACTGACGCGTTGCTGCTGTGCTGCCTGGTCTTTTCTCCGCAGCTCCTTTAGATGATCGTCCCGCTCCTGTTTCAAATCAAGTTTCTTCTCGACCTTTGTCTTGTTGAGACGGTTGACGATGGGGTTCTCGCGCTGGACGACGAGGACGCGCTTGACCTGTGGGGCTGATGCTTAGCCTTTGCACACTTGGCGGAGCCAAGAACAGCTTGGCGTGAGAAGAAGAGATGGAGATGGACCTTTCGCTGATCCTTGAAGCTGACTTGGCCAACCTCCATGGATCCATCCTTTTTAAGGTTGGACCATGGCGTGTAGATGACGGGGATGTTGTCCTTTTTGTTGCCTGCAGGAGACATGGAGGTTAGTTTGTGGTGGCGGGAGGGGCGAGAGAGAGAGAGAGGAAGAAGCTGCCTTCGATGGAGTTGGCCTTTGTCAGCTGGGCCAGGTCGGCGACGAGCGCTTCGGGTAGGGCGTCCCACGACTGGCCGTCTTGCATGCGGAGGTAGATGTGGGCGCTGGAGAGCTTGTCGACGTGGAACTGAAGTCGAGCAAGAGTGTGAGTCCTTCTATGTAGAGGGGCAGGCGCAGTCAGACAGCGAAGGGGGTGGCATGGCGTCGCACCCTGGCGCGGGATGATTAGCAGCAGTCCGAATAGCATCAGTATCATCATCAACAGCAGAAGCCAGACACGCACCAGACATCTTGGTCCCAGCCAAACTTGATCAAGTCCTCATCTGGCGCATTGCATCAGCCGAGCTGCCGCCTGAAGCGGCTCCATCAGGCTTGCCGGTAGCCCTCACTCTCAAACTTGTCCTTGCCGACGTAGACGAAGGCCGGGGGGTCGACGACGGCGGAGGTAAAGTAGTAGACCATGGATGCTTTGGGTGGTCCTGGCCCGGCCTGAGAGAGCGGCTTGCGCACGGATGAGGGCGGGCTGGCGGGCGGCGGCGGCGGGCGAGCGACGGCGAGAGCTGAGGAGGAATATGGCTTCTTTCGGTGGTGTCGCCTTTGGTTGGAGAGAAAAGGAGAGAAAAGGGTAGGTACAGTGTCAGGGGGCGTTTCGAGATGGCTAGAAAGTACCTCGTACTTGGTACATGTCAGCGACGCCATCACGTGATGCCATCACCGCCCGGGGTCGCTACATGCGTACGAACACTATTCGTACCTGGGTCCAACAATGATGCCTTCCCCGACCGGAACATGGTGAATCGGCGACCCAAGCTCCTCCTCTCTCTGTCTTGACGCGGATACCTGCAGACAGCCTACCGCGATCAAGGCCTCTTTTACTGGCTGACAGCCCGTCGAGTGTTGAGCTTTGTTGGACGACCACGCCAAAGTGAGAAAATCAGGTGCGGCAAGAGACGAGGAGAGCGACGCGAGGGTCCAGCTTGCCGAGCATGTCCAGTGTCTCGAGTCCTCGCTCTCTGTACGCTCGTCTCCGTGTCCGCCCCCGAGCACTTCACAGTTGGCAATATCGATAATCTGCTCGCAGTTATGCTCGCAGACCTGGCAAGTCTTGGGTAATGATGGACTCGGGTGGCGTCTCCCACTCTCGGCCCCGGTCCAGGTGAGACGGTTTGCACTAATCAGTCACCTAGCCCGGCCTTTGGCATAAAAGGGCGACCCTGGCCCGGCACTCCGAAAGACTTCGGCGCGCTAAGCCTTCCCTCCTCGGGCCACGACGGCCAAGAGGCCTTGACCATCAATTGGGGTCCTTTGTACCTCGACTTGGCCGTCCGGCGGTTGGTGGCTACGCCTAGTCTGCCGAGGTCCGCCTTCATGACAAGCAATGACCTGTTTGAAACCAGGAAAAAATTCATATTTGGTGAATATTCTGGGGCCGCTCACTACCCCGATCTGGAATTCGCCTGCCCTCCATATCTCAACGCTTTCCATGCTCAGAATACATGCGTCCGTCTCTCTGGAAAGTACTGTCGTGGCTCGCCGCCAGCTTCTGCCACCTTTGCCCACCTCAACGCCATTCCCAAGCACGTGTGAGAATTGAAACAGCAAAATACTGGGAAAAGCCCGTGACAACAATCCCTGCCGGACAACTCATGGCGCTCGAGGCACCGAGATACCCGCGTCTCGGGCCTTGCGCATCAACGAACGCTCGTCTGAGGCTGCCAGAGTGGTCAGCATCTCGTTGGTCCGCTCAGCGGGCACCTTTCTTACATGGGCTTTCGGGTGAGGCTTGCGAGCTGGACACGCACACAGCTCTGGTGTCGAGCTGCTCGACCAATGCAGCTCCCGCGTAGTCGCCGGGCAGGAACTCGTAGATGTCGACGCGGATCACGTACGTCCCCGGATGCGAAATCGACAGGTCGGTAAAGGGAAACACAAACGACTCGCTGCCCGCCTTGGAGCAGGCGACTTGGAATCTGCTGACGGCCTTTGTACCCTCGAGGTAGCCGTCGAGGACGGACCCCCGCCGGTCCAGGATCGTCACGGTGGCGAAGTAGTCGACGCCGAGATCGGCCTGTCGTGCCGACTGCTTGGCGATGACGGGCGGGTAAAAACAGGTGCCGGCCTGCGTCCGCTTGGGCGGCTGCACGCCAATCTTGTTGTTGACCATGTTGCAGCGAGCGCGGACCTGGTCTCCCGCTTGGAACTGATGGTCCGTCCTCTGGCTCGATGAGTAGTGGACTCTCTCCGGCATGGCTGAGGCCTTGATATATCCGCCAAAAGACCCGACTGAGAGCCCGGAGTGGACCAACCGCGGCAAGGCGGAAATCCCAGACACGATGTTGACCCGTGTAGTAGGTTGGTCCAGGGCCCGCGTTTGCGCGAGATGGCGAAACCCCGAAGTTTTTCGCAAAAGGATGAGCCGGGTCGAGCTGTGACAGGATGCTTGTCCGTTACTTGGCGGTGACACGCGGGCACAGGCGGCTTCCTTGAGTCGCCGACGAGGGGTGGTCGAGCTGGATGGTGGCAAAGCAGCCAAAACTGATGGAGGGAGGAGCCGTGGCGCCAAAGGGGACGAAGCGGGTCTGTTGGCAAAGCCAGTGGCAAAAGCTAGACGGAAACAATCGTCAGGGCCGATGGAGGGGGCACCTATATATCTGCGTCACCGGGGGCGAGCAGAATGCCGTCTCTACTATGCCCCTTGGGGAAAGTTCCTCAACGGGACGCCCTGCCCGGGACGGCATTTGGATGATGATGCTACTCTGTACGGATTCAGTATGCCCGACGCCCAAGCGGGAGTGACCTATCATGGCCCGGGGAAAGGGCCGGCCGTCAGCGCTGAAATAGAGATGTTGTCTCTTCCTCCTGTCTCACAGGGCATGAGGCATGAGGCATCGAATTATGCCGGCAGGCCACGCCCAAGGGTCGACGGATCGGGGGCCAATGAGGATGCGTTCCGGCCCCGTCAAGGCCAACGCGCAGCTTCCGAGGTTCCAGCCCAGCGGTTCGGGACGTCAGGGACGTCAGTGCTTGCTGGGAGGCAGGAGGATCAGTGTGTAATCCGAGCCATCTCAGACACACGCTTCGGATCGCGCTCTTCCTTCTCTTGGGGTCATGGAGAAAACTTGGCGCACACAGCCGGGGTCTGCCTGGCACCTGGGGACCCCCCCCTCGCTCAGCCTGTGTCTCAGAAGCGAGGGACTAACAATATAGTGCCCGACAGCTTAGGTCCATCATGACATCCCGTGAAGAGGGGGCGAGTGCCTACGCGATGCTGCCGTTCGGGCCCGCAGCCACAGGTTGGCTGTGTCCACAGGTTGGCTGGGTTGCGCAAAGAAAGAGATGACATCTTTGGCCCTCGAGCTAAGCCTCTTCTCCTTTTGTCAGTCCTCGGACGCCTCTCTTTTCTCCCGTCTCTCCCGCGCCCATGCTCCTGCAACCAGGTGTCGGTTCTTGTCGTTGGGGGGGGCTTTCCATCACCCCTCGGAAAGCCCTGTCTTGATGGTTCACGCACCATGGCCGCCGGAAGGACAGCCGTCACAGCAGAGAAAAGCAAAAGGCTGGGGAGGGGCCGATGGAGGCCGAGCCGTACAGAGACTCGTCAAGTGACACACGAGGATCAACAAGTCGTGGCGCGTCGTCGTGGCGCGTCGTCGTTGCGCCAGGAGAAGTCGACGTGTTAGTAGGTATGGGCAGGGGGAGGGGCTCAACGAGTCCATGGGACAGTTCCCGGTGACTTGGGACATTGCGACGCCGCGCCACCGGGGAGCCAGGATGCGGCAGACGCCAGACAGGGGGTTGGCTTGACCCGGCGTCCTGGGCCATACCAGACATGTCTGCGACGGAATCGAAAGGGTCTCTCTTGTTTCTCATGTTTTCGTGATTTCCATTGGTTTTGTCTCGCCCCTTCTTTTCGTTCATGGCGGTGATGCGGACTCTTTTCTCTTCTCTCGCTCTCCCTCCTCTTGTCTCTTTGACTCGCTCCCCTCTCCCGTTCTGATGCTTCCTCTCCAGTTCTGTTGCTTCCTCTCCCGTTTTGATGCTTTCCTCTCCCACGCTGATACACACCCTTGGAGCTCGACATCAAGACGCCAGCCAACAGGCTCGCTTCCACGTCGTGAAAAGCGTCCAAGGACCGGGCAGGGTTGGCAGATGACCAACGCGCGCGTGTGACGATGCGGGAACCTGCTGTGCCATCTGCATCACCTCGTTCACGTGCACCCGGGTGTAATAGAGAGCGCTGGAGAGGAAAGAGGGAGAGTGGTGATTTGAGTCAAGACTAGGCTGCATGAACCCAAACGAGATAAGCGAAGGCGAGCAGGGGCTGATGCAGGCAACGTCCCTGGCGGTTGGGTTCGTCGTCACTCATGCGTCCAGTGACGCGGCCTGCTGGACATGTCGCCAAGAGCGTGAGGCGGTCTTGGATGGGTCATGGCTTACCGTTTGTGATGCCGGAACCTCGGCTGGAGAGCAGCGTCGTGGCAGAGAGTGAGCTGTTTCTTTTCTTGTTTGCTTTTTCCGCCGTACTGTCACCTTCCTCTCTCATTTCATCCCATCACGTCGTATGCTCCAATCCCACGCTCCCTCTTGTCCCCGAGGAAAGGCGCCCGTCGTCGTCGTCTCGTTTGGGCATGTCACAGAACCCTGTCTCAGCAATAAGAGCTGAAAGCTCATGGGTGCCCGGTCCAAGCTTGAACTCGGCCCAGGCTGGAGCAACAAGTGACAGCCGTCCCAGTCCCGTTTCAGGCATTTTTGAGAAGCGTGTCGCGCGGGCCGAAGGCCGATGTGAGAACCTAGGGACAGGGGCATACATACATATGGTTCTGGCAAGGAGGGGGGGTGCACCTTGTACGGAGTAGTACGAACGACTGGTCGGGCGTTTGCATGCACGATCCCGGGAACCCTGAGCTGGGTGCTGGATCTCGCAGCCGCGTGGTCCAACAAGACGCGACGACGACCGAGCTCTCTTTCTTTGCTTCTGCGCAAGCATCGGGTTCCCGTTTGCCGTGACTGGGCTGTGAGGCTGAGTGTTTCCGGTTTGTCCCCGAGAAGGAGGCGTTCGCGGGCTGACGTCGACTTGAGAGCCTGACGGGGGGGGAAGCTGCCGAGAATACTTCGCAGAGTTTGGAGGGAAGAAGAAAAGGGACGGGGTCAAGGGTGAGACTTCGGGAGTTGCTCCGGGTGACTGACGTGAATGTACGAATACATGTTGCAGATTACAGGACGAGCATCTGTTTTGTCTGTTTACGGCGAGTCTGACTATTCCTGGCGAATGGTGGGAAAGTATGCTCAAGCCATGGGGGAGTGAGGCTTATCGAGGCTTGCTGGAGCCAAGTTACAGCCTCGTGCCTTTGCGAGAATTTGTTGGGCTGCTGGGTGGTGCTTTAAGTTTTACCGGACGAGGGACCCTTACAAATGCTCTGGAGCTTGTTGAGATGGGTTTTCGTCTCTTACCTCGAGGCCCCCAAAGCCGATAGTTGTCCCTGTCGCCGTGCTCGGGCCCAAGAATTGGCGATACTTTGACGACGCGAGCAACCAAGGACTCATGTCAGCAACGATCCGGCAGCTTCGACTGTCTACCCACAAGACGCAAAATGCGGCATCGGTGTTTTAGGCTTGCACTGGCCTGGCTCCTCGCCATTGTCGGAGTCGAACACCTGGTGGCGGGCTTTGCAACGGCGCGGCCAACGACGTGGTCCGAGTTATTGCACCCGGACAAGGAGGACGTGAGGCCCTCGCACGAGCCCTTTAACGCCGAGGGCCAGCCGGTGTCGATAGTGTCGCGGGCCGAGATACGGTGCCGGTACGCCTTCACGAACCACAAGCGGACGGACAAGATGTACCGCGTCTTCCTAGGCCATAGCATGGTGCCGTATCCCGCGGCCGCGTGGTGCGACGTCATGGAGGCGGCGGTGCAGAACATGTGCTGGGAGGGGGATAAGCTGGCCCACGAACGGATCCAGTGGATACGGTGCGACACGGACAGGCGCGATATCATATGGCAGACGGGGACGGTGGCGATGTTTAAGCTCGAGGTGCCGGCCGACAGCAGGCCTAAGTGCGTGGCGGATGCGGTGAGGGCGTCGGTGCCGGGGTCCGACGTGGACTGGATGGGGAAGCAGGGGTGCTACGAGGCGCACGGGTTTGAGATTGAATATTGACGTTGACCATGTCGTCGACGGGAGGAGGAGGAAATGGGCAGGTGTCGTTGCTTGCTGCTGGTGATGGAGGGAGAGAAGTTTTGGGGACCTTGGAGAGGGGGTTTTGGGCATCAATGTAAGTAGCGGGGCAGCGGGGTAGCGGGGAGTTGCATGTCCAGCGTCTCTCACCACCCACCTCACGTCATGGCCTTTTGCAGAGCCAACCTAGGCCTCACATGGCCTGCGTCTCGCTCCTTGACGGCTTCTGCAACCACACTCCGTCTTCCCATCGTCGACTTCCGGTTCTTGGCCTCCTCCTCGTCACCCCCCCGACAGCTGCGCCGCCTCCAACCAGTCCACCTCGTCGCGCCCTCCCAAGCATCGACACCCTCGCGTCGCCTCCACAGCCCCCCCTCGACCGCCACAATGGTCGCCCAAGACTTTGAGGCCGTCCTCAAGGGCAAATACCCGGCCAAGGCCCACGGCAAGCGCGTCGTTGACATTATCCGCCGAAACACGCCCGGCGCAACCGGCGTCCTCTACCTCGAGGGCCGCATGACCAAGCTGCAAGAGGACAATGACTCTCCAGAGCACTTTCGGTATCTGCCCTCCTCCCCCCCCGTTTGTTGCGGAATCCAACTCTTCCAAGCCAGCGCCGGTACTTTTACTACCTCACCGGCTGCAACCTCGCCGACAGCCACTTTGCCTACGACATGGAGTCCTCCAAGGCCATCCTCTTCATCCCCCCCATGGACCCCGGCGACGTCATCTGGTCCGGCCTGCCCGTCAGCCCCGACGACGCCCTGAAGATGTACGACGTCGACGAGGTCAAGTTCACCACCGACATCAACCCGACCCTGACCCACCTCGCCGCCCAGTGCCCAGGGTCGACCGTCTTTGCCATTGCCGGCCAAGTCTCGGACAATGTCACCTTTCTCGAGTTTGAGAACAAGGACTTTGCCGCCCTCAAGGACGCAGTCGACGTGGCCCGCGTCGTCAAGGACGAGTTCGAGGTGGCCCTCATCCGCAAGGCCAACCACGTCTCCAGCCTGGGCCACAAGGCTGTCCTCGAGCGGGCCCGGTCGGCCGCCTACGAGAGGGAGCTCGAGGCCGCCTTTCTCGAAAGGTGCGTCGCTCTCGGCGCAAAGGAAATGGCCTACCACCCCATCCTGGCCGCCGGCAAGGCGGCTGCCACGCTGCACTACGTCGACAACAACGCGCCCCTCGAGGGCAAGCTCAATGTCCTGATAGACGCGGGCGCCGAATGGGACAATTACGCAGCCGACATTGCACGTCTCTCCCCTCGCTCGTCCTGGGCCTCGCTGACCCTTGTAGACGAGAACCTTCCCCCTGTCGGGCAAGTTCACCAAAGAGTCGCGCGACATTTACGACATTGTCTTGAAGATGCAAAAGGACTGCATCGCCATGATCAAGGCCGGCGTGCTCTGGGACGACGTGCACCTCCACGCCCACCGCATCGCCATTGACGGGCTCCTGTCCCTCGGCATTCTCAAGGGCGACGCAAATGAGATTCTCGAGGCGCGGACGAGCGCCGCCTTTTTCCCCCACGGCCTGGGCCACTATCTCGGACTGGACACGCACGATGTTGGGGGCAACCCCAACCGCCAGGACAAGGATGCCCTTTTCCGCTATCTGAGGCTGCGCGGCCGTGTGCCCGCCGGGAGTGTTGTCACAGTGGAGCCGGGGGTGAGTGAGACTTTTAGATGAAGACGCGCGCTGGCTGTGTGTCTGTGTGCTAACCTCTTAGGTCTACTTTTGCGACTTCATCATCAAGCCGTATCTCGATGACGCCGAGCACGGCAAGTACATTGACTCGGCCGTCTTGGACAAGTACTGGGACGTGGGCGGCGTTCGGTAAGAAGACTGGCGCACCTCTGCCGGGCAGCGGACTAACGGTTGTGTGCGTCGTTAGCATCGAGGACAATGTCCTGGTGACGGAGAGCGGCAGCGAGAACCTGACGTCGGCAATCAAGGAGCCTGGCGAGATTGAAGCCCTCATCTCCGGCTGAGTCGAGTCCATGACTTTATGAAACGTGGTGCAAGGCATCACGTGGGTTACTGGCCCCGGGCCGTACAAGAATGAAGGGCATGTGTCGACCAAGACGTGTTTTTGACTCTGCATGGTGGACAGGGACGTATGGAGCTGCCCTGGCCACCTTTGGTTACATACACTTCTTTTGAGTACCCGTTGGGAACTACGAGTTACCCGTTGGGAACTAAGGGACGCTTCGTCCCTTATTTAGTTGGGTGTTCCTTAGTTCCCAACGGGTACTTTCTTTTTGAGGTTTCTAAAGATGCCATAATGTGCGTGCCGGCTGTTGCCGGTTGCCAGCTGCACGGTTGTTTTAGCGAGGCGCACGAATGTAAATGACGGAACAATAGCGAACGAAATGTGCCTGTCCCGATTGGTTTGGGTGCAATTGAGGGTCGGAAAAGTGTGAGAAAAGTGTGATGTTCTCTGGTGTGGGCACGGGGCTAGCTGTCTCGGCACGAGAGGCTGACTAATACGCTACCTAGTCGAACTCGTATGTACGGCCGGCGCTGACGTCGACGCCCACTCCTGACTCCTGCTCCAACCAACAGCCAGTGTCTCTTAGCCTGTCGATCCCGCAACGCTACGCCTCGCACCTCCTCCCCCCTCTCGCCCAGGCCGTCGACGATTGCCCTGGCTGGGATTTTGACCTTTTATCCCATCCAACTACGACATCTCCATCCCCATCCCCGGTCCTCGGGCTCGGACGGCGCTCACCGCAAAAACAATCATCCCTGCCCGCTTCTCGCAAGCTGACGAGGCCCCTCCTCGTCGTCGTCCCGGAAAAGACGCCCCTCGCCTCGCCCCACCTCAAGCCACGCCCTCAACGTTGAGTGGCGGACCAAACGTCTCGTCGTCGCCGCGACCGACGTGTCATCGCCGTCTGCGTCGCACGTCAGCATATCCTGCCGTCGCCATGGCCGCGCCGTTCCGGGTCAAGGCCCTCTACGAGTACTCGTCGCCCCACGACGACGACCTCAAGTTTGCCGCCGGCCAGATCATCACCGTCACCCACCAGGAGGATGCCGACTGGTACGAGGGCGAGTACCTTGACGACGACGGCGCCAAGCAGCAGGGCATCTTCCCCTGCAACTTTGTTGACAAGTACGAGCCCACCGCGCCCCCGAGGCCCGCGAGGACGCGTCCCAAAAAAGACGCCGAGCCTGCTCAGCCGCCTCCGGAAGATGTAGCCGTCCCGCCTCCGGTCGCCCCGGCCCGTCAAGACCTGGCTTCTCCCAGCCACGAGGAGCCGGAGATGGACGAGGCCGACGCGCCAGCACGAAAGAGCCCGCCGACCGAGTACGTGTCTGCGGCTGCAGCTGTCCCGGGTCCGTCCAAGCCTGCCGAGTCCGCTCCAGCACCGACGCCCTCTGCTCACACAAGCAACGCGAGCGAGTCCCGCGGCCCGCCTGCTGCTCCTCCCGCCTCTGCTACCAAGAGACAGCCGGCAGCCCCTCCGGTTTCCGATAAGCCATCGGGCAATTCCTTCAGAGACCGCATCGCCGCTTTCAACAAGCCCGCGGCCCTGCCAATCGCCCCCTTCAAGCCCAGCGGTCTGAGCGGAGGCGGAGGCAGCGCCAGCTTCATCAAGAAGCCCTTTGTCGCCCCCCCACCCAGCCGAAACGCCTACGTTCCTCCGCCTCGGGAGACCCCTACGACGCCGATTTACAGACGTGAGGAAGACCCCGAGATCAAAGAGAGGGAAGCGGCGAATCTCGAACAAGCGGAAAAGGCCGGCCTGGCTTCGACTGCCCAGCAATCGGTTGGAGGAGAAGAGGCGCAGCCCAAACCAACCAGCTTGAAGGAGCGCATCGCCTTGCTTCAGAAGCAGCAGATGGAACAGGCTCAGCGTCATGCCGAAGCTGCTGCTAAAAAGGACAAGCCCAAGAAGCCCCCCAAGAAGGTGGCCGAGCCCTCTGCAGAGGTGGATTTCGCTACAGAAGCAGCAGTGCCACATGTACCGGCTCCATCATCCGAGCACAGAGAAGTCGAAGACACAGGCTCAAGAACATCGACGGATGAAGTACACGCGGCACGAGCCCCCCTCCCCCCGCGGCGCAAGCCGTCCAAGGGCCCCGCGACCGAGCTTGTCCACGATAGCAACGACGCCGACATGTCGGGCGCCGGCGACACCTCCGAGGGACAAGACGATACGACTGAGCGCGAAGACAGCGACGAGACGTCTCGGCGCACTGCCCAATTGCCATCGACGACAATGACCCCGTTGGCCGCCACTCTCGTCACCCCGAGTGAGGCGGAGACTGAGGCTGACGAGGCAGAACAAGACGAGGAGGATGTTGATCCGGAAGTGAGGCGCAAGGAAGAGCTCCGGGCCAGGATGGCCAAGATGAGTGGCGGCATGGGCTTCCACGGCATGTTTGGAGCCCCAGTGCCTCCCACCGCCATGGCTCCGCCCAAGAAAAAGGCCCCCAAGGCCGAGGCTGCCGCGGCCACCGAGGGCGCAGAGGACACAAGCCCCATTTCTCGCGCCGCCCCTCCGATTCCGACACCAATGGCACTCCCCGGCATGGGGACCTCGAGGGCGTCGGAGGAGACCAAGCGTGCGGGACAAGACGAAGCTGCTCTCCCGTCGAGAGCTGCGCCACCTTCCCTGCCGACACGACCAGTCGACGATGACGGGCATCATCAGCTGGAGGACGAAGACGAGGAAGATGAGGCGACGACGCAGGCCCCGATGCGGGAGTCCAAAGGTACACTTGTTGCGCAACGAGTCAAGGGGCGTGAGACGGAGGCTAATAATGGTGCAGCGCCTCGGCGAGATGTCGGCGGACCGCCTCGTGTGCCTGGAGGCCGGCCGGCGCCTCCCCCTGTCCCTGTGGATGGTACGTCTCGAGGCCTTGCACGGTGACTGACGATGGACTGACATGCTCATGCGAATGTAGGCCGACCCCCGCCTCCTCCCCCGCCTGCCGATATAAAGTCTGCCACGGAGGGATCTGAATCCGACGATGAGCTCTCTGCACGAGAAAGAAACGTGTCAAACGTGAGCGCCGCTGCGCGATGTTCCATGCCGCCCCATCCCTCGCACGCTCCCGGGTTTCCGGCACGGTCGCCACCCCTGTCCCCTCGTCCCGAGGACTCGTCACCCGTGTCCCCCTCGATGCCTGCCAATAGGCGAAACAGCAGACCGCCCGTACCCGGGTCCGCGCCCGTGCCTCCCCCGGCCCACAGCCGACCGCCGCCTCCGCCGCCTCCCGGGGGCTCGTCGCGCGAGATGAAGGCCGACGGACCACCTGCACCGGCCGTTCCGACAAGACCACCACAAGCCGGCGAGGAGGAAAACGAGGAGAATACAGAATACGAAGGCGACTACGACACTGACATCGCATCGTCGGTGCCTCACAAGGACGCGTTGAAGGCACACGCTCGGGACTCGAGTCTGGAAGACAATGGGCCCCAGTCTCCCGCCACGGACGCTCCGCCAATCCAAGCGCGGGCGGTTCCCGCTGCCTCGGCTCCGCGAGCCATTCCGCCCCCCATTCCCACTCAGGCGCCACCCGAGAGCGGTACGCGGCGGTCGGTGGACGTGCCGCGAGCGGCGCCCCCTCCCCCTCCCTCGGCCAAGGAGGCGCCGTCGCCCCGGATTGACGACGAGTACAATGCTCACAACCAGTCCATGTCGGCAGCGGGCGGGTTCGGGTCGAGCTACGGCCACAAGACGCCCAAGATTGAGGAGGAGGCATACGTGCCCGGCTCCCCGTCGGCGGCGTCTCCGCCCGAGAGGAGGGCGCCGCCTGCCGCCCCCGGCGCGCGTGCCCCCCACAGGCAGTCGCTGGAGGTGGGGAGAACGAGCATGAGCGGGCGAAGGTCGATAGACATTGCCCGTCCCTCGATGGAGTCGGGCTTCATCGCCAACGACATTGAGCTCGCGGTCCAGAGCGGGTGGTGGAAACAGGCCAACCAGGTGCCCCCCGTGTTGCAGGGGCGGCGAGACATTTACTTTGAGTGTGAGGAGTCGGCGACGACGAACAAGGGTTCAAGGACGACGATAACGCGCGAGATATTCGTGCTCTTCCAGGACTACTCGCAGACGGTGCTCACGGTGCGCTACGATCCGTACAAGGCGTCGGACGTGGAGCTGGAGCAGCGGCACGAGCCGCCGCCTCGAGCGCTGCGGCAGGATCAGATGGAGGAGTTCCATGAGCTGTTTGGGCGTCGGATCTCGGAAGGCGCGTCGTCGAAGAAGGACACGATTGTGGGAGACGGCACGCCGCAGGGCCTCGTGGCGGAGCTTCTGCGGCCGTTCAAGGAGGCACTGCGGCCGGTGGGGACGCGGGCGTACGGGGCGGTCGTCTACTCCAACATGGGCAACGCGTCGACGCAGCAGCACGACGTGATCCGGCCGGGCGACATCATGTCGGTGCGCAACGCCAAGTTCCAGGGCAAGCACGGGCCGATGCACGCCAAATACTCGGCCGAGGTGGGCAAGCCGGATCACGTCGGGGTGGTGGCGGAGTGGGACGGGACCAAGAAGAAGGTGCGGGTGTGGGAACAGGGCCGAGAGAGCAAGAAGGTGAAGCTGGAGAGCTTCAAGCTGGACGACCTGCGCAGCGGCGAGGTCAAGATCTGGAGAGTGGTGCCGCGCAGCTGGGTCGGGTGGAACGGTCAGGGCTGATGCTGTCGTGGGTACTGGACCGGTGACTGGACCGGTGACTGGACCGGTGACTGGACCGGTGACTGGACTGGTGACTGGACTGGTGACTGGACTGGTGACTGGACTGGTGACTGGACCGTGACTGGACCGGTGACTGGACCGGTGACCGGTGACTGGACTCGGTGACTGGACGCCGAGGGTGGACATGGCCGCTGTTGGGAGTTGCCCCTGATTTCGTCGTGGGCGCAGTTTGATTTGCTGCGAGTGAGGCCTTGTCTTCATGTCATGGCATAGTACATGTAGTGTGCGCGCGTGTGTGCGTGTTTCAACCTGCAAGCTGTCGCATGGGCCACGTGTCAAGAGCGTCCGATTCTGTTGGTGCCGACTGGTGAGGTGAGGCTTGAAGGAGATTGGACGAGCCGACGGAGTGAGGCTTGACGGATTCTTCCAAGGTAAGTTGGACAAGTGATTCTTCCAGACAGACGACAGGCAGCATAGCACAAGGACGACTCGATCCCTTGTTGGCTCGGGATTCGGAAAGGGAAGGTGAAGGATCGGGGATAGCATCCGGCTGATGGAGCAGTCTTTGGTATCCAATGACGCTCCTGGGCAGAACAAGTGAGGCAAGTGTGAGGCGATGAGCAGCGGCTTTTTGACGTCTCTTGTCGGAGTCGAGGGTGGAAGAGCGAGACGGGGCAAATGATGGACTGACACGCAAGTCGGTCTGGGTGGTTTTTACACGGTGGACGAGGGCCGTCATCGAGGGCGTTGGCGTCCGTCGGCGTCACTGGCAAGTCCACGGTGCCACCTCGTCTGGGCTGTAGGTCACTGGCAGGTCTGCAGGCCAATGGGCAATGGCTGCGGGGAAGAGGCGACTCTCTCTGGTGCGTTGGGCAGAGGTGCATCGGGGCCGGCATCACCGCATCTTGGACGAGGCGTTGCGTACGTCCATGAAGACGCTGACAGACGGAAGACGCTGTCGGACAAGGGGCGAGCTCTCGCGTCGCGGGAGTCTGGCCGCGGGCTCGGCGTTGGGCGAGACACTGCTTACCCTCGTCGAGCGTCATGACAGTGTAAGTGGACGGTTGGAACAATCATGCCACCCATTATTGTCAGTCAACTACGAAGTATACATGTCAGCACCGTTGTCTCTCCCCGCGTCCCCCCATGACCCGAGACAAGCAACGGGAGCCGAGGAGAGGATTCCTCTGACTAGCCGTGGCCCAACTGCGTCGTGTAACCAGATACGTGGTGCTCCTCACTCACTCACTCACTCTCACCTCCTCCTCCCCCTTGTCAGCCGGAGCCCACCCAACCGCCCCTCGCGCCCTCGGCCGCGGGAACGGGTAGTACAGAGCAGACCCCGTTGCGAATCAGACCCCCCGCAAGCAAAAAGGCGGCTGAGGCGTCGTCGTGGCACGACGGCCGAGGCAGTGCCGTGCCTCGATTCGCAAGCGGACCGGGATAGGCTTCTCTCACATGGTAGTAAGTAAGCCTCCTCACCCCCTTTGTAGAAACTATATATCCGCATCCCCCTTTCTCTCACGCCCATGCCGCCATCTTGAGCATTCTGCACAACACAGGTGAAGCCACACCCACACACGCACGCACTTACACACACGCGCACTTACACGCACCCACCTCACCCCCAGCACACCATGTCCAGCAGAAGAGGGCCCCCGCCCGCCATGACCCTGTTCCCGCCCGCGCCCTCGTCCTCGACCGCCTCCGTAGACACCTACAGCTCGCTCCTCGACGACGACGACGACGACGACGACGACGGCCCCGCCCCGCTCTACCGCCCCGACGCCACCCCCGCCGGCCTGCCCCCCCGCTACCGCCCCGCCGGCGCCGACCCGCCCCCCCGCCCGTCAGACCCCCACAGCTTCGGCCGCCTGTTCCCGTCGCTCGACCGCCTCGCCGTGCGCCACGACGACGCCTCGCCCGACGGCAACATGAGCCTGCGCGTCGAGACCGTCGTCGCCCCCCGCGCCGCCGGCCGCCGCCGCGCCGCCGCCACCACCGTCCAGCTCTTCCACCTGCGCATGCGCGACCTCGCGCGCCGCGACTTCTCCCTCCGCCGCTACGGCCGCGACTCGGGCCGCGAGGTGTGCGCCTGCAAGCGCGCCTACGACGCGCGCCCGTCGTCGTCTTCGCCGTCGCGCTCCGTCTCCGCCGCCCTGCGCGAGCTCAAGGCGCCCTTTCGCCGGCCCGCCTCGTCCGCCTCTTCCGCCTCGTCCGCCGCCTCGCTCTTCTCCCGGAGGCCCTCGACGCGGGGCAGCCTGTCCCCCGAGCGTCGCCGCCCGTCCACCGACTCGGCCGCGAGTTCGCCGTCCGTCACCGCGGCGCCGTCCCCCCGGCCGCTCCTCGTCCCCACCGACACCATCAAGCTCGAGTTCAGCAACTACGCCCGCGTCCATGTGCGCCGCCGCGGCGACAAGCGCTACGAGTTCGACTGGTGGGGCCGCAGCTACGCCTGGAAGCGCGCCGTCGACAAGACGCTCGGCACCGTCTCCTTCCATCTCGTCCGGGACGGGCACCGAGACCCCGTCGCGCACATCGTCCCCGAGGTCAGGAGCCCGAACCAGCTCGACGCCGAGGACCGTGCCGGCGGCTGGATCCCCCCGTGCTACATGTGGATCAGCGACCCGGCAGTCGTCGAGGCCGTCACCGACGTGGCCGAGTAGGTCCTCCATCTCCCTGGATAAGACGCTCGCATGTCTAACAGATGCACCGTTGCAGCGTCATTGTTGCTACCGGTCTCGTGGCCTTGGTCGACGACTGCATCAGGGACCGCTGGCAGGTCAAGAAGCCGGCCCCACTTGCCCCCGTCCGGCCCCACGTCGCCGACGCCGCTCGGTCCACGTCCGCCGTGCGCGACTTTTTCTCCCCAAGGCCCTCGACGCAGCACTCGCATAGCCTGCTGCGCACTGGCAGAGCCGTGGCCGTCTACTGAAAATGCCGAGTTGATTTCCTCGACGGTGTTATTTGTCGACGGTATTTTATATCGACAGTATTGTTTTGTACAGCGTTATAATCGGCTTCAACTCTCTTGTTACCTTCAGTCTTTGAATGCGCTGGCGTCAGCGGCTCGGCCTTTTGAAAATTGTAATGGTAATCCGATACACACCACCCGGACGAACACGAGCGTCGCACGTCGTCACAAGTTGGAGACGGGACGGCGTCTGATGTGACGTCGAGGCTTTCGCAGGCGCAAACAGAAGCCCTGGTGTTGATAATGAGCCATGACGTTGACCATGCGAGGAAATATATACACTCACAAGAGTACAGAGTCTCGAGGGCTGAACAAGTGCAAGTCAAGCCATTGAATAATACCCCGTCCATCTCCAACAGCTGCTGGCACCATTCCGCCAGTCTCGAGTCCCTTGCCAATTCGATTTGACCACCAGTGTCTCGGAAAGACCCTTGGAACTGGCGCCAAGCTCACAAGGTCTCGGTCCCCCTACCCGGGCGATGCCATTCATCATGTCTGCTCCCGAGCCAGCCCCCAAAATCAAGCTTCATCAGCAGCCGGTCGATGCCCCCTATCTTCCCAGGAGCATATCGACGGCTTCCACTCGAGTCATCGTCAGTCAGGCCCCCCTCGGCTTCCCATTCGTCCAAGAATTTCGAATCGTTCTCAAGCGCCCGAAGAGTGTCCACAACCACCTCTATTCCCCTCCTGACCTTGGCTTCGACGCCACGGAGCAGTGCCAAGACGTCTCCCTCGTCTCGCTCCAAGTCGACAAACGCATCGACCACTCCGGCATCCGCTTCGAGGTCCATCGAGATGAAGATGGAATGCAGCCTGCGCATGTGCAGCACGAGGTGATCAATGTGTGTCAAGAGCGCGTACAGGGCTTCTGTGAACCTTGGCTGGGTGAGAAGAAGCCGGTGCGCGAGCGTGGCTAGAAAACGGGCATGCGCTGTAGAGAGGGTTTGCGGATCGTGTGTCGGGGGTGCGTCTGCCATGCGCCCGCGATTCGACGCCTCGTCGGGCAGAAACAAGTCGTCGTCTTCATCGACCTGCCCCGAGGTGGGAGCCGGACCGTCGCCTCGCCTGTCGTGCCGCGCATCGTGACCCGTCAGCCACGAGCTAAACGTTTCCCACATGCCCGCCACAACCTCCGTCTGCAAGTAGCCTTCCGTCTCCCCAAGGAAGAAAATGGCGGCACTGGCCGTCGTCCACGAGCTCCGTAAGGCGGCCGACCTCGCCGACCATCGCCTTCGCAGTGTGACGGCATGCTCGTCTGCTCCCGTGGGGGCCGCGTGGTGTCGCCTCAAAGACGTCATCTTCCACAGGTCCGTCACCCGGATGTGCGCTCGCCGCAGAGAAAGCAGATACGAGTTGATGCACGAGTACATTTGCAAGTCGGCCGGGGAAATGACCATGTCGAGGGGAGATGGAAGCTCGACGGAGAGCATGGCGGGCACCGAGAACAGCAGGCTCTGAAAGGGCAGCGTCTCCAGACACTTGGCGACATCAGAGCTCACCAGCCCTTGGCCGGTGCTGAGGGGCGAGGGAGTCGATGGCTTGGTCAATTGCAGTCGCAGCAGGTCGCGCGCCAGTTCCAGCTGCTCGTCCTCGTCGGCATGCTGCCCTTGCATCGATGCCAGGACTGCCCAAGTCCTGTTGAGGGCCGAAGCGACTTCGCCGTCCTTGATGGTCACATTCTTGAAACTGCTGTCCCTTTCGTGGGCGAGATTGCCTGCCCTGCGCCATCTGTTTCGTATCTTGTCGTCGGCCTCGTGTGTCAAGGCAAGGGCGAATTCTCCACGGCCAAGCAACAGGAAGTCGCGAAGGAGCTGCAACATCTCGAGGACCTTTGCCAACGGCAGTAGCTTGGACAGTGTGTTCTCCGAGAGCGAGAGACGGATGGAGCCAACAGTCCTGGTGAAACTGGTGGCATTGAGGGGAAACGTCAGGCTTGCCAGCTCTTGCAACTTGGACGAAACGTGGCCCAGACCTCCGATGCTGGAAGAGCCATGGCCCACGGCGCGGATGCGGTTGAGCGACTTGCCAATGTAGAGCATCGATGCAGCCGTGGCTGGAGTGACGAATGACGGCAAACGTTGCGACGCACAGATGAAGTCCTGCCGAGGGTTCGGCGCGGTGGGGAGAGTGGCCGGGCAAGATGGCTCATCCGGTGGTTGCGACTTTTGCACAAAGAAATCAGCAGAACCGAGACTCGGCAATCGGCCATAGAGAAGCCAAGCAGAGACGTGCTTCAGCCATGCCGTCTCGGCCACAGCCACCAGGCTCAGGGCCGTCTCGGCCACGTCGCGATATCCGCTCTGGACCTCGACCGTCAAACGGTTGATCAGGTCGGCCCCATGGCACTTGTCGCGGTTTGCCGCCATGAAGCGCGTCGTTTCCAGCAGCCATTCCATTCTCTTCGTCCACTGCTGGAACTCGCCCATGACGGCCGTCAGCGGCACGATGTTGTAGGCGCCGACGAGCTCCGGGTTGATGGTCAGGATGCTCTCCTCCACCTCGAGCACTTTGCGCTGAAAGGCCGAGAGATGGCGCGATTGGATGGCGTTGGCGACGGCGCGGCATATTGCGGAGGGGTGAGAAGAGGCGAGGCGGGAGGCGTGGGAGATGAGGTCGACGTGGACATTGCCAAGGTGAGCGGCCGAGGCTAGCAATTGGCGCTCGGGAGGAGTGATGGCGGCGAGGGCGTCTGCTTCCGAGTTGCATGATGAGAGGAGGGGGGACGGGTGGCCCGAGAGGGAGAGGAGGATCTCGTGGAGCATGGCTCTGGGGCAAGGTGGCTAGGTGGGAGGACGGGCGTTAGCTGGCGCACGGGGCGGGGTGGAGCAAGGGACCGTCGTTTACCGCTCGCCTCCTCTGTTTGGCCGGAGAGCGTCGCTTATGTCGTGTATGAGGAGGACGATGACGCCGAGAAGCTCGTATCGACACATGGATGGTGAGCCGGCGGTCGCTGCCTAGAGAGTGACGATGGAGGAGGGAGAGGATTCACAGGTCGGCGGCGGCTGTTGCGAGCGGTGTGAGGATGGCCTGACGGCAGCTCTCGGGCTCTCGGGCTTTCGAGCTCGAGGGAGCTCGGGCTTTCGAGCTCGAGGGAGAGAGATGGGAGACGAGACGAGAGACGAGACGTGATGTTGGCCAAGTGGGGGGGGCGAGAGGAAGCAAGAAGACGCGTCGCACTTGCCTGCCCGCGTCCAGCGACGGCACGTGACCCTGGGATCCCTCGACACTTTTTCACCTGATTTGAACTGGCTCCCCCGCTCCGGCCAATCGCGCGACCGCGGGTGAGCCCCGCTGCTGTGCGTCGCGCGGCTGAGTGCCGTCATCAGCGGAACTTTTGGCCTAACGTCTAATTGGTCTAGAGCGCAGGGGGGGCGGCATTTCGGCTGTCCACACTTTATAGCCAACCAAGTGCGAGAGCGCTTTTAGCCCTTGCAAAGGTGGAGCCAACGGCCACATATATTAACTAACACAAATCCGCCCTCATCACACCGCAGACATCAGACATACAAAACGTCCCATGATCTTCGCTTTTATGAATTTAAACCATGGCCATTTCCCAAGATACCGTTTTAGCAGTTCTAGCCGACTCGGATGAAATTCTTTATCGCATCCAGAAAAGCGACAAACGCATTGTTTATATAATAGTGCTTGATCCTAACATTATTCCCTACGACAAGCGCACCTACGGTCCTTCTGCTATAGAGGAGCTAAGCAAGCTCGAGGTTTGGAATGATCCTTGGACCACACTCACGGTCAACTCAGATAGCTATGGTATCTTCTGCCACAAGGATTCTATGGAACCCCATGCTGCGCCAAAGGAAAGTCTGCTCCAGGATTATCCTCGATGCGACCTCTCCAACCTATCAATTTTACAGGAGCTCAAGTCTCGCACCTTTGAAGTCACTCACAACCAAGGCTGTTCCATATTCAAGATGGCACGTTTCCCCCATGAACTACCATGGTTGATGCAAGAGATGCATATTTATCACGCCCTGGCGGGTTTTCCTTTAACACCGAAATTACTTGGCTACGTGTTTGAATCACATTGCCCTGATCGGATCGTTGGTATTTTGCTTGAGAAACTCAACGGGCGTTGGGCTCAGTCTGAAGATCTTGAAGAGTGTGACAACGCACTGCAAAGGTTACATCAGCACGTTTTGCATGGTGATCTTAACAAACACAACATTATCATCACCTCAGAAGGGCCAAAGTTCATTGATTTGGAGAGCTCAGTCCTAAGCGGCCCGGACAACGTTGAGTTGAGGAAGCAGGAGAGGCAAAAACTTGGTACTAAACTAGCTGATACATCGGGTGAAGGCCGCCCTTGGTAGCAACATAGTGTGTCTTCCGAGTTTAGATTTTAGGGCATTTAGGACAGCCATGCGCAGACGTCTTCTCCTCCTTCCTATTCACCGGAGAGCATTGACCCCCCTTTGAAGTGTGTGTTGCGCATCGCATAAACTCGCTGTCTTTATCATGTCCGCACTTATAGTGGATGTAGTACTGAGTGCATGTCGTCTGTTGAGGGGGCATTTTTTAGAGTGGTGCGGATACACTAAATCTATTTAATTAGGACGCTTTCATTTTGGACTTCGCAAAACCAGGAATCGTACTGGAAAACACGCTAGTGATAGTGGGCGATGTGGACTTGTGTGTAAATGTCTTGGTGAGCTGCTCACGGCTCCGGAGAAGAATGAATGTGGTTTTTATATTCCTAATTCCACAGATGGCTAATCCGCAGATATGGAGTTAGCCGCGCCTAGGTTACATTGCCTGCTACTCCGATATGACTGCATGCACTGGTGTGCAACCTATGTAAAGACCGTAGCATAGCTGAGCATTCTCACATGTACGCTCTATCGTTGATAAATTATTGCGTGCATTTTACTTGCACCTCGTATTCGTACTTGCACCGGATAGGTATGTAAATCTGCACTAAAACATAAGGTGGAAGGTGTTAGAACAGAGGTTCTATAGCCTACCTAATGAGCTAGAATGCGCATACCGGCTAAAGAGGCTATTCTATAGGATGTATATATGTATGTATTTAGGGTCTATGCCTATAGCTCTAGCCTTAATATAGACGAGAGGTAGGCACGTGACTAGTGTCTACGTAGGTATACGTAATGTATATACGTAACTATCTAACACACCCCCCTAGGTTCGCTCTTAGGGAGAGGGAAGCTAAACAAAACAATAGCTCGAGCTAATTCCTTTAAATCCGAGGAGTTTTCCGAAAGCTCGAATCAATCGGCCTAGATTAATATAACGCCGGTCTTAAGTCGTAGGATATTGCATTCCTAGCTCCGTCGCGTTTGCGCTATCTTATCTACGTTTTTACTCTTCCTACCGTATATATATTTCCTCCTAAAGGGTATTCTCGTCTAATTTAGGTAGCTCTCTATCGTTAAGGAGGCTTATAATATCGTAGAGATTAATCTAGGTAACGAAAGCTTAGAAGCTATCGCCTTAAAGTGCCTTTATTAGGCCGTCGGCTATTATCTTTATAGTCGGAGTATATATAACGTCGAGGGTATCGTTTATTATCTCCTATCGAAGCTAGTAGTTATATATATTAACGTAGCGGAGCTTCGTCTATAACGTCGTTACTTTAGCGGTAATTAGTCGGATTATCTACTAATTATCGCATTATATTCTAATACGAGAGTTATTAAAGGATATATTAAGCTCTTTAATAAGTCGACTAACGTAGATAGATTCTTTCGCGGCTTATAAGAGCGTAAGTAGTTCTACCTCTATCGTTAAGGTCGTAACTATATCCTACTTATTTACTCTCTAGCCGATAAGCCCTTTAAAGAGCTTTATAGCGAACGCTTAAGAACTTTTCTAATTAATTATATTATTAGCGAAGGAAGCATCGCTTACAACTTCGAAGTTATCTCTACCCCCTAAGCGAAGCGCTAGTGCCCGAGTGTGCGCTAGGTAGTAGAGAACTTAGTCCGCCGCTTTATAATGTTTTAGCCTTAGGTTAGAGTTAAACTTCGCAAGCCGTAATATTATAAATGCTATATCTAGGCGAGTAATTACCGCTACGTATAGCACCGATCCGACTATCCCTTAGTAAGCATTAATCTCCGCGTAGGTAGCGATCCTATCCTATAGGAGAAGCTCGTTAAGTCCTATCGGTGTTTCTACTAACCGTCGTAACTTCGTAAGTCGGGAGGTAATCTTATCGATATATACCGCTTAAGAGAGCTAGATATATCCCTTCCGCCTATCGCGTAGGATCTTAATGCCTAGGAACTATTATAGGTTATTACCTCCTATTAGTTTATATATTGCCTTAAGTTAAGCTTATAGAGCCCTAGCCCTCTTATAATCCCTTTTATAATACGTAAATATAATATCGTTAATATAAAAGAAAACAATAATACCGTTAAGGGTAAGGCAGTATAGCTTATATAAAACCGACTAAAAACCTATATCTTATAGCGTATTAGTAAGGTCCTTATACTATAGTAGAGGAGATTTCCTTAGACCGTAAAGTGCTTTATTAAGCCTAAGCACTACGCTATGTTTCCTATATCCTAGCGGGAGCTTTATAAACACAAGCTCGTTAAGGGTCGCGTTAACAAATGCGTTTATAGCGTCGTATTAGATAAGTTTAAGGTCGAATCGTGCTAAGATAGCTATTAATATACGAAAACTCCGCCCGGCTAATATAGCCGTATAAGTCTCTTGCCTATTTTAGAGCTATTAATCGCCTCGTACTACGAGCCTTACCTTATATTTTAAAAGCCTCTTGTATTTATCTATTTTATATACGTAAACCTATATATAGTTAAGCACTTATGCCCCCGTAGGAATATTAGAGCACTTGGTTTCGTACTAAGACTTTATTTCCTTATAGCTAGCGAGGTATACCTTCTCGGCTTCTTCGAATTAAGGACCGAGTAGGTAAGTTCGCAGTTGTATATAAGAAACCGGCGGTAGTAGAAGATCCCGTCGGTAGACTCGTCGTTTAAAGATTAAGCGATCTATCTAAGCCTTATTAATAATCTTATCTATATTACGGTCTCGTGCGATTAAAGCGGCTCGTATACCGGCTAAGAACGCAGCGTGCTAGTATATCTTCCTAGCTTATATAGGTAAAGGGTTTTCTTTAGGCGGAGGGGTTTTCTTAAAGTTTAATATATACGGGGAAAGGGTTCCTTTCTCTCGTAGCGGAGGGATTCCCTTAACGCCCTTCTTTCCTACCGGAGGGATTCCCTCGACGGTAGTCGCTTATAGCGGAGGGGTTCCCTTAACGCTATTTGCTTATAGCGGAGGGGTTCCCTTAACGCTATTCTCTTATAGCGGAGGAGTTCCCTTAACGCTGTTTATTTACAGCGGAGGGGTTCCTTTAACGCTAGTTATTCGTAGCGGAGGGGTTCCCTTAACGCTAGATGTATTAGTATGCGAGGAAAAAGCTCCTTCCTCTCGCGGCGGAGGGATTCCTTTAACGCCTCGCTTATATAATATCTACCTAATAAAATGCGATTAGATTACTACCGCGAATAGGGCTACGGGCGGCGTAGGTAGAGGAGTTAGGAGGAGCTTAAATCGAGCAATAGTATATTCTTTCTAGCTATCGCGTCTTTAGCCTCGGTTTTCGGCAATTAGTAGGATGCTTTCGTCGTTATCGACATCGAGGTTAAAGATCTACTCGTCGGTTGTTTAAATAGGTCTTATTCCGACGTAGTCTTCGTCCGGGAGCGTAATAGTTATAAGAGTTTCGACGAGCTCGTTAAGGTCTATTTCTTTCACACTTTCCACTAAGCTCTTAAGTATGCTATCGAAGATCTAATCCTCGTCGAATATAACGTCGCGAGTGGTAATAACTTTGCCTTAAGACGGGACCTAAATCCTAAAGATATTAGACAATATATACCCTATTAGGAAGCCGACCTAAGCGCGTAGATCTAGCTTTTTAAGTCGACTAGACCCTTCTTAAGCAAAGACCTTTATCGCGAATGCCTTACATCCGTATGCTCGTAGATATTATTAAGACGGTTTATTCTTAGTAAGCTTCTCGTATAGGGACTCCTACTTATAGTTATACCTTAGCGTTCTATTATTTAAATATATAGTAGACTTATAGATTTCCCGCTATAGCTAAGCCGGGAGATTCTCTCTTATAGCGCGAGCTTTATCCTTAATAACGCCCGTAGAGCGTTCTACCCCTCCGTTTTATTCCTATATATACGGTGCCGAAGGTTCGATCTTAAATAGCTTACGCTTTAAGAAGTCGTATACCCTCGTATTCTAGCTAGTTAGTTTATTATCGCACTTAATCGTCTTAATCTTAAAGTTATACTAGTACGTAAGGTAGTTAAAATAGTGTTTAAGCGCGTTAATAATCGTAAGGCCCTTCCGATTTTTTAGGTAGTAGTCCTATATAAAACCGCTCGCTCTATCCGTAATTAGCATTAAGGAGTTATAACCCTTATTGTCCTTATTAAAGTCGTAGAAATCGATAGCGAGCCTCTCGCCTACTAGAAGTTTAGCTAGTAGACGTAGTTCCCGACGGATAACCCTCTTTGCCTTTGCTATACCGTAGTAGTCGCACTAGACTATTATTAGTCCCTTAATCTTAGCGCCGTTAGAGTAGTTAACGAAGTATTTAAGGGCTTAAGGGCCTAGGTAACTAAGTCTACGGTGCTATAACTCCGCTATGGCTTTCTACGGCTTCCGTATTATTATAGAGTTAAAGGCGTTCCTACGAGTATAAAAGGCTCGCCTCGTTATATATTCTAGAATATATTCTAGCACGAACTAGCTATAATATTGCGTGACTAGACTAACGACTATATTATCCGCCGCTCGTAGAGCGGAGGCTTTGCCGGGCTTATCGTCCTACTAGATTCCTTAATATTTAAGCAACCTATATAAGACGAGGTTATATACGAAGTTCTTATAGTAGGCAGTATCTAGTAGACGTAGCACTCGTAGGTTTATTAAGCCTTAGAGACGTAGGTCTATATTACCGTATCCTTATATCTTTACTTTATCGTCTCCCGCCTAAAGGAAATCTCCTTCCTATACGGTTCTAAAGTTACGGAAGCGGGAAATCTAGTTAAAGATATATAAGGTTATTCTATAGTTAAGGATAGACGAGTGATAAAAAGGGTAGGCGTTAACGTAGAAAGTACTATTAAGTTTTAGGATAAAAAAGGAGGCTAATAGGCATTTTCCCTTCGCCTTTATAAGTTAATCTATTTTATTATAATCCTTAACAACGACCCTTTTCTTTCCCGTAAGCCTTTATACTTCTCTAGCAATATCTAGGTTTACTATATTAGTATCGATTATTCTTTTTCTTATGCCTATGCCTAGCTACTATAGTAGGGCATTATCGCGCTTAATCTCTTAGTAATCCTTTATTTTATAGCTAGTAAAGGAGTAAAGGCGGCAATAGGGGGTACCTTCTTCTTCGTTATAGCTCGGGAGTGTTCTCTTCCTGCCCGGCCTTGCCCTAGAGCCTCTTTGCTTCCGGCCCTAACCTTAAGCGTTCGGCGCCCTAGTGTTATTTTCGCTAGCCGGCCTTTTGTTATTATTCTCGTTCCCGGCGAAGGTTAGGCTAAAGGACCCCTTCTTCGTATTAGGGATTAACGAGTTCGATAGGGTATCGAGGTGCCTTATAAACGAGTTAATTATCGTATGCCTATCGAAGTAGCGTTCGTCTTACTAATTCCCGTAGATAAAGGCCTAAGCCTATTGCGGGTAAAAAAGGGCAATAACTTTAATAAAGTCCTTAACCTAAATGCTCTTAAACACGGCTTCGGGAAGTTCTGCCTAAATTCTATCCTCTATAACGACCTTCTATTAATTAAGCTATATATTCTAGCTCTAAGGCGAAGACGTTAACGCCTTTATCGCCTCTTCGTACTATGCTTAGACTATACGAATAGCGTCTTTACGATTTCCTTTATAGCTCTTTCGGAGCTTCTCGTACTATATTAGGAGTTCGTCGTCGTAGCTATAGCACGACTAGTAGTTCGAATCTAAGACCGTTATTAACACCTATTCTTAAAGGGCCTAGAGGTCTTTATTCTAGTCTTTCTATTCCTTTAGAGCCGCGTTATATATATTCTATTTCTAGTTAGTCTCCTACGCGGTAGGTATTATATTTTAGCTACGAATGTCGTTATCCGCTATATAGGCCCGAGTGCGAGGTAGTTCTTCGAATGTAGGAGGCGACGGTTTTTTAAGGAGCTCTTTACGCCGTTCGACGTACTCCTAGAGTTAAGCGGACTTAGCTCGGAAACGGAATTTATTATCCTAAACAAGCTATTCGGCCGTTCCCTTTAGCATAATATCCCTTCTTATAGTCGTTATCGTATTAAGGTTAATATAGCGAGTATAGTAGCAATAAGGTAAGGACGGTAGTATTTAATAGGGAAGAGGAGAACGGTAGGGGCAATCGCGATAATTTGCGATCGATATAGTAAACACGCTATAGCGTATTTTTCTTCGTTATTTAACTCTAACTTCTTATTATAGTGCCGAAAATAAATAAGAATAAAATCTCCTTAAGCGTAACGTGTATTAGTCTTCCGTTATTAGGGAGGGAGGAGGGAAAACGATTAAGTATACTTAGTTTCTACGCCTCGATAGTATGCTTGAGTGTGTCGTAGCGCTGGTATATTCCCCGGTTATTAGTTTTAGTGTTTTTCGATGTTTTTCGAAGTTTTTTATGTTTTTAGTGTTTTTAGTGTTTTTAATAGCTTAAAGGGGGCCTATTAATTAACTAATAAGGTTTAAATTAAGTGCCGGAGAGATTAATTAAGAGGCTAAGACTCTTAATTATTAGAATAGAGGTTCTATAGCCTACCTAATAAGCTAGAATACGCATACCGGCTAAAGAGGCTATTCTATAAGATGTATGTATGTGTGTATTTAAGGTCTATGCCTATAGCTCTAGCCTTAATATAGACGAGAGGTAGGCATATGACTAGTGTCTACGTAGGTATACGTAATGTATGTACGTAACTATCTAATAGAAGGGAAGGATGAGTTAATAGATCTAGGCCCGTGTACTTCGTATTCCTATATCGTCTAGGATAGTTAATTGCCCCTCTTAGGTTATAATGCTCGGTCTATTTATAGTCTAGTGCTTACTATTCGCATAGATTATATTAGTAAGGATTAATAGGACTAACTGCCCTTATGTTATAAGCCTTATTGCATAAGGGCTTTATTTCCCGTACGTATTAGCGTTAGTATAGCTAATAGGGGCACACACTAAGGGGTAGGCTCGTTAGGTGACTAATAGAACCCGGACTCGCTAAGAAATAGGGGTAAGTAGCTTTACAGTCATTTAGAATAACTAACCACTGTTTTTATATAGGAAGCTATTAGCGCTAGTAGGTTTAAGTACCTATATAGACCCCCGGCTGCGTCCCCCTCTAGATTAGAGAATTAAAGCATTTTACATACACTAAGACTTTATGCATTGCGCTTAGTAACTATAATAGTTATAAGCCTAGGATAAAGTCCGTAGCTTCGCAACGACGCTTCTTTTTAGGAGATTAAATCCTCCTCTTTATTAAAAGCCGCCGACTGCTTTAGATTAAAGTCTTACCCTTATTCTTAACCTATTTATTTTAAAGCTATTACTACGGTTTCGACCCTTTAACAATATTACCTTTTTTAAAGCTATTTAGCTTTAACTTTTAACTATAGATACGAATTCGTCTTTTAAAATCATAACTATAACGCCTACCTATATCCTTAGGAAGCCTAAGGATTAGACGCGCTAGTATATATAGGTTAAGACCGTGGCCGAATTATATTAGATTTAGCCGTATATTAACCCTTTTTCTAATATCGTTTTAAGAAGGCCGGATTTGCCGGTCTTTAACGATAAAGAGGGACTAACCACGGCTTTAAGGGAGTCTAGCGTAACTTCTTAAATTACTACGCAACTCACGGAGTTACGCCCTTAACTATAGGAAACGCTAGTTTGTTAGCTAGAGGAAGAAGAAGCTAAGGAAGAAGGACCTACGATCCTTTTAGCCGTAGCCCTTAAGGCTACGAAAAGTACGAGCCTAGGCATTTCGGTTAGCAATTTCGAACGGATAATTATCCTAAAGTACGAAAGGGACCTTAGGGTCTATAATAAGCAGTAGGCTCTTTTATAGTCTATAAGCCTATTTATTTTAGCGAGCATCTCGTAGGAATATAACTATTATATTACGGGCGTTATTACGGCTTATATAAAGCTTTATAAGCTTTTTATCCGTATTTACCTAAGCAAGTAGGCAGAAAAGAGGTATATAGAAAAGACTCTTTAAAAGCTGCTTACGACGGACCTTAAGAAGGTTAACCTTAGTGCTTAGGTCGGCAACGTTATTAACGCCTTTAACCTTTGCAAAGACCTTAAGTCGCCTTAAGGCGACGATAGGGAGGCTATCTAGCAATTCCTAGATTATATATTAACGCAGCATCTTACGTAGTCTAACATATAGATAGAGACTTATACGGCAGCCGAGGAATATAGCGGCAAGGTCCTAACCTTCGATAGGGTAGCTTCTAGCTTCCTTAAGCGAGTTGCCGTAAGGTTAACGCAATAAGATAACTCTACTTTCCCTGCTAATTTCTAAGGCAGAGATAAAGATAGGAAAGAAACCGGCAGCTTAAGCGGCAATAAGGATTCTTTAGGTAGTTAGGGGAAGCGAGGTTCGCGCCCTAACTACGGAAAATGCAAGTAGTGCAAAAGACCTTATATTAATCCCGCTAAATATAAAGCCGAACCTTATTAAAAGAGCTATTTTTATGCTCTTAACCGGAAACCGAGCTTTTAGAATAAGCCCTTTAATAAGGAGCTTATCTAGAAGGTCGTAGCTAAGGTAGAAAAAGAACTAGGTCTTAAGGCGAAGATTAATGCGTAGAAATAAGAGAATCCTAACGCTGCGGGATCTAGGTCTTCTCCGGGAGGCGGTGTTTTCGCTACTTTAAGCTATAATAACTTCGAAGACGGCGTTTTCGCTGCAATAGACGAGGAATTAGCCTTTCTAGCTGGCAATATAGCGACTAACATCTACGACCGCACCCTTTAGGATATAAAGGCCTTAAAACACATTTTCAACGACCTTTCTTAGTTTATCGACGTAGACTACTTATAGGGCTCGAGGCTTCTTTCCGGGACTTAGACGGTAGGCGCGGAAGCGATTAGAATAGCCCGGGTCGTTATAGACATAGGTTTCGTCTTAACGCTTAAAAAAGCCCGCTTTATCCCGGGTTTTCATATAAATGTAATCTCTATAGATAAGTTTACGGCGAAAGGCTACCTTTAGAATAACATTACGGGTTAGCTCTTCGACCTTGCCGGCCGCTGCGTGTTTACGACGTTTCGGTTGTATGAATAGTCCTAAGTGCCGCTTAAGGCGCTTAACGGAGCGTTTCTAGTAGTTTATAAGTTAAAGGGCCTTATTAAAGCTCCTCGACGCTATCCGAAGACCCCGATAGGGACTATTAACGCGCTTTAGCACGTAAGAATAGGCCATCCGGGAAAGGGTACGATATAGTATCTTTTTTAAGGTTAAGACGATAATATTATTAAGCTTTAAGGCATCGACCTTACCGACTGCGAGGTTTATAGCACTACGAAGAATAAGCGCTTAATTTCGCAGGCACCTTAAGAACCCTCGTACCCGAAGAGACCTTATAGCGCGGTATTATTTAATCTCTTTTACCTAGGAATAGCGTATTACCGCATTAATAATATAGCCGTTTTTACGTGTTTTAAGATAGGCATACGGCACTGCTTTAAGGTAAATAAGAAGACCGACCTTTAGGGTATCTTTCGGGGCCTTAGGGAGTCCCTTATTGCGAAATTCAAGCTTATAATAGCCTTTTTAGTCTCTAACGGCGAGACGGCTTTCCTAATAGAGGAATACATTAGGGAAATGCTTAAGGCCGGGACGGATGTAAGACCTTTATCCCCTTCGCATCCTTATTAGAACAGACATACCGAACGGTCTAAGGGCATCGCCACGCAGCTTATAATAACGCTGCTTGCCTAATCCGGCTTTCTACACAAAATATAGCCTCTTGCAATAGAGGCAGCCGTCTACCTTCTTAATTATACACCCGTTAAGTCTAAGGGGTAGAAGCCGCCGCTATAGCGCCTTAATAAGTGGCTTTAGGACAATAGAGCCGAATAGGCTTATATCCGCGTTAAGCCTCGTAAGTAATACATCCGTAGCTTCGGCTATAAGGCTTTCCCTATAATAAGGCAGAGGCTAAATAAGACCTCGGCTAAGCTAGATTTAAGGGGATACATCGGCTACCTTACGGGCTATATTTTAAGCACGCAGTACCTTATTTAGGTCCTTAGTCTATAGAGGAACGCCTTTTTTAATACGTTATACGTTATTTTCAACGAGAAGGTCTTCTTCGGTCGAGACTAGCGCGAAGGGGTAGAGAAGCAGCAACTAAAGCAGGTCACCTAGATCGACCTATGCGAAGACCTCCCGGACTACGTGGATAAGCCTGTCCGAGCTCCTAAGGGAGAAGACGATACGGTCCTAAACCCTAAGCCCGAAGCCGAAGCCGCTCCTAAGCCCGCCGCTAAGTCTACGGTGGAAAAGGACGCTCTAGAAGGGGTAAGGCAGCTATTAACGCCGGAATAGACCCTAGAACTATTTAATCTTATAGGCATTAATAATATCCTTAATCTAGCAGAAGAAAAACTTACGCTAGCGTTTATAGCTTTAGACCTTATAGCAAAACTATATCGAGACTATATTCTCCCCGTTTTAATAAGCTATAAAGAAGCAATGTCCCGACTAGACTAGTATTATTAGATAGGAGGCATAAAAGGGGAAGTCGTAGGCCTTAAGACCGCCGAGGTCTATAAGGTTATAGACGAATCGACCGTTAACTTATTAAAGGTCCGGACGATCCCTCTAATATAGGTATATGCCTATAAGTTTAATCCCTAAGGCTTCGTTATTAAGTATAAAGCTCGCCTCGTCGTTAAGGGTAATTAGCAACTATATAATAACCTTACGATTATAGCTTATACTCTAGCTACCCGAACGTTCCGTATCCTTATAGGCATCTTATGCTATTTTAACCTTAACGTAAAGCAATACGACTTTATCCGCGCCTTTTGCAACGCAACCCTTAACGAAGTTATTTATTGCCGTCTCCCTAAAGGCTTTAAGCAGCCTAAGAAGCTATAGCTGCTTTTAAGGGCCTTATATAGTCTACGACGATCCCCCCTACTATAGTATAAAGAACTCGCGACTTTTCTAAAAGCATAGGGATTTATTATTATTATAGAAGACCCTTATGTAATATATAACGGGAATATCATCGTATTTTTCTACGTTAATAACTTTATAGCTATATTCCGGGACGGATAGGAAGCCTTATATTAGTCGTTTTATAATACCCTCGTCGGTAAATACAACGTTAAGGTCCTTAGGGACCTTAAATAGTTTATCGGGATTAAGGTAATTTAGGATCGGGATAATAGGAAGCTTTAGCTAAGCTAGGGGTCCTATATTAAAAAGATAGCATAGCAATTCGGCTATATCTTAACATTTCGAAAGCTTAAGCAGCCCCTCGGACTAAAACCACTCGAGCCGTTTAAAGGGATCGCCCTAAGCAACGACGTTTCTCTCTTTTAGGCCTTAATTAGTTCGCTTCTTTACGCAACGGTTATTATAAGGGTTAATAAAGCATACGCCGCTAGGAAATTCTCCTAATTCCTAACGAACCTAAGCTAGGAACATATTAAATAGGCAAAAGAGGCTATTAAATTCCTACATAAGGACATTAACTATATCATTAAGTTCGATAGGAATAGCTCCGCCCTTTGCGAGGCTATGTTAGACGCTTTATTCGCGGATAACACGCATAACCGGAAGAGCACCTAAGGATATACTATAAAGCTATTCGGTAGCCCTATTGTCTAAAAGTCCGGAAAATAGAAGACGGTAATAACCTTATCTATAGAGGCTAAGTTGCTAGCTCTATCTTAGGCTTTAAAAGAGCTTATGGCTTTTTATCGACTCTACGATAAGATATCGTTGCAGTTAGAATCAACGGACTAAGTCATCTAGTGCGATAATTAGCAGACTATTCGCCTTCTAATAAAAGAGATTATTACCCTTATCACGAAGCTCCGGCACGTTGATATCTATTATTATTAGCTTCGCGAGTAGGTTTAGACCGGGAACCTAGACGTTGTCTAGGTTCTAACGGCTTAAATAGCCGCTAATAGCCTTACAAAGCCCCTATAAGGGCAGAAATTCGCTGATTTTTAACGATAAATCGGCCTCGTTAAGTTGCCCCTTCTCTAGGGCTTTACTTTTATTCTTACGGTTAGGATTATTTAATCCTTCTTTTGTGGTCTTAACACTACACACGCATAGGGCTATTCTAATATAACAAATAGTCCTTTTTTTTCCTTGTTTTCTTATTTTCTATTCTTAGTTAGGAAAATACTAACAATGCGCTATTTGCCCTCTATTCTAGTTATTTTCAGGCCTTACTTTACTATAAGCCCTAAAGGGGTATGTTATAAGCCTTATTGCATAAGGGCTTTATTTCCCGCACGCATTAGCGTTAGTATAGCTAATAGGGGCACACACTAAGGGGTAGGCTCGTTAGGTGACTAACGGAACCCGGACTCGCCGAGAAATAGGGGTAAGTAGCTTTATAGTTATTTAGAACAACCAACCACTGTTTTTATATAGGAAGCTGTTAGCGCTAGTAGGTTTAGGTACCTATATAGACCCCCGGCTGCGTCCCCCTCTAGATTAGAGAATTAGAGCATTTTACACACACTAAGACTTTATGCATTGCGCTTAGTAACTATAATACCTTGCTATTAAGGATCCTATTTGTTAGATCCGCGGGTAAAGGGATAAATCACGTGCGGGATTACGGACGGGAAATTAGGCTAAGAGACCCCTTAAATAAGGTCTTAAGGCAGCCCCTTTTCGGGCACAACAAGCATTATTATTATTATTATTAATATACTGCTTTTAGCGGTATTATAGCCGCTACAACCTATATCTCTCGTATCCTTATTTTAGTAGGCCGTAGATCGAAGATCTAATAATTAAGAGTCTTAGTCTTCTAGCCAAGCTACTAAGAGAAGCTACTATTCAACTATTAGGCCCCCTTTAAACCGCGAGAAAAAGCCTAGCTAATTATACTCGGTAAGAGGACTAGATTCCTCTCGCATCGAACTAAGCCCGCGAGAACTATCCTCGCGGCATTATTATCGAACAAAGCCCGCGAGAACTATCCTCGCGGCATTATTATCGAACAAAGCCCGCGAGAACTACCTCGCGGCACCTTATCGAATAAAGCCCGCGAGAACCACCTCGCGGCACCGCATTAAATAAAGCCTGCGAGAACCACCTTACGGCACTTATACATTAAACAAAGCCCGCGAGAACTACCTCGTGGAACTTATATATCGAAGAAAGCCCGTAACACGCGGTATAATACATCGAAGAAAAGCCTGTAAAACACGCGGCACTATATCGAACTAAGCCCGCGAGGACTATCCTCGCGGCATTAATACATCGAAAGAAAGCCCGTACTAAGCCGCACTACTATATCGAAAGAAAGCCCGCAAAAGACTACCTCGCGGGACTAGAAAGAACAATATCCTGCTTTTAGCAAAGGCGAGAGGGTAATTCCCTCGCTAGTTAAAAAACATCCTGCTACTAGCAGAGGCGAGAGGGTAATTCTCTCGTTAGCTAGCTAAACATATATGCTGCTTTTAGCAGAGGCGAGAGGGTAATTCCCTTATTAGCTAGCTAAACACACATCCTACTACTACTAATAGAGGCGAGAGGGTGATTCCCTTATTAGCTAGCTAAACATATATACTGCTTTTAGCAAAGGCGAGAGGGTAATTCCCTCGTTAGCTAGCTAAGACATATACTGCTTTTAGCAGAGGCGAGAGAATAATTCCCTCGTTAGCTAGCTAAGCAAAAAGCCTATATTAAGGAGTAAACCCCTCCGTAGTATTAAACAATAAGCCTATATTAAGGAGCAAACCCCTCTATAGCATTAAACAATAAGCCTATATTAAGAAGCAAACCCCTCCGTAGTATTAAATAAGCCTATATAAAGGAGCAAACCCCTTTATAGCATTTAATAAGCCTATATTAAGGAGTTAACCCCTCCGTGGCATTAAATAAATAAGACTATATAAGCTATTCGCGGCGAGCGGTAGAGACCCCTCGTCCGCACACTTAGATAAGACATAAGCTATTAGCTTATAAGCTAATAGCTCGCGGCGGCGGAAGAGAGAGAGAAAAAGACTCTTTCGTCGTCGTAGTAAATATACATTTCGCGGCGGCGAGAGGAGAAGAGAAAGACTCTCTCGTCGCAGCACGTAGTAGTCGCGGCGGTAGAAGAGAAGACTCTTTCGTCGTCGCGGTAAAGACAATATCGCGGCGGGAGGAAGACTCCCTCGTCGCGTATACTTATATAAGCTAATAGCTCTCGACAAGCTAATAGCTCGCGGCGGCGGAAAGAGAAGAAGACTCTTTCGTCGTCGCGGTAAATATACTCGCGGTAAAGACAATATCGCGGTAGGAGGAAGACTCTCTCATCGCAGTATATACATCGCGGCGGCGGGAAGAAGACTCCCTCGTCGCGTATACTTACACGAGCTAATAGCTCTCGACGAGCTAATAGCTCGCGGCGGCGGAAGAAAAGAGAAGAAGACTCTTTCGTCGTTACGGTAAGCACTCGCGGCGGCGGGAAGAAAAGAGAAGAAGACTCTTTCGTCGTCGCTAGCAAATACATAACGCGGCGGGAGGAAGACTCCCTCGTCCGCGCACTTATCTAACGCACGAGCTAATAGCTCTCGACGAGCTAATAGCTCGCGGCGGCGGAAAGAAGGAAAAGTCCCTTTCCCTCGTATATACTCTAACACTCGAGCAAATAGCTCTTACGGCGAGCGGTAGAGTCCCTCGTCGCACTTATTCGAGCAAGCAGCTCTCGAGCAAACGGCTCTTAAGTAAGCAGCTCTTACGGCGAGCGGTAGAGTCCCTCGTCGTAGCGAGCGGTAGAGTCCCTCGTCGCACTTATTTAAGCAAGCAGCTCTCGAGCAAACGGCTCTCGAGCAAGCAGCTCTTACGGCGAGCGGTAGAGTCCCTCGTCGCAGCGAGCGGTAGAGTCCCTCTCCCTCGCATACACTTACTTATTTAAGCAAGCAGCTATCGAGCAAACGGCTCTTAAGCAAGCAGCTCTCACGGCGAGCGGCAGAATCCCTCGTCGCTCTTATTCGAGCAAACGGCTCTCGAGCAAGCAGCTCTTACGGCGAGCGCTCTTACGGCGAGCGGCAGAGTCCCTCGTCGCACTTATTCGAGCAAACGGCTCTCGAGCAATATATATATCGCAGCGAGCGGTAGAGTCCCTCGTCGCAGCGAGCGGTAGAGTCCCTTATCGCAGTAAGACGAAAGACTACCCTCGTTATAAATAATATTCGAGCAAATAGCTCTTAAGCAAATAGCTCTCGAGCAAGCAGCTCTTGAGCAAGCAGCTCTTACGGCGAGCGGTAGAGACCCTCGTCGCAGCGAGCGGTAGAGTCCCTCTCCCTCGTATATACTTACTTACTCGAGCAAATAGCTCTCGCGGCTTCGTCCGCATTACTTAATTAATAACTTAAGCAAGTAGCTCTCGCGGCGACGGAAGACTCCCTCGTCCGCACCTATTATAGCATTCGTCCGCATTAAGTCGGCCACACGAGCCTCGACTTCACACAAGCCTCGGCAATACATAACCCTTAGCCATACACACGAGCCCTCGGGAATATAACCCTCGGCTATATACACGAGCCCTCGGGAATACTAGCCTCGGCTATATAAGCCCTCGTCCGCCCGCACACTCTAATAAACCACACACGAACCTTCCGAAGCGATCGACTAATCGACTAATCGACTAATACAGGAGCAACAAGGCGTCTTATTGCCGCTAAAGGCGCATACGGCAGCGTAAAGGCATAAAATGCCGAGTTGCAATTGCTATAATAGTCGGTCGTAAGGAGGACCCGGAAGAATACGATAATCCGCCCCGATTAATAGATTTATTAGTAAAGACCCCGGATTTAAGCTATTTAAGCTCTTTAGTCTAGCTTCCCTCGCATTGCGATTAAAGCTAAAGGGGTGTGTTAGATCCATAGGTAAAGGGATAAATCACGTGCGGGATTACAGACGGGAAATAAGGCTAAGAGACCCCTTAAATAAGGTCTTAAGGCAGCCCCTTTTCGGGCACAACAAGCATTATTATTATTATTATTAATATACTGCTTTTAGCGGCCTTACAGCCGTTGCAGCCTATATCTCTCGCATCCTTATTTTAGTAGGCCGTAGATCGAAGATCTAATACTATTAGGTAGGCGCATTAGTTAGCGCCCCGCTATAGGGTTTTCCCTAAAGCCCTAAGCGCCTATAACCTTAGCTAGTTAATTAACACATATAGAATATAGTCTTAACGAAGCTTCCCCTAGCAGGAAGCCCTAAGACTCTCTATTATATATATACCTAATCCGACCTTTAAAAGGCCTTAAAAATACGTATTTTTAAAGAGTAAACCTTAGCCTCTTTAAAATCGGACGAATCACGCATCCTAGCGTTTACGCTACGTAGACCTATCGTATTACCCTAAACACACGTTCTACCCTATTTTTCTTTCGCCTAACGTTGCATAAGCCTAACGTTATATAGTATGTCGGCAGCGTTACCGCCGAATTCGCCGTCTAAGGACGAGCTCGGAGTAGACTAAGGCTCTCGCCGGGGCTCTATAGCAAGCTCTACTATCGGCCTTAAGCCGAATAGGACGAGTTTAGTCGCTAGCTTAGGAAGATAGGTAGACTAGAAGATAACCCGCTAAAACGAAGTCTTTAATACTTACCTTAACGACTTACGTAAAGAACTTCGCGGTAAAATACGTTAGTAGTCTCGATAGTAAGCTAACTAGCTTAAATAGCTAGAAGATAACTAAATCACCTAGATAAAGCGTCTTAAGGAGCGTTAAGCTACCTAGCTAGAGCGTTAAGCTACTTAGATAGAGCGTATAGAGGAGCGCTTAACTAGTCTCTTTCGAGTATAAGCACCTCCTCTTTTACTACCACCCGCTGCCGGCTCCTTAGCTTTAAGGCTTATTCCCGTTCCTCCCGCGCCTTTCGTGCCGGACTACTTATCGCCTCCTGCTCCTCCTATAGATCCGGAGAGTGTTACTATAACGCCTACTACTAACCTTATAAGCGAGCAGCGATTTACTCGTTTAAATTAGTAGTAGCAGTAAGGGCAGGTGGCTTAGCCGTAGTATAGGCAACCCGCTTAGCAACCGGTTCTACCGTAATAGCACTAGCTGCCGGTAAAGCCTTTCTTATACTACGATAATAAAGCCGTCGACTAGTACGTATTCCTAGAACGAGGTCTTAACTTACGTTTAAACTTCGACTATCCTATATACGTTCTATATAATACTACTTACGATCGAGCTATTAAGACTCTCGTAAAAAGCATCTAGCCTTAAGCGAAAGCTACTAAAGACGTTAACGATACGGTAATTAACAACCGAAATAAGATTACTATAAAGCCTAAATAGAAGTTGCACTAAGCGGACTATACCGTCCTTTAGAAGCTTTAATAGATGCAATCCGCGTTTTTTATTAGATAGATACTATATAACCTCTAGCCTACTTAGATAGCTAACGAGTTGTCTAAGGACTTCGGCCCTATCGCGTATTAGGTTAACGTTAGGCACTTAGACTAGATGTTACTCCTTAAGGGCATTTTTATAGTCCTAAGGGACTACGGTGTTTTAGACGCGCCGTTAGCTATTTACGCCTAACTAGCGCTAGTTAAGGACGAGGCCTTCGTTAACTTTGCTTAGCGTATTCGCGACGCGTTCTTAAACCTTCCCGATATTAAGAAACGTAGCCCTAGTGTCCGCACGATTACCTTCTAGTATATTCGGAATAACCTCCTACGTATCTAATTACGAATTAGTTCCGATATTACTATACTATATAGTATAGCCCTTATTTAGCGTCTTATACTATTAGCTAGCGAGCAAATGCGTTAGCCTATAAAAGATATCTACGGCAAGCTAGCTACTTTTATCTATATATAAGAGGGCTAACTATATTAGATATAGAAGATAAATAAGGTCGTTAGCAATAAGCCGGCGATAATAGAAGTCGTTAAGGCTAATCCTAGCCTACTATCCGCCTCCTCTTATTTAAGCCCTCCGGGCATCGTTATAGCCGATCCGCGTATGACTAATACTTTCGTCTACGCCGCTAACGATAAAGCTATCGCCGCTTTAACTTTTACGGCCTTATCTAAGGCAAATACCTGCTTTAACTATAGTAAGGCTAGATATTAAGCTTAAGACTACCGTCTATTATCTTCGCCGGTATTAGCTATTGCGTTATCCTTACCGTCTAGCCCGCCTCGAGACGTTATAATAAAAGAGAAGATATATAAAGCTGCTAAGGCATTTAGTTCCCGCTAGCGCTTTAAAGGGAGTAGCCGCAGCCGCGGCAGTAATTACGGTAGAGGTAACTAAGGCAAGAGCATATATAAGGGTACGTAAGGAAATTATCGCAATTACGCTAACCGCTTATATATATACTTTAACGACGAGGTTATAGATAATACCGATAAAGACTAAGATCTAACGTATTAACTTAAGGAAGATAACGTAGAGATAAAAGCTATCCTTATAGCTATATAAGAGGGGATAGACTTAGCGTATTTCTAATAGGGAGGCGATACTATCTACTTTATAACTATAGATAGCGGTATTAACACTAGCTAGAAGCCTCTCCGCGAGGGCTTTAGCGATTGTTATAGTATTTTCCTTTACCGACTAACGACTTCCCTATCTTTTACTCTTTCTTTTTTTTTCGACTATAGTTCTATATCTTATTACGTTTCTTCTTTACTTATATATAAGCTAGCCTTATACCCGTCCTAAGTCGCCTCTACTATAAAGGGGATAAGAGGGATTTATAGACTAAGCGTTTAAGACGATATCGTTATCGCTATATAATAGTAAGGCAACGACGACTAGACCGGTTCGATTGCCCTCTCTTATAGTATCGTCCTTAATAGGACTTTCCTTAATAACTTAACCTTTAGACGATCTATCTTTTACGCTCTTAGAGTCGCTTATAAAAGCAACGGCGCTATACGACTTCGCAATCTTAAGGACAAGCCTTTATTATAGCCGCGGCCGTCGAACGTTTTCTCTATAGCTATTTTCGCTAATTCGACCGATATTTAACTTACTCTTACGCGTGCTGTCTGCTTTTACGCCGATACGCCGGAATAGGCGAAATGCTTTATAGACGTCTACTTCGCAAAATTCCTAAAGCTCTTTAACGTATCGCTTTAACGCATAGAAAAATTAGTATAGATAGTCTATCGAATTAATATAGGTAATAGCACACCTATGCGATAGGCTCCCTAACGCTATAGTCCCTTATAGGTATAAGCTATTAAGGACTTTATTAAGAAATATAAAGGGAGTATTATTCGAAAGTCTATTAGCCTATAATCGTCTCTACTACTATTAACGCTAAAGAAGGCACCTATAGGCCTATAGCATAATGCCTATAGGCAAGTTATTTAGCGTATCTACGCTAACTACCGTATACTTAATACCTTAATAAAAAAGTATACGTATCCTCTCTTAAATACTATAGATAAAATCTAGCGTATAGCCAGCTACTATTACTACGCTTTTATCGACCTATAAGACGGGTTTTAGCATATCCGTATCGCCTTAAAAGACTATAAGAAGACTGCTTTCGTTACGCCTTTTAGCCTATACGAATAGGAAGTTATACCTATAGGCCTTACGAACGCCCCGGCTATTTTCTAAGCTTTTATAGAGGAAGTTTTATAGCCGCTACGCGAGTTCGCCGCTAGTCTTTTTAACGATATATGCCTTTAGGCCGATATAGTCGAGCAGCTTTACGAACGCTTGCTTGCCTTTTTCGCCCGCGCCGTTAAGTACGGCCTACTCTTAAACGCTAAGAAGATAAAGCTCTTCGTCGATATAGGTGTATTCTTAGGCTTTATCGTCTATTTTAGAGGCATTCGGGCAGATCCTCTTAAGATTGCCGCTATTTACGACCGCCCGATGCCTACGACTACTACGGAAATCCGCGCTTTTATTTATATAGTCGGATACCTACGTATACTAATCCCGAACTTTTCGGACCTATCTATCCCGTTAATTAAATAGTCCCTCGGTAGTAAGAACGTCTCTATTACCTTAACTATAAAAGCTAAAGCTACTTAGGAATAGATCCGTAATATTATTATAATAACACCGGTCCTCGTTAAGTTTAGCTAAATGCTTCCCGTAATTATTAAGAGCGACGCGTCTAGGAAATATATAGGCGTAGCTCTTTTATAGCCGTATATATACCTAACGGGTGGTAAGGAGCGTTCCTACCTTTACTTAGTAGCCTATTTTTCTAAGAAGCTTACCGAAACGTAGTAGCGTTATTCTACGTAAAACCGCAAGCTCTTAGGGATTATAATAGCTATATAATATTAGAAGTATTAGGTTAAAGGCACGGATATTACTATTATTATAGAATATAAGTCTCTTAAGACTCTTCGCACTAAGATAGACTAACCTATGCGAATTATTTAGTTCCTCGATATTATCGAATACTATAATATTAAGATTGTATATCGTAGCGGTAAAGCGAATATACTCGCCGATTATCTCTCTCGCCCGCTATACGATAAGGATACTACTTATAACGCCGACGAAGGGAGGATAGCTACGATTAACGATAACGACGAGCTTATAACGATCCTAAAAGACGATCCCGTATATAATATAGCGCTTAAACCTACGCCTAAAGCCGACGACGCCGCTCCTAACGCTATAGAGCTCGTTACTCGACTAGAATAGCTAGCACGAATTATATTACGGTATTAGGTTATATTACATATTATCCTACGTAACCTCTATATTATATATATAGACATTTAGATCTAGTCTATAGCTATATCCCTTTATAGATTAATAATAATTATATACCCCCTTTAAGCTCGTTCTCTTATAGTTTAATCTACTATTTTATCCCGTTGCCCTTAATTAATAATCTCGCTATATTACCCCTTTCTTTTCTAATCTCCCTTCTTCGCGACGTAAGTCCGCCTCCTCGCCGGACCCTTTTAACTAAGTTTTCCCTCGATTATTAGAATTTTCCTAGTATAGATACGCCTTCTCGACGCGAATTACATAGATTTCCCTCCTTACCCTTTGCCTTATAATCTACGATAACCGACTATATAGAGGCCGATCCTCCGTCCGCTACCCTAGCCGTTACCCCGCCGGCTCCTACCGACCTAAAGCCCTAGACTAAGTACGTTTCTTACTACCCCCGCCTCGCCGCCCTTCTTTAAGCCTAACGGCCTATATTCGGCACGTTCGCCTATATTTAGGCTAACGCTACTCCCGACTTCCGCGCCCCTTAGATTAAGGCCCTTACTTACCTTAATAATACTTACGTTAAGTTAGATATAGGAGTGCTTATCGCTTAAGAGCATACAGCCGTTGCCTAAAATCACGCTGCCGATCTTTAGCGTTAGCTTAACCGCGCTACGTCCTCTCTCTTTATCTTAACCGAACGCAACGCTGCTTAGGACTAAGCCCCTGCCCCCGCCCCTACCCTTACCCCTACCTGTTCCTATATCGCCGACCCTAAGAGGTTCGCCGGCGACTCTAGTACTTAAAAGCAACGTTAGGAGGCTTTCCGGACCTAGCGCGACGGCCTTACTATTAAGCTCCGTTAGGACGCCGCCTTATACCCTATAGAGTAAGACTATATTCTCTACGCGGTTAGCCGGCTTACTAGCCGGGCCGCCTCTATTATCGCTAGCGTTCCTTAAGACGTCCTTAATAATAAGTCCTTCGCTAATTAGTAGTATACTACTATTAAAGCCTTTACCGACGACCTTAGCCTAGTCTTTAGTGCTAATTTTACCCACGCTTAGTTAGAGGCCGACTTTAACGCTTTATCGATAAAGAATATCTCTTAGCCGGACTTCTATTCGAAGTTTACCTAGCTTTAAGCCAACCTATCGTTTAATAGCACCGCTTATATCGCCTACCTTTATTTAAAGGTCTCTATTAAACTTACTAACGCCGCCGCTCTATAGGTCGAATGCCCGGCCTATAATAACTTTATAGCCTAGGCTAAGATATATTCCACGCTTTAGGACAACTAGCAGTGTATTAAGGCCCGTTCTTAGCTCTAGCCGCCTCGTAACCCCGCTTATACCAGCCCTACCTCGCCCGCCCCGCCCGCGCCTCCTACCGGCGACCTAATACAGCTTAATATATTCTAGGCCCGGCTTACTAACGCTAAAAAGCAACGGCGGTTTAAGAACCGTTTTTACCTCTACTACGCTTAGCCGGCTACCGCTACCTATACCGCCCGGACCTGCCTTAATAAGGGTATTAGTGCTAATCCCGGCGCTAACCCTAGCGCTAGTCCTAGCGCCGGTTCTAGCTTTAGCCGCGGCCGTAGCTATAGTAGCGGTACGTTTGCCCCGCGCTTGCTTAAACCCCCTCCCCCCCGCTATTAGGTTCGCGCTATTAAGCAAGGCTTTATTAAAGGCGAGGTAGATAACCTCCCCGTCTCTTTGTCCTTAGGAAATACGTAGCTCCCTCGCCCTATCGCGTGATAGAGCTCTTAGTATCTAAGTTTATAGCTTTATTTAATACCGGGGAGGATCTTTACCTCCTTATAGGAATATAACCGCGTGCTCTACTTATGCCTTTATCCCTTATATCCGCCGATATCGTTATAAATGCTTTAGTCGACTCCGGCTGCTTTAGATACGCCTTTATGCACGCTTAGACCGCGTACCGCCTTGCCCTTTCTATCCGCTAGCTTTAGTTCCTACGCCGGCTTTCTCTCGCTAATAGTAGCGACTATAAGTCCGGCTCTATTACTTATTACGCCTTTTCGGTCTCCCGGATTAGCGCTTATACTAAGTCTATCTGCTTCTTTCTTATAAAGCTTAGCTATAAGGTTATTCTTAGCCTCCTTTAGCTACGCCGGCATGACCCTATTATTAGCTAGCGTAGTAACTCCCTTTCCTTTTAATCCCCCTTTTGTCTAGCCTCTTGCCTCTTAGACTATTAGCCTTATCTTATCCCGGGCCTCTCGGCTACCTCTACCCGCTTTACCCGCCCTATCTTAGCTCCCCTTGCCCTTATCTCTAAGGGAATATAATTAATAAATACAATTCGTTTTCCCCCCGCCCCCTCCGTTAAAGACTCTAACGACGAGGGCGAACCCCTTACTACCCCTTCCGTTAAAGACTCTAACGATAAAGGCGAACCCCCCGCCGCTATAATCCTTATTCCCGCCCGTCCTCCGGCCCTTATCCGTTCCGTCCGCTTTAGCGACGTTCTTAAGTTTATTCCCCTATCCTTTAGCCCGTCCCTCTCTACGTTTTTCGAGGATGCTCTTAACGTAGGTAAACCCGCTTATCCGGACTCCTCCCGCTAGGTTAACGATATCGACTCCGACTCTAGCTATAACTCCGACTCCTTAGCTACCCTCTACCCTCGCCGCTACGTTCGACCTCCCTACCCTTATCCTATCTATAAGACCGCTAGCTACCGCCGCCCTATATTACGGCCGAGTCGTAAGACTATTAGACCCTAGCCCTTCCGCTTTTCGTCCTTTAACGACTTAGCGTTTAACGTCCGGATGCTTAACGTCGACGCGATAGTAATATTCTACCGGTAGCCTAAAGTCTAGACCTCTTAGACCTTAATTAAGGCCTTTACTACTAAGCCTTTACTTACTAAGCCCCTACTACCTATCGACTAAGATATCCCTAAGGACCTTTATTAGGCCGTTTTAATTAGGTATATAGACGCTAAGGACGCGAAAGCCTACCTTAACCCCCGCTTTTACGACTTTATCGACGACTACCTCGATAAGATCTACCTTAATAAAATCTCCCCCGACGATATCGCTAAGTTCTTTAAGAAGTAGGAGAAGGTCCTCTATACGCTCGACGAGCTTTAGGCTAAGGTCCTTAAAGAGCTCTACTATATAATCTATATATAGCTTAAGAGCGAGGCCGATAAGCTCGCCCTTTACCGTGCCGTTAATACTTAAATTAACCTTAAAGAGGGGATATAACCTCCTTATACCCGCCCTCGTCTTTTTAGCGAAGCCGAGAACTAGATCGTCCGCGCGTATATTAATAAGCAGCTTAAGAAAGGCTTTATCCGCCGCTCTACCTCCCCCGCTATTACCCTTATTATACTCGCCTATAAGCCGGGCGGGGGCGTCCGTTTTTACGTTAACTATCGCGGCTTAAATAAGGCTACGATTAAGAACCGTTTCCCCTTACCTTTTATCTACGATACTCTCGCCTATATCCGGAAGGCGAAGTTTTTTACTAAGATCGACGTTATCGTAGTATTTAATCGCCTTTGTATTGCCGAAGGATATAAGTAGAAGACTGTATTCGCTATATAATATAGGCTTTTTAAGTATTATATTACCCCTTTTAGCCTTACTGCCGCCCCGTCCTACTTCTAGAGTTTTATTAATATAGCCCTTTACGGCATCCTTAATAAGTTCTACTCCGCCTATTTAAACAACGTCTTAATCTTCTTAAAGACGCGGGAAGAGCACTAGGCCTACGTTAGCGCGGTTTTTAAGCGCTTTAATACCGCCGGCCTCTAGCTTAACGTAGATAAGTATAACTTCTACGTTACTAAGACTAAGTACCTCGGCCTAATTATCTTAGATAAGGGCATTTATATAGACTTTAATAAGGTTCGTACGGTCTTAGACTAGCCTACCCTTCCTTTATTAAAGACCTCCGGCGCTTCTTAGGATTCGCTAATTTTTATCGGCGTTTTATCCGCGGCTTTTCTAAGCTTATAAACCCTTTAAACGCCCTTACTAAAAACTCTACCCCTTAGATCTAGTCTCCCGCTTACGCCTACGCCTTCGAAGCCCTTAAGCACGCCTTTACTACCGCCCTAGTCCTTGTATACTTCGACCCTTATCGTAAGACCGTAGTCTAGATAGATGCTTTTAACTAAGCCGCTAAGGGTATGCTAATATAGCTCCTCGACGATAGTCGTTATTATCCGGTTGCCTTTTTCTCGTCTAAGCACTCCGCTTAAGAGTATAATTACGAGATTTACGATAAAGAACTCCTCGCGATTGTAAAATCTCTTAAGGAGTAGCGCCCTAAGCTTAAGGGCCTGCCTAAGTTTAAGATAGCCTTAGACTATAAGAATCTTTAGTATTTTATAACTATAAAGCTCCTTAACTAGCGATAGGCCCGCTAGGCCGAATTCCTTAGTCGTTTTAATTTTAAGATTGTCTTTTAGCCCGGCTTTTAAGCTTTTCTCCCTAACGCCTTTAGCCGCTTGCTTAGCTCCCGCCCTCTCTCCCTTACCGACCGAGCCGACGAGAGGATTAACTACCGATATTAGGTTATCCTCCCTAAGTCTAAGGTTAATGCCTCCCTCTACCTTAATACTACTACCGCCTTTAATACCGTTAAGGAGTCTAATTCGTTTATAAATATAATTTATAAATATAATTCCGACTGCTTTAACCTCTACGCTTTTAACGACTCTAAGCCGATCGATAACCTTATCGACCGGGCTTATTCCTCCTCCCCGCTTATCTCCGCTATTCGCGCGGCTCTTTAGTCCCCTTAGCCCCGCTAGCCTTACCCCTTTCGCGCCCCCCTCCGCTCGATCCTTAAGACCGCTCTCTCCGAAGTCTAAGGCCGGTTTTATTTCTAAGGCCGGCTCTTTATTCCCCCTAACGACGCCCTAATTCTTTAGATCCTCGTCTGCGTTTATACTTCCCTCTTTACCGGCTACCTTAAACGTACGAAGACCGCTAGCCTCTACCGCCGGTCTTATATCTAGCCCGGTATATACGAGTCTATTTTTAGTTTCGTACGGAACTATTATATATGCCTACGTGCTAAATCCCCTTATTCCTCCCCTTAAGGCCTACTTTAGCCCTTAAGTATTCCCTTCGCCCTATAGACCGATATATCCGTCGATTTTATTACCGACCTCCTTATTTACCGTCGTAATAGCGTTAAGTTTTCTAATATCCTCGTTATCGTCGACCGCCTTACGAAGATACGCTACTACGTCCTAATACCTTTAATAACCGTTAAAGACGTTATTAACGCGTTCGTTTCCTACGTTTAGTCCTTTTATAGCACCCTAGCCTCTATTATTAGCGACCGTAGCACTTAGTTTATTTCGGCTTTCTAATAGTAGCTTAGTCGTCGCTTTAATTACCGTCTCTACCTTAACTCCGCTTACTACCTTTAGACCGACGGTTAGACTAAGATCGCGAACGCTTAGATAGAGGTTTACCTCTATTATTATACTACCTACCTTTAAGACAATTAGGTCGATCTCCTCCCCCTCGCTAAGTTTACTGCTAATAATTAGGTCTTTAAATCTACCGGCCTTTCCTTTTTCTTTATTAACTATAGTTTCTACCCGAAGCTTAGCACTAAGCCCTTTAGTCCCCCCCTACCTAATATAACCCCCTAGTAGCGGAAGGAATACCTCCGCGGTAACGCGCTCGCTTCCCGCCTCTAGCGTATCTCTAACTTCCTCCGCGATACGATCGAGGATGCCTAGGCCACTTAGGCTCGCTACGTAGACGCCCGGCGGACTCCCGCCTTAGCGTATTAGCCTAGCGATATAGTATTCCTTAGCACCCGCTAGATCTAGACCTTCCGCCTTATAAAGAAGCTCGACTATAAGCGGGAGGGCCTATATAAGGTCCTTAAGGTATATAAGACGGCGTGTCTTCTTCGCCTCCCTAAAGGCAGCCGCCTTTACCCTATCTTTTATTACTCCCTCTTTACTAAGACCTAAGAGCCCCCTTTGCCTAGCTAGTCGGAGCTTAACATCCGGCCTGCTAATAACGGCGTTCTCTTTTCCCCCGGCGACGACGACGGCGATAACGCGTACCTTAAGTAAGAGTTTTCTTCTATCCTCGCGTAACGCTAATACGCCTCCGGGAAGATTAAGTATGGCATTTAATAGCGTTATAGCCCCTTTACGTAGGAGGACTCCTCTTGCTTTAACGGCTGCTAGGACGACCTTAAGGCTTTTTACGCCCTTAACCCGACTAAGCCTAAACCGGCCTTTTATATAGCCTTCCTTATATCTTCCCCTTCGCCTAAGTAATAATAAGTATAATTTATTAATATAATTTATATTACGACGGTATGTATTAGTTTCTTAGTTTTGCCTTTTATTTCTTTCTATTTCTCTCTCGTTCTATATTAGGCCCGCTTTTAAGGCCGATTAATATAGATTTCCTTCGTTTTTATTAGCCTATTAACCCTTTTAAGCGTTTAAGTCGAACGCCGATTTAAGGGGGATATACTATTATAGTATTAGGTTATATTATATATTATCCTACGTAACCTCTATATCGTATATATAGACATTTAGATCTAGTCTATAGCTATATCCCTTCGTAGATTAATAACAATTATATACCCCCCTTAAGCTCGTTCTCTTACAAATTGATTTATAAGCGATCTTCGAATTCCTTACGTCTAAAGAAGCTCTACCGCCGAATATTACGCTATATTAAGCGAATATATACTTCTACGAGTTAAAGGGCAGTCTATATCGTATTCGCTAGAATAAGCGTTCCCTTCCCCTTAGCGAGCCGCTAAACCTTATAAGAGCAATCGCACTACTACTAGTACTAAAGTATAACGCTCTCGTAGATATAGCTAAGTAAGTATATAAGGCCTTAAGGCATAGCACCGTTAGTTACGTTATGCGATACCTATCTATAAGATACTAGCACTTAAAACTCCCGCTCGTAGCTTACGAAGCTATTCGCCGTTGCTAGTCCTATTAACTTATAAAGCCGCCGGATCCTACGCTCTTTAACCTAATGCCTTTAGCACTTATACCGCCTTTAATAAGGTAGGCTATCGACTATACTAGGTGTAAAGGGCAATAGCTGCTTAACGCCGTAGAGTATATAACCGGTTAGCTTATCTCTACTATTACGTAGTCTATAGACTTCGAAAGAATAATCCTAATCCTATAGACTATAACTACGTAATTCGGCCTACTATATAAGATTATTAGCGATAATATAGGTTGCTTTACGGGGCAATAAGCCTAAGATAATTATAAGCGTTTTAGTATAACCGTTAAGCCTATTATACCCGCTAGACCTTATAGGAACGGAAAGGTCGAATAAGCAAATAGCGTGCTTAAAGCTATTATCTATCGCTTATATCTTAATAATCCTTCTATACTATTAGCATAGCGCTTAATACGCGTAGTTTACTTATATAACCGCTAACCTAGCCCGTATAGATATAGCCTATTCTTCTTATTGTATAGAACCTAGCTGTTAAAGCAGCACTATAAAGCTACGTACGTAGCCTATACCTACGATCCTATAGTAGAGGAAGATATCGCGTAGGCTTAAGAACTTATATAATAGCATCTTACTCCTATCGCACGTAGATATATTACTAGCCTTAAAGCCGCTTGCGCTTATATACGAGCTTACTTATAGGAACGTAAGGGACTAATTCGCGTATACGCGCCGGGAGATTAGGTCTTACGAGTGCGTTAGCGCACCTAAAAGCACGAACCTTACTACGACGGTCCTTAGGCTATTACGGCCGCCTATCTAGGCAATGCCTACTCTCTCGCGTCCTTAGGAGGATTCGGCCTTTTTAGTAGGTATAATAGAATAAATCTATTCCCTATATATAGTCGCGACGGACACCCGGTCTATAGCTTATAGTACGCGAGCCGCACGATATTAAAGAAGGATCGCGAGCGCCTAAGAGCCGCTACTGCTATATAATAGAGGATTAAAGGTATTTTTATTATTGTTTCGTATCGTATATACCGATGCACTATTTCCTATTTAGGTTCTATTAATTGCTTTAGTAAGTAGGGGACTGCTTATTTAAGCAAAGGGGTATTAAGGATCCTATTGTTAGATTATATAATAGAGGTTACAACGATTAGGTTAGTATAACCGCTACGTAACGTAAGGGAAATATCCCTTAAATACGGCCCCCTTATAAAAAGATAGGAAGCACGTACAATACGATTATTATATATCACATTAATAAAAACCTCTTTGCTATACAACCTATCTAGACCTATTATAACGCCTATTTAGTCCGAGCCGTAGATCTACGATCTAATAATTAAGAGTCTTAGCCTCTAATCTATCGAAAATACGATATAAAACACTAAAAACAGGCTCCCTTTAGGCAAAAACAATTACTATGTCTATTAAGAAGAATACCGAAGTTATCTTTATCGAAAATGCTAACTAGTCCGTTTAGGATAATAAGTTTAAGGCGTAGGTCCTCGATAGCAACCTATAGGAATAAGTCTTCGGCACCGAAAGGCTCCTTCCTATTCCGAATATGCCTATCGAAGACGACTCTCCGAGGGGATCTCGCTCTCGCATAGCGGACGAAGAAATAGTCTAATAGGGACGCTAACCTTCTTAAGGCAACACCTAACAATAGCAGATTTTTCTGCATAAGGAGAAGAAATAAGAGAGTTAGAAAAAGGATATTAAAGAGCTACGAACTTAGATCGCCTTAACTATCTCTAACTACCTTTTCTAGACCTATTGCAAGCCTAATAAGGACCTTAAGGACTAGTACGCTACGCTTAAGAAGTAGGCAAAGGGAAAAACGGAAGACATCTAACGGGCCCTTTAAGTTCGCTATAAAACGGTTGTTAAGCCTTCCCTAAGTTAGCTAAAGAACTAGCACCTTTAGCTTAAGAGCTAGAAGAAGATTATATATAAAGGGATTTAGGAAGAACTTCCCGAAGCTACCTATAAGAGTATTTAGGTTGCTGACTTTCTGGCTTTTATTAATCTATATTTTCCTAACTAGGTCGATTCCTTTAACCTCTCTTACGTAGAGAAGGAAAAGGATTTTAACATCTATTCTATAACTAACGAATTCACTATGTTTATAGATAAATAGCCTGCTTAACTATCTTATACTAAGAAAGGCTCTTTCGGCCCTTCTTATATAGGGCAAGACGTAGGATAATACAACGAGAAAGGAAATAGCAGCTAGACGAATAATAAAAAGAGATCGCTACCTATAGATATAGATAAGAAAGGCATTACTAAATGCAGGCTCTACTCTATAAGAGGTTATACTCTAGAGAACTACTAGGAAGTTAACCCTAATAGGGCACCCGACTAGTAGCCCGGCGGAAGAAAGGATACTATCGCTAAGAATATAAAGAAACCCGAGGTCGTAAGATAAGTCTAGAGACAACGAGGCAAGAAGGAAACTAAGAATAATAATAAGACGGATTAACTCGTGCGGGAAAAAGGAAGATGCCCTTCGGCTTCTTTCCTCGCCCCTCTAGTCGATGCGTTTTTTAACGTCGACGTTTACCCTCTTTATCACTCGTTAATCCTAGATTATAGCATAACCCTCTATATCTTTAACGAGATCTCCCGGTTTAAGAACTTTAGAATAGCGAACGAGGGAGATTTCCTTTAGGCAAGCGTTAAAAAAGTGCCTATTCTCGGCTACGGTAAAGTTAACATCCGCCTATAAACCCTATCGTTTAAACTATAAGTAATACGCTTGCTTAACGTTGCTTTCTATAAGAACTTTATATGTAATCTAATCTCTTATAGGCTATTAAAGCAATAGGGACTTTAGTAGGATAAATAACCTCGTAGGCTATTAGCGCTCCGTTCGGCCGACGATGCTATCGTCGGCCTTATCGAATAGCACTACGGCTAGTTTACTCTTAAGTATATCCCCTACTATATAATAAGGCGGGCATTTTACAACCGCCGAAATAAGTTTAATAGCTATACTAAACGGACGCCGTAAAAGGCTACTGCCGAACTCTAGCATCTCCGAATAGGGCATCTAAGGCCACGAGCCCTAGAACACCTTGTTAACTACTCCGAAGGTGTTAAGATTAAAGGCATCTTAACTATATAGTACGATAACTACGGCACCGCGAAAGTAAAACGGATAATACGACGAGCCCTTTAAGATAACGGCATCGTAGGCGAGAGAATTACGATAGACTTCTATAACTTTATATTAGACAATAAGGGCTATAACTCGCTAATGCTTTTAACCGATAGAGCGAGCGGCTTTATATAGGATTACTACCTCTAAGACCGTCTCGTAGAAACTATTATTACGGCCCTTAAATCCGGCCTCGACTACTTAAAGCACTAGTACTAGTTTTACACTAAGATCGTTAAGTATAATAACGAGATTACTACTTAAAAGCCGGTAGTAGAAGCATTCCTTAACGTAAGGCTCCTTAAAATCGAGCCCTCGGCCCTATATATATAAGATTAAAATAAAAGCGCCGAGCGCTTAGGGGGTGTAATTAAGGATAAGTCTAAAGCGATGTAAGGAAAGCTCTTAACCTAGCTTTAGCGAGAGATTTATAAATCCGCTATATATCTCTATAATCGCACGCTAAAATACAGCTATAAGTAGGAATCCCCCTATAAGAAGCTAACTAGGAGAAAGCTAGCGTAATAGCATCTTTGTGCCTACGGGTGCAAAGCGTTTATAATAATAACTACGGCCTAAGAGAAGAAATAACGCCTTAGAAAGCTCGACCTATAAGCATAGATAGGCTTATTAGTAGGATATATATCTTCTAATATCTACTAAATCTAGGTTCCTATAGAAGGGAAGGTTATTACTACTCGAGATATTATTTTCGATAAGTAAGAGATTTTCGATAGAATATTCGAGAACCTTACTAAGAGCGTTAAAGAGTACGACCTTAAGGAGCTAGCCTTAGCCCTAAGGAATATTACTCTCCCCGATAATAATTAAATTAATATACTATAAGTTCTTAATAATTAAGTATTCGACGATATCCTCGTCTACTAAGATATAAACCCTAAACGCGAGGCAAACTAAGATATATAATATGCGATAGCGCTTAAAAACGACTAGGAAAACATAAAGCAGTATACTAAAGCTCGATTTAAGCCTCTCCCTACTCCTTTAAGCACTCCCCCGGCGGCCCTATTTATAGCTATAATCTAATTATATCTCGCTGACTAAAATATATTATAAAGCAAGCATCTCGATATATCTTAAGCAGCCTTTTAGGCAAATATAAGTCTATACTTACGATAAATAAACCCCTCCGTAGTACTTAAGCCGTATAAATAAGGAGTAAACCCCTCCTTAGTAAGTCTATACTTACGAGGAATAAACCCCTCCGTAGTACTTAAGCCGTATAAACAAAGAGCAAACCCCTCCTTAGTAAGTCTATACTCACGAGGAATAAACCCCTTTATAGCACCTATGCTATATAAATAAGGAGCAAACCCCTCCTTAGTAATACCGTATAAATAAAAAGCAAACCCCTCCTCGGTAAGTCTATATAATTAGGAGTTAACCCCTCCGTAGCTTATAAACGAGGAGTTAACCCCTTTATAGAAAGAAAAACTCGCCTATTAGCACTCTGCATTTATAGTAGGCACTCGAGCCGTACTAATCTTAAAAGACACTAATATATTACGGTTTAAAGATAAGGCTTACCTCGACCGCTTAATCCTAAAAAGGCAGGTATATCGATAAGATCTTCTAGCTGTCTTAACATATTATAGATAGCTTAAATAATACCTACTCGGCCTTTAATTCGAGGAGGCGGAGAGAACGCATCTTTAGAGTTATAAAGAAATAAAGTCCTAGACTAAGGTTAACTCTAAAACACTTACGAAGAAAGGCTAAGTCCTCGACTGTATATAGGTATACGTATATAAAATAGATAAGCACGGAAGGCTCTCGAAGTATAAGGCAAGACTAGTCGTCCGAGGGGATTAATAGCTTTAAAACGGGCAGGAGACCTATATAGCAACCCTCGTAGGACGAAGCTTTCGAACACTTATAACGATAGCTATAAGGTTCGACCTTAAACTAATATAGTATAATACGGTTAACGCGTTTATTAACGTAAGGCTCGACGAGATTATATATATAAAGATATCGCTAGGGTATAGAAAACACTCTATTATCCTCCGACTTAATAAAGCCCTCTACGGACTGCGAAAATCCCCTCTTCTATAGCATCGCGAACTTACGTTAATACTTTAGGAGATATAGTTTTAGACGGTGCTATACGAACTATACTACTTAACGTTTAACGGTATTATCGTCTTCTTCTATATAGATAATATTATCTTTATATATTATAAGAAGGATTAAGATAGGGCTAAATCTCTCTAAAATTAACTTTAGGGAAAATATAAGCTTATAGGCGGCGATAACCTATAATAGTTCCTCGGCATTAAGATTCTACGAGACCGTATTTAACGGTATATTTAGCTATTATAAGCCGCTTATATTAATAAGATCTACCGACTTATAAAGAAACGCCGCCCCTTCGATATACCGATAGGGGTAAAAGAGCTTCTCCCTTACGAAGGGATCGCTAAATACTATAAGATATAAGCCTACTAGGTAAACGTAGGTTCTATTCTATACGCGGCGGTTATTACCCGCCCTAATATCGCGTTTGCTACGTTAAAACTATATAAATTTAATAATAACCTTAGACCGGACTATAAAGACGCCGTCGATTAAGTTCTCTATTATCTATACTACACCCGGGGACTTACGCTTCGTCTAGGGGGTAAGGACGACTTTAAAGTAGTAAGTAACGCCTCTTTCGCCGATAATACCGACTGGAAAAGCTCTTAGGCATTTGCTATAAAACTATTCGGAGGCTTAATCGGCTAGAGAGCTAATAAATAAGATATAGTTATAACCTTAACAACCGAGGCTAAGCTCTTAGCGTTATTATAGGCAGTAAAGGAGTTAATATACGTAAGCCGGCTTATTAAAGAGCTCGACGTCTCCTTTAATAACTCCCGCATTTATATTTAATATAATAATATATAGACTATCCGATTAATTACTACCGAAGTCGCTACTCTATAGACGAAGCTTCGCTATATAGACATTTATAATTACTAGCTTCGTTAAGAAGTCCTTAATAAGACCCTCGATGTTAAATATACACCTACCGCGAAGATAATAGCCGATAGCCTTACTAAGGCACTTTAAAGGCCTTTCTTTAAGGCCTTTATCGAATAAATAGGCCTTTACGATATTACCTAACGCCTCGCCGATCGAGAACTTCTTAAAACGACCGACGAAATAATATAAACTAATATATATATATTATAAAAAGGTTAGGAGATATAAATAAGCCGATATAAGTATATCCTTAGGGGTAATAGTCTCGATATCGGCACTATACACTTATATAAAGGCACGAAGTATATATAAAATAAGAGAATAACGGGCATAAGCGCCGGTAATAAGAAATAACCGTAAGGGAACCTAATTCCTCTTACGCATTACTACGGTAGTCCTTACGTAAAAAGGTTAGGGAGACGACGGATAAAAGGCCTTATTAAATATCTACGAGCATTAACTAGGCTAAAGGCGTCTAAACACTCGATTAAGTATTAAATAAGAAGGAAGCTCTCCCGTAGCGAGGGCACCTGCTATAGGTAGCGGCGGAAGGAAGAATATTAGCGTATCTCGTAATAGCGACTATTCCGTCGATTTCGGCACAACGTACTAAGGGAATCGAGCATAGGCTGCTAAACGACTAGCCTTATAATATCGCTACGAGCATTAGCTGCTAAACGACTTATAAACGACTATGAATACCTTTAACGATAGTAGACTAAGGAGGAACGATGCTTTTACGTAGTAAGGGCATACATCTACTATATATAGCGGGGGAAGGAATTAAGGAAGTATAAGAGCTTATAAAGCCGCACTCGTTAGAGCGCTTAAGCGTAGGATTAAAAGGGTAGGGATTAAAGATATCCCGCCCCGATAGCTTAACGATAGAACGAGGATTAAAAACTCATCGGATTTAAGCTATTTAGCGACCTCTTAATGCTAGCTTCCCTCCCTCTCGGGATCGAAGCTAGGGGGGTGTGTTAGATTATATAATAGAGGTTACAACGATTAGGTTAGCATAACCACTACGTGACGTAAGGGAAATATCCCTTAAATACGGCCCCCTTATAAAAAGAGGGGAAGCACGCACAATACGATTATTACATATTACATTAATAAAAACCTCTTTACTATACAACCTATCTAGACCTATTATAACGCCTATTTAGTCCGAGCCGTAGATCTACGATCTAACACCTATTAGGTAGGCGCATTAGTTAGCGCCCCGCTGTAGGGTTTTCCCTAAAGCCCTAAGCGCCTACAACCTTAGCTAGTCAATCAACACACACAGAATATAGTCTTAACGAAGCTTCCCCTAGCAGGAAGCCCCGAGACTCTCTGTTGTGTGTGCACCTGATCCGACCTTTGAAAGGCCTTACCATTGTGCATTGGCCTATGCAATACCCCGCAACCATACCGTTGCGGGCCGAACCACTTTACTACGGGGGCCGTCTTCCGACGTTCTCACCTTGTATTTAATACCAGCCTTGAACAGCCCCCCACGCCGAGCTCCGCTGTAGCAAAACAAGAAAGAAGCAAATGGGCCTGAATTCTTGTCCTCTCATGTGTGAAACCAAAGTCTCTTCGAGTCCACAAGGCCTTGAGGTTTCGATCCAGGTCAACCGGCTTGTAATTGAACTTGGGCATCTCAATATCTTTGACGCCGCTCCCCTTCTCATACGGGAGAACATGCTTCAGCCACTGTGTCGTCTTGTCAGCTTAGTAGGTACACACGGTCTCGGTAACCGTACATGATTGATCTCCTCTGTGTCCTCGTCGTTCATCTCGTTCCCCGTGTATCGGGTGAAGCCGGCCTTGAACTCCTTCACACGTGCTCGAAGCGTCGTGGCGGTGGGGCGATCACTGAGTCTGCCGGTAGACTAATCCTTGTAGAATCTCTAGAAGTCTTTCAATTCGTGAAGTTCCGGGACTGGGGCGTCTTTGCGGAGAGACCATGCTTTGTATTCGCCGAATGGCCGATTGCGATGGGTCTTGTCCCAAGACCATCTACCCAAAGTTAGCTTGTAACTTCAGAACTAGGACCGGCGTGGGCAGGGGTGAGCTTACATTGCGAACTTGTCGAGGACAGCATCCTGCTTGGCGAGAACCTCGGACCCATAATTGTTCAGGCCTTTCTCCTTATCGCGCTCCGCATGCTGACCGCTCACCCAGCCGTTGGACTTGGCGCGGTCTGCAACGGACGCTGGGTCGGCACGTCGTTTGCGAGAGGACATGTCTCCAGGATGACGAGGCTGGACGGAGAAGATGGAGAAGGAAGAGGGATGGCGCGACAGCGCTGGATGGAGGAGGGAGATGGCCTAGGTTTGAATGGCCATTCCCCTCATTGCGTGACCTTTCTGGGTGGCATGTTGGCTCTCTTTCCAGGAAACTGGCATCCGGGTTTGTGCATGTTGCTTGCTGGATCAGGTCGCGCGACCTTTTTGAGGCATGCATGGCTCCCTCAGCACGTACCACCGGGACCTCGCATCACATGACGGTCGTGGCCGCATCGGAGCGCCACTTGGCGTATTCATCTCTTCCGCAACGCTTCGAGACCCGGCCGATTGTCTGTCCCGCCAGGGCGTCGTCACGAGCGGTCCCAGACTTTTCGTGCCGGTCAGCGTGGACAGACGGTCGGTCGGGCGCTGAACATTCCGGGGGGTTTCAACATCTCGAGACCCGAGCGCGGCGCCAACAACAGCGGGCACGTGCACTTCTAGAGGGGGGCACTCCAGGGGGGTCCTCGAGCCCAGGAATGCCTGCAGGGCGCCAGAAGGTCCAATGACGTCGCCCCGCCCGCCCGCCCCGAGAGGCCTCACGCACTTGCTCGCCAACACGGCCCTTTAAGCGCCCAACTTGAAGTCTTCTGAAACGGCCATTCCCCTCAGGAGCGAACTGCAAACGCCTGGGGTCGAGCAGCTTCTCTCGCCAAGGTGGCAGATCTTCCACCGCAGGACTGGACATACGGTGGCGTCGAGCAGCATCATCGGCATCATCATCCGCCCATCAAGCGAATCTCTACCTGAGCAACACTTTTTGTTCCCGCCATCACGCCCCTCTCTTTCCCTCTGCGTCGCCAACGACTCACCATGGCTGCGCCCAGCAATGTAGGCCCTGCCGTCCTCGTCTCCCCTTGGTCCGCACTGACGCCGCCTCTCCAACAGGATCCGAAGCTGCTCTACGCCGTCGAGGGCATCAAGGCCTACCGCATCGTCGACGGCGTCGAAGAGTCCCTGACGCCCACGGGCCCCCAGACTCTGTCTCTCCTCATGGTTCCCACGGCGTCTGGCTTCGCTGGCCCCTCCGGCCCTCGCGGCGACGACGACTTCTATCTACACCTTCACCTGCCGCCCGAGCTCGACCTGCCCATGCCCGCCACCACACAGATCTACCACCAGCCGCCCACCAGCTACCTGATGCCGCGATGGGACCTCGGCCCCGGCAGCGGCGCCTTTACTCGCCTCGAGTTCCCCCCCGTCGGTAGCCGACCCGGTGTGCAGGAGGACGTCGACACCTTTGAGACGATCCTGGCCCAGTGCACCGCCTTTCTCGAGCGCGCCCCGCCGCCCACGTCGGGCGGCTCCAAGGCGGCCCAGGCCAAGGCTGCAGAGGCGGCGGCCGAGGCCACGACGGTGCCGCCCCCGCCCTACAACCCGGCCGAGTACGACGCCGGCCAGGGCTACGTGCAGGGCAGCTACAGCGCCGCCTCGGGCAGGGGGGGCAGGATCGTGCTTGTGGATGAGGAAGACGGCAGTGTCGTCGGCGAGCTTGGCGAGGGCTTCAACGTGGTCGAGGACGGGGGCGTCAAGCCCGGATCCAAAGGTGCGTCCGATCCCTTTTGCTTGCAATGGAGCAGGAGCTGACGTTGCCATGGTCAAACACAGACCCGGTTGAAATCTCGCTGCCTGCCGAGGGCTCGCAAAGCATTGCCGTGCATGCCCTATCCACCGAGGACGAGATGCATCCGGCCTTTAAAAAGTCGACGATTGTCTCGACGGCGTCAAAGGCGTCGCGACTCCTCATCACAACATCCGACTACGTCAGCAAGACGATGCAGTCGCAGGCCGATGGCTTCACGCAAAAGACCAAGCCCGTGGCGAAGCCGGTGACGTTTACGCCCACGACGCACGAGCGCATCCGGCGCATCAACCAGTTCTCGACCAGGGCTGCAGGGTTGTCGGCGGCCACGGTCGGGTCCATTGGCAAGGTGGCGCAAAACTTTGGCGCCCACGTCACCAAGCGCAAGGACGGCAGCGCCAGGGGCTACGACAAGGAAGGCAAGGCCTTGGCCGACTACAAACCCGGGGTCCTGAACAAGAGCCTCATGGCCTTTAACACGGTGGTGGACGGCGTGGAGCAGGCCGGCCGGAACCTGCTGACGGGCACGTCGTCGAGCGTGACGACGGTGGTCGGGCACCGGTGGGGGGAGGAGGCGGGCGAGGTGTCGAGGAACCTGGGGGGCGGAGTCAAGAACGTGGGCCTCGTCTACATTGACGTGGCGGGCGTGTCTCGCCGGGCCGTCCTCAAGAGCGTCGCCAAGGGCATGGTGGTCGGCAAGGTCAAGGGCGGAGGGCAGGTGATTGTCGGCGGGGGAGACGGCGACAACCCGGCCATTGTCACGGCGGCCAACGGCCAAGGCCAGCCGGGCCCGAGCATGGCTGGTGGACGCTGTTGCATGGGCAAGAAGGCGTGTTGCATGGGCAAGAAGGCGGCATCGTAGCGCAAGAAGGCGGCTTCGCGGTGGTGAAGGAGGCTTGGAAGTATGAGGCAGAAGAGAGGCAGAGGCATGAGAGGCAGGAGCATTGAGTGCGTTATTTCTGCACGAGTACCCGTTGGGACCTAAGGGCCTTCGTCCCTAAGCGTCCCTTAGTTCCCAACGGGTATGTACTACGAAGTACGAGTTACACGTAGCATAACGGTTATAATAGCCACGGGAGGCAACGTTTGGCCGTGCGTCGACATGTATTCGTACGAAGTATGTACGAGTTATGTATGTACATAGGCACGTATGCCTGCATGTATGTACTATGCCTCGTCACGGCATGGGCAACAGCGTCAACATGGCTTCATTCATGTTAGGTACTAGGTATGTACGAAGTACGAAGTACGAATACACACGATTACACACACTCTCCGTACCCGGGGTTCCCCGATCTCCCTCGATGACGTGCATCATGACGACCCACATGAACCGGGCCCGGCCTGGTAGCTGGTGACCTCGGCCTGCCCACCGCATCCCACAGCCGGCAAAGGTGACTGGCTATCTCGGAACTCGGGATTGCTCGCTGCGGGATGCGATTCAGGGCGGGTTGGCTCTGACTTTCCGGCTACCGGGCAAGCTTCCCTCAGCCCATCTCCAATCATCATAGTTGGTCCTCTCTTCATCATTTTTAATCATCTTTGCAATACTATACAAACCTCCTTTGGGTCAAATCTTGCATCCCCAAGCCCCAAGCAAACCCCCCCGCAATGCCCGCCGTCAAGGAATCCCTTCTCGCCGGCAGCCCCGACGCGGCCACCAAGGTCGACATCATCGACATCGGCGACGGGCGCGAGTCGTGCTTCAACCTCCAAGACGACGTCGTCTCCATGCTCAACCCCCCCCGCGGGCCGCGGAAGCTGCCGACGCTCCTGCTCTACGACGAAAAGGGCCTGCAGATGTTTGAGGAGGTGCGTGTGCCGCGTGTGTGCCGGCCCTCTCCCTCGTCGCGCGAACGCTCACCGCCACACGCCCGGGCGGCCTCAGATTACCTACCTGGACGAGTACTACCTGACCGGCTACGAGATGGAGCTGCTGAGGCAGGCCTCGGCCGAGCTGGCGAGCGCGATTCCTGCCGGTGCCATGGTTGTTGAACTGGGGAGCGGGTTAGTGCGCGTCATTGTCCGTCCCCAGCCCTGCCGTGTGGTCTTGAGGATGAATAGGGGAAAGAAGAGTCGACGGGGAGATCAAAAGAAGAAGATGTTCCCCCCTTTATCTCTCGTCTTCCCCCCTCATCCCTCATCTCTCGCCTTCCCCCCTGATCTCTCGTCTTACCCCCCCCCCTCATCTTTATCCTCTCTAACAACCGCCGGAAGCAACCTCCGCAAGGTCTGCCTGCTGCTCCAGGCCCTCGAAGACCAGGCCAAGCCCGTCGACTACTACGCCCTCGACCTGTCCCAGCGCGAGCTGGAGCGCACGCTGGCCCACGTCCCCGACTTCCAGCACGTCTCGTGCCACGGCCTGCTCGGCACCTACGACGACGGGCGCGAGTGGCTCAAGCGGCCCGGCGTGCTCGAGCGGCCCAAGTGCATCCTCCACATCGGGTCCAGCATCGGTGCGTCGTCGTCGTCCTCTGCTTACCCCTTGCTCACGGGGGGCTCGCAGGCAACTTCCACCGCGACGACGCCGCCGACTTTCTCCAGGGCTTTTCCCAGCTCCTGCGCCCCGAGCGCGACTTTATGCTCGTCGGCGTCGACTCGTGCAGCGACCCGGACAAGGTCTAGTGCGTTTCCCGTGCTTGGTCCCGCTGGCCGTCTACGATGCTGGGGCTTGACTTGCTACCAAACTTGACTGACCCGTTTCCTAGCCGTGCGTATAATGGTTCGTCCTCGGCTCTCGACTTCATCTTGCTACACGTGTTAACGTGAGAAAACAACAACAGACAGCCTGGGCCTTACCCACGAGTAAGAAGGGCCCTCCCGCCGGGGCGAAGACGTCTGACTCTGTCCAGCTTCTACCTCAACGGCCTCGTGCACGCAAACGAAATCTACGGCGAGCAAGTCTTTTGCGTCGACGAGTGGAAGGCCGTTGGCGAGTACGTCTACGACGGCGACGGCGGCCGCCATCAGGCCTTTCTCGCGCCGCTGCGGCACGTGTCGGTGCTCGGGGCCGCCCTCGAGCCGCACGAGCGCATCCAGATCGAGCAGAGCCTCAAGTACTCGAGGCACGGGTCCGACAAGCTGTGGAAGCAGGCGGGCCTGAGCGAGGTGGCGTGCTGGCGCCGGGGGGACGAGTACGGTGAGTGGTCAACATGTCATGTTACCCCTGAGCCCCTTTTTTCTTTCCCCTCTCATCTGTCATGTCACGGAAAGCTCACCTCTCCGCGTCAGGCCTCCACATGCTCCGACGCGCCGCCCTCCCCTTTTGCAGGAACCCCTCCCTCTACGCCGCCACGGCGCTGCCCTCGCTCGAGGACTGGAAATCCGCGTGGCAGGCGTGGGACGCGGTGACGCGGGACATGCTCCCGCGGCAGTCGCTCGCCGAGCAGCCCATCAAGCTTCGGCACGCGTGCATCTTCTACCTGGGCCACATCCCCGCCTTCCTGGACACGCAGCTGTGCAAGGCGACGGGCGAGCCGGCCACGGAGCCGAGCCGCTTCCGCGCCGTGTTCGAGCGCGGCATCGACCCGGACGTCGACGACCCGGAGCGCTGCCACGCCCACTCGCCCGTGCCGGAGCGCTGGCCGCCCGCCGCGCAGATCGCCGACTACCAGGCCCGCGTGCGCGACCGCGTGCGCCGCCTGTACCCCGGCGCCGCCGCGCTGCCCCGCCACGTCGGCCGCGCCGTGTGGGCCGGCTTCGAGCACGAGCTCATGCACCTCGAGACGCTGCTGTACATGATGCTGCAGAGCGACCGGACGCTGCCGCCGCCCGACGCCCCGCGGCCCGACTTTGCCCTCGCCGCCGACGAGGCCGCCCGCGCCCGCGTCCCGAACCGCTGGTTCGACGTGCCCGCCCAGACCGTGGCCGTCGGCGTCGACGACCCGGAGGACGGCGCCGATTCGTCTCGCCACTTTGGCTGGTAGTCGTGTCCGGTCCCGCTGCCCTGTCCGGCAAGACTCTGACGTGCTGCCCCTAGGGACAACGAAAAGCCAGCCCGCGCCGAGACGGTCCACGCCTTCCAGGCCCAGGGCCGGCCCGTGACCAACCAAGAGGTATGAAGCCCCCGAGTCCCCCCGCGACCTCGGCGTCGGAGTTGACCGGTGCGTCGTGAGCGACCAGTACGCCCAGTTTCTGTACAATGCCAAGATTGGCCAAATCCCCGCGTCCTGGTCGGAGACGACGAGCGGCCAAGGATCCAGCGGCGTCGACAATGACGTCGACAACGGCGTCGACGACCGAGAGACGGACGCCAACGGCTCGACCAACGGCCGCGTCGCCGCGCACTCGTCCCTCCCCGCCTCCTTTCTGCGCGACAAGGCGGTCCGCACCGTCTACGGCCTGGTGCCGCTCGCCCATGCCCTCGACTGGCCCGTCGCTGCCTCGTACGACGAGCTGGCGCGCTGCGCGTCCTGGATGGGCGGCCGCATCCCCACCGTCGAGGAGGCGCAGAGCATCTACGCCTACGTCGACGCGCTCAAGAAGGAGGCGTCGAGCAGGCTGGTGAACAAGGTGCCGGCCGTCAACGGGTTAGTTTCTCTCTCCGTCTCTCTCTCACTCTCTCTCTCTTTCCCTCTCTCTCTCTCTCTCCCTCCCTCTCCCTCTCTCTCCACATGTCCACCAGCCGCCCACTTACACCACTCACACCACCACTCACACCACCACTCACACCACCACTTACACCACTTACACACACTTACACCATCCCACTCCCCAACAGCCACCTCGTCAACGACGGCGTCCAGGAATCCCCCCCCCGCGCCGCCCCCCCGCACCTCTTCGCCGACCTCGACGCCGCCAACGTCGGCTTCCGCCACTGGCACCCCGTGCCCGTCTCCGCCGCCGGCCGCTCCCTCGCCGGCCGCGCCGCCATGGGCGGCCTGTGGGAGTGGACCAGCTCGGCCCTGCGCCGCCACCCGGGCTTCCAGCCCATCTCGCTCTACCCGGCCTACACCGCCGACTTCTTCGACGGCAAGCACAACATCGTCCTCGGCGGCTCCTGGGCCACCCACCCGCGCATCGCCGGCCGCAAGAGCTTCGTCAACTGGTACCAGCGCAACTACCCCTACGCCTGGGCCGGTGCCAGGCTCGTCCGGGACCTCCCTTGACCACAGCCTGCCATGCCGGCGTCGTGAGAGTACGAGGCGAGCGTTGCCGTGACCGACTCGGAATTTGGGCACCCACTGGGCACCACACTGTCTCTATCCCCGTCTCGGAGCACCAGAGGCGGGCTCGTCCATTCTCTTGACACGTGTGCACAGGGGCGTTTCCACATAGTCACTCATTAAGGTACACACACGAGCTCATTGGGAAGAATGTCCTCGACTTAATTGAACGTGGGGTATTTGTGGCTGCTCCGTCATGAGCGCTATTCATGCATCTTCGTTTGGGCCTCAGTTGGGGTTGCTTGCCTGGACTCTCAACACCCACCCAGGGTGGATACGCACTTCGGCGCAAGCCGCCCATTGCCTTGCTCGTTTCACTTCTCGCAACAAGGACAGTCCTAATATCTAGGTGCCTGTAGTTCTACTTCCGAGCCGATCACTGACGTCTCCGCTCCTCGCGTCGCCGTAAGCTCGTGTGAACCGTTTGGCTGGAAACGAAGCATGTCCTTCAGAAGCCCAAGGGCAATGTGAGCACGTCGTACAGCGTGTCAACGAGGGCCAGCGTCGGGGTCCAGTGCCGCACCAGACTGCCAGGCGGGCCCTGCTGCTCGCCCGTCATCTTAGACTGCCGTAGATGTCGAGGAGCTGCTCAAAGACGTATCCGGGCAAGTGGACGCCGTTCTCCGTCACCAGGTTGGTGATGAGCTCGGGTGGCTGCTTACGCGTCAGCACTCGATCATGGCTTGGCAGGCGGCAAGAAACCCACAGTGTAGTCAACGGCGTCCTCGGGCTGCTTGCTGGTAGCGTCGGTGCTAAAGTCGAGCACGTCCTGCTTGAAGCCAATGTCCCGCTGGTCGAGGGGGAACTTTTTGGAAAACTTGTGCGTCTCGGCGGCCACGTAAAAGGGAATCTTTGCCTTGGATGCCAGCTGAGCAATCTGAAATGTGCCCATGCGCGAGATGATGCCTCCGTTCTGCGTGACAGCCTCTGCGCCGACAAACACCATGTGCACGCGCCGCAGCAGGCCCATGACGTGAGCAATGGCCGACTCGGGGATCTCGGCGACGGGTATGCCGAGCCGGCGCAGCTGCGTCACGACGCCGTCGCTCTCCTGCACGCGCGTCTCGTCGCGCACATAGACGACCCTAAACTTGCCGCTCAGGCTCTTTGCCGCGCGCTCCAGCAGGCCCGTGACGGCCCGGGAGGCGCCGTGGGTCAGGACGCACTTGTCCTCGCCGACGAAACGCCATCCAGCCTCTGCGACGCCGTTCCTGGCGGCGATGGCGCGTTCGGCAAAGAGGCGGCCGTTGCGGACGAGGTGCTGGCGCACGGCGTCGAAGCTCCCGTCCTGCTGCCTAAGCGAGGAGACGAGGTACTGCAGGAAGAGGTCGGTGCCGGCGGTGAGGGGCACGGGGTTGGCGACCGAGGCCTTGAGCCTGTCCGAGTGCAGCTTGACCGTGTCGAGCGTTTCGTAGACGGTTGTCGAGGGGACCGCGTTGAGGAGGGCGACGAGAGACTCGATGGCGGCCACGGGCTTGGTCAGGTCGGGGTCGGACGCGAGGAGGCGGCGGTATGTCGAGACGATGCTGTCGAGTCCAACGTCAGTATCGGCTCCTCGGCTCCATCCGTCTCGGCCAACAACGACGAGAGGAGGACTTGTCGGCCAACAACGACGACGAGAGGACGGGCGGGACGCACTCAAAGTCAGTCGACGGCCATGGCGGCGGCCTGCGAACCGGAAGCTCCTGGGCAGCTACGGCAGTCAGCGGTGCTTGCAGAAGCCGACAAGGCGGGCAACATGGGACACGGATGCGCACCAACTGCGGCGTCCTTGCTAGCCATGGTCAAGGATGCGGGCCTCGACGGGCTGGGCTGCGGATGGGATGCTGGCGTTGAGGGTTGAGGCTAAGTCGAGAAGCAGGAGAATGGGCCCTTTACTTTTGTACTTTTATGTCGAGGGCTTGATGAGTCAGCGACAGACATCTTTACACTTTACGAGTTACATCATAAGCCCCAAGGATGAGTCAGCGTTATTACGCTTCTTTACCCCAAGACACTCCTCCTACGTCAACGTCCCTCGTCTTCTACGACCCATGGTTCTCAACGGAGAGGCCAAGCCCCGGGGCCGCGCCCGACCCAAACCACCAAAACAAACCAAGGAAGAAATGCTCTTCGAGTTTCGCACCTTGCTGGAATGCGGCCATCGGGAAATGATTTACCGGTATGCCACCAACTTGATCTACAAGCCATCGTTTCGAGACGTCGACTGCCTGCCCGCCATGGACTCCGACGAGTTCCTTGACACGTGCAACAAGTCAGTGCCCGTCTACGTTCTCAAAGGCTGCCAGTACGGGACTGTTATCTGCACCGTCCTCCACAATTACATCTACCGCCGCTGGTTCCGCCCGTTTCGGAGCGAGATTGAGCATTATCGCTTCCTCTGCAAATTCATGACGCCACTCCATCTGCCCGACGGGCCCACCTCACTTTCCCAGTCCAACATTGACGGCATCGTCTCCATCAACGGAGCCGTCTGCGCCGAGGTCGAGGCGCGCCATCGTGACTACGACCAGCAACTCGCCTCGGCCGGCCAAGACGAGGCAACTTGGCGGCTGATTCGAAGAGAGGTCAAGAACCACAATAGATTCAACGTCCTCCAACCGCTGTTTCGAGCACTGCTCGTCATTGTCTCTGCCGACAACTACCACAACGAGGACTCGACGACGGCCGGCAGGATTCCTGTCCTTCTTGTACGCACTGGTGTAGAAGACGGCCTCAGCGCGCCCGTCACATTCGAAGCCATCGTGGGTAAACCCGACAGCCACGTGGACGAGTCCAGCAACATAGCCCGAACCACGCTCGAGACAGCCATTGATTTCGTCATGGACTTGGAGGCCCGGGAAGCTGTAGCGTTTGGTCTCCAACCGGACCCGGTCATCTCGTGGGATCCAATTTTTTACTCGTTCGATAATTGGGAAAAGCGATGGGGGATTCCTTTGGCCGGGCCCAGCTCTCGCTTCGTCGACACTGACAAACATCCGGTGTGGTCGGGGCTTGGTCAGCATCTCGATTCCAACGCCATGGTCATACATGAGCAACGGAACTTGCGGTTCGAGGCTCGGAGGCTTAGAGGCGAACTTTATTAGGGGCGAAATGGGGTCTGGTCGTTCCTTTGCCGAAGATCGTTGCTTTGCCGAAGAAAATTGATGTCGCTGACCTATAAATCAAGCAAGGTCCAAGCCGGCTCCCGAGCCCGGCATACTCAATCAGTCGCCCCATCATCAGGTGTGGCTGATGGATGCTGCTTCCCCTTTCCTCTGCTAAATTGGAGGGCTCGTTTGTCTTGCTTGATTTTCTTCCAGAGTGCTTCCATGGTCATGAGAGAAGATGGTGGCCCTGATAATAAGACATGCCGGGCAGGGTGGCATGGTGTCACGGGTAACGAGGCTAACTGGTGTCATCTAGTTGCCTTTTTTTACTGCGGCTATACGTCCGTCTAGACGCTGACTTTAACATCCCAATGTGCTTCGTATGCTGATGCCAAGGTTGCCAATTTCTCTCGTGGCCACATGAGCCGTGCCATGAGTCATGATACCAGATCTCCATTTCGGCGGACTTGACCTCCCAACTTGATAATATTTTTTGGTCGGCTCCCTTCGAGATTTTCGTCAATCAACTGCAGACCAGCTGCACCGGGACAATCTCCTTGACCGACGGCAGACCAGCTGCTCGGACGCTGGGACTCATGACATCGTCCTCACTGTCCGACACAACTTTCTTTGCCGTGGCCATCGCTACCTTCCTGCGGGAGTATCTTCTTGACAAAAACAAGGTGGCGAGGATGAAGAGGCACTCTTGCCGGGATACGTCGCCCGAACATCTCGGGGTATGTGGCGAGCATTGTGACTGGCCCTTTGCCGTGATCACTGGCGATAAGTGCGTGGAATCGGTCGTCACCAGCGTCGATTTCCACTTCCTCGAATCTGTCTCGGCAGATAAACGTGATGAGAGGTCTTGGGTGAGCTGCGAGATGGGATTGTAAGCTATTGGCATAGAATGTATGCCAAGAGCTCTCTTACCTTATTAACGATGGTCACCCGCCATATCGCCTCCAGCCCCTTCATATCCCCGTCGCCGTATTCTGCCATGGCCTTGTCACAGCAGGCGGCCATGATGTCGGACCAGAACATGCGCTCTGGTGTACCAAAGAGACGGTCCCGGCTCGCAAAATTGTTCGTGCATAGTATAACTCTGCCATTCCGTTCGACATAGTTTTGGTAGGGCGCCTCTTTGCGCGTACGACCGCCTTACTAACGTTGACGGTTCACTCAGTAGAGCCTGTGTGCCGAGGTGGCCGGGAGATCTCGCCTTAAGCGGTGGCGAGGATGGCCTCTGAACTGGCGGGCGTGCATTGGCCTGGATCCGTCGCTGCTTCCGGTAACCTTGAACTCGTTGTCAGACCTTTCAGTCTCGTTCACCAATGCAATGACAAAGCCTAGCTGTGACGATAGGTCCTTGTTATTCGCAAATGACCCATCCGTGAAGACCATCAGCTTTGCCGTTGCGAGATCAATTGGTTCGTACGTTAGGCCTCTGCTCTGGTGGTCCATCTGCCACTTGAGTCACTTGTTCAATACCATGCAGTGCGGCGGCGAGTGGGAGCATCTCGACATTGTCGCTCTGAGCAGCCATGGTCGAGAGTGGTGAGGAGGCGGGAAAATTCTTGGGAGGTTGGTGCGAAAGTAGTTGGCAGCCATCATCAAAAGTGGAGACGTCCTCGTCACCGGAATAAGAGTGATCTATGACGATCGTGTCCAGATGGGAGCCGGCGTGAAAATGGTGCTAGAGTCGCCCCCCTTGGTCGACGACGTCTAGCAACAGTGCCTCCGAGAGATGATGACTGGTTATTGTTGATATAGATTCGTAAGTTAAGCCGTGTATCGCGGTCACCGATGGCATTGTCCTCCTCACTTGCGTACCCCCAACAAGCTAGTTAACCCTAGCGACAGAGTCTCGCAGTTGGCGAGACGCGACGGGTAGTCGATGATGGTCGTTTCGATAGGCCAAGGCGGGAGGACGAGTGTGCAAGGTGGGACGCAATTGACCACATGGTGCTCCAATTTCCAGAGACGGGGGGGGATCCATAGAGCTGTTCCGTTGTATCGCTTGTCATCCTCCTGGCCACCGTGTAAATCTCCAGGAGCAGGAATATCCAGTGAATCGCCAGCGGTGATAAGCCTTCCCGGGGAGACATCGACATACACTTTTTAAGAGACGGACATGATGCCATCTGCCGATGCCCGGCCATTGTAATGGTGATGCGAGATGATGATGCGCATGTTACCGTGCATAAGCCTTGAAAACAGCGTCCCACGGCCCTTGGACTGGGTGAAGATAATGGCAAGCCTCCGACAGTGAGTGGCAGCGTCGGGCGGCGCAGCAGCGGCCGCTTTACAAGCAGCGTCGGGAGAAGCAAGCAGCGGTGGCGCGGGAGCGGCAGCGGCAGCGGCAGCGGCAGCGTCGGGAGGAGCAAGCGGGATATGGCGGCCACTGCTCCATGTGGAAGCCCAGGTAGAGGCGGGGAACGCTCTCGAAAAGAGAGGGTGTTGGCAAATATGTGCGGTGCTCACCAGAGCCACTCAAAAGGTCGTGATTTTGCGTTGGAAAATCTAAACCCGAAAGCGAGGTTTCTTTTGGGAAGATGCTGCCCAGGATTTGCGGTGACGCGAGGAGTAGATTGGCGCGCCATGGTGTCGTGTTTGTTGGAAAAATCCGACATGCGTGGTTGAAGAGGGCAAAGATGGATGATTAGGGAGGAATTTTTCCCCAGCTGGCGTCCATTAAATAGGCGTGTGGACTGCTGACAAAGAGAGGGCTTAGCCTGAGGCAAGAAGGGGCAATGAGGCGGAGAAAGCGGTCGTGATTCACTACTCGGTCCTAAAGTAAAGTAACGATGGCCGCCGCCAGTGATTGTGATTAGGCAGCAGCGGCGGCATGACGTCATAACTCGTGACTTTTTTTTTTCGGGTTTGAAAATGGAGTCGATGATTGAATCGGCGGATCAAAAAGGGCAAAGGCAAGGTCGATGAGGCTTGCAGAGATGTGTCTGCAACTCCCCTCCTCAGTGGTGATGTGATGGCTCTGCAATGGCACCTTGCCACATGATCTCTCATCTATGCAATCTCGAAGCTTGCTTGATAACGGCAGATTAGTTAGGTACCTACGAAGTAGTTAGGTCGGTGACGACCAGCGAACGCTGCTGTACTTCGTATGTTTTCTTTTCCCCCTTTGCCTCGTAACCTCAACCGGTCACCTCCACTCGTGTCTCAACCTCCACCATGTCAGCCTCTCCCTTGACCGACCGCCCCGAACCACAAGCCAGCGCGGCCGGCAGCAACACAGCATCCGTCACCACCCCGGTGCCAGCACGAGCATGCGAGACCCCTTCCCGTCGGCCGAGTCCCCGGCCAAGGCGCCCACGATGTCGCCCCGATGCTCGCCGCCGTCATTCTCCTCCCGACGCCCACGCTGGTCACCGCGCCGCAGCACGCTCTACCTCGTGGCCCTCGCAGCCCTCGCGGCGACGGCCCTCGTCGTCCCGCCAGCCCTGCTCCTCGACCCATCAACGGCCCTCTTCGATCCATCGCCGGGGCCCCCGCAGCTCACCCTCGTCGAGCACGACGACCCCGACGGCCCTCCCCACGCAGACGCTGCGTGCCTCGACGGCCGCTGCAGCCGCTACAGCTTCGACGCCGCCGCACCCCCCCTCCGCCCGGCGTGGATGTCCCGCCTCCCCGACTCCACCCCCCTCACGGCCCTCAGCATCCCCGGCACCCACGACACCATGACGTACGGCCTGGCCCGCGACGCGCGGCTGCGGTGCCAGAACTGGGACCTGGCCGCCCAGCTCGACGCCGGCCTGCGCTACCTGGACGTGCGCGCCCGCCTGCGCGACGACGAGCTGCGCGTCTACCACGCCGACCGCGACACGGGCTTCGGCCTCGCGGACGTCCTGCTCGCCGCCTTTGCCTTTCTCGACGCGAACCCCTCCGAGGCCATCGTCATGCGCCTCAAGCAGGAGGGCCCCCCCGTCGGCGCCAACAACACCGTCTCCTTTGAGCAGGCCTTTGTCCGCTACCGCGACCGCGACCCGCGCACCGCCCCCGGGGCCGCCCGCCATCTTCATCCCTACGATGGGGGCGCGCCCCTGCCGGCCCTCGGCGCCCTGCGCTCAAGCATCTTTCTGCTGCAGGACTTCGCCGGCCCCGAGGCGGGGCCCTACGGCCTCGGCTGGGACGGCCCCCAGATGGCCCTCGAGGACATGTGGGTCATCCCGGACATTTACCACCTGGCCGACAAGTGGATCGCCATCCGCTCCGCCTTCGAGCGCGCCGTCACTGACCCCCTCGACAACACCCGCCTCTACCTCGCCCACATCTCCGCCTCGGTCGGCGTCCTCCCCATCGACGCCGCCGCCGGGCCCCGCAACCGCTCCGTCACCGGCATGAACGACATGACGGCCCAGTGGCTCCTCGACTTTGACGGCAACCCCGACCTCAAGCCCCGCGTCGGCGTCGTCATCTTTGACTTTCCCGGCCGCCGCGCCATTGACGCTGTCATTGCCTGGAACAAGGTGCCTCGTCACCGTGGGCGCCCCAGAGCCCCGTGAATGAATATATCCATCAATACATACAAACATATATGCCTAAACGCGTTCCTCTCGCAGGCCTCTAGCCAAACCCGCCGCCGCCCAGTTTCAAGTCCTGTCTGTCTCCCTTGTACACTCGCCCATCAAGCAGCTAGTCCTCGCGGCTCAGTCTTAACCAATGCCTTCACCCGAGCTCCCTTGTTTGGCGTGGGGCTTGCTAGGGCTGCTGCTCGTCGTCTTCCCTGTCGCGCGCCGGACTGCTGCCCCGGCTGAGGCTCTCAATCGTGTCCACCATGCGCAACACCCGCGTCCGCGGCCGCGCCATCGTCACCGCCTCGGCCGTGTAAAATGCCCCCGACATGGGCCTGGCCGACCCGTCCGTCGAGTGCGACCGGCGCGGCTCGTCCGCCCCGTGCTGAGGGCCGTGGTGCGAAGGCGGCGGCAGAAGCAACGGCTCCACGTCCACGTCCTCGGGCCTTCTTCCGACGTTACGGCCTCGGGGCGGGTCCGGCAAGGGGCGGAGCGACGACGTCGACGACGCGGGGCTCGACTGGTCCGGGTCCACGAGCTCGGCCACTTGCGGCTGGTGCATTTGCACGCCAGAAACCGGCCCGTCGCCGCCCTCGTCGTCTTGCTGATGTTGCCCGTCGCCGCCATCGTCTGCATTGACCACGCGCAGCCGCTCTCTAGGCACCGTAAACATGACCTGCACCACACGCTGCTCCGCCGCACGTTCAATGTCCCAGTCATTCTCGGGCTGTTGCCGTTGCTCGGCCGTCGCGTCACTGCTGCCCACCGCCTCCCAGTCCTGCTCCCAGTCCTGCCGGCCCTGTTTGCGCCGCAGCAGCTCGCCGCTTAGCCCCACGAGGCGCGATTCGTAGTCGGACCCCGTTCGCTCAAACGACGACGGCCGCGGCCACGGCTCGTCGCCGTGCCCCAGTCCCGCCGCTCCCGTCCACACGGGCGACGAGCTGCTCGACGTTGAAAAGACGCGCCGCAGCGACCCGAGCCAGCCGCGCCTCGGCGACGGCTTCGACTTGGATGGGGAGCCAGGCTCGTCGTCGTCGTAGCCTGTCGGGCTGCTCGGCCTCGTCCGCCCGCCCGCGCCGTTTCCCAAGAGGAGAGACGGCGCCTCGGCCTGCAGGGCGCCGAAGCCGGATCGCGCCGTGTTGTAGCTGCTCGACGAAGAGCTTCCCGGCTTCTGTTGCTCCGTGTTGCTGCCGGCGAAGAGAGCCGGAATGGTAAAGAAGCCGGGACTCGTGGCTAATCTCCTGCCGGACAGTGCCCTGCGTATGCTGTCGGCGGCCACGCTGCGGTTCGACTCGGACAGGTTAGACCCGGTGCGTGACTCGTCGTCCCAGGCGCCGACGGAGCGATTCGAGTTGCGCCGCGTAGGCGAGATGCGGCCCTGGCGGTGATGGCCTGCGTATCGCGCCAACAGGCCGTCGTTGGCGTCCACGTCCGACACCCAGTCCTGCACATCCGGGTCGTGGCGAGGCGCTTCCTCGGGGCTCGCCGCCCGGCCCGCCGGCGACATCAGGCTCGGCGGGAAGAGTATGGGCGGCGCCGTGGCCGTCGGCGTCGCAAACGGGTCCGAGAGAACATCCGAGGCGGGCGACGCTAGGGGCTCGCCCTGCTGGTGTTGGTGTTGGAGGCGCTGTTGCTCCGCCCGGCGATAGTGGTCAAGACTGCTCTCCTCTTCATCGTCCTCGAGAATTGGGTGAATGACACCGGGCGGTGAGGCAAAGGCGCTGAAGCGACTCTCGGCGGCCATGTAACCCGCTCGTTGACCCCTCGGCACCGGCTTCCTCGAGATGACACCCGGAGCTGGTTGCGGTCCCCGTTCGCCGCCCCTTAGGCCTTCGTAGGCCAGAGCCGACTGTCCCAAGGTTTGCTGGTGTGGATCCTGCCCGCCGGCCCGCCAGTCGCGGCGGCCCCAGGAAAAGTAGTCGTTGCGCTCGGCCATGTCGCCGCCGTCGTGGAGAAAATGATTGGCGTCTTGGGCCATGGCCCGTATCGCTTCGTCGCGCACCGCCTGATGCTGCTTCTGCCGCCTCCGCCACATACAGAGCAGCACGACGAAGCCGACCACACCTGCCACGCCCAAGCCGAGCCCGATGCCAAGTCCCAGGCGTCTAGCTGTTGGTGCGCTTCCTGCCGCCTCTGGAGCCTCGGGCGCCGACGTGTCCGCTTTGGGGTTGCGGTACGACGAGACCCAAGACAGCGACGTCAGGTTGAAAAAGCGAGGGGAGGCGAAGTCTTGGCGCTTGGCCTTGGAGTTGGGCGGCCGCGTCTCCCACCCGCCGTAGACCATCATGACGTTGCCGGGCAGCATCGCGGCGCCGTGGCCGTAGATTCCGCTGCCGTCGGGCTGCTGGGCGGGAATGGTCCAGCGCCACGAGCTGTACGTCTGGTTCATCTCGAGGACGGCCAGCTGGGGCTCGGCGGCCGTGTTGACGTCGCCGACCCAGCCGCCCAGGACGACCATGGACTTGCCGTCCTCGCTCAGCACCGTCGTGTGGCCGGACCGGCTGTCCATATTAGGGGACGTCTCCTGTCTGACAGCGAGCTCCCTCGCGGACGCGGCGACGGGGGCCTGGATGTCGACGTAGGACCAAGATTCTTCGGGGAGGCTCCAGACGGCGGCGGTACTCATGTTGATGTAGGCCCTTTGGGTGTGGCCGCCGAGGAAGACGAAGCTGGCTTGCTGGGTGAGGGAGCCCGAGATGTTGGTCATTGACGGCGGCAGCTGGGTCAGGGTGAAGCCGGCAAAGGGGGCCCGGGGCCCGGCGACGGAGGCGACGCCAAGGGCGTAACCCGTGTTGGGGTCCTGGGAGTCGGGGGCGATGCTGGTCATGGTCTTTGAGTAGTTTGCCGCCAACTGCCAGTCGTCGGGCTCGGTCTTGGGCCCGGCGCACATGCCGCCATAGGTGTAGATGGTGGGCTGGTCCATGAAGGGGGCCAGCTTGAGGGAAAAGGCAATGGTACCTCCGAGAAAGAAGGGGCTCTTGGCGCTCGCCTGGGGCGGTTGGGACCCGGTTGTTGCCTTGGCCTCGGTCGTCGGCCTCTTGATCCATCCAGCGCCGCCGCCATCGCCGTCGTCATCGCCACCGCGCTTTCCGGGGTCGAAGCTCCAGACGCCGGCATAGTCAGCGTCGCAGGCGCCGGCGTGGACCATGATGGTGCCGTTGCCAGTCCTGACGGCGCCAAAAGCCGTCGTTGGGCCGGCATCCTTGAGAAAGGGCAGCTCGGCGGTGACGGTCTGGGGGCGGGCGGCCGAGTCGAGGTCGACGGAGAGGTTGAAGGCGAGGAGCTGGACGTGGCCTGGGCCGTCGCCGGTCTGGGCCAAGACGTAGGCGACGTCTCGGCCGCGGCAGACCGAGTCGTTGAAGCAGGCCGTTGGCGTCAGCAGCTGGGTGGGGACGTATGGGAAGCTGTGGGCGGCGGTCGGGCTTGCGAGGGTGAGGGCGAGGGCGACGAGGAGGGTGAGGCGGCGCCGGGCCGGGCGGTGTTGCTCAAGGGCGGCCATGTCATGGGTGAGGATGACGAGGCTGCGGCTCAAACCATGACTGCGGCACGTCGTCGGCTGCTCTCGTTGGCCGGATGGGGCGAGGCGAGAGAGCGGTGAGGCGAGAGTGAGGCGAGAGGAGAAAAAAGAAGCGGCTCGGGACGGATTATTAGGCAGATGCGAGGGAGATTGGTCATGTACTGAGAAGAGGGAAGGTGCGCGTATGTACAATCATGTAGGCGTGCATGTGCGCCTGACGCAAGTGAGATGGCTGACGATTTTATCCTCGTCTTCTAAGCCCTGAATACGATTGCAGGCAAACAAAGGGTCAAGGCAGGCACCCGAGAAGAGGATACGACGAAACGAAAAAGAGGGGGAAGAGGAGAAACTGGAAAGACGAGTGCCAGAGTAGCAGAGGGAGTGGATGATGTCGTCGTCGAGGCCACCAAGACGACTCTGTCCCGTCCCCCATTGCTCTAGACCATGCTTGTCCAGAACCAATCCGAAGCGATGCAGAGGGGTCCGTCTCGTCTCTGGCCCGCTGATGGTGGTTGCCCGTGCTGCGTGTTTTTTTGTGGCGGGGGGCTGGAAGCTGTGCGTTGCCAGGGCAACCCGGTCCGGAGGTGAGGGGTGGACGGTGCGGTGCGGGACTTCCCGTCTGCGCCCGATGAGCCCCTGAAACACTTTTTAATTCTTGCGTCTCCAGAGCTTCGGGTTGATGTTTGGACATGCTACGAATACAGAGTGCGGATACAATTGTTTGCCATCTTCAATCTGTAAAGGGACCATTGAAAGTGAGTACCCTTCTACACTTGGGGTCAACAGGGACTAACAACTAACAACAAACTGACTTGATCAGGACCAGAGGCCGCGGGGGGTGCCTCTAGGCTGCAGGGCTACACAGTCGGTGCCTCTATTCGTAAGCTACCTATAGGTAGGCCGTGTTGTTTTCAAAAGGCTATGCATCATTTTCTCCTCGAGACATGGTGCCAGATATCCGTATAGTACTACTATCCGTACATACATACCTGTAGACCATGATAACCAAGCTTTTGGCAACGCAAGTGGACACAAAAACACTCATCCATCTCCTCGGCGACAACGCCAACCCACCTCTGTTTCGGTTGGGGGGCCGCCCGGCCTTGTCCTGCGACCAGGCCTCCAAAGACAAGGCAATGAGACCTCGTCCCGGCGACTACGGGTCATGCCATATGACAGTGTGCGAGTAGACAGGATGAAAGGCGCTTGCATCTCCCCGAGAGCCGAGAGAATGCAATGTGATCAAAGCAAAAGTTATTCAACAGCGTAATACCAAAGTCGTGGCCAATAGGCACAATATTAGAGCAATAAGTCTGTAACAAGAAAGGCTGCCGCCGGGGTATTCATCGCCGTTCAACCAAAACGTCCTGCCGTCCGAGCCACGCCCCGTCCGGCCCGTCTTCATTTTCAAATCCAACCAATTAAAGCCATGTCCAATATGCTCTAATAGTAAACCTTTTCCTGCCAGATTGGCGGCCGTGCACCCTCCGTATCCCACGTAATCGTGTTCTTCTCGTCCAGAGTGGCGCCCTCGTCGGTAATGGCTATCACCTTGCTCGTCAGGGCCACCTCCTGCTTGGACACGCCCGCCGGATCCTGGGGGATCCACAGCGTGGGCGTCTTGCTCGTCACCGACGGCGGCAGGTAGGCCATGGCCTCGACCTCGTCCGTGTACTGCCTCTCAAAGTCCATGTCCTCCTCGTGCGGGACAAGCTTGCGCAGGGTGGCATAGTCGGCGTACTCCCAGGGCTTGAAGAACCTGGAGATGAAGTTGCCCTTTTTGGCGTCGCCGCTGTCACCCGAGTTGGACGGGGCCAGCCCCCCCGACTTGCCGATGGTGCCGTGAGCGTCCTTGCCAGCGTCCGACTCCACTTCGCCACTCTGGATGGCCTGCTCCTGGGCTTGCACGCTGCGCGGGAGCCCGTACAGGAGGGGATCCAGGTTCTTGGACATGGTGATGTGGAAGAGGATGGTGAAGACGAGGAAGATGGCCATCAGAATGGCCGGCCCGACGGCCTTGGACACGGCAAACAGACCAACCATGCAAATCTCGGCCAGGTAGATGCCTGTAAACAGCTGCTTCAGCGCCCGGGGGTAGATCAAGCCGTGTGTGTCGACGGCCGTCTCCGAAACGAAGAAGATGTTGTAGCGGAAAGCCAGGTAAAAGAGCGCCATGGCAAGCGTCGACCAGAAGAGCACCAGAGGGGCGATGACCGAGTAAACGAGACCTAAAGGCACGGTCAGACAAGAGCACAGCGGCGATGAGCTCTGCACACAAGGGACTTACTGATGCAGATGATGTTGGTGAAGACGGGGAGGAGGCTGCCCCATAGAATGGCGCTCAACGTCGTCCACTTGGCGTACATGGCGCGTGGGGTGCCGGCGAGGAACTTATAAAGCAGCTTAAAGACGAAGAAGCCGACGACCTGGGTGAGTACGCCCGTGGCAATCGTGATGCCCTGCACGATGAAGAAGGAGATGTAAAAGTTGGCCGACGTGGGCAACTGGCTCCCGAGGATGGTGAAGAGGCTGGCTGGGTTCTGAGCGACCTGGACAATGACGGTCGAAGCCGAGTTGAAGACGGTCTGGACCAGAAAGACCTGCACCACCTGGAAGACAAAGTAGGCGTTTTGGGTAAAGAGCTCGGCCTGGGTCAGAGTCGTAGCACCGGCGAGCTTGGCGCACGCGCGCATGATGATGGGGACGTAGGACATGAGAATAGACAGGGCGACGGACGGGAGCAGGCCCGAGACGACACCGAGGATTTGCTAGAGAGCATGTTAGCAACCATGCATCGGGTAAGGGGACGTGCTGTCCCAAACAGGAGGCGGCTGGCTTACGGCAGGAATCTGGTCGATCCAAGTCAGGCCCGGCAGCTTCTTGAGCGTGTTGACCTGCGCAATGAGACCGATAATGGCGACAGGAATGGCCCAGAATATGATGAGGGCCGCGATGAGGGCGTAAACGGCATATCTGCGAATGACCAGCTGCCACCAGGGGATGGACAGGTTCTTCCAAATGACCTCTTGAGGCTTGATGCCCACCTCCTTGGGGCACATGTGGAGCGCCTTGTGGTGGGTGAGAACCTGGTAGGCGGCCTGGGCGTCGGACTGGGTGTGGAACTCGACAAAGATGGCCCTGACCTTGTCAAAGTTGCCGGCGGACCACTCGGCCTGGGCCTGCTCGGTGGCGGGCACCAGGCGGTGCAGCTCGGAGCGGGACCACTCGATTGTATCGACTTTTTTGCCGACAAGGCCGAGGGGCCCGAGGCGGTGCGAGGGTCGCTTCTTGTCCGGGACGTAGCGGGCGGCAATGTTGCCCGTCTCGGCGTCGTCGTGGCCGTTGCTGGCGTCTGCGGCGGCGCCACCCTTTTTGGATGCCTTTGTGCGGGCCTTGTTGGCCATCTTGATGAGTTTGACCTCTGCGTTTTCGAGTTTCATGGCCACCTTGTCGCGCTCCTCGACCAGTTCGTCGAGCTTGTCGGCCTTGCCAGCGATCCAGACGTGGCGGACCGAATTGTTGAACATTTGGCGGATGCGAGACTCGTCGAGGTAGTCGGAGGGGACCGCTGTGAAGAGGACGGTGCGCGACGAGATGCGCCTGGCGTAGTGGGGGGTGAGCATGTAGGCCTGACGCAGGTTGATGAAGAAGATGCATTCGCGCATAATCATGTACATGACGAAGCCGTAGACTGCCCATCCGACAAAGACGTGGGCGTAGAAGCGGTTTGGCGACCTCTCGACCGAGACGTTGCTGTACGAGAGGATCTCGAGCTGGCTGAGGCCCCCCATGCCGGTAATGTTTACGGGGAACAGAATGGGCCAGGTGATGCACATGCTGACGAGGCCAATGGTGAAGGCGACGCGCAGGTAGCGCAGGAACAGGTAGGCGTCGAGGCCCTGGTGAGTGAGGGCATAGGCGTCTGGGAGCTTGGAAAAGGTGCCGATCCAGTTGAAGAAGCCGCTGGGCAGGTCGGGGCTCCGTTCACTATGATGAGTCAGTTTTCTGGCACCAAGCAAGGCATTGAGAGAAGACAATGGGCCAGGCGAAGCGTACTTTTGCCGGAGAGAGCCTAGGTATGTCCTAGGGGCATAGTATCTGCGTTGAGATCGTCTCAGGATGAGGAAAATGACAATGTAGACGAGCGAGACAGCCAGGACGGGGACAAGAGTGCTAATCATGCCTGGAGAGCCAAGTCAGTAAAAGCCAGGAGCAGAGAGGCGAGCGATACTGACCCGAGACGGACTGAGGCTGCGAATCTGATGACGACTGGCCGCCGCCGGTGGAAGCGCCAGCGGTTGAGTTGATCCAGCTGATGAACGAGCCCATGGTGACGACTGGGGCAGCTCGAGCTGCGGCGCCCTACGAGACGAGTAATGGGCTCGTCGAGAGTGCCGGCGATGCTCGCGAAGCTGTGGTTGTGGACGGCGTCGATGGATGGTTATTACGGTGAGAGGAGGAGGAGGGGAACAGAGAAGGGGAGGAGGAAGGAAGTCGTGGGTGCAAGAGCGCCTAAAGCTACAGGTACCTACCTGACCTTGGCGCGCATGCATGTATCCAAATACATGCAGGGGCAGGATCTCCGCGTGGTGCATGTAGTACAGGGGGGAATTAAAATGAAGAGATCAGAGGCCCGCAAGGAAAGGAAGGGGTGGATCATAAATCATAACCGGGCAAGCAAAGATGGGGCCGGTAACACGTATGTACCAAAGGACATGCATACGAATACTACTTCGTATACCTCGACCTGTTGGACTAACAGGCGAAGCCGACCGTTGCTTCAGCCAAACTCTACTCCGCTGCAATGACGCCAGCGACGGCAGCCGGACAAGACCGAGCGAGCTGCTTCACAAGAGAGTTGGAGTCAGCCAAGTGCCCGATGAGGCCATGCGCGTCAGCTCCTGGCAACCTACTTGCCGCCCTTTTGCCCATGGAGCTTGACGTGGCTGGGTGGCCAGCTGCCGTGTGTCTTTTTTTCGATTCGATGACTACCTACCTACCTATTCAGCTGCATACCTTGGTGGAGAGCAGCTGACTCGCTTGTTGCCGCAGTCACAGCCGTCGAATCTCGCATCCCAACTGCCGGCATTCCTCGACACATGACAAGAAGGGCCTTTTCTTGCGTCTTGTTGATCTTTGGTTCCCTCTCGCAATCTCTCTCGCCTTGGCTGCGGCAACTGGCGAGTCGGTACACGACGGCTGCTGCTCATGCCATCTCTGCCAGGGTACGGATACTGTTGGTGAGGCTCAAGTAGTACATACCTGCTCTAGCCGCGATAGTAAGGTACATTGCACCCTGCCTCCTCCATCCACGATGGCTCCATCTACTAACGGCCAATCAGCGCCCCACTGAATCAAGCCTTTATCCACAGCGGGTCCGCACGAGCCCTGGCTCAGCTGCACTACAGGGTACCGTTACTCCGTATTGGTACGAGTTACTCCGTAGTATAACATGTGTCGCTTGTTTTGTGGCCTTTTCAATGTCGTTTGTCACGTCAAACAATCTTGGTCCTCTTGTCGCTGTCTCATGAGGCATCCCTCTCCATCCCTTCCTTGGCCTCCCATCCAGAACCGCGGAGCACAATGGCTCATCTCTGCTGCCGAAGTTTCCGACCCACAAGTCTCACCGACCACATCGCACAAACCATGACGGGTCATGTAAGAGCCACATTGTTTGGCCATTCGCTTGACGACACCCGATCATGTTGAAGATGACAGGCCTGCCTGGGCGAAGACTATCCGTACTACAGCAATGTGCAGGAGTGACGGTGCTGAAGCGAACCATCGGCTCTGCCAGCCCTGCATGATCGACAGCGTCCAGACAAGAACCAGACAGAGTTGGGTGGGACCTTTCAACGTCGGCGCAAACTCAAAGTTTCGTGGCACGCTATCGAACAACGACGGAGCAGCTGAAATGAATGGGCATCTCCGCATAAATCGGGCATAAACCTAGCAATGGCACCCACCGCTCGTTTCACCAACCACAGTCCAAGTGGCCCATTCTAGGCCTCAAAGACGACGGCACGAGCCACAGCCGTGAACGAGACGGCTCCTTCCCTCCCGTGCTCCGCTAACAAATGCAATACTAGCCCGCCCGATGACGCGCTCACTCAGCCAGCCGCCAATTTACAAGATGGGCGCCGGAGCCGCAAAATAAAAGGAGAAGAACGAGAAGGGATAGGCACGAGGCCCCCCATCCCTGTCCTGCTAGCCCCCCGATGCCCATCTGAAACCCACCACACACTGCCGGTGAGCTGAAAAGCTGAAAAGGCAGCCACCCGCTTGCACACACTTGCACGGGCTTCACCGGCACATCGTGTCCGAATCTACGGCACGTGACGGCTTGGTTATTCGGATACGCAGCCTTTTTTCCTGCCCGTCTTCAGCTGCCGTTTGCATCCTCCCGAAGCCCAGCGGCTCTTCCGGCCCAGCGGCGGCAACCCCCGGCCCAATGGCGTCGTCACTGGCCGGCGCGGGCGGGGCGACATCGGCCGGACGTGACGAGCTCGCAGAGATGAAGTCAAGTCGATGTAGTGCTCACAGTTGGGGACGCTGGGGGCCTTTGCCTTTATGTTGCTTTGCGCACTCGAGACTGCAGCCTTGTCTTGTTATAAACGAGCTCAGTCATGTCACCTTGGTTCTTCTCCTCGGTGTCAATGCGCTCTAGGCATCAACTGGCCCCTCGATCCCGGCAATATTGTATGATTACCTCCACCAACCGCAATGGCAAGGGAAACGGCATATGCACGTTGCACAGAGAGGTAGCGTCTTCTTTTGCCGCGGCCAACCGTCGTCGTATGTGCGCCCTAGGTACTCCTGCTATTGATGAACACGCATATGCGACAAACATTAGTGGCCGAGACTCACCGTCGGTCCACTCCGTTTTCGTAGAGCTCCAGCAATGCGGCGACTCCGGGTCCATGTGCTGAAAATTTAGGGCTTCATTATCATCATCACACATCATTAAGGCCAAAAAGAAAAGTAAGGCCGCATACATACCCGTGACTCAAAATATTGGGCCTCTGTATCATGTGGATGAGCGCTCCCGAGGGCAAAAAAACAATGACAAGACTGGGACTTGAACCCAGGAGGATTTCTCCACCAGGAAACATGGGTCATGATGACTAATTCCTTAACCTGGCGCCATAACCAACTCGGCCATCTTGCCCGTGATCGGCTGATGTACAACGCGCGGTAGAATGCCTCTATATTGCACGCGCAGACAGCGTCTCTCTGGTGTATTCGTCAGTGCGGAAGAGAGAGGTGAGGGAATGCAGGGAAAATCGGTCGGTCTTAACATAGTTGCACTTCGAGAAGCCGTTCAAGGTAGATTTCATTCCGTCAACTACAGTTGTGTATAGATTTGACACATCAAGAGGTGCCCAATGTCCGAGCAAAAAGCTCGCAACAATTGTCCTCATTCAATGACAGCATAGCCATGCCATGGCAAGTCAACGTAGTTGTGCGCTTCTGTCGACCTGTTGTGCTCGAGGTGCAGGGTAGGCAAGTAAAGTCGACGTAATGCGGCAGACAGGCCGGTATCCATTGTCGTCACGCCTGTCCCATTATACCTATCCAAGGGTCGTACTTTTTTTGCCATCGATACGATATATTTTCTCATCCAAGAGTGCTCTCGACATGACCATGGTGCACCGAAAAGTGTCATAAACGTATTCTCGGACACCCAAGGTCCTCTAGCTCGTGCGGGCCCGGGCTCGACTAGGCCGCCCTCGTCGGCTCAACCCGGAGCTTTTATCTGGTGGCGCCCCTTCTACTCGACGACTAGTATATGCCCCCATTTCAGACGCTCAGCCCCCGGCCGGGACGCGGCAAGAAGCGCGAAACGCTCCTCGGCCTATGCTCACCTCGGCAATCGTGACGTGTGCCCGCGCAGCTCGGCGAGTGGTGCAAGGTTGGCCGCGTCGAGGTTCAACGAGGCACCCGCGCCATGGCGTCTTCGCCCTTTGACCGTCTCTTTGTTCTCCTTTCACCCGCAAATCAGCCAACCCGAGTAGTCAGTCTGCTTTGAGGTGGCTCGCAGCCAACCCGGCTTCGGCCAACAGGGCCGGGGCAATCGGCGTCTTTGCAAGCACGACAGGCTTCTCCGCTGGGCAAGATTGCTGCATCAAAGAACGGAAGAGCTCGGGTCAAGCGGTGCCAACTGCTGCCCAGACACGAGACTTGACCTTTTCTTTGGGGCTTGACTAACGGGCATAGCCCTCTGACTATCGGGCATAGTTTTTTTTTAGGGAAGTGTGGCTGGTCAAGGCGTAGTGCCGATACCGCAAATTTGGGTGTGCACATTCCCCGCACCTACGCCGTAGCCTCGTAGCATCGTAGAATTTGCCAATTCGACTTAAAGCTATTCGCATCGCACCTTTAAAGCTATTTGCATTATACCTTTAAAGCTATTCGCATTATATATTTCGCTCGAAGCCGCTTACGCAATAGAGTCTATAGCAGCTCCTATTGCTAACGAACTCGTCCCGGGAACACCCTCGCAGCAGCTCCCACAGCAGCTCCCACAGCAGCTCCCACAGCTAACGAATTCGTCCCGGAAATACCCTCGCAGCAGCTCCCACAGCTGACGAATTCGTCCCGGGAATACCCTCGCAGCAGCTCCCACAGCAGCTCCCACAGCAGCTCCCACAGCTGACGAATTCGTCCCGGGACCCTCGCAGCAGCTCCTACAGCAGCTCCCATAGCTGACGAATTCGTCCCGGGAATACCCTCGCAGCAGCTCCCACAGAAGCTCCCACAGCAGCTCCCACAGCTAACGAATTCGTCCCGGGACCCTCGCAGCAGCTCCTACAGCAGCTCCCATAGCTGACGAATTCGTCCCGGGAATACCCTCGCAGCAGCTCCCACAGAAGCTCCCACAGCAGCTCCCACAGCTGACGAATTCGTCCCGGGAATACCCTCGCAGCAGCTCCCACAGCAGCTCCCATAGCTAACGAATTCGTCCTAGGACCCTCGCAGCAGCTCCCACAGCGGCTCCCACAGCGGCTCCCGCCGCCGCTCCCACTCTCGCAAGAGCTCTCGCAAGATGCAGAGCATAAGTCGATTCCCTAGGCCGAGTGGGACATCTTGGAGGCATGCATAATAGAAGAAGGCGGAGGTCATAGAGATAGACTAAGAAACCTCCTTATTGCTTGGCACGAAGTACGAATACGGGTGCGGGGAATGTGCGCACCCAAATTTGCGGTATCGGCACTACGCCTTAACCAGCCACACTTCCCCAAAAAAAACTATGCCCGATAGTCAGAGGGCTATGCCCGTTAGTCAAGCCCTTTCTTTGCCGTTCTCTATTTCGAGGAGAAACAATCCGTGACCGCCAACGTTGGCCAAGGCATACGGGCCGAACAGGAGAGGACGGACGGTGGCTTGGACAAGAATGCGATTCTTGTCCAGATGCGACCCGCTTCAACCTCTCGGCCCCTTGTTGGCTCTGTCATGACATGTCGTGAACACGCACAGCAACACGTATGTATATCCGAGCTGCCCCTCTGTGACGCCCGTGACACTACTCGGAGCCTGCAAGTCATACCACGGACATTCCGAATTACTCGCAAGTGCAATGCCGTCGTGCCATCCCCTCATGGCACCCACCGCGACAACACCAGCTCCGTCGCAGCCAAACAGCCAGGGTAGACACTGGATAGATGCGAATCGGTCGAGTTCCCGAGGCGCGGCAACGTCGAGGGACCAGTCTCATCGAAACCCGAGGCGGCCATGTGCGAATTCAACGTCTGATGCCATCTTCCGGCCGCGTCCGTATGAAGACATCTATGCCGAACGGGCATACCTAACCGTCTCACTCCAGGTGCAGTCCAACAAGGCAAACGAGCTGCTCCGGCAATACTCGTGGCTGGAAGACGAGATCCAGGGCCTGACGGCGAGCAAGCAGAGGCGAAGGTTACGCAAGCAACTCAACCTGGTGCGGTCGCGGCTCGGCGGGGCGGCCGAGCAGGAAAAGGCCATCTTTGTCAGGCTGAGCGAGGTGTGCATGGAGGTGAACAGCCGAGACGCATGGGCTCAGGCGAGTCGGCAGAGGGTGCAGCGTCGGGCAGTCCTCGGCCAGCCTTTGAGCCAGGCCGCGAACCGGGCAACCTCGCCGGACGGGAGCCCGAGGCCCTCGACACACCCGAACGGCCAGTCGCCCGAGTTGACGCCGACGGACCCGAGGGCCGCACAACAACCTGCAAGCGCGCAGACAGTGCCAGAGGCCGAGCCAGCGAGCCTGTCGCCAGTCATGGTGGCATCGGAGGGCGCCTCACATCCCGGCAACTCTCTTCTCCATGTGACGGACGGGGGCGGCGACAAGTGCTCGAGCGACGGCAGGATGAGCTACCAGTATCAAGAGGTGGCGGCGCAATTCAAAAGCTGGGCCAGCCCGTCGTCGGCCTGTCGCACGGGCCGGGACAATAGGCTGAGTCTACCGAGCTTGGCGTCGATATGGCCCTGGTCCGACTGACAACACAGACGACAGACGACGGAGTGTACGCATTCGTCATGCATTGTGTACGGGACTCAAAGATGGTCTATCCTGGCCCAGTACTCGAAAACCACCGTGCGACCGCCGCCGTGAGGGTTGCCATGGCGAACCGAGGTCTATACAAAGCAAGAGACAAAAGGGAAACGGAGCCATGGTCTGCGGCGCGTCATGCAAACTCCCCAAACTGCCCGTCGTCGAAGCCCATGTCCCGCAGCGAGCGCCGCTTGCGCTTGACGTCGTCGGCGCTCGGGGGGGGCGGCAGCGCAAAGGCGCCTCCCGAGCCGCTCGGCTTGGACGACGGGGGAGGAGGGAGGGCAAAGGACTGCATGTCGGCGGCGGGCGTCTCCTCGACCTGCTGCAGCGGGCGGCGGCGGCCGAGGCTGGACTTGCCAATGTTGACGGTGATTGTCTCGCCGTCCTTGAGGCTGTAGTCCCTTGGGGCCTCCTTGGCCTTGGCGGCCGAGCCCTGTCTGGAATGCTGCTTGGCGTCCCAGCCGAGGCTCCTCCTGGCCTCCTGCAGGGCGACGGCGAGGTCGAAGGCGTCGGAGCGCTCCTCGAAGCCGATGCCCAGGACGGCTTTGCGGCCGTCCTGGTCGCGGACGGTGACGGCGAAGAAGCGGCTGCTGTCGAGGACGGGCTCGACGACGGCGCGGTCGGTGTAGGGGGCGGCGGCGAAGAGTTGGCCTGAAGAGGCGTCTTCGAGGACCACGTCCATTTTGAGGCTGGATTCGTCGTCGTTTTGTTGGGCGGACGAGGAGGAGGGAGAGGAGAGGGAAGTCTCGACGACGCGCAGACGGGCGGTAAATATGTGGCGCGAAGGATCGGCAGTCCACGAGGCAGCGTTGTGGCCGCGCATCGAGGGTAGGGGCGGGATGTTGTAGACGTGGACGGCGCTGGCGAGGAAGAGGACGCGCTGGATGGCGTCGGTGGGGAGCGGGCGGCCCGTGGCTGGGTCGAGGAGCTCCATGGTGTCGTGGATGGTGATTCGAATGGGCAGGACTGGGCAGGACTGTGGTTTATCGATGGGGAAGAAGCTGGAAGGTGTGATGGTGTATGTATGTATGTAGGTATGTACGAAGTTTACCCCGCCCAGGCTGGCCCGGGGGCGTGCGGATAGTTTAACGTATGTATGTAGAGGTTGAAATCATAGGGAAGGGGGGCGCGAAACGGAGCCGGCTCGCTTATAATATGGCTTCTGCTAATCTCCTTATCGCACGTGACCCTGCACCCGTTGTTCAACAACGGGATCAACTCGACGGTTACAACATACTTCGTATGTACAACCAATTTTTCGGCGGACCCACTACGCCAGGTGAGACTCATTTGCGGCGTGAAGCGTTCGGCGCCGGCGCAAGCGTTTACGTCCTCGTCGCTTCAGCCTGGACAAGATGCCCTTGACACGGTCATGGCGGCAAATCTCGTACAGGGGAATGAAGACGTGGCTTCGCCTGGTCATGTCCCGCACCGAAGCATGACGGGGCTTGTCGTCATTGCCATTATCGTGTGGTTCGTCGTCGAGATGGATCGAGAGCAGCCTCCTCTCTGGTTAGGTATGGTATACCGCCTGTACGAAGTACTTCGTACACTCTCAGCAATCAGTTGACCCAGGTGGTCTGCTAGCACGCTCGACGCAAAGCCTTAGACCAAGGTAGGACCCGGAGACAAAAGGTCGGTTCGTCAGGGCACCTCGTGCGTTTAAAAGGAGGAGTCATAGACGCTATATTAATATATGGACATAGAAAATGGCCGTATGTCGTCAAGACATGGCTTACCATGAAGTTGGAGCCGGCTGTCAACTGTATCAGGCAATGATGGAGGTCATGGTGCCCTAGGATCTCTACCGTCCCGACCAGGCCGCAGGGCTTTCGACGAGGACCAGTTTGAACACGGAGTCGGCACCTCGTTTATTGTTCCTCCCATCGACAAGGCGCTTGCTCATGCCCGTAGCTGTGTGGCCCTTTATCTGGCTTCGACTCCGCCTGGGCACTTCCCAGACGGGACATTTTCACATGACACTACCGGTCTTGCGTCCAAGGAAGCGAGAAAGCTCCAGCGACCTGATCCGTCAAGTTCCCGGAGGCCGGTCATGAGGAATCACACGTCGACACGGGGTGGTTGGCCCTTTGGCCGTCGAGGAGCTGGGCAGAGTCCAATGATTAGGAGAGGAAACGTGCCGGACTGGCAGGGAACCGTGGCAAGTTTAAAGGGCCAAGCCGGCCATGTTGGTCGACTCGAGGAAAGACGCGACCCGAGGACAAGACGCGCCAAAAGGGACCTCGACGCAAAGTCTGGCGGCGCACCAGAAACCGAAACAGCGCCGTTTCCAGTCATTATGGCCAGGTTCGTGCGACCAACGGGAGGGGCGTGTCTCGCCTTCTCCGAGGTATCTCAAGACAAAGACGTAATGGAAGACTGAGTAGCATCATGCCGCCCCTCGGGCCACCAGCACTCGGAGGCGCAGCACAATGGTTATGCCGGCAACCAAAACCTTGAACCGATACACTCCTACCGTTCACTGGAGTTGTCCGAGCACAGCAACGAGTCGCGCTATTCGTGGAGCCCTGAAACGCCAGGCCAGACTTCTTATCCCATCGGTCCGACGGGTACAGTTGGGCTCCGAACCCTTGCCCCTGCAGAAAATCTGTTCAGAAAATCGGTGATCCAAAACGCCCGAGTTGGTGCAGCTGAGGGATCGTCTCAAGTGCAATGTTGATCCCGGCCCACTGTTGGCAACTCGCACGTCCGAAGGCGCAAGCTGCATTGACGTCCGCTGACATTCTGTCATCCCATGACTGATGGTGGGCATGAGGCTCTGAGGACAACTTCTTGCCTCGAGTTCCGCTTCGTGTCATCTGGTGTCCGCCCTCGGAATCGCCTTTGTTCTCGCCTGGCCTGATATCCTTGCCTTTGTTCTCACCTGGCCTGGTATCCTTGTCCCAGGCAGGTGCATCTCGGGTTGTTATGGCCTCTGGAGCCATGCTCCGATCCTCTTGGCGTCATCCCGTTGTCTGGGCAGGCGGCTTTACTGACTCGAGATGACGGCCAATATGGTACACGTCTCTGTATAAATGGTGATGGCGGCCTCGGTCCAGTCGAGAGCATCAGACAAGGCATCGTCCCTTTCTCTTCTCGGTGACTCGGCGTCTCCTCTGGACAGGCTCCCTTCTCCGTGTTCAACCGTTTGTGCCAGATCCGCCATTTCTTGCCCTCCTTCTCTCTTTCGATTTCCCCATTCTTCATCATGGTCGCCCAGGCTTTTGTCTTGACCAGTGCCATGGCCGCCGCCGTCATGGCCGGCCCCATGGACACGCCGACCGTGTTCGGGTGCGGCACTCCGCAGCCCGCGGAACAAGACTTGAACTTTCGCTATTCCGTGGCCTCGAAGCGAGACGTGGGCAGGCGGCAGAACCAGGATCGGCCGGCGGGGAACTCTTCCTCCATCGAAATGCCCATCAACTTTATAGTCTGCTGCCCGGGAGGCAAGTGCCAGCAATCTGTAAGTACACGGCGAGGCAGCATCTGGGTCCTGGAGCTCGGCTCTGACATGGCAACACATACAGGAAGCGCAGTTGGACCTGCAGATGGCGGCGATGAATACGCAGCTGAAGGACTCGAATTCTATACTATCACTTGTCAGAACAGGCAAGGCCAGACAGCTCCAGGGCAACTGTGAGAACATGAGCATCCAAGACAACCCCGGGGGCGGGTCGGGCCCCCGTGGTTCTCCAGAGTGGATGCAAGCCATCAACGAGCAGCGGGAGGGTGGCATGGGCGTAATGCAGGTCCTCATCGTGGGCAAGCAGCAAGGGGCCACCAAGGGGATATGCATGCTGCCCACCCCGAATGTGGGCGTCGTCCCGAACAACGATGGCTGTGCCATCGACGGCTCGTCGCTTCCCCAGGAAACCGACGGGTCCGTGGCCGGAAGGGTGAAGCGCCTCGTAGGTCGTGCCTCGTCTGAGTCCGTCGACACTCGCATCCTGATGCACGAGCTCGGCCACGGATTGGGCCTGCCACACGTCTTCAACGATGGCATGGCCAGCCGGAACCTCAAGAGGCAGAACGGACCGCCGCGATGCGCCAACAACGACCATTTCACCGACACGAAGCCGCAGGCAGGCCCGACCGCGGGCTGCCCGGACGAGGACGGGGGCCGCTTCACGCCGGGAGGGCCGGGCGGGCAGGGAGGTGGAATCTTCACCGGAGGGCTGTTTGGAAGGGGCCTGGGATCCCTCTTCGGCAGACAAGCCAACGGGACCGTTGCCAACGGGACCATTGCAGGCGAGCTGACCGGGCAAGATGGCACGGGCGAAAAGGTCGATGCCGGCGATGGAGAGAAGGCCGGTGGGTGCGTGCAGGGAGCCAACCAGCACAACATCATGGACTACTCGTATGTGCATCCCACTCCTTGGGCGAGAAACGCGTTGCTGACACGTCTTTGCCACAGGACCTGCAGGAAAAAGGGCTTCACCCCAGAGCAGGTCAAGCATATGGAAGGCGTTGCCAGGTTTCGCCTTGGACAGGAGGACAGGATACCCGAGTTTACTGTCCAAGTCAGCCTAGAATCCGACCAAACCGAGTCACCGGCCGGCTCAAAACCTCCCCCTCCAAGCGGAGGCACTCAGACCGGCCAAGGCCCTCGGGTTCCCGGCCAAGGCCAAGGCCCTCAGGGTCCCAAATCAAAACCCCAAGGTCCCGACAAAGGCCAAGGCCCTCAGGGTCCCAAACCAGGACCCCAAGGTCCCGACAAAGGCCTTCAGGGTCCCAAACCAGGCCCCCGACTTTCAGGTCCCAATGAGGGCAACGTTGGCGGTGGCGTCCAAAAACCGCCCCCTACCATACTTCCTCCCAACGCGGTGCCCCAGCCCGGAACTTCCAATGCCGGGCCCAAAAGCTCCGGGTCTCGGGGCAGCTCGGGGCCCAAATCCTATGGGCCTCAGGGCAGCTCCGGGCCTCGGGACAGCTCCGGGCCTCGGGACAGCTCCGGGCCTCGGGACAGCTCCGGGCCTCCCCCTGTCAGTGACGGCGGCGCAAGCCTGGTTCCCCCCAAGCGCGGCTCGATTGCGCCGCAATCTATCCCCCAGCGCGTCTAGCGAGGGGGCAACACAGCCGCCTCGCCCTTGGGGCCTTTCCCGCACGGCTCGCAGTTGATGGTGCAGGCTTCTCGGGAGCGGAAATGTTGAGCAACGAGATTGAACGCGAGGTTGCCTCTTCGACGGCGGATGGGGAACCGTCGATGACCAAGGGTGTCAACCGCCGCTACTTGTACTGGTGGACCGAGGGGCGGCATGACGTTTTCCTAGCCAGCAGGTTTACTATAAGCGACTTTGAAATGGCATTTCATAGTCCTATAGCTCCAATCCCACCAACGTCCAAGTGCCCAGTTTGCCCTATACAAGTCAAAGATTGGCGATGTGATTGCCGTGGGGTGTCTCAAGGCTAGCTGAAGCGTCCTTTGGGTAAGATGGTTCACCTTTGGGCTTGCGTGCTAATAACAGTTTGAGCCAAGCCTGGTTGTCACGGAAGCGGGAGGGCCCTATAGGCGTTGCGAAGTGCACAGTTAGAAGTCAGTCGTGTGAGTTGAAACGACTTGTGGTAGGAACAACGGCTGCGCATGATGGCAAAGTGTGTAGAGAGTGTAAGTGTTGGAGCTAAACCGATCGCGGCTTCAAGTCGTTGAAGTTGTCTGGGGTTGAGCCTATAATAGTTTGCTAGGACTTTCCACGCCGTTGGACGTGCTCTTGGTCTCAAATACGTACTATGTGGATGCACGGTGAGAGCGTTACATGGGCGACAGAGTTTGGGAGTGAGTCGGTTGGCTGGCGGGATAACGGGGGCCCCGAGCTGTGGTGTTGTTTTTGTTAGAGAGCCAAGGGGGCACTGATGATGGCGAGGCGCCGAGGATCCGTTGGTGATGATGTGCTGCGCCCACTGGGGGGAGAACTGGCTTGTTACTCCCCCTTTTCACCTTCACATCTCGTGTACATGCCTATACTTTGTGCACGCATATATCCCTGTGGATACGTGCGTCGGACCATGTCTGCGCATGCATGCGGTGCTGCATCCATCCGTGCCGATTGTGATTTGGCCGGCCACAGAGCTGTCACGAGCTGAAGCGTACGAGTTATTCAGGCTGATGAGAGAGTCGGGGCCCGACCGTTTGACGAGACGAAACACACACACGTGAAAAGGAGGCGAGCTGAGACTGACACTCAGAAGAGGGAAATGTCGAGAACATGCGTGGATATGAACATGGTTATTTGTCCGACATTGTCCTCCTCGTCACCGAGTTGCTCCGGCTTGCCATGGCCGAGCAAAAAGGGGCGTGTCTGTAGCCGTCCGAGACAGAATCTGTGCATCTGCTTCATTTCTGGCCCGAAACACGCATCGGAAAACAAAGAAAAAAACAATACGAATACCTAGGCCTCGGCTATATGCTGCGTGTGAGCGGGACGCGTTTGGGCGTCGGCCAATGGTCAATGAGGCCGTCTTTTACACTCACAAAACGCTCTCGCACGCGACTGAAGCCATCGAGTGCATGCACAGAGGCGATAGAGTGCATGCAGATTTGGCGGCACTTGGCTTGTGCTCATAAGAACTTGTGCTCATGATATCCCCCGGTGCCGAAGTTGTGCACGAGCATTTTCATTGCCGACAAGGAGAAGCTTTTGTTGCACGAGGCACCAAGTACCGGTACCTCGCGACACGTAGCTCTTTATTCCATGACGCCATCAAGAGCCCCGTCCGCCGCCGCCGCCACCGCCGCCCCAGATTTTGTTTATTCTCCTTCTCCGTCGTCGTTTATCGCCTTCGCTCCTTTGCTCGGGGGGACAATGGCTTCCTTTCGCCCGGCGTGCCTCTAGCAGGTACAAGCAGGTACCAGCTGTGGATGCCGCACCTTTCAGCCCGATGCCCTCGCCAGCAAAGCCCCTCAGCAACAGCTCACCTCGTTTCTTCTTCTCTTGTTTTTCCTTCTTTGCCGCCTTGCCTCGCATCGCACCGCATGGCCTCTTCATTTCGCTTGCTTCGTATGTGCGTGTATGTATGTATGTGTGCATTCTCTTCAATTCCCCATTGCGCGAGATAGGTACGACTATATATATACATACGTAAGAACAAGAAGCCTGCCGGCCATCAGTGCGCGTCTTTTCTTTTTGCCCCCTTTTCCCGCCATGCTTGTGTTCATTGTGCATATTCGTACTCCACGAGAGTGCTCCGTACCGAGTACTACATTGGTATGCATGTTCACACCGTCATGGACTTACCTCGTGGTGACCAGACAACAATACAGGTGCTGCATCTCATCTCTCGCCTGGTATGCAGCGCACTGTACGCACAGCTACAGCGCAAACAGCGCTGAAAAAAAGATCAGTGGACCCCAGCCTCCCACTGCTGCTGAGACCAAGTACCGCCACCCTCGACCATAAACGCGAGATACCCGAGGTTTCCTCTTCCGTCGCCCTGCGCCGCACCCCAGGCACCAGCCGTCTCGTGTAACCCCCGTCAGTGCCTACTACCGTAGCTACCTACGAATACGGTCGGTCTGGGCGGGTAAACAACCCTTGGGTCCCCGCCAGGGTTAGCGTAGGTTGGCTGCTGCTTGCCGCTGTTCGTCTGCAGTCCAGCGCTCGCTCTCTTGTTTCCACACCACACGTCATCCCATCACACACACCCCTCACCCCATACGACTTCTTTTTTTCTCCCCTCTCTTTTGCTCTCTCTTCTCTCTGTCTCTCCCCCCCTCGCCTTCTCCTCTATCCGTTCAAACCGGGCCTTGTCCTCTTTCGCTGCCGCCTCTCTTTTCTTTCCCATTCTCTCCCGCTCCTTTGCTTCGTCGTGGACGGCCTCTGTTTGGCCTCATTCCTCGCCCCCCAATTCCGGCCATTTTTCTTAATCCCTCTCCCTCTCTTCCGTCTTCTCCTCCCGCCATCTATCGGGCCCGTCGTGCACCATTGGCTGAGCCTTGGGTTTAATTGGATTGCACCTGGTGCTCATTGCATTTTGCTACTCGCGCTTCGTCGGCCCAGCATTCCAGCCTCCTGTCAAAGCACCACCGGTGGCTGCACTATTTTCCATCTTCATTTTCCCCGTCTTATCACCCTGCCCGTTCCCGGAAACCATCGCCCTTTCCCCGCGTCTTGGCTTACGTCCCCCCGATCCACTCGCAGCCTCGCATCGACGACAAAAACGGCCCAACGATATCCTCATCGACGCCCACGACTCCCACGACAAATCTCGTCGCCCACGCTTCCCTCGCCCGATATCCCTGTCGTCGTCGCTGCTGCCAAGCCCTCTTTTTGGCAGCCTGGCTATGGCCTTTTAGCTGTTGATCGCCTTCTCGTAGTATGTGGTGACCGGACGGCCAACCACCTCGCGCACATTCTTCTTGCAGCCATTTCCCGGGAATCGCTCTCTCCTCCTCGCCCACAATGGACTCGCTCCTGAGAAAAGCCCGTCGAGGGAGCAATATCATGGTGGTGCTCTTGGCTTGGTCAGCCGCCGTCGCTGCCCTGGACATCAGCCTCTGCGCCAGCTTCAACACGGCATCGATGGCTAAAAGTAGGATTTTTTTACCACATGCCGTCGTCGTCGAAGCCTCCTTTGCTGACAATATCTTCATCTAGAACTGGATATATACCAGACAAACGGCCTGTGTCACGACATGTGCTTGAAAAAGAACCACGCCTATGCCATTACCCAGGGCAACGCGTGCTGGTGCTCCGACTACACTCCGGCCAAGGGCAAGCAAGTCGACAAGAGCGAATGCAACCAGCCTTGTCCGGCCTATCCTTCGGAAAACTGCGGCGGCCCTGGCGTCTTTGGATACATCCTCCTCAACAATGTTTCGCCGTCGGGCACCAAGGGGGGCGACCCCGAGCCCACGCCCACGCCCACGCCCACGCCCACGCCAACGCCAACGCCAACCCAAAAGGTGAGTCTACTGCCCTCTCATCACGAGTACGCTTCTTGGCTGCGTCAGTCCTAGCCCGGGACGAGTGTCCTGGCTTATCCATCCCACACCGGCTCCGCCATGTTCCTGCTTGCTCGGGCGTGTCTCCAGTCCTCCTTGAGCTTCTGCTCACCGCGCTCAACCTTCCTCCGCCTGGAGGTGCAATTCAACAAGTCGTGGCGAGGCGGCAGGGGCTTATCTGTCTGGACATCAGGCCGATATCCCAACGTCGACGGCGTGGGTCACAAAGACTGTGCAGGACACAGCGACCTCGCCGGCATCACCACCCTCTTCCCCTTCGAGCTCAAGGACAAGTCCATCTTCTGTATGAGCTGCTCCTATTGTCCCTGTTGCTCACACATCGTCGATGCTCCGCCTCGCGAGCCTCACTGTCGCCGTACCGTGGAGAGATGCTGACGCTGGTTTTCAGGAGTCGACCCAAGAAACTCCCACCTCCTCTAGCCCTACGAGCGATACGAGCGAAAAGCCAGCCACCTCCGAATCGACGCCACCCGCGACCTTGATCATTCAGACCGTCACTGCCGGCGGCACCATTCAGACTGTCACCATCGTTCCACTGCAGACGCACTCGGCCGTCTCCAATGAGTCCAATACGCCCACCGACATGGGCGAAAACAAAGGCGGGCTTGCCACCGGAGGTGTCGTCGGCATCGTCGTAGGCGTTATCGTCGCCGTCCTCGGCCTCGCAGCCATCGCGCTTTTTCTCTATTTTCGGCGCAAGAAGTGTATCGAAGGCGATTTCCAGGACGACCCCAGCGTTCGGGGTAGTTCGTCCGGTATACTGGGCGGCCGTTCCGAAATGTCGGGAGTCCCTGGATCGCCAGGGTCGACGGGTAACCGTAGCAGCATGTTGCCAATCGATCCGCGCATGAATCCCTTCAAGGGCGGATATAACGCACGCAATGGCAGCCACGAAAGCATCAATACCCTGCGGGACGAGCACGATTACTCGAGGAGGATTCAGCATCCCAAGGTGCTCCGAGCCATGAACCCGGACCCTACCAGCTAAATCCGAAGACGAATGAGTGGTCGTTCACCCCCGGTCAACCGCACGCGACGGACGACTTCTTTTCTTGGAAACTTTCCAGACGACAGTGGCAAACGACGTACATGAACCTTTCTCTTACGTGCAAACCATCTTGCGCTCCTCTGCACACTCTCACCTCCCACCAGACCACCGGGGTCTTTGCTCTGCATTTTTGAGATACCAGCATGGCGTTTGCGCTCCCGGAAACAGCATTATGGCACGACGGGATCACGGTCGAGTGTGGATTTCTCGCCGTCGGAAAAGCGGTGGCGGAGACCAAGGGATCCGTCCCAATCGGCACAGCGTTTTGGGCGACGATTTGACCGCACCACCCGAATTTCATGGCTCGAGCGAAGTCGGCACTGCTAGACGGCATTACTGGCAAGCCGTGGTGGGTAGCCTCGACAGTCCCGAATTATCTCGAGCGCACATACCCGAGGCGGTCTCCGAGCATTGGGCTCTTCGAATAGTAAGCGACGGATGCCTCGAGGTTGGAACACTTTTTTTTTCGTATATATTACATATCAGTTAAGAGAAGGAAACTGAAGCGTACAAAAGCGAATTGGATGGCTGCGCCAGGTTTGCATGACTTGGCCACGTCCAAGAGGGTAATGAAATTTGCATATATCAATACATACAGCCCGAACAAGCATTGCTGCCGCGGTCCATCGGAATGCTCCAGCCAGCGCCCAATGCCTATTTGGCGGCCCGATGTTGGTGTTGTCTAGGTGCCCTTGACCACGACCATTTCAACATTCGACGAGAGGCATCTATGCCAGCACCTGCAGCCTGGCAAGACTCGTGGTCCCCTAAGCGCGCATCCTTCTTCTCTATGTGTACGAGTTGAAAATATATATGCTGGTATATGGACTCCCGTAGATCGCTGGTACACATGCAAAATGAGACGCCCCGTGTAGATTTCCTGCCATCCTCCAGGCCAGACACGCACACGTCGTCGGCATTGACCGAGACAAGCCCCCCAAAGTAAACGCAATCCGCAAGATGGCCCAGTCATAAAGAATCCGCGCCAGGACGCCTGCCTCATTGGTATCACGTCTCGCCCGCGCAACCAACCGCTCGAGCCAAGCTTGGCTTGCGCACACCTCCGCGCCATACTTGGCGCACGCCCTTGATAAAAACAACGGCCCCAAACACGGAGCGACCAAAGGGGCAGCCCATACCTGATGATGTCAAATCATAAATCGAGAAGCAAAAGGAAAATAAGAGGAAAACAGCGCAGCCAGGCATGGCTCCGAGGGCCAATGCAAAGCTTGGTTTTGCGCCAGGGCGTGCCGTGCCGTGCCGCGCCGAGCAGCTCACGCCAATCACGGTACCTTGATATAGACGATATAGACGGCCCTTACCCGCCGGGTCGAATTGCTACCATTTGTTGTGCAATGGACCAATATGATTGGTGCACTGCGGAGTTGTCGAAAGGACAGGATGCTGCTAACCGCAATAAGGCCTAGTAAGGGAGTCAAGCCGGTTGACAGTTCTACTAGAGACGGACTGACTACCGGTTGCAAGGGCAAGTATGGTGTGAAGTAATTCTTTTCCACCATCATTTGATGGTTAAAAACCTGCTTCACACTATACTTGCCCTTGCAACCGGTAGTCAGTCCGTCTCTAGTAGAACTGTCAACCGGCTTGACTCCCTTCCTAGGCCTTGTTGCGGTTAGCAGCACCCTATCCTTTCGACAACTCCGCTCATCTTGGCCCCCAGAGCGCCTCACCCACCCTCGCCTGCGCAGCTGTCTGCCCGCCTGGCCTGATGGGCCGCTGCGGCGCGACATGGGTGTCGCGCGGGTTGGTCTCGGCATGTGGCTGGGCGTACGCCATCAGGCCGGCGCTCTCCTCGACGCTGCTGGCGTGGTTGAGGCTGTAGCGGCGGACGCCCGGGTGGGGCGGCGGAGCTCCGTGGCCTGGCTGCGGGGCGGGAGGGACCGCGGAGCCGAAGCCGGGAGCGGGTCGCGGGCCCGAGTACGTCGTGCCCGCCTCCTTGGCGTCGGGCAGCGTCGCCATGTCGAGGGCTTCGGGGTGGTTTAGCTTGTAGCTAACGTCCTCCTTGCGGCGCTTGACGCCGCACATGAGCCAGCGCATGCCTCGCCCAAAGGCCTTGACAAAGTCCCACAGGTTGAGCGCGTCGAAAATGGCGAGCAGGCCCAGGGGCCCGCCGCTCGGGGGTGAGCGCTCGTTGACCGTCGGCGACTTGGGCTTTTCCGGGTCCGGGTTGGGGTAAAACGAGACGGGGGCGTTGCGGACGTATGGCTTGTAGGGAAAGGCCCACAGATGCAGGACGGCGAAGCAGGCCATCTCGACGCACAGGAGCAGGGCCGGGATGCCGACCTTGAGGTCCGGCCAGGCGAGCACCTTGTTGGGCTGGACAATGTTGAGGGTCGAGGTGCCGATGGAGATGGCCGAGGCCTGCCAAAAGGAGAGGAAGACGACGAGCTTGATGGCGACAATCTTGAGCAAAACCCTGTGCTCGGCCAAGGGCTCGCGCAGCTGGACGTAAAACTGGACCAGGCAGAACATGGCCACGGTGACGGCAAGGGCGTTGAGGGTGATGATCTGGGACGACGATTTAGAGACATGGCGACGGCATGTGTGGCAAAGTGACATACCCAGATGTGGCCAAAGACGGGGCGATTCGAGCTCTCGCAGTACCTTTGGAAATACTGCGAGACAACGGCCGAGATGGTCATTGCGACGCGAACGAAGCAGTAGTGGTATATGCCGATCCAGATGATGTTGAACCACGTCAGGCCGCTCTTGGGGGTCCTCCAGGGTCCGCGATTGCGGCCACAGCAGGCGGCGAACCAGTTGACGGGCATGACCCAGGGCTTGATGGGGCGCATCTCGCGGAAAAAGGTCTTTTGAGAGTGCAGGTCGGGGGCGACATAGTGGCAGAAGAGGGCGAAGAAGGAGGCAATGGCCAAGGCCTCGTAGCAGTCGGAGATGACCTGGAAGTAGATGGCGTGCCAGTACCACTGGATCTGGCAAAACGACGAGATGGCGTAGACGGGCACCATGAAGAGCAGGCGGATGATGCTGGAGAGACGAGTCAGCGTCGACATGAGCATGGGGTCCCTGAGAGAAAGGGGCTCACTATCGCTGTTCACGAGGCTGCGTGTAGTTGCGGGCGTGCATAAAGACAAGGTAGAGGCTCATGATGACGGCGATGAGGGTGCACGAGGCGGCAATGACGCGGGCGAGGTCGTGGAAGTCGAGGGGGCCGGCTATGAGCATCTCGTCGCCGAGCATTACTGCGTCGTCTGGCGTTAGCTTTTGGCTCGTCGACGACGGACCCAAGGGGCGGCATTACTCCTCATCTCCTCGAGCGTCGAGTTGCACGTCTGATTCATGATGGCGACGGTTGTCGACTGGGGCGCGTGGGCGGCAAGTCGTCGGATGGAGGGCCCTCCAGGGGCGGTCAAGCCGACGTGAGTGCTTTTGTAGGGCCGTTGAATAGTCGTGGGATCCAAGACGTCGCGGGATCCAAGGCGTGCGTCGTTGGATCCAAGGCGTCGTGCTCTATCTTTGTTGTCGCACAAAAGGCCGTCTCAGCACATGGCCCGCCCGCCTCGTCTTTCACTCCACGTCTGTTGTTGCGAGAGCGACTTTGAGCAACGCCTCCCTCCCCGGTGCGAGAATGCGCGAGTCTGTCCTTTCGAATTGGGTTTGTTAAGTCGCGCGGCGTCGCGATGGGATCGGTCCAAGCCTCCAAGGCAGCGCGATGGCGTCGAAAAGGGGGGGGAAAGCGATGAATGACGCAGCAATACGGTTATGCAAGCGTTGGTCGGAGCCAGCCCAAGGAAAAGATGAGTATGAAGAGAATCGACGTTGCGTCTAGCCGTGCAAACGCTGAAACGGAGAGGGAGGGAGCAATGGAGGAGAGGGAGGGGAGGGGGGGGGGGGCAGAAAAAAGGAACGTGAAGCAGGGGCGAAACGGCGGGGAGGAAGGCGGAAGGCATCCATGTCTTTTGACCCAAATGTACGGGGTACTTCGTACCTGCCACCACTATACGAGTACTTCGTACGGAGTACTAGAAGCGTCCCTTAGTTCCCAACGGGTACCAGGAGAGGACCTTTTCTTACCTGGAGTAAAGGGCGCCTTGACGTTGTTACGGGGCGTCTGATAAACGTTCCTACCCTTTGTAACATTTACTGTTGGGCGGGAAACCCGTGATAGTAAAACCCCTTGGCGCCCTGGGCACCCACAGGGCATGCATGCATGTGGTAGTATTCGTACTCACACTGTCCTCTATATCCATACCCGTACGAAGTACGAAGTACATACCCTAATACTCGACAGCTTGCACTCTCAGGCCTCGGCTCGGTGCTCTGTGCTCTCATCATCATCATCCTCTCCACCACCGAATGGCTAACAAGTTTCGGCCCGCCGCCACCATGTTTCGCACCATGACGACGCCCTTGGCATGACCCATCGCCATGACGACCCTGTCTTGCCTCGCCCAAAGACATATCTGACCCCGGCTCTCACCCAGCGTCACCTCACACTCACTCTTCATCTTCTTTCCTCGCTTCATATATCGCTTATAGCTCAATGTATTCGTACATTCGTACTCATGGCACATGGCATCCAAGACGGCCTCCCGCGCCTCCACCCCCTTGTCTCTCGTCACCACTCCTGTGGCCCCCGCCTCTCATCTACACATCCTCTATTCGTACTCTGTTCAGAGTAGGTACGGATAGTAGTGTGCCATCAAATCCCGGTGATTGAAGGTATCGTCTATGCTGCCGCAGAAACCCTCACGGTCCGGTAAAAAGTCTCCCATTTTTTGTCTCTCTTTTTTTGGTTGGTTGGTTGCCAGTAGGACAACCGTCTCATGACATGTGCAGATTCGAATCCGGCTCCAGTTGCGCGTAGAGTAGATTTCCATCCTCAGCGACGCGCCATCGTCAGAGCCACCCTCCTCAGCTGGTGCCTCGATCGCCTTGATTCGTGTGTCCTTGTCCCCTGCACACGTCCTCCCAGGGAAAACGGGACAGAACATGAAAGTAAAAGAAAAGCAGTCTCATCTCTGGTCCGCACAGACCCGTCGTCCGTCTGCATTCTCCTCTTCAGATCGAGGCACGGGATCCACGAGTGCTCTTCTAGCCGCGTCTCGGCCGCTTGTCGCGCTCGCTCGCCAAGAGCCCCACCCCGTCCTCGCTTCGCCTCTTCCGTCCTCGATCGTCTCGAGACTCATGTCGTTCCTCCGAGGGCCGCATTCCCATTTCTCTCGGCCCCCCATGGCCAGCTCGATAGCCGGCCCCGCCGCGGCCTCCCGCCCACTCCTCACTTGCCCGGTGGCCTCCAGGTGCTCCGGGTGCCCCGGGTGTCCCGGGTGCTCCGTCGACGCGATGGCGTGGGTCCCTCGGTCCCGTCAGGTCTCGCCCGCCGCTGGGAACTGGGCCTATCATGTTTCGGCCTCCGGCCTCCCGTCCCATTCGGCGCGGCTCGCGCTCCTTGGCGGCCACTTCGGCGTTGCCCATCGACCTTCTGTCGCGATACTCGGCGTGCTCTTTCGTTTCCCCTTCACGCCCGGTGCGCGGGCTGCGCTCTCGCTCGCGGCTGCTGCGTCGAGAGGACCGACCAGGGCGATCGTTCCTATTGTCGCGTTCTCCGCGCTCGCGTCTCGGCGGGCCATCCCCTCCGTTGGCAGGCCCCCAGTTCGGACCATCCTGCCACATCACGTCTTGGCGCTCGTGTCCGGGGGTCGAGCCCGGCGAACCGCCCGTCAGGACCTGAGCGTCAGAATTCCCGAGCGTCTGCCGGGGCTGGCCACCCCTCGGCCCGTTACCGCGGTTCAGGTCTGGCATCGACTGGGATTGCTGGAGCATGTTGTTGATGCCGGCAATCTGTCGTCGGCCCCCTCCGCCCCTGGCTCTCTCGTTCGAGGACGCGGGCCCCGTTGGCACCACTGCTTCCGTCGATGGCGGAGGTCCCATGCCTGCCGGGTGTGGCTGTCGTACGTTTGACGCGTGTCGCTCGCCGCCGCCCGCCTGTCGGCCGTGGCCTTGAGGTGGTCCAGACGGGGGCGGTGGGAGCCCCGAGCCCATCTGGGCCAGTCGATCGGGGTGCACCACCGGCGGCGGAGTCGCCGTGGACGGGGTAGGTGTTTGCATCTCTACCCTTGGGAAGTTCCTCGGTCTGTCTGGGGGCGCACCTCCGTGGGTCCCCGACGGCGTGCCAGGCCTGAGGCCAGGCTCGTAGCCACCGTGCCTGCCTCTTCCAGACGCGGGCCCGGTGGGCGGGAGCCGATCCGGAGACGATGTTCGCGGTGTCTCTGGAGCTGCGAAGCGGCCGTCTGGCCTACCAGGTGTCGAAGAGTGAGCGCCGTAGCCACCTTGCGTGGCGTTTCTGCCTCGGCCACGAGGGCCAGATGGGACATCAGTTGTCGACGAAACAGGGTTCAGTCGTCCGTAGTTCTGGTCGTGGTGTGGCATTCGCTGCTCGAGCCCCGGTTCGCGAGGTCCAGGCCGGTGAAAGCCTGCCAAGGGGTCGCGCATCTTATCCGTGCCTCTCTCGGCATCACGGTCCATCGGCCGGTCACCCCTGTAGTTGTGCCCCGTCATGGGGGACCTGTCGCGCGGGTCCCTGCCGAGCGCTCGCGGGTCCTGTCCATAGGGGCGGGCATGTCGGTCCTCAAAGCCTCCAGACAGGGACCCATGTTCCTGCGCGTGGCGACTGACTCGCCGGGGAGACTGAGCTCTGGCTGCTCGTTCGTGGCCGTCGTCCCTACGAGGAGGTCGATTCTGCGAGAACGAAGCACCGTCGTTGCGATCCTCGATCAGGGCGCCGCGCTCAGCATTAACGGCATCCATCGAGTCGCCCGTCATTGGCCGGTGGGCCCGAGGCTGGCGATCTGGATCCGGGCCGCGCGCTGGTCGATCTTGGCCATCTTGGGCAAAGAAGGCAGCCCTCTCGGGGTTCATGGCAGGTTCAGAGGACTCGCTCATGACAGGACCAGACGATTGGCCTTGTGCTTCGTTGTGGCGATTCTGCACGCCACCGGCCCGTGAGTCTCGATACTGCCTATCCCTTTCGTGCTGGCCTGGCCGGGGCGGCAAGTCGGCACGAGGCCCTTCCCCAGTGGCGTCGCCCGCTCGACGATCCGGGTGTGCATTGGGACGTGCTGCGCGATCCGATTCATGAGGTCTAGAATCGCGGATTTCGCGGTGTTCCTTGGCATCTCTTGTTTCTCTGCCATCCCATGCCTCGCGAGCATCACGGGGAGCGTCTCGTGCAGCACGAGGCTCGCGCCCGTCCCTACGGTCGGCGCTCCTGGACTGGGCGTAGCGCTCCGGGGGAGCATGCCCTGGGATCGGAACATCTGGTCGGGTTGGCAGCGTGTGCGGTGTCGGCCGGTCCGGCAATCTGTGGGCGCGAGAGTCGGGGTTCGTCTGTGTAGGGCCCGCTCTCGGTGTTGACGGTCGAGAAGGTCCCGCCCCTTCGTCCTGCCTGGCGGGTGCATCCCTGGCTGGAATAGGCTGCCTGGATGGCTGGGGCTCCTTTGACGTGTCTGTCCTCGATTGACCATTGGAGTCCGTGGCGTCTTGAACTTCCCCATCCTCCTTCTCGGCGACAGAAGCCTTGACAGAAGCCTTGGCAGAGGCCTTGGCAGTTGCTGGCCTGTATTTGCGGTGAGAACGGGAACCTCTGTGAGCTGACTCTGAGGGCACATACTTGGAAGCGTGCGGCTTAAAGTCCACTGCAGTGGGACGAAGGTTGGAGTTGGAGGCTCTGCCGCCCTCGGATCGTGACCCGCCCGCCTAATGACCGTTAGCGTCTTTCTCGGTTGACTCTCGACTCGTCCTCGGATTGTACTCACGGCCTTGTTGGATCTGAAGGCTTGGACCATGACCCATTTGGATTTCCTCTTCTGCAGCTCCGACATGGCGCCCTGCGCTGCTACAGACAAGTCGACACGTCCGCCTTGTTCGCTTTCCGGGCTGGCCTTGGCGGCTGCCTCGCGCTTCGTAATCTTCTGCAGCTGCGCCGTGAACTGCGCGGCCATGAAGTCGACGGCAGGGAAGTAATCCAGGACGGCCTTGAGGACAGTGATGGCGTTGCGAATGTGCATCCACTCGGAGCCGCTCAGGCACGCCTTGAGGGCCATGTTGAGGTTCTTGTGCCAGCGGAAAAGCAGGTCTCGGAATTGGTCGTGGTCCACGAAAGTCTCGGGCTTCCCCTGCGCGTTGACGGTGAGAGCAAAGCCCAGGCGAGGCTGGTCGGCGGTGCCTTTGCCCTCCCTGTCGTAGGCACCCGGGCGCGTAGCGTCCTTGGTAGCTTTGCCGTCTTTGTCGCTAGGCGCCGGCTCATTCTTGTGCCACCGCGCCAAGTCCTCCAACATCAACTTCAGGAACCGGCCCAGGTACTCCGTCTCGCGGACGGTGCAGGTGAAGATGATGACTCGCAGTCGGTTGGCGTTGAACAGTCGGTCATAGAGAGACATCAGCTTGAAGGCTGGCGCGTTGGAGTCGTGAAGAGCCTTGATGAATCTGAAAGTGTACTCGGCATCGGCCGGCGACAGCAGAAGGCGAGGCAGGAAGCACTGCTCCAGGAGAACGTCGGACACGCCGTCTGCATTGAGTGCGGTGCCGGGAAACGAGGCTTGGAACATCTTGGTCAGGTAAAACTTCCACTTGGCCTTGCGCAGACCGTGCTCGCTGAGCTCATCCAGCAAGTAGCCTTGCAAGTCCATGAGCTCTTTTCTCTTTTCCATCTTGCGATCCACGGCCCTGCGTGACATGTCGGAGCGGTCGTTGGCCAGCGTCTGCCACTCGCTCATGATTTTCTGGCGCTCCTTGACGTATACCTCCTCCGGGAAACAGAGGTCTCCCAGCTGCAAGGCCCAGAACGTCGTGTACAGCTCTGGCGTCATTTTGTCCCAAACTGACGGGGGCACAGTGGCCTTGACCGAGTCGATGATGGGCTGCATGGCTGTGAGCGCGGTTCGCGACAGTGAAGCATCATCAGGTTTCTGCAGGAGCATGTTGGTCAGTAAACGTCGCCTGGTGTGCGAAGCATTCCCGGGGAAGACGGGGCCAGCCACTACCTGCTGATTTTCCGTGTCCACAGCGTCTTGAGGCGCCGCCTCGGTCAGCTCTGTGCCCTGAGGCTTTGCATCCGACATCTTGACGTCGCCCTCCTTGTCGGTCCCCGACCGGCGAGCCTGCGCCGCATCCTTCTTGAGCTTGTTCTCCTTCCATGGGAACATGCGATGTGCCAGGCTGTTCCTGCCAATCAGGAATGCGAGCTCTGTCTGCAGTCCAAAAGAACTGATAAGCGTGGGAATGGACGGCACAATGGTGTCAAAGTCGGCTGGGTCGAGGTTGCTCCAAAGGAAATCGAGATATAGGATGAGCATTTGGTGCGAGTCGTCAATGATGGACGACAGGTACTTGATATGGGCCTCCTCCTCTGGAACCTTGTACACGGCGGTTTGCCGGAACTGGGCGAGGTTGATGAGCAGCCGCGCAGCCAGCTTCGAATCAGAGAGGGCTTGAATGAGGCGGTATGAGCTCTTGGAATTTTCAAAACGTTTGTCCTGCGCCCGAATCAGAGTGTGCCGCCGCAGCCAGGCGCCGCCGGCCATGGACAAGACTTGATAGTCGGTGAAGTCGACAGCGTCCACAATGCCACCCATTGACGAGACAAACTCCTCAAGGATAATGAGGTCGGTGGCGTTGCCTTGGAAAAGCTGCTCGTCGACGTATTGAAGGACCGGGACCGGGTTCAGGACTGGATATCGGCGGAAAACCTTGCCCGAGAATCGAGAGAGCGCCTGCAGCCACTTGCTGGTGGTGAGAGCGTGATTCTCCTGCGTGCGGCTGCGCGACTTGCCGAGGGAGTTGAGCAGTGACCACACAAGCACATCGTAAGAGAGGTCGGTGAAGTATTTGGCGCATTCCACAAAGGCCTCAATGAGGTTGGAGTAGACCTCGAGCTGCTCAAATGCCACCTTGAAGACGATTCCGGGGGAGGCGTAGCTGGTCTTGGCGAGGCGCTTGGCCATTTCGCTCAAGTTGGTGAGGGAAACGCGCTTCATGGTGGCCCTGGTCTCGGACGTGGCACGCGCAAAGGCGACCTTGATGGCTGGCAGCCGCGAAGTTTGGCCCTCGAACCACTCGGCGTACATGGAATAGCGAGTGATGAGCGGGTATTGCTTGACAAGCCCCCAGATGGCGTTTACAACTGACGCGTTTGCCTTGGTGTGGCTCAGCGCGGGCAGCAAGAGGCGCCGCAAAAGATCCTGCCAGCGTGCGCGATTGGCCTCGGAGTTGTCCAGGGCCAAGCTCTGGGAGCCGATGCTGGCGAGCTTGGTGAGCAAAGTCTCATCCTTTCCAATGTTGACGCCCGAGATGTTCAAAAAGGTGTTGCAAAGCGTGAAGACGTCTTCGACTGTCTGGCAAACAGGCACGTTGTCGTCCCACTCGTCGAGGTAGAAGCGATAGTTCTGCGTCTCGTTGGTGTCGCACGCGTCGGGGTAGGGCCAGCGCCAAGTTTTCCTCGGAGGCAGTCTATTTGTGCGCACATGGCCCTTGGGAACGCCCGCTTGGTCGGCGTCGGGCAGGTTCTTGGTTGGAAAGTCCACGTCGGGTGCCCGAAATGGCCTGCTGTCCTTGTACACCTTGTCCAGGCACACGTGGAGGATTCGATGGATGCGCTGTAGCACCTCGGGAAACACCTCGGGAATCCAGGGGAACCGGCCCAGCACAAACAGCGACTCGGGAATCGCGCCGATAGTCAGAAGCTGGATGAGCAGAGCCACCTTTTGCTCCATCGGCTCCGGGAGCCTGTCCTTGCTGGCGGCTTCCTCGGCAGCCGCCATCTTCTTCTGCTCCTGCTCAGCCCTCTTGGGCAGCTCTTTTCTGATCCCAGAGGACATTGTTGGGTTGTCGTCGTCACCCTGTGGAAGTACGCCGGCCGTGAGGAGGGCGTTCATCTGGCTACCTCGAGCCTCTCGCTCCTGCTTTTCGAGCTTCGCCGCCTCCTGTTGGCGAACGCGGTCCATGCCACTGTCCTCGGGAGAGAGGTGCGGATAGAGGTCGGTCAATGAGATGAAGCCAATCTTGATGAGAAGCGAGGCAAGGTAGAGGAGGTTGGCGGGAAGCACGTCTGCCTTGTCTCTCATTTCCGAGTTGTAGAAGCGGAGTTTGAAGCCCAGGAGCTGTGCAGCGACCCGGTTTCCAGACGCGGGCAGGGTGTTGGTCTCCTTGATCCACTGCTGCTCTGCGTCGGCGACAGCCTCCTCAGCATTGTGGCCATTGGTGATTTGACTCTGCTGCAAGTGGCGTTGGGTGACCCGCCTGCCACCCAGCTCGAAGAAGGCGGCGATGTGTACTTCCCGGGCGCGGTCCCAGAAGTCAATGTCTCGCTGGAGTTTGCGGCGTGCGTTTTCGGCCTCATCCTCCTCCGTGGCGGTCCAGTGGGGGTAGCTCGGGTCCGCCCAGAGGGGAAGACCTCCGACGAAAGGAGAGTCGTCCCTGTAATGCGACGAAGGCCACCAGGAGCTGATTCGCAAAAACTTGACAAAAAACTTGACTTGCTTGATGAGGACGGTCGCGGCCACATCGAGAGTAACATCCAAGACTCGGCCCACGTCGAGGTCGAAGGTGCCGATCAAGGCCTTGACCTTTTCAAACGTCTTGCTAGGTGACGGCGGGGGGATCGTGTTGGTGCTGAAAATCTCCGTGATGAGCTTGGAGTAGCCCTCGGACTCTTCGCGAAGCAGGTTATAGTTTGCCTGCCGGTACAAGAGGTTGGTGGCCTGCCTGACGCCGAGTCTGGCAAAGGTATCCCTGATGAGGCCTAGCTGGTGCAGCAGCTGTGCATCCAGCACTTCGCGCATGAGGGCGAGAGAAACGTCGGTGGCGACAAGGAAATCGCGGATGGCGGGCCGGTACAGGTCGGAGTCGATGTCGGTGACAATGGCCAGGGTATCGAGGAAGAGAGTATGAGGCGCAAAAACATACGAATCCTTAATAACATCGGATGTTTCTTGGCCCAAGATTTCTTTGACGCATGCACCAGCATCGCCCGGGTCCAGCCGAGCTTCAACGACGGCATGGATGAACTCTTGAAAAAGACTCGAGAGCTCGGTGATGTCCACATCCTCTCGTGACTGGATGCCATGCTGCACAATCTCTTGGCGGCCTCGCTCAGCCCATACGCGGACTCTGTCGTCGGTAAGATTGTCGTAGTGGTATTTGGGCCGTTCCGAAGAGGCTAGCTGCTGCACGGGTTCGGAGACGGGCTTGACGCCGGTAGGCGAGGCGGATGGCTTTACCACGGGGGCAGGCGACGCTGCAACTGGAGAGGGGGCCGGCTGCTTGCTCGTGGCGGGAGAGTGAGGAGGCTTGGCTGGGGTTGGGGAGGCCTGGACGGGCGAGGGGAAGATGGCGCTTTGCGCAGAGGTGGGGGTCGGCTGCCTCTGACCGGGATAGTTTTGCAAGTTCTGCGAATTCTGCGGATTGAAGTGGCTGTTGGAGCCGCCCCGACCATGGCTAGAGTTTGAATCGCGACGCGGGTAGCCACCGCGATGGCCATGGCCTCGGCCACGGCCACCTCTGCCTCCGCCGTCGTCTCTGTCATGCTGAGCCAATGGCGTGTCTGCCGGGCGGTGAGGCGAGGGTCGGGGCCCCTCACCCGAGGGGCGATCGGGCCTCTTGCGCTTCGGAGGCATCGAAGGCGACAGGTGCATCAAGGGAGAGTGGCTATGTCATTTGCGACGAAGAATCCGAGTGACGTTGCACCAAGCAAGGCTGGAAAACTTTGTGAGCGGGAATCCAAGGCAGGGCCGTAGAGACTGGGAGAGGCGGAGCGTCGAAGCTTCGGAAAGGGACGTGACGAAAGAAGAAGCGAGAAAGGAAACGCCGTAACGCCGGATCGAGGACAAAGGATACTGACGTGCAAAGCGAAGGCCGTCGAAATTGGGCGAGAGAAGACGTCGGATGGAACGTCGATGCACCAAAGCTGCCTCTATGGCCGAGATGGACTGCCGGGGGCTTGCGAGGCTGCGTTGGGCGACGACGATGCGTCCTTGGGGAAGAAGGTGAGGGTTGGAGAGGAGGAGAAAGTTGTCCGTTGTCCAGCCTTGCGCGTTTCCCGCGTTTCCACTTTGTTGGCGAATGAAGCGACAGGAGTGCACGGACCATGTCAGGCCAGAGGCGGCGCAAGGTACCGATACCGAGGTTGGCGGGTGTGACAGGGAACAGAATAGGTACTGAGGACTTGCTTGACCTGGGTACCCACGACAATAGAGATTGAATGGGGAGCCGGTACTACTACCCGCTTCACGTGACTCGGTGCCCCCTGGGCTTGAAACTCTGGGCGTGAATGTTACTAGCGGGGCGAATGGATGAATGGATAACTCTTATTGCCTAAACGAATACTTCGTACCCATACTCTTATTATTCTCTTGCCCGCCGCATTCTTTAGGAGACGCCCTCTGCTATGCATTCAACACGGCGCTGCGGATTATGCCCCCTAAAAGGCCGTTCGCTTACGAAGTACGAATCCTTGCAACCCTCTTCTCCTCCGTTGTCGGCCGTTGTAGGTTGAAAACCAAAAACCCCAGCCGAGTTCACTCGCAATGGTTCACAAAGCGCCTGTCCATGGCGGCCCTCGCCCACAATACGGTCAGTCTGCTATTCTTCCCCTGCTCTGCATGACTGGTGCAAAGGAATCGGCGCTGAATACCTGCAAGAAAGAGTGCCGTCACAGCCCGAGAATCCCTTTGCGGCTCTCATCCCAGACCAGCACATAGCCATCGTGCCCGAGTTCACGCTCGAGTCGGGCATCACCCTCTACAATGTCCCCCTCGCCTACACCACCAGAGGCAAGCTGTCTGCCGACGGCGACAACGCCATGGTCATATGCCACGCCCTGACGGGCAGCGCCGACGTCGGTGACTGGTGGGGGCCTCTGATGGGCGGGCCGGGGCGAGCCTTTGACACGTCGAGGTTCTTCATCGTCTGCATGAACAGCCTCGGCAGCCCCTACGGCACCGCGAGCCCCGTCACGGCCAAGGACGGCGACCCGGCCAAGGGTCGGTACGGGCCCGAATTCCCCCTCACCACCATCCGGGACGACGTCAAGTGAGTACCCCGGCCGGACTGAGCCGAGCCCGCAGGCAGGACTGACCCGGCGCCAGCCTGCACAAGCTGCTCCTCGACGACCTGGGTGTCAGACAAGTCGCCGCCGTCATTGGCGGCTCGCTGGGCGGCATGTTTGTCCTGGAATGGGCCTACTTTGGCCGCGACTACGTGCGGTGCGTCGTGCCCATTGCCACCTCGAGCCGCCACAGCGCCTGGGGCATCAGTTGGGGCGAAGCGCAGCGCCAGAGCATCTACGCCGACCCAAAGTACGACGACGGCTACTACCCCTTTGACGACCCTCCGACGGCCGGGCTCGGCGCCGCGCGCATGACGGCGCTGCTGACGTACCGGAGCCGCAACTCGTTTGAGGCGCGGTTCGGTCGCAACATTCCGGACCCCTCCAGGGTCCAGACGATTCGCGAGCCGACGACGCGTCCCAGCACGCCCTCCGAGGCCCACTTCCGCATCCACAACGACGGGCACAAGGTGAAGCGCACGGCGGCCAGTTCCGGCGAGGCCGGGCCGGCTCCAGGCAACGGCGCGGACCCCCAGTTTGAGGGCCCCAGCAAAGACTGCGGCGGCCCTGTGACGGGCGGCGAGGCGATGCCGACGTCGACCTACTTCTCGGCGCAGTCTTACCTGCGCTACCAGGGGACCAAGTTTGTCAAGCGCTTCGACGGCAACTGCTACATTGCCATGACGCGCAAGCTGGACACGCATGACGTGTCGCGGAACCGGGCGCCGACGATTGCCGAAGCGCTGGGCCTCATCCAGCAGCCCACGCTGGTCCTGGGCATCGAGAGCGACGGGCTCTTCACCTTTGCCGAGCAGGAGGAGATTGCGCAGCACGTGGGCGACGCACGACTGGAGCGCATCGACAGCCCCGAGGGCCACGACGCGTTCCTGCTGCAGTTTGAGCAGGTCAACCGCTACATCCTGGCCTTTCTCAAGGAGGTGCTGCCGGACATGATGAGCAGAGAGGGTGGCGAGCTCGAGGAGGAGACTGGGGTTGGGCAGATGACCAAGTCGAGCACCTTTGGCGAGGCCGAGGTGGACGACATAACGGCGTGGTGATGAGTCGGAACCTGCATCAAGGCCGAGGGCACTTGGCTCTGGTGTCGGCCGTCAATGACGCCGTCCATGGTGGCTTGGCCATCTGAGCCTTGAGCGGCGCAGGCAGAGGGAAATGGCTGTCGGGCACTTTTCTTCGCACTAATGAGTTGGGCCGCCCGTCAGGCCAGCGGGTACTACCTGCATGCTTCGCACGGCCGGCTATGGAGATGTTGTATGTATACGAATATGTATACGAGTTACGAAGTACACGATATCCAGAGGGAATCCCTCGACACCTCGTCGCGTGCAGCTGTGCGTGGTACCCTGATGACACGGGATCCTGTCTGTCAACCCAGCTCATGGCAAAGAGGCAGCTGTGGCCACGTCCGAGAAATAGCATCGTTGGCCTCGTCGGCACTGCCCCGCACGTCCAGGCCCTTTTTTTTCTTTTTTGCTCTCGGAGAAGCAGTTCCCGCCATGTCTCGGCACCTCAACAAAGATGACGCCTGCCAACGCCGAGCATGACTGATCGGGGCCGACAACGGGCTCAGAGGTACCTTGAGGTTCCCCAAAGCTCTCATTGGGTGACGATGGCAGATGCTCCTTTGCCGGGTCCGCAAGGCGTCTTGGCGCAGAGTCGGGCGGGACCTGGAATGTGCCAAGAGAGATGGTTGGCAGCAGCCACGAGATGATGCCGACAGGTAATTAGCAATCAAGTAATGAAGTCATGTCGCATTGGGCAGTTCACGGACCGGTCATGGACGGTGAATGTTTGGCCGCCCTTCTAGAAGGCCACTAGAAGAGGACATGCTAGTCTAGTACTACCCCAGGCGTCTCCGCCCAGCCAGCCACCACCGGCACTGCAGCTGCATGCATAAGCATGTTAGTTAGTACGAATACCGACTGTTGGTACTGAAGAGAGAAGCACTGTTTTATTAGACCACAACACAGTCATCTCCCCTTATGGCTGGTTATGACGGCATATACCTAGCTCACGGGTACATACTAATTATAAGCCTTGTTTTATCAGACCGCAAACAACGGAGGTGCCTCCACTCTTGGTCAGGAATCAGGGTGTGTTATAACATCGTAGGTACGAACAAGGTACGAATACACAAGCAACAGATACACAAGCAGTTTGCTTCCGGGATGCGTCCTCGTTGGTCTGTCGGGACGCAACGAAATGCAACCCGAGTACAGCACCCGGCCAAGATTCCGTTGCCTTTACTTGGGATGATCCAAGGCCAGGCGGGGCGAGTCTACAGGGCGGGAGGGAGGGAGGGAGGACCTGCGTCGAGGTTCGAGCACGTTCAGCCTCAAGTTCCTTGGCCGGCCCGCTGAGGAGCAGCGCTAGTGCCAGCCCCAGGCCCTAGCACGAGCGCCTGGACCCGTTGGGGCAACCCCGGCATGATCCGTGTATTTCGGACCGCCAAGGATGAGCTAAGAATGACAGCCAACTAACTTCAACTCCTTCAACGGTCCTCGGCCACACGGCGCAGACCATTTGTCGAAGCCGTCCTCTAGTTTCAACCCGTCATCCTGTGCTTTGTGCTTATATTTCTCACATGCAGCGTGGAATCTTTCCTCTCTCGCCCTGTCCCTCCTCAGAAAATGCGATACCTCTCATCCCTTGTCTCTGCTTCCCCCGCCCCCATCACCATCTTGTGTCTCCCACCCCCCCTCAATGCGGCAGTTATTCGTACTGTACCCGGTAGGTCGGTCAGGTAGGTGGTACCTCCTTTTATTAAGATAAAGGTGGGAGGATACCCGATCCCTTGTACCTCGAGATCTGAAATCGGTAGGGGTAGGGTAGCTAGGCAGGATAGGCAGGTGCCTTATGCCTTATTAGGGATTCCGTCCCTCCTTCCTTCCCCCTTCCTCCCATGGATGCCTTGTCGACGACGGATCGTCTTTGCCCTCAACCCATCGTAGCAAAACCCCTATCTCTCTCGCCCCAACGAGCTTGACAAGCTCCTCGTCGTCCCACACGCAGACTCGAGACTCGAGACGCGGCAGCTTGACAAGCTGAGCTGCCCCAAGCAGTGCCAGCACCAGCACCAGCACCGCAACCGCAACCGCAAAAAGCATCCCTCGCATCTTCAACCAAGTCGCCCTTCTTTTTATCTTTTTACCCCTCAGGCCATCGCCCATGTTACCGCCGTCGAGCCTCGACAGCCTTCGCTGCTGATCGTCTTCGTCACCCAACGATTCCCGCGACGACATGCTCCCTCCTCCCTCCTCGTCCTCGTCGGCGGGCATGCTCGCAAGCCCTGATCGCACCTATGGCGGCAATGGCGCCTTTCACAACTTCTACAACGACTACTCGCACATCCCGGATCCCAACCTGCGCAGGCGCCTGGCCCTGTCCGAGATTGACAAGGTCCCCTTTGGCCTCTATCGTGCGTTGACCCCCGGGCACGCCTGTTTTTGCCCTTGGCCGGGCCTTGTACTGATGCCGGGGCAGATGTCCGCGCCGTCTTGGTGGCCGGAGTCGGCTTCCTCCTCGATTCGTACGACATTTTTGCCGTTAACCTCGTCATCACCATGCTCGGCATGGTCTTTTGGAGCGGCGATGAGCACCACGACGGGTACGGGGGCAACGGCGGCGTCTTGCCAGACGTCATCATCCAGGCTCTCAAGGGCTCCACCAGTGCCGGCATCATCTTCGGCATGATGCTCTTTGGATGGCTTGCCGAGTGAGTTTCTGTCCCTGCTCTCGCATTTGGTCTCGTCGGCTGACGCCCAGTGTCCAGTGCGCTTGGCCGCCGCAGAATGTATGGCATCGAGCTGGCCATCATCATCTTTTGCACCTTTAGCTGCGCCCTCGTCTCGTCGAGCCCCTCCATCAGCTCCTCGGCCCTGTTGATATTCTGGCGCGTCTTGATGGTGAGTGCTTTGCCTGCCGACGCCACACGCAACGGACTCTTCCCTTGTCTGCCTGTAGTCAAGGCAGCTGCTAATGACGGGCAGGGCATCGGCATCGGGGGCGATTATCCGCTGTCGTCTGTAATCACGTCTGAGTGAGGCGCCCTCGAAACGTTCCCGGGAGATGGGGAGCTCGCCTGTCTTTTTGGTTTCCCGCTGACCAGCACCACCAGGTTTGCCCCGACCCGTTGGCGCGGCGGCATGATCGCCGCCGTCTTCTCCATGCAGGGAGTTGGCTTGCTCATGTCTGCCCTGGTGGCCCTCATCACCACCGTCGCCTTCAAGGACTCGTACATTGGCGTCAAGGACGAAACCCAGTGCGACGCGGCGTGCCGGGTGGCGGCCGATCGATCCTGGCGCATCGTCGTCGGCGTCGGGGCCATACCCGCCTGCCTCGCCCTCTACTACCGCATCACCATTCCGGAGACGCCGCGTTACACGTTTGACGTGCGTCACGATGTGGAACAGGCCAACCTCGACATGCGCACATGCGTTCACAGCAAGTCGGGCGGCGAATACGAGAGTCGCCGCAGGTCGGGCACGAGGCTCTCGGCGACGCTGCTCGACGTGCCGCGGGCGTCGTGGGCCGACGTCTTTGCCTACTTTGGGGAGTGGAAGAACCTCAGGGTGCTCATCGGGACCACCATGTCGTGGTTCCTGCTGGTGAGTCGCCCCCGTGGGCTTTTGCTGGTGCGCCGCTCACTGGGATAGGACCTGGCCTTTTACGGCATTGGGCTCAACAACACAATGGTGCTGCACGCCATCGGCTTCGCCAACGGCAACAACCTGTACGAAAAGCTGTACAACCAGGCAGTGGGCATGATCATCTTGGCCTGCGCCGGCTCCATCCCCGGCTACTGGACGGCGGTCCTGACGATTGACACGGTGGGGCGGAAGCCGCTGCAGATCTTTGGCTTCCTGTCCCTGACGGCGGTCTTTTGCGTCCTCGGCTTTCGACACGGCAAGCTGAGCGAGGGCGCGATGCTCGCCCTGTACGTGGTCGGGCAGTTTCTCTTCAGCGCGGGCCCCAACACGACGACGTTTGTGGTGGCGGGCGAATGCTTCCCCACGCGCTATCGCTCGACGGGCCACGGGCTGTCGGCGGCCATGGGCAAGCTCGGCGCCGTGGCGGCGCAGTTTATCAGCATCCCGCTGCTGCGGCGGCGCGTGTCGGACGTGTCGTGCACGGGCAACGAGTGCCTGCCCAACCTCGACCGCCTGCTGAAGCTATTTGCCCTTTTCATGCTGCTCGGCACCTTTTTCTCGCTGCTCGTGCCCGAAACCAGGGGGGTGACGCTGGAGGAGCTCTCGGGCGAGGCGAGGACGAGCTACAAGGCCGGCTGCAATGGGGGCATCAACCTCGGGCCGGCCCGGTCGCGGTGGTGGAACCCGTTTGGCGGCGGGCAGCCGGCGGGCTTTCTGTACATGCCCTCGCACTTTGGCACCTTTGCGCTCAAGAGCGGGCGGGCGGAGCCTTTGGGCATCATGACGGTGCCGGAGCACGTGGGGGGCGACGAGCAGCAGCAGCAGCAGCAGCAGCAGCAGCAGCAGCAGCAGCAGCGGGGACGGCGCTTCTGCTGGAGGAAACGGAGCAGGAGGCGGCGAGGCGGGAGCGGCGACTCCAACGAGATTGCCTTGCGAAGCCGCAGCTCGAGGTCGGACGGCCCCGACGACGACGACTGCACAGGTAGTGCGACGAGCCAACTGCCGGTTTGGGGGGCAGGCTGGGGCAGGATCGAGAGAGGCGAGCCGCCACCGACGACGAGCAACATGCAGCTACAAGACGTGGGAATGCTGCTGAATACGGGCTAGCAACGTCGCCGTCTGTTTGCGCTGGGGGAGCGACAAGGCGGGTGTGGGCGTGTGTGTGTGTGCGGCGGTTTCACCATTAATCGGCGGCCAGGCAAGAGAGCACCAAGGGCTGGTCCTGATGAGGCTTACTTGGGCGTGGCGCAGCAAGGGAGGTGTTTGTGATTTGGGCGGATTTTTGTGTTTAGAAGGACGAGAGAGATGGCGGATGGATGGAGCAAAGACGGGGGAATGGTGCGTGACGCGAAGATGGATGCCCATGAGGCCGAGGCGGGTGAGTTGGATAAAAGGCACAGTCGCAAGACTCGGGAGGCTACTTGATGGCGCGGATACTTCGTATGTTGGGATAGAATAGATGTTGTCATGTTGAGCAGCTGTATATGTACAAGTATGTACAGAAATATATGTACAAAATGATGGGCTCGTTCTTGATGGCTCGCTTGATGGTTCTCTTGATGGTTCCACTAATGGTTCTGGATATCAGACGCCTGGATATTAGACGTGTTAGCAACAGCATCACAGGCCGTGTGACGAGACTAGTCTCTCCTCGCCCGACGAAGCAACTCAAGCTGGAGAGCAAGGAAAAAGACTGACAGGTGCATTCGCGGCAGGTGTCCATGGCACCGGAGCGAAAGGCGCCGCCAAAGGTGCAGCCCGAGTGGATGTTTGAGGCCCTGCAAAAGTCCTGGACGCGCCTGGGGCAGACGAAGCGGCGTCTCGAGTCCATGTCGCCGGCCTGTCGGGCGGGGGCGGCGGCGACGGCGAGGACGAAGAGGGCGACGAGGGCGGTGAAGGACTGGGGGGGGGGGGGGGGGTTTAATGGCTGGAGAGAGGGGCGGAAGGCGGGGACGACTCACCTTCATGATGACGGGGTTTTGGCGATCTCGGCTTCGCGGTGGGGGACGAGTGTATATATACAGGGGCAAGGGAAGGGAAAAGGAGGGGTGGTGATGGTTGGCCATGTCCGCTGCAAGTGGTGCGCATGACAAAAGGCATTTTTATATTTTTACATTACGAGTACTTCGTACCTAGGACGAATATTGGTAAAGGTATCCGGTGCTCTGTGCTCCGTAACTCGTACAAGGCTCGAATCTCATCAGGCATTGGCTTGCTTCCCCCCATGTCTGAGATGCCGATCCCGAGCGGGGAGGAGGGAAGGCGGAAGGGGGAAAGGAAAAAAAAAGCAAGGAAAGGGGGGGAGGCTCTGGACGGGAGATTGGCCGGCTTTGTTTAATGGGCGTTGCTTGGGGCCAGGGAAAAGGGGGGCTGGCTGTTGGCTGGCTGCTTACAATTAAGATGTAGCGATATTAGCAGTAATGTAGGTAGTGGCGATGGAGTGATGTGGTGATATTAAGCAGTGATGATAACCCCCTCGCAGACGCCCCGCCCCGTCTTTACCAATGAGTTTAAAATAGATGTCCGGCTGTCGGGGAAAAGCAGGGCCCCTGCCCTGGCTGCATGATGGAAAGATGAAATACTAACTTATAAAAGCCCGCCAATGCAGCCGCGCCGTTGATGGCCCCGCAGAGCCAAGGGCCGCTCCCGCTGGGGCACGGGGACTGCACCTTGGTAGAGACACGGCGAGCTACGATGGTCTCCTAAATACCTGCAGGGTACGAAAGTGTGTAGAGAAAAGATGGGGTTGAAAAAGCAAGTGAGATGACATTGGCTCTAAAAATAACCTCTCCTAAAAAAGAGGAAAAGAGAAAAATCTTCGTCCTTTTTTACCTCCTCTAACCGTCCTGGGTCAACGCTTAGTTGTGGCTGTGAATATCTTGTACAGGTAGTCGGCTCAAATCAATGCCAAGCGCTGATACCAAAGGGCCGCAGCCTCTGCGACATTCTCATTCTCATCTTCATCCTCGGAAATAAAAACCCCAAATGCCCGCCCGGATCCGGCATATCACGCCCCCAGACTCCAGCCATGTCCAGACAAATAGCCAAGGATGAAAAAGAAAAGACCCGCGGAAACAAGGCCATATCCGTGGCCGTGATCCCATATCGCCTCAAAACGCCCCCTCACTCCTCCTCGTCCTCCCACCCCCCGTCCCCCCCCGCAATCTCGATGCTCGTCCCCAGCGCCTCCTTGCCCTGCCGAATCATGTCCTGAAGCCGCCTGTTGAAGGCCTCGATGCGCACGTCGGCGTCGTGCTCCTCCATCTTGCGCCGCGCCGCCAGGTGCTTGGCCTCGGCGTTGAGCCGCGGGCTGGCCTTGAGCTCCTCGTCGACGCCCGCCGCCCGGCTCGACGCCGTCGACGCGTTGCTGTGCGTGCGCCGGTGCGAGAGTGTGGGGTGTGCCGGTGACGGGTGTGCCGAGCGCCGCCGCGAGTGCCCGGGCGCCGCCGGCGAGGCCATGCCGGCGCTTGCCGCGAGGGCTATTATGTTGCTGCTGGCTTTTTTGCTTGGTGAGGGCGAACGTGCCGGGGCAAACGACGCCGTCGATGAGGGGCGTGGCAGTTGGGCCGCGGCAAGAGACGGGGCCGCCGCCGCGATGAGGCGGCTTGATTGCCGCCGCGGGCCGGGGGTGCTGATGCGGCGAGTGAGTCCGCCAGCCGCTCCCTGGTGGGGATTCCGCGTGGGCGGACGCGGGCGAGACTGCCTCCAGTCGGCCGCGTGGGGCTCCTTGACCATGACCCAGTTGCGGTTGAGGTCGTCCGTCGGTGCCGTTTGTCTCCGCTTGGCCGCCGGCGAAGTAGGCGTAGATGCCCTCGTGTCGGCTGCCTCGTCCTCCAGCTGCCCGTCTTCGTCCGTGTTGCCCACCGGCATGGAGGAGCCATGAGTGGCCCGAGGAAAGTGCCCCGGTAGGCGCCATTCATCACCGACGCACCAAGAGGCATCCGCGTCACCCTCGTCCATCTCGTAGCCGCGTCCGCCGCCCGCGTGGAAGCCGCCGAAGCCGCCGGCCCTGCACAGCTGCCAGACCTTGCCGACGACGCCGCCTATGGTGGTGAAGGCGGCGGTGCTCCAGGTGCGGTGCTGGGTGGGCCTGTCCGGCAGGGAGAAGAGGGGTGTGGGACGGCTCGGGTCGGGCATGTCGACGTCTTGGCGGGGCCGCTTGGAGCCCAGGGCCCTGCGGTAGTTGGAGTCCGAGTACATGCTCTCGCCGAGGCTGCCGCCGTCGTCGACGCTGCCGCCGGGGGTGTCGAGATGGCCGGCGAGTCTGTAGACGCGGCCTCGCGGGACCATGGAGGCAAAAGAGCCGCACATATTGACGGGGCCGTCGTCGGCGTCGGTTCCGGCTCGCCGGGCAGTCTCGCCGCCGCCGCCTAGGTTCCGCTTGCGCTTTGTGGTGATGGCGTCCAAGTTGGCAGGGACGCAGCTGTAGTATGCAGAGGACGACGCCGATGAGACGGGTGGGCGGAAGAGGCCGTGGTGGAGGCCGTCTGATGGCAGAGTGCCGGGCATGTGGACGGTTGATGAAAAGGCCATCGGTTCGATGGTAGTAGAGTAGGTGGTAGAGTAGGTGGTAGAGTAGGTGGTAGAGTAGGTGGTAGAGTAGGTGGTAGAGTATGTTTTGTTGAGGTGGCGAGGCGAGCAAACAGAGACAAACAACCAGGGCCTCAACCGGCAGCAAGGCTCGTGGCCCGCCAAGGCAGAGACTGGGCAGAGGCAGGAAACGGCAAGGGTGGGTTGGCCGAGGTGCTCAGACGGGCTGGGCCGGTTTTGCTTGTCGTTTGGATGGAGGCCAAGGTGATGTTGAAAGGAAGAAAAGTGGTGGTGCTAGTGGGAGGCCGGAGCCGAGACAATGACTGGTCAACAAGGTTTTGGCGTGGAAGAACCTGCGTGGCGTCGTCACATGATGAGGAGGAACAGGATTTGATATCTTTTGGAGTCTGGGTTTTGGCGTGGCAGACAGAGTCTGTGTGGCGTCGTCATATGTGGATAAAGAGGAGCAAGATTTGGGTATCTTTTTGGAGTCTCGTCTCTGGTATGTGTGTGATGATGATGACGGGGAGAGGAAGTGGCGGTGAGCTTACCTAATGTTTTCTTACATTATCCGCATCCGGACGGAGTATGTACATAGGTACATATGGGTGCATAGAGCGTCAAAGTCTCTCGGCTGTCGTCATCTCTCGTATATCAGATGAGGACACCTAGATGCTGTTCTTGTTCCCCAACCTCGCAGTCCTTGTTCCTCAACCCCGACTCGACTTGCGTCCAAGGACGGTCTGGCTCCAGCCGTTCGTCCGCAGGGGCAGGCTCCACCTACAAAACAAGGGTCCAGGTCTCCACATGCACTATTGTCCGTTGCCGGGGCAATCAAGACTTGGAATGCCGACAATGTCTCGTCTTGCTCGGACACGTCAACTTTGGACCGACAGACGTTGACAGACCACCTTGACAGACTGCCTTCAGGCTACGTCGACAGACCATCAACCCAACAGTCTGACACAACAATCTCGACGACAATCTCGACATCGCCAACCCCTCACACCAGCCTGTCCCACAGGCCATCCGGACCAGGCTCCCGCACGTCCTCGTCCAGCCACCGCGCAATCTCGACCTGCATCAGCTGCTCCGTCGTCGCCCAGCCGTTGAAGACGCAGACCCGCGCCTCGGCCGACGGCCGGTCCCAGTACGACCTGATGCTGCCCCCCAGGCCCTGGCCCCTCGTCAGCACCTTTGTGATGTCGAACCTGCCGCCAAACTGCCCAATCAGCGCCCTCACCACCGACGCAATGTCCTTGATGGTCTGGTGCGTCCCTAGGTCGCTGCCGTCCACGACGCCCACGCCCAGCAGCACCACCAGGATGGACTCGGCGTTGGTCAGGAGCGCCACGTTGCGCAGCCGCCCGCGCGTCCACCGCGCAATCTCCCCGTTTTCCTCGTCGTGGTAGTCCGACTTTGCGTCCTGCGCCGACCCAAAGTCTGCCAGGACCTCTGAGCTGTGCCATATGTCGTGCAGCTCGACTTCAATCGTCACCTTTTTGCGCACCAGGGGCGGGATCGCCACCGACGGGTCCACGTCGCCCCCCGTGTTCTGGAGAAAGTCGAAGAGATGGCGCAGCCGCACGTGGAACTCGTTTTCCCCGTAGTAGACCTCGTTGGCCTCGTTGACGAGCCGCCGCCCGGCCTCGTCGTGGCCCATGGTGCGCCGCAGCCGGAGGAACTGTGCTGCGGCGAGCTCCGGGCTCAGGTAGTATTCCATCTCGTCCTCGTGCACCTCGATGGGCTTGCTGTCCACCAGCTTCCGCTCAAAGTATGCCCGGCGCTCTGCCGGGGACAGCCGCTTCAACGCGGCCAGGTTGCGGGCGTCGAGCGTCGACGTCGCCTCGGATCCGTTCATGGCGGTCAACGGTGCAAGTCGGGAGGTTGGAAAGAGTCTAGAGTTGCCGAGGGTTCAGAAGACTTCGGAAGAGTCACCGTGTGTCGTGTCGCTGCCGTTTGCTTCCTCCCTCGACCCCGGAGAAGCTGGGCTTTAAGTAAAGAGCAACACGTCAAGGTCCATGATCAAGTGCATGACCATGATCAATTCCATGACCAAGTCGGACTCGACGAGTCCGCACGACAACGTCTGCGTCACTCACAGCCCGTGGCTCGTCAAGCAAAGTCACTCACGGCCCGTGACTCGTCAAGTAAAGACGAGTATCACCGCCACGTTGAGCTCGTCCCACCGAGAGGCGAATCGTGTTGCCCCGGACGGCTTGTTGTCGTCTTGCAAGGAGCCATCGTGGCCTTTGGGCATTGACGTCGGAGTTGCCAGAGGCAGCCCGAGTTGGGCACCAGAATCGTAACAGGAGAGTCGAGGCGTGAGAAGCCATCATTCTGTGCTTGGGCATCAGCTTCGGCACCAGCATCGGCATCGTCAGGAGGGCACGGCTGCAACACCGTTTTGCCTATTCTTGACCGATGCCCTTCCACGTGTCCATCTAGCGCATACAAGGGAATCACTAGCCACCCTTGCACGAGCCACGACAAAATGGGGCCAAGCCAAGAGTCCACCGTCGGCAGTCTGCCTGCCTCTTCTCCAAGCTCAGCTAGCTAGGCCACAACGCCGTCTCCATGTAGCCATCTCCCCGAGACCCAAGCATGCAGTCCAAAATGTCGGTGCACCGCTTGCGCATGGGACAAACAAGTTTGCCGTTGTTTGCCACTACTCCTCGTCGTTTAGCTCGTCGGCTGTGGGCTGTCATCGTCGTCGTCGTCGTCGACTGGCGCACAACCCCGTCAGTCCCGCTTGTAGTAGGCATCTCGCTGCATCCTCTTCTCCTGCGACAAGCCGCCGTCGACGCCCCTCTCGCCGTGCACGTGGTGGGCCTCGCCCCAGAAGCTCTCGCGCTCCCGCAGCAGCTCCTCGGCCCAGGCGCGCGTCTCGGGCACCACCATGGCGCCGGCGACGTAGGCAAACTCGCCCAGGTCGATGGCGCCGTTGCCGCGCTTCTCGTACTCGAGCATCTGCAGCAGCAGCTCCATCTTGTCCACGTCGTGCACAAAGTGGCTGTCGAGCGTCTTGGAGTCCTCGTACTCTTGCCAGATGGCACGCAGCTCGGCCCCCGCGGCGCCGCCGTCGACGGCGCCCAGCAGGTCGCGCGTCAGAAAGTCCATGGTCTGGGCCTCGCGCCGGTTCTTCTCGGGCTTGGCCACGCCGTCGACGGGGGTTATGTCGCCGACGAGCAGCTCTGCCATGTCGTGGACCAGGCACATTTTGATGCACTTGGCCATGTCGAGGCGCGGGGCCAGCGTGGGGGGGGCCAGCATGGCGACAATGGACATGCGGTACATGTGGTCGGCGATGGACTCTCCCCTGCCATGACAGCCCATGTCAGCATCAGTCGGCCATGTCAGTCGGCCATGGGATCAGTCGGCCAGGGGCTCTGTCGGCCATGGGCCTCGGAGGCTTCTCACCCGATAATGCCGAGGCGCCGCCATCCCTCCCGCTTGGTCGTCTTGAGTCTCTCAATCATGTGGAAAAAGGCAAGCGGCGAAGTGGTTCCCTTGGAGGGCGTTTCTGGGAGCGTCTCGAGGGCCTTGTCGACGGTCCAAGGATCCGACACCTTTGGGGGGGGCGTGAATCCCAGGTCTGGGGGACACAGTCTCGTCAGATATGGCGGCACGGGCAACTGCCAGGCTTGGGGGAACGGAAGCTCACCGTAAGTTTCGGCCTTGGAGCCATCTTTCTCCCCCGATTGCGAGCCCATGATTGCTGCGGCCGTGACTCGGATCGGCTGGCACTGAGAGGGACGTGTCGATGATTGCGAGGGCTCGAGGGAGGACGACAAGAGGAGAGCGATTGCGGGTTGATGGCTGTTGAGAAGTCGGTACGAATAGGGACGGTAAGGACCGTCGAGCCGATGTCGGGACGGGAATGCGCTGTGCTCTTTCCTCAGACACTCAGAGTATGGTTGCACGACAGACGATGCAATGCAGCCTCTCTAGTCTAGTAGTAACAGGGCGGGCCGAGCCTGGCTCAACCTCGGGTCTACAGGGGGTCTAAGCCAGTGCCGGCCCTGCCAATCGTCAGCCTAGAGGCCCACTGACGGCCCACACCGACAGAGTGACGCAGAATCCGACCAATCACAAGTTTCTTGACAAGCCCGATGTGTCTGTCGCCTTGAGATATCGACGCAAAGGGTACGAAGTATGTACGAAGTGTATTCGTACTACGAATATTCGTGCTTCGTACGAATAAGCATCTTTTTAGGGACGAAGCTCCCCAAGTTCCCAACGGATAACTACATACCTAGATGTCGTGTCCAGATTCCCCCCCCTCATTTTTACCCTGCCCTCATATCGCATAACTCGGATATCGTTCCACCGCCCTCCTCGACCCATGGTGGTGGCATCTCCCGTCACAGTCCAGCTGTCTTCTCGCCACGCCGTTGCCGAGGTCCTCGTAATCTTCCTGCGCCATGTTCTGACGCACCGTACACGTCCCGTACGCCGGGGGCGGCGTCCTCGGCCGGGGTCGCGCCTCGTAGTCGGGCGCCGGGCCGCTCTCCATGTCCCGGCAAGGAGGCTTTGACGCCCAGCATCTGGTACATGCGCGGCGTGGGACCGGGCTCATCTCGTGGGCCTCCTCTCCGGAGGCTGCTGTCGTCCCAGGCTGGAGCGAGCGCTGGCCGAAGGGGGCTTTGTGGAATAAGCAGGTGGTTTTGAGCAAACAAATCACGAGCGACACCGTCAAAATGCTCAGGATCATGTATCCCAACACCTGTGCCGCTGCTTCTATCTTGGCCGTGTCGAAATCGCGTGTTTCCAGATCGATTGTGGGCGCCATCGGTACGCCTTGTCAAGATACGCGCGGAGCAGGCGGGGGGCTGGACTCGTCTCGCGAAGAGAGCGGCAGTGGTGAAGATGGGTGACGGGATGCTTGCGATGAGTCCAGAGTATCGACGGGAACAAGATGAATCTGCAAGAAGACGACGCCCCAGATAATAGGGAAGAAGCACTTGGCTTGCAAAAGAAAGAGTATATACTTTGCCGTGGCGTAAAGGCCTGCCCTCAAAAACCCTAAAAGTACACTGAGTTTGGCGTGGTGACGGCTTCGCGTCGGATGGCGTCGGTAAGCGAGGGAGGGGGCGTATACAAGCTCGGCGCCTAGCCGGTGCAGTCTGGGCGAGTGCCCCGGCGAGCGTTCAAACTTGAGCGTCGAGGCAACCCCAAGTCACCGCCTGGTCTCCAGACAGGCTGCCGCATCTACCAGTCGTCCTGCCACAGCTCCTTGCGGTACGCCTCGGTCAGCCTCTCGTCCTCCCCATACGCCTTCTGCCAGCCCGAGAAGCCCCGGTGAAGCACATAGACGACCTGCGGCGGGGCGGCGTCAATGCCCAGCGCCGCCAGCACGTCGCCGCGCTCGCGCAGGTAGCGCAGGGCGGCACTGGGCCCGCGCTGCTGGCTGAGGGCGCAGTGGAAGACGACCGCCTGCTTGTCCTTGAGCTTGCGCACCAGCGTCGGCAGCATGGCGTCGAGCTGCTGGCTGGGCACGTTGGTCGAGCCCTTGATGTGTCCGCCGATGTAGTCTGCAAGATGGTCAGTAGTCGAGGCCATGTGACGAGGACGGCTTCTCCAAGACGAAGGTCATGGCTCGGGGCAAACAGTCGCGTGCGTGGCGTGAGAGGGCGCCGAGAAAGCACCCACCGTCGTCGCGGACGTCAACCACGGCAAAGCTCGGGTCCGCAGCCTCGCGCTCCGCCAGCATCTTGTCCGACAGCGCCTTGGCCGATATGCGCTGCAGCGTCGCGACGCCTGCCGTTGCCGACGACGACATGGTGAGCCCGGGTCTGGATTGCGCCGCGCGGCTGACCGCCTGAAGCATAAATGATTTGCGGCTGCTAGGTACTGCTGCTGCTGCTATGAGTAGCAAACGTCTCGTCTGCGTCTCGTCTGCAGCGGAGAAGCAGCGAGAGACTCGTGGTTTGTTGGGTGGGTGGTGCCAATAGAGGGGGTCGGTGCCGCTGGCCGCGTCTTTTTACGCCTTGCCTCTGTCGGCCTGCTTCGTCATCCGTACGAAGTAGTTACCAAGTAACTCTGTCATTGACTCTGTGTAACTCGTAGCGACACGGCCGTCTGGAAAAGCCCGCCTGCTCCCTTTCCTCCATGGATAGACATCATGATATATATGCCAGCCGCCGCTTGTACGAGACTCGTCTTCAATTTCATGCCTAGATTTCACTTCAAGCCTTGCCCACCCAGCCCGCGTTGATGAAAAAGTCGAATATCCGCCCCCCCTTTTGCGCGTCTAGCCGACATATCTCCTTGGCCTGCTTCCTCCTAAGAGTCCCGTTGGACTTGAGTGCCTCCTTGAGAATCTGCTCCTTGATCATCAGGTACGGCTTGGGCTGCAGCCGCACCACCTCGCACAGCTTGGCCTCCTCGGGCGTCAGCAGGTGCAGGTCCGGCGCGTTGTCCTGGCTGAGCGGCAGCGGCAGCACCCCCGCGATGGGCGGCGCCACGTACTTTTGCCTCGCGGCATTCGCGCCCTCGCCGCCATTCGAATGCCCGTTTGTCATCGCCTTGGCCTCGCCACTGGTCTGCGACGCCGGCCGAATCGCCAGCTCTGGTGCCACCAGCAGTGCCGCGCCGCTCGGGACATCCGGGGGTGGGGGCTGCTTGTTGCGTTGATTAGACGCCAGGCGTTCCCGGTCCATGGACCCCATAGGCGTCGACTTTTGCGCCCGCTGCGCCTTTTCCGTCTCGTACCTTTCCCCGCTCCGCAGGTCGCCGATGCGCATGCCGCGCCATTCCTGCAGCTGCGTGAGGGCCTGCCGGAGGTTCAACTCGTCAATGAGGCCCTGGCTAAATTCTTCAAAGTCCCGGTGGTTCATGATGCGGGCAAAGGGCTTGGCCTTTTGCAACAGGTCCTTTTCCTCCTTGTTGCGCTTCTTCTCCGTCTTTGTGTTTTCACGGTAGTCGAGCAGGTCGTGTTCAAAGACGACGCGCTTGCGCTCCACGCGCTGCGTCAGCCGGCAGTTGTAAATTTCCATGACGGTCAGCTTGAGCTCCATCTCGGGCTCCATCTCGCCGGTGCGCATGTTGACGCCGTCGCCCGGGTCGAACTGCATGTGCTGCACCGCCTCCTCGGCCTCGTTGGCGTACTCGGTCTCAAACTCGAGCCGGCCCGGCATGTATCCCTGTATCTCGTGGCAGCTGGGCACGCTGGCCGTCGGCTTGGTCTTGGCCTGCAGGGCGGGCGCGTTCTTTGCCTTTTCGAGGCGTTCCTCTATGCGCCGCTTCTTGCGCGCCTGAAACTCCTCGCGTGGCACCTGGTTGGCCAGCTCCGAGTCGTAGGGGCTGCATCGACGGGGCAGAGGGAAGCGTGACGCGTTGACGTATGTCTCGAGATAGTGGTCGCGGACCTCGTCCTTGTCGCGGAAGCCGCCTATGTGATCGGCAATGTCGGCCCAGGAGCCAAGACCATAGATCTCGGCGCCTTCCAAGAGCAAGAGCTCCTCGTCGGCGCCCCATTCGGCGTCGAATATGGGAAAAGAGTTTTGCTCGATGACGCGAAAGGGATGCGTCGCAGTGTCGTGGGCGTTGCGAGACTCGCCCTTGGCAAAGCAGGAGACGCAGAGGTCAAAGTCGGAGCATGCTGGGTCTGCACAGCGAATGCGGACCTGAGAATGCGCCATGGGCGGGTTAGCAGCGCGACGACAGGGAGCGTCGGGACAGGCGGTGGTCGGGCGCGTACCGTCGAGGTGATGTCGGACGAGCACACGTCGCAGACATACTTGACCCCCCCCTCGCCGCCCCTCGTAGCCGTCTTTTTGCGAATGACGCCCATTTAGTTGGTGTCTTGCCGGGAACCGGGAGGCCGTCTAGCCTGGAATCAGCTGCGGCGATGACGCCCCGGGCGCGATGGAGATGCCAAAACGGCCCGAGGGAAGCGTGGAAGAACGGAGCGGCGTGTATTTCGATGGAAACGGATGCGGTGGATGCGGTGCTTTATGGCCCGAGGCTGGATATCGCCATGTGAGTAGTACTACTATCAAGATGATGCAGCCCTTGTTGATGAAGATGATGCAGCCCGTGTTGATGACTGGATGAGGGGCTACTACTTTGAGCATACCCACGTGACCTGGTCGGGTTCTCGGTCCCGCTCCCCGGGCGACCCGTCCAGAGAGGGCTGAGCCCTCTTTAGTCAGCAGCCCACGCCTACTTCAGGGCATCCACACACATATCTTGGCTCTCGCCTTTGCCTTTCCACATCAATCCACACAACATGCCATTTTGCCTCTCTTTGCTCTCGCCTTTGCCTTTGCGCAGGCCATCGCCAGACAATTTACATAACAACATGCCGGCCCTCCCCGAGACGGAGCCTGTGGCAAACCCCAATTCTTTTGCCCGTGGCGGTCGGAGTTCTGGCGGCTGCACTATGCGAGATGAAAGCGACGCCTCGTGAGATCATGGCGAACAAACGGGGAACGAGTCAACACCCCATTACACCAAAGAAACCCAAGAAGAACGAGGAGAAGAAAGCAACGCCGACGACTCCTAGGCTTCTAGCACGGGCTTTGGAGCTCGCTGGAGGCGGCACCCCGCTAGCGGGGTAAATTTTCTGCCCCCCGCCGCCATAAAAACTCGTCGCCCGCCCCCCGGGTTCTCTCTTCTTTTTCTTTTCAAAACAATCATGGCCGACCGCGCGAACACCCCAACCTCGCCGCCGCTGCCGACGCCGCCACCCAAGACGTGCGTCGGAATGGCCCGCGGGGAGGTGGAGGCTTGCTAGGAGCAAGCCTCCCCTCTCGCGCGGGCCTATTTCGCTTGTGCAAAGGCCAGTGCCGCCCGGTAAGTTTCACACTCACTCATCATCAGACGCGTCGGCGGCGCTAATCATGCCCAGGTCGCTGCCGCTGGCGAGTCTACTGCGAACGCGTTGAGCGACTACCTCACTATCTATTGTGGAGTCCAACGGCAAGGAAAAGAAACAGGAGGCTCCCACGCTCTTATGAATCGCCACGGCCACGACGGGAAGATCTCGCCGCTGGATTTCCTCAAGACGATGTTGGAGCCACCGCCCCTGCTATGGCCGAGGTCCTCAACAAGGTCGACGACGGCCAGATGTTGATTCGACAGCTCGTCAGGCTACTCGAAGAAGAAGCGGCGGCACCGAAGCCATCGTCTTCCAACCGGGGCCAGAGCACCGGGCGCACCTCGGGGACCAGCGTTGGCAATGGGGCCACGGGCTAGTCCACACTAGCACGGTAATGGCGGGCACCGGGGCCGTCTTTTGCCTCGTTGCCGGGCCTGTCGTCATGGCATAGGACGCCATGGCGGGCCCGGTCCTCTTGGTCTGGCTTGCAACGAGCATCCTATCGGTGCTCACTGGGTACTGGGTGTTGCTTGTGGTGGTTCGGGGGGGCGGGGACGCGGGCGGTGCTAGGATCTTTGGGCCTCGGAGTTATGGCCATCCTGGGCGAGCTTGTTATGGGGTTTGCGGCCGTCCTTCACGCGGCTGTTACGGGCATCTCAATTTCGTTAAGAAGTTTTTGCCCCGCCGCGTGAAGCAGGATGTAAGCATTGTTTGAGTTCAACCACTCGACAATGCTGATGGATTGGCTGTTGTATGTGGTGGTTCGGGGATGCAGGGATGCAGGGATGCCGCTCGTCCTGACATTTTTAGGTGTGGGAGTTTTTGCCGTCTTGATTGAGGTTGTTGTGGCAGTGGGTTTTTTTTCGTTATGGCGCGGGACGCAGGAGGGTCCTGTAAGCGGTAGAGTAGTCTTGTTGTTACGATCTGCTGAGGCTGATCAAGTTTGAACTCACACGCACCAAAACCCCAGATTCGTACAGATTGCACTTACATATGTATGTACATACCCGTTGGCTCCCTTTGGCCAACTTAATCAGCTTCGCATTAAGTTGGTAAGAAAACGATTAGACAGCCAGAAAGCCCTTGGACAGAATCGCCACATAACTTGTGTAACAAATAATTAGCGGAATTGAGCGACCAACTCCGCCGGGAACATATTTGCCACAATTAGATGACCAGGTGAAACTCGACAACCGCCGTGATTTCCTCCTCCATGGGCGGTAGCCGTTATTCGCCAGACTGTGAAACGAGTCGGAGAAAGCAAGGTTCGCCAATGATATCGAACGTGGTAAAGTTCAAGCACTCGACAATGCTGATGGATTGGCCATGCTCGGCCCTCTCGGACAATCGATCGAGCAGCATGTCTCCATATTTGCTGATGACGGCTTCTTGCTGAACGAGAGCCAAGTCGCTAAAGGCGTGACCGAGTTGGCGACGCTGTCCGATGCACTTCGCTAGGAGCGAATGCAGGACCAGAGGTGCCGGCAGCAGCGACCACCCACATTTGCTCATCCCGAGTGGGAAGGGTTCGGGCGACGAGGTTGACGATATGCCCACAGCAACGAAGCCGCCTGTGCTGCTTGTTGAAGCCGAACTCAGTGCCTAGGTTTCGAGGAACGTGTTGCTCTCCGCATTGTCTGTGACAAAGTACCCAATTCGAACCTCCAAGCCATATTCGTGAATTATTTTCCAGGAGCGTCGACCTGACCCGGTTTTGTGCTCATATTTATTTTGTCGTCCTGGTAAGACAGACGTAGTTACGTTTCTAACGATGGTTCGCGTTTCTTTCCCCGAATCATGCCAAAAGCAATAATGTAGGCAGCTGGAGCTGAGACACCGGTCGTACTCAAGAAGTAAAATCCAAACACCGTGATAGGCTTGATCCACGCCATTACAGGCACGTTCTGAGTCTCCAGAAAGAGCAATACAAGGCCGCATGCAGCTAGTTGTCGCGTGGAAACAAGAGCATGCTTCCTTGCCCATAGAAACTCGGGATAAATGTAATAGACGGTGCGAAGGTGCACGTCAAGTATCATCCTGCCTGTCAAGAGCAGCAAGATGAAAATCCAAGACGGTAGTTGGAGACGCGGATTGGTAGCAATCTGCCTCAAACCCCAATGCACGCAAACCCCAGCCTGGAAGATCGGGGCTGCGCACACTGTGTACTGAGGTGTTCGACCAAACTTGTTCATCCGGAGAAACACAGCCTGTGAGGTGCTTAATCGCATTTTCCACACAAGCATTTTCTTTCACTCTTACCTCAAAAGCCGTGGTCATGATGGGGATCATGCTGGACATGGTAGAAGGTACCAACATGGTAAGAATAGTGCCTAGCCCGCCTGTTATAACGGTTGCAGATAAAGCACCCTTCCAGGGGCCAGGAAAGCGACTCAGGGCAATCGTATACTCTCGTATAGTCCAGAAACGAGCATTGACATGGGTGGTGGGAGGTGACCTGTGTGTCGCATTCAAGACGAAACCGATGAGCTTGTGAATAGCACCGACGGCGCACAGAGCCGCGATGGAGAACAGTCGCCAGTCGCAGGTGAATCGTCGTCTGCCACACAGGAAGACCATGAAGGAAAGCATGGACCCGAGTGCCATCATCCGCACACTGACGAAATAATGCCAATTGTCAATGATTGGACGGTTGAATGTTGCAACGGTAGTGGCAGCATCGAGTGCTGTGGTCCACACCAAGGCAAACCACACGTCGGTTGCGAGAGTCTTGGACGAGCCGTGCATAGTATGTAGTCCGTCCTGTGAGGCTTCTGGGTGCTCGGCCGCTTCGACTTGACCATTCCATTGAATTGTGGGCAAATGGTATAGAAAGACGGAATAAAGGATGAATGCCAGGGAAATTGCGATTTGTATCATCCAAAAGGTTCGGATTCGTGCGTCACCAAGGTTCACGTACTGCACGACCGTGGAAGTTTGTGTGGCCATTTTGTAATTTTGCGAGAGGATAGAACACCGTGTGAAGCTCTAGAGAGTTGGGCCTAAAGAAATGGGCGACGGTTGGTTCGATTGAAGGTGAAAGGGAACAAAATACGGTGCTACTATTCTTACAAGTCATGGGGATAGACAAAGAGTATTGCTACCCGTTGGGGAACTCAGTGTCTTCGTCACGTAGGACACTTGGTTCCCCAACGGTAATTCGCACGACACGAAATATCGAATCGCATGATAGCCCGTTTATTTCCTGCGCCATGCCCGCAATACGATTGAGCCTATATCGCAGGGAGTCACACGAAGTTATCATGTCGAGCCTCCCTACTTGGTAACGTATACGATATATATATGTACACTATGCATATAGCCGAGCACGATCAACTTCCTCATGAAAGCTGTGCTTCCACACGGGACCCCACGGCATCCTGTCAGAACGTGGGTCTGCGGCCCGAGCCTAATGGATGCGAGTGATGTGTGTGTGGCAGCGGGCGTGAGGCCGCCAAAGTATGTATGGTATGTGTGTGTTCTGCCCGAAAAGGGGCTCGAAAAGGGGCTGCCTCGAGCCCTTTTAACGGGTCTCTTGGCCTAATCCTCCGCACGTGATCCAACACGTGATTATTTGGCCGTTGATCTGATTACATCTAGGTATGTATGTACTTCGTACCCGTGGACCTATTGGGCGCCGCCAGTGACGACCCATGATTCTCTCCGCCAACCTCATCCCATCCAAGGGTACGAATACATACTTTGTTCTCGATCCCAAACTTCTCCACTAGGGTGCCTCGCCATCATGCCCGACAAGGTCCTCGACGACATCTCCCACCGGCGGTACAATCCGCTCACCGACAGCTGGCTCCTCGTCTCCCCTCACCGGACCAAGCGCCCTTGGCAGTGAGTGTCCAGGCTTGGCAGCGAAGCGCCCGTTTGCATGCAAAAAGTCGCTGACAAACCTGGCAAAGGGGAGCGCAAGAGTCTGCCGTCCCCAATTCGCTGCCCGAGTACGATGCAAAGGCGAGCCGGACAGCCTCGACGTCAGTGGGCTTCGACTGACGGTGGTGTCCAGTGCTACCTCTGCCCCGGCAACTCTCGAGCGGCCGGCGACAAGAACCCCGTCTACGAAAAGACGTTTGCCTTTGTCAACGACTACAGCGCCGTCAAGGAGCGACAGCCCGACTACGACGCCGGGCCCGCCTCGGCACATGGTAAACCGTTTCCCCTTGGCGAGCCCGGGTGCCATTTGTTCTCATCGGCCGCGCACAGATGTCGAGTCTCTTCTGCTCCGCGCCCAGAGCGTACGGGGCGTCTGCTACGTCGTCACCTTTTCCCCCAAACACCACCTGACCCTCGCCGACATGCCCGCAGAGGACATTCTGCCCGTCGTCGAGCACTGGACGCGCATCTACGCCAACCACGTGTCTGCCTCGAGCCCCCTGTCGCGGCTGGTGGGCGACTTGCACATCTCGATGCCCAAAGACGCCGCGCCCGTGCCCGACGACGACTACCGGTACATGCAAATATTCGAGAACAAGGGCGCGGCCATGGGCTGCTCCAACCCGCACCCCCACTGCCAGGTCTGGACCACGTCGACCATGCCCGAGGAGCCGGGCAAGGAGCTCGCGCAGATGGCCAAGTACCGCGCCCAGCACGGCGGCCGCCACCTGCTCGGTGACTACGTGCAGCTGGAGCTGGCCAAGGCGGAGCGCGTGCTGTGGCAGAACGCGGCCTTTGTCGTCGTCTGCCCCTGGTGGGCCGTGTGGCCTTTCGAGGTGCTCGTCCTGCCCAAGCGGCACATTCGCTCTCTCGTAGACTTTCGCCCCCGGGAGCGCCTGCAGCTTGCAGAGGCCATTCAGGAGGTGACGCGGAGGTACGACAATCTATTTGAGTGCAGCTTCCCTTACAGCTCGGGCATCCACCAGGCGCCGCTCCAGGGTAGCGACGAGGAGATTGACAATGCCTACTTTCACATGCACTTTTATCCGCCGCTGTTGCGCTCGGCGACGGTCAAGAAGTTTCTCGTCGGCTACGAGCTCCTGGCCGAGCCCCAGCGCGACATTACACCTGAGCAGGCCACGGCCCGTCTGCGGGACTGCGGCGGGGAGCTGTATCGGAACAGGCTGAAGCAGTCATAGCCATTACATGTATGCTGATGTCTTTTGGACGCACCGGCTGGTGAAGGGTGTCTGCTCCGCGGGAGCACATGACAAGCGTCGCCGGCCCTGCATGCTGCCTATCTGTGCCTATGGTGCAGTGCCCTAATTGCCCTCGACGTAGTAGTCTCGGACCATGGGCATCCAGATGAGGGCGCAGCTCGCCAGCGTCAAGGGAAAGAGCTGCGGCAGACCCATATTCATGCTCCGAAAGACAAACAGCTCGCTGGCGAAGTGGCCGAGCGCCACGACGTAGGTCCAGATGGCAATGTCGTAGACGGGGCCGATGTGCAGGTTATACGCGGCGTAGCAGCGGACAATGCAGGTGATGAGGGTCCAGGTGCCAAACAGGCGGCCGGCGAGGGGAGTCACCTGGTCCGAGGCCCGCGCGTCGCCGGCAGCAGCGGGGACGAGCTTGTCGATGGAGTCGTCGGGGTCGAAGGCGGGCGACGCGGGGGGGAGGGCGCGGTTGCGGACGAAGCGGCCGTTGTAGACGCGGCGCGAAAGGTGCAGCGTCGCGTAGGCTTGGAGGGAGTTGCCGATGGACACGACGGAGAGCTGGAGGCAAGGGGTCAGTCGATGTGGTGAGCCACGGCTTGGGGATCCTACGATGAGCATGTAGTAGGGCAGGACGCCCTTGGCGGGGGGGAGCAGAGACTTGAGCAGGTCCATGGCGACTGTTGAGGGCAACGATGATGATGGTTGATGGTTGCAGAGTTGCAGAACTTGTTTCGCTGAGTCAGACTGACTTGGGCACCTTCTATTTTACGGAGCACTTCGTGCATTTTCCCCACTCAGAAGAACGACTCTCGCCTCGCTGTGCAGCGGCGTCAGGCCCGTTTCGACTCCGATTGGAGCTCCTTTGCCCTCTCCCAGCGCACAACTTGCACCAAAACCTTGTCCCGCACCCACCCGGGCAAGAGACTGATACACAGTTCCTGGAGCGCATGGGCCCAGTACCCGATGACGATGCCATGCCCGCGGCCGGCTCGGGCCAGAGTAGCCCGGGCCATTGTCTGCGCATCCGGGATAAACAACGATGGCCTCTCCTTGAAGCGCGAAACGCCCGTGACTCGGCCCACGCGGACGCCCAGCAACTCGACCTCGCCGGCGCTGCCCTGGAGCGCCATCTCGAGCCCCACGGCGCGGGTCAGGTTCATGAGGAACTGCTTGCTGGCGCTGTAGGAGGCCACCAGCGGGAACCCCCGGTCGGCCAAGGAGCTGACGTTGAGCACGAGCGCGGGCGCGTTGCGGCCGAGGGTGGGGAGGAGGGCCCGCGTGAGGTGGAGTGGGAAGAGGGCGTTGAGGCTGACGTTGGCCGTGACGCGAGACTCGGAGCATTCACTCAGCGGCACGTAGATTGGGTCGGCCGGGCCGCCGCCGGCGTTGTTGATGAGCACGGTCAGGTGCAAGTCGTCGACGGCAGCTTTGATGGCGCCAAAGTCGACAGGCACGGGCCTGTCCGTCTGCGCCAGGCAGCTCGTGCACGACACCGTGCTGGCGTCTGCGACGAGGGTGCGGAACGATCCATTGGGGTATATCTCCTGCAGCTGCGACACGACGAGGGAGAGCTTGGCATGGTTCCGCCCGTGCAGCACCACGCCGAAGCCGAGCGCGGCGAGCTCGTGGGCAAAGGCGCGGCCGATGCCGTCTGAAGCGCCCGTCACCAGGGCCCACGGCGGGTGGCCGTCGGGCGCGGCGTGTGCGTAGCGGCCGATTCGCGAGGGTACGAGGTAGGTTACGATGAGTCTGACGACTTGGAAGACTGCGAGGCCGATTGTGAGGGCTCCGATGGCTGAGATGAGGGATGCCATGTCTGTGGTTCTGTTGGGAAGGAGTAGAAGAAGTGCGTGATGGAAGCTTGACTGCTGTGTAACGTGGTAAGGTGGGGTTACCGTATCCGTAGAAACTCACAACTCTTGGCAGCGGGGATAAGTGGGTTTCAGGGCAATCTGTCCTTCTTTCATTGGACCCCTGCGCTGTTGTCGATCGCCAAGACTGTCTGAATTTTATGAGTTTCTTCTATTCGTACTTAGGGTTCTTCTAGTGATTCATCGTCTGGCTTGCTCACTTGTTCATCGATGAAGCACCTCACCCTTCCTCTTGTATTGGTGAATGAGTCACATAGGCGGCCGCCTCTACCCTGGACCCACGCATCAAAGTACATCACTTCCGAGCACATGCCCTGGAGCGTGCTCTCTCCTTCTGGGGGCCTTGCAGCCGGGTGCCCTCTTTCCTCTTTGCAGTCATGGCGTTATGCAAAGGCGACAAGGGACGGCAAAAAGAAACAAAAGGCAACTTGAAACAACAGGCTTTTCTCTCCCCCTCGCTTGGCACGTCTGCTTCCTCACCTAATTGAATTGGCCGTCACTCTCGACCAACCGACCAATTGCGGAGCAGCGAGTAATTCCCCGCAGGCGGACACTTTTATGTATGTATGTACATAGTATATGCACTCCAAGATGTGTTTTATGTGACTGGCGAGTACGAGTTAGTAGGTATGTAAGAGAAGGAACTGCCTGTCAAAGAGCGGTGACGCTGCACACCCTTCTGGCCTAGCGCCTCCCGTCCCGCGAACTGCCCGGGCGAATCAGACGCCAGCACCCCACCATTGGAGGAAAAAAGTTTGGGGGTGATAATTCCTCGCCCCTTCGCTTCCCCTTTCCCCTCCTCTTGCCACTGCATCACCAGCATCATCCTCCAGACAACGAAGTCGCTATACAAAAGCATTGCCACATAGACCCAACACCCTTACCGAAACGTCGTCGAATTCAACATGCCTCAGGCCGTCGCTGAGCTGTAATCGCCCACTGCGGGCCGTGCCTGTTCTCCCCTGGCCCGGCTCGCAGTCCAGCAGTTCACCGAGTTCAATCACATCGACGCTTCGTTTCCACAGCCTCTCCCGCTCCCGAGCTGGTTTCCGCTCCCCGAGAGTCTGTCCCTGAAATCTCTAGATTCCCCCACCTGCCCGCTTGCTCTGGGCTTCGTCTCCTCTCCCCACTACCCTGCTGTCGAGCCCGCCACCGTCTCTCTCTACCTCGACAGTCGCTCAGCTACGACGGCCCATACAATCAGTCACGACGAGCATCAAGCCACCAATCTTCTCCTTCTCCCCCACCACTAATCTGCACGAGAGTCGACGCCGACTACTCAACATTTTCCCACGCCACTACTTGCGCCTCCAGCGCCAGTTGACGCCTGCTGCCCAATTCGCAGCTGGCCCCAACACCAACTTTTAGGACCAACAACACCTGCAATCATCAATTGGCAATAGAAATGTCCCGCAACGTCCGCCACAACCCCCCTTCTTCCTCCGTCCAGGCCTCGAAGCGGAGGCCCTCCGACTCGTCCTCCTCCTCTGGCCTCTCTGATGACGACGGCTACTCGGCCGTCGAGGACATTAGCGATTCCGAGGATGACGACGAGGACGATGTCAAGGCGGCCGAGGAGGAGAATATCCTGACAGAGGGCTCCGGCCCGCCCCCTGTCGCTCCTCGGCCGCAACCCGTCGACGACGTCGCTGAAGACGAAGACGAACACAATGACGATGACTACGACGACGATGAGAACGATGACGACGATGAGAACGATGACGACGACGCTGCCGATGACTGCCTCATTGGAGACGCCAACGAATACGCCAGCTGGGCCGGCATCGTTTCCGAGGTGGACGGCAGTCAGATGTCTGATTTCTTGCAGGGCCAGGACTCGTTCGCCGCGGATGCCGTCGTTGAGCGCCACGTCCACTTTGACGTGCCCTCGAGCGACTCCGACTCGACCGACACTGAGGATGACCATGCCGATCTGTTCCCCGACATATTTGTCTCGCAGAGCGCGCTTGACCCTGCCTTTCGTCGCGAGATTGAACATGATGCCGACGACTCGTCCGAATCGGGCTCCTTTTGGGACTTTACCGGCCATTACGATGGCCGACACGACTCGGACGCGCAAGAGGTCGCCCGGCAGCCGTCGGGTAACGAAACACTCACGGCCACTCCTTGGCCCATGCACCCCGCGACTGCTCCAGCGACCTTTACTCCCGGCTTTGAGGAGAATCTCGAGCTGGACGGATACGAGAGTTAGTCTTTTTGAACGCGGTGCGCGGGGGGATGGACTATGCTAACACGTCTTCGCGCTGCAGCCGACGATGACACGACCGAAGAAGACATGCCTGAGCCCCCCATTCGCAGAAAAACTCTGCGTCCGTCGGTCCCCATGAGCGAGGCGTCCGACTCCGAAGTCGAGTCTCCCGTCAAGGCACAGCGGGGCCAGCCTCGGGTCGGCCGGTTCAATCTCGACCGATCGGATAAGAAGCCCATCGCAGTCTTGAACCCCATGACGCGGAAAATGATGATCTTCACCCCCCATCGGCGTCGCCAGCTCGACTTGTCGCCGGAGCAATTCAACTTCCCGTGGCCCATGGACGAGCAGCCTTCTCCGCTCCTCGGCAACTCGGCCAACATTATGCTGAGCGCCATGTTCTCGTCCAACACGTTTGGCGACTTGGTCAATGCCCAGACAATGGGGCCGGCAGAAGCCTTCTTCCCCTTTCCTCTAGAAAGCAACACCCCCGACGGAAGCTCGACGGGGCCTAGCGAGGAGGACGAGGCGGAGAAGAAGCTAGATATCAACGACTTCATCACGTGGGACACGGGCGACTCTTCTGGCGAGGAGGCTGCCCCAGGCGAATGGGATCCGTCGTCGACCCCAGTCAGACCCACGACGGGCACGGGCGAGCTCGACGTCTTGTCGCATCTCAACTCGGACACGGTTGGCGCTTTCCGCCGCAACCAGATCAACCAGCAGCTCATTCTGAGCAACCAGGCCACGCAGGACTCCCTCGCGTTTAGCGGGCCGTACAACTACATGGCCCTCAAGGGCCTCAAGTCGGATCGCTTCGACACGGCCGGCCTGCCTCTGACGCCGGTTCGACGGCAGAGAAAACATTTGGGCGACGTGGGGCGCAGCCCCCTGGAGTCGGTCTCGGCAAAGCGCAAGGCGTCGGGCGAGATGGGCGAGGGCCACAAAAGGCATAGGAGCATCTCGGACGTCAACATGCTGCGGATATGATGCGCAGACGGCGATTCCAGAGCCCAGTACGAGCGAGGACGGCGTAACGCTGTAGTTGGCGACACGGCGCTATCCCTGGCCTTGCCTTGATGTCGACTTGGATGTGTTTTTTCCCTTGGCGGACTGGACCCTATCATTTAGCCCGAGCACGCTCTTGTTTCACCGGTCTTGTGTCATCAGTTGTGCAGTTGAGAAACGGCGAGATCCTTTTCCATGTTGGAAACAGGTTGAGTCTTATGGAGAGGTGACAGGATACCGGGACAAGATTCTGAAGAGGGCGATGAAGAAGAAGGCTGTCTAGAGGATGACGAGGATGACGAGGATAGATGTGCTCGTGGCCATAGGATTGGCGGGCTTAGCTTTACTCGAGTCGAGGTACCAAAAGTTTCCAGTGTGTTGTGTGTGTTGTGTCTCTTGTTGTAACTCGGCTGCCATGCATGTGAAGCCTGCACAGTTGGATGATTTATACGTTGGTGCAGCATACAATGTCCTACTTGATGCGATTGTCATTCGATATAGACGCCTTGTCAATCTCATGGGATTCTAGTCAATCTCATAGCCTTGCCTAATGCGAATCTCATGGCATTGACTAGGGTTTCCTAACTCCAATGCCCGCATTGTCCTATCGTTGTACTTCTCAGTCCCCCCGACTCGTCGGCCCTTTACGTGGCAGGCTCGTAAAAGGCCACGGGGACGCCCTGGCCGGGACAGCCGACAATGTCTGCTTTGTGATACTGGGCGGACCAGTCGCCCCTGTACTCGACTCGTTCGAACCTTTGCAGCAGGCGAACGACTTTGGAGCGGATGGGTTAGCTGAAGCCTTGCTCCTCACCTCAAGCATGTGCTGTGCAACTCACGAGTAAAGGCCATTTCGGTCATGGCAAAGTTCTGGCCAATGCAGATGCGAGGCCCGCCGTTAAAGGGCAGGTAGTGCCAGGGCCGCGGAGTCCAGTGCTCCCAGCGCTCGGGGCTGAAGACGGCCGGGTCGGCAAAGTTTTCCGAGGCGGGCGGGTAGAGGTCGCGGCGGCGGTGCATGGCGATGGTGCTGTAGATGATGATGTCGCCGGGGAGGGTGGCGATGTCGGGGTGGCCGGGCTGGCCCTGGAGGGTTGACGATTCGACTGCGGGTGTTAGAGGGGGTGTCAGGGGTGTCAGGGGGTGTCAGGGGAAGGATAGGGGCTGGACGGGTGTCAGGGGAAGGATAGGGGTTGGACGGGTGTCAGGGGAAGGATAGGGGCTGGACGCACCGCATGATCGGAGATTGTACGGCACGGCGGGCCACAGCCGCAACGTCTCGTTGAGGGTGTGGGTGAGATAGGTCAGCGCCTTGAGGTGCTCGTAGGTGGGCGTGGCATGCGGGCCGACGGTGTCGAGGACGTGGGCGCGCAGCTTCGCCCAGACGCGGGGGTAGTTTGCGAGCTCGTAGACGGACCAGGCGAGGGTCGAGGCGGTGGTGTCGCGGCCGGCGAGCAGGACGGCCATGATCTGGTCGCGGATGACCTTGGGGTCGCGCGAGAGGAGGGCGATGTTGTGCAAAAAGGTAAACTCCCTGTCCGACTTGGACAGCTTGTGGAGCTCGTCGGGGCTGAGGCGGAGGGTGGCCTTGATGTAGGGATCCATGAAGCGCTCGATGAGCTTGATGCCGTCGGTGTATTTGCGTTTGGGTATAAGCCAGCTAAAGGGGCTAAGGGGGTGTCAGGGGGGGGGGGACAAGACGGGAGACAGAGAGGCAAGACGGGAGATAAGACGCACTGGAGAATGGTGAGCATCATCTGCATGCGCTGGACCTCGGTAAAGGCGCGCGTAAAGGCGCTGTCCGGGTTGTCGAGCGCGCCGACGGGCTCGCCGAGGAGGAAGTCGGTGGTGACGTCGAGCGTCATGCGATAAAAGAGGTCGCAGACGTCGACGGTGCGCCCCGACTCGGCGGGCAGGCGGGCCACGAGACGGGCGGCCCAGCGGTCGAAGATGTCGAGGTCGCGGACGCGCTCGCGGGTGAACATGGGCCGGATGAGGGCGCGGCTGCGCTGCCAGAGGGCGCCGTCGGTGGTGAAGATGCTGTCGCCGAGAAAGGGGCTCCAGGAGTCGTGGAAGAGGGCGCCCTTGCCGAAGCGCGCAAACTTGCTCGTCAGCACCGTCTTGACGTGCTCGGGCTCGCGGGTGAGGATGATGCGGCGCGCGACAAAGGGCAGCTCGACGGCATGGGGGCAGGCCGAGGACGGCGTGGCGAAGCGGGTGAAGAGCGTGTCGAAGTAGACGAGGAGGCGGTTGGTCGAGTGCATGTACGCCGCTTCCCAGAAGATGTAGATGGCTGAACTCGTCAGTTCTTCATCTTTCAGGGGGGGCGACGAGAGTCCTTACCGCTAAAGGGGTTGTTGGCCAGCACAGGCGCCTTGACTCCGGGATTCTTGCCCAGGCGATACTCGAGCCGGAGCCGAGTCAGCGTCCAGACGACGGCCAAGACGCATGGCACGGCCAGCGCCACGTTGTACGGGCTGACGGCGACCTGAAGCATGGTGACGATGTGACGGGACAGGTAAGGGGTGAAACGAGACGACGAGGTTCAAGTGATGAACCCTTTCTTCAGTCCCAGGACGGCTTCGGCGGAGGCGTCGTGGAGCGGCGTTGATGGAGTACTGCGGCTACCGAATGGACCGCCGTCAACTAACCGGTCCGAGTCGGGGCAGGGAGAGCGGCAGACAGCAGCACGATTGTGGAGCTTTTGATTATATATTCGCACAAAAGCAAATACCGGAGTCGTAGCGGACTAGAACGGCACGCAGAAACCGGTCTGGGCATATACGTGAGTATATATATGATAAGCTCTGTTCACATGCTTTCCCGTGTTGGCCTTCCCAGCTAGCTCAACGCTGCAACGTTGAACCCCGGGGCCTGAAACCAGAAGAGGGTAGCGACGGCAAAACGACGCGCGAAGTTTAAAGCCAATCGAAGCAACACCCTTGGTCAGCCGCCGTACCAACGGGTGGGGAGCACGGCAGAGCGAGGGGAAGAGGAGGGGGGCAGGCAATATACGGCTCACGGACAGGGCCTGAAACGGACGGACGGGCCCGGCCTGACACGACACTCGGGTTGCCCACCGTGGACGCTTTGACACGACACTGGACGCTTTGGTTCCCGCGGCCCGTGGGGAAAAGATCGAAACCGGGATAGGGGGCGTGGGGAAAGGGGCTAACATTCCGACGAGTGCGGGACGGTGGATGAAGGATGAAAGGGGATCTGTCTAAGGGTCCACGACTGATGGCCAAGGGGCTTTCTATACCTTGCTTGACGCTTTATACCTTGCTTGACGCTCTATACCTTGCTTGACGCTCTATACCTGGACGCTTTATACCTGTGCTTGACGCTGATCCCGTGGGAATTTCTGAAACCAGGCCGTCTGGCAGATACGTAATGGAGACATTTGCTTGACATTATACTCGTTTTGCACTTTTCCAATGGCAGACAGAAGAGACACTCCTGCGATGCACAACGGGGCCAGAAACGACACGGAGAGCCGGCGGCCCATGCACGCGTGGCCCGGACGCCGTCTCCTCCCTCTTTACACGTTGGCACGTCTCACTTCAAGCTGAAGACATGTTGTGCTGGTCACGGCCCCGGTGCACGTGGACGGGTCCGGTCCGCTATTGTGTAATGCTGCATCGTCTCTCATTGATGCTGGTTGATCTGGGGAATGATTTTTTAGGTGCTCGTGGCCGTGTCGCTGGGTTTTATAGTACGGCCGGCGACGCCGGGGTCCGGGGCCGGTGAAGACGCCCGGGGCACGGGACTAGTAGACTTGTGCCGCCGATGACGGGGGTGCGAATCCGCGAATGGTTCGTGCATCGTGCACAGTACAGTTTAGAGTTAGACATATACTATTCGGAGGATAATGCTTAAACCTAGAGCTAGATGCCGCCCGGCCCGAGGTCTGGGGCGGATCCAGTAAGTGGGCACAAAGTCGTAAGGGCATATATACAACTAATGCTGGTACCTCTCCACCAGCTCACGGGTCAAGCGGCGCTCGGCTTGTGTGTTGGGTGTGGTCTAGTGGCGCAATGGCAGCGCGTTGCTTTCCGGTGGCAAAGGTTTCAGGTTCGAGTCCTGACTAGATCGTTTTTTTGCCTCATCTGGTCACCTCATCCACAGGTGTTTTTTTGTCCACGTCACATATGTTTGTGATTTTTTACAGTAGATGATGGAGAGCACTGCAATTCTGTCTACTTAATCGGTATACTGTCGTGTCAAGCAGCCGGAATCGGTGATTGCCTCTTCTCAGGCAAGGCGACCTGATCGCCGCGTGAGACAGCATCACAAGGTTGGATTTCTTGGACGCAAAGCCTGTTGGATGAAGAAGAGAAAAGGCCCAGACAACTCGCCAATAGGGATCGTTGCATAATCCAGTCCAGGCGCCACTGGTAAATGTGTGTAGCAAGTCACAATCAAAGAGGCCAAGACTACGAGTTACTTCGTCCGGAGCAACCCCTGTGACACAGCTTCTGCCTGTGTAGCCATGGTGCTGTCAGGTGTAAGACACACGTACGAGTTATGCACTGCCCTGATGGAGCAAGACGGCCCAAGGCTCTGACAACTCTTATGTGATGTCAGTTCATGACGCGTGCACCTGGACAGAGCCGCATCAAAGACGTCTTCGGTGACGGGGCTTTGCTATACGTTCAGTTCAGACCACACACAGAGCAGAATGGGAAACGCATTGTGAACGGATCGGGAACCGGTGACGGACTTATACGCCGCCCTGGCTGACGTCGACGCTGCAGCTACCCGCAGCCAGATTTTCTGAACAGTCGACGGCTGGTTGTTTGTGAAGGCGTCGGCCTCTATAAATGTCCACGGGCTCCGACGTCTTCCTCAACCCGCCCAGCAACCCGACCAGCCGCGGCGCGACCCCAGACAGAAAGCTCCGGGCCATGCAAGCACGCAGAGTGCCCGTGGCCAGAACGGCGAACCCATCCCAGCTCCGCAGCGCCTCGAGCCCGGCGCTCGGCGACAGCAGCCCACGCGACACGGCGACCTGCTCGCGGCGAAGCTCGCCCGGCCCGGCGGAGCGGCACCGGCTCCGGGCGGCGACGCTACCGCTCCCGGACGTCGTCGACATGGTACGCCGGGCGCAGCGGCGGCGGGAAAAGGCGGAGCGGGAGCGGCGGCAGCAGAACGCGCGCAAGAAGCAGCGGCGCAAGGAAAAGGCGCGGTGTGCGCGGGACAGGCTGCGGGGCCTGATTGGCGACGCGGAGGCGGTGGACAAGGCCATCGAGGCCGAGGTCGAGGAGGCGCGCAAGGCGGGCTTCTCGGCGGTCTTCAAGGCGTTGCTGGTGTCGTACCTGGACCGCGAGCGGGGGCTGCTGAGGACGGTGCGCGAGAGGGTCCTCATTGCTAGGTCGGACGCGGTGGCTAGGGCGGAGGTGTTGGTTGGGCTGGAGCGGTTGCGGGATGAGCTTTGGGGCGATGCGCGCATGGGGGTGTCGACGGTGTTGCTGGACCTTCACTTGAGGCGGACGCAGCTCATCAGGGGCATTGCGGAGGCTGTGGTGTAAGCCGACTCAGGGATTGGATCTGTGGCGGAGCCAGAGGATGCTGGACAGAAGCTCCCAAGCCGAAAGGGTCCGACCATTCCTGCGCTCACGGGATAGACACAAGATAGACAAGACAGCTCACAAGGTCAGGTCGGGCACGCCACTCCGTTATGGACCCTGTGTTGAACTGGCATCCTCATTCCAGCCAGTTGTGTCTCGGAGTTACGAGCATGTCTGTCGAGAGACATCAGCAGTCGACTGTGGATAGATATATAATGCCAACGACGCGCCTCTCGGGCCATGACAAAGTCGTAAACTCAACCTCACTTACACTCAACCGTCACGATGAAGCTCGTCATGGCCGTGACCCTCTTGGCTGGCATCGGCCTCGCCACACCAGTCGTCTTGCACAAGCGGAGCTCGTGCCAGCTCGGCAGCATCGGGCCCGCAAACGCAGGCAACGCTGCGTGCAGTGCCTCTGTGAGTCGTCTCGGTTCCGTGCGGCGAAACGACGTCTAACGCCATGACTTTAGTGCTTGATCCAGCACGGGGATATTCACGGCGGACACTGCGATGCCAACGCGTAGGTGTTGCTCTTGATGGACTGCGTCTTTGTTCTCGAGTCTGACAATCAACTAGGGTCTGTGTCTGCAACTAGGACATGTTCAGTTCATCTGCCATGACGTCTCTTTATTATTCTCCATTATAATTAGTAAATTCATTATAAATACTCAACAGCTCATTACGACGAGACTACCCTCGTCCATCTTCTCAGCTCAGACCCGGCACAAGGCCCCGTCCGGCCGGTCAACAAACTCGTCCGCGCCCACGCACGTCGGGCAGTAAAACACCCTCTCGGGATCATACGTCCTCTTGGCCTCGAGGTGGCCGTCGTAGGCGTCGCCGTAAAACGCCTCCACGTAGTCCGGGTCGTTGCCGTCGCCCTCGTTCATGTATCCGCCCGTGCCGGGGGCCAGCTCCCTGGCGGCGGCGCCCTTGACAAAGGTGACGTCGTCGGCGACGGCCTTGCGCTCCGCCGCCGTGGCTGTCCGGGCGACCCTGCGGCCCGTGGTGAGCACCATCGGGGCGGTGCGCCAGGCCGGGTTCAGGCCCGAGGACGCGTCGTCCTCAGAGACGCGGCCGCCCGAGACGAGCATGACGAGGTTCATGACATGCTCCTCGGGCTTCCCGCTCATCGCCTCGACGGCGCGACGGACGCCGGCGTAGTCCTGCACCGAGCGCCGCTCCATCATGCGCGACGTCAGGAGCAGCGTGTCACCCGGGGTGTCGGCCCGGTCCGCCTCGGCCCGGTAAAAGGACCAGTAGTCGCCGTACTCGGCAAAGCTCTCGTTGACCACCAGCTTGCCCTCGAAGCCGGCGAGCCTCTCGCGCACGGGGGCAAAGGCGGCCTCGGCCTCTGCTCGCCCCTTGCCGATGGTCCACAGGCTGTGCGTGTAGCCAGAGGTGGCGTTGCCGATGAACTGGACCGGCAACTCGCGGAACCAGAAGCCGTATCCGGCGTATCCGGCCTCGTTGAGGTCCGGGTGGGACTGCAGCATGACGGCCACGGCGTCGAGCAGATGCGAGTTGTTGGCCGTCTTCTCGACGGGACTGATGGCGAGCCTGTGCGACGTCACCACCTTGACGTTGGGGTAGGCCTTGACCTTGGTGCCGAGCACGATGCCATAGCCGGGGCCGCCGCCGCGCAGGGCCCGGAAGAGACGGGGGTGCTGGCAGTGGTTGGCGGTGACGACGGTGCCGTTGGCGAGCATCACCTCGGCCTCGAGCAGCTGGTCGGCGCCGAGCCCGTAGTTCCGGGACGCCGGTCCGTGGCCGCCGCCCGAGAGCCAGCCGCCGGTGGCGCCGAGAGACGACGAGCCGGCGCCGACGACGAGCACGCCGTGGGCCTCGGCCACCTTGTGCACGTCGCGCCACTGCCAGCCGCCGTCGATGTGCATGGCGTGTCCGTCCCAGCCAGAGCGCTCGCAGCCGGTGGCCGACTCGAACCTGTCCTCGAACCCGACGGCGTTGCGAAAGTGGTGCATCCAGATGGCCAGGCTCCCGTAGCCGTCGGCCCGGCCGTTGAGGTCGTGCCCCGTGTTGACGACGGCGACTCTGACATTGTGCCGCCTTGCAAACTCGAGAGTCTCGGAGATGTCGCGACGCTCCGTCACCTGGACCGCGTACGCGGGAAGCTGCCCGAGGGTGCAGGACGCGGCCCCCTGCCCGGCCCCGACGGGAGGGCACGTCATGTTGAAGGGATACCATCGGCCCAGGGGCTGCCCGGTTTGGAACTCTTGCTGCGGCCACATGCTGTTGACGTGGGCGCACTGCTTTTCGTCCTTGAGCGGCCCCTCGTAGCACGAGGCGGCAACGGGCACCGACTTGATGAGTCTGCCGCCGATGGACGAGCTGAAGTCGTTCCACACGGCCTCGGACGGCCAGCAGTTCTCGCCGGGCACCTACATGGGAGTATTAGGGGCCAACCATTGGTGACAGCAGTCTGCACTTACACATCTGCAACGAGGGCTCGACTCCTTCTGGCCGTGGACGGCGCCGTAAAGGAGGGCCGAAGCCAGCGTAAGCAGCGTCTGACGGCGCATGGCGGGCAGAGGAGCAAGAGAAGATGAAGCTGCAATGATGATAACGGCCAAGACGACGAGCCTGAGCTCGACGACGAGAGCTTTTGTAAATGTGGCATCATCATGGCGTCTCGAAGGGTCGTCACATATCCCGCCCGCATCAAGGTTGTCTCACTCGGGTATCAATCTGGTTCATGATGCATCTTGTGAACGGGGTGAGTGTCCTCGTCACTCGAGTCCCCCGCATGGCAATCCTCTTATTGAAGAGTCGTGATCAAGAGTCTTGGTTTGGCCCGGGATCCCTTGACGGTAAGACTCTTGTGAAATTACTACGGTAGATCTCGCAGATCAAGCACGCTACCCGGTAGGGTTCCATGCACCGGTCAGTCTCTCGACTCATCAATGAGTTGGACTCAAGGCTCGACTCATCCATCTCGACTCATCCATCAATCAGTCGAGAGACGGCTGCATGTTTGGCGGAAACAGTCTAGCTTTGTTGCCCCCGTCACCAAATCTGGACTGTAGCATCAAATGCCAGCCCGCATAATGCAACTCTCGGATGAGGCAGTTGAGACAGCCCACCTGCCGATTCGTCTCACAAAACCGAGCTCTTGCGGAAGAATGAGAGCCAGTGTGATTTCCGAGGCCGAGTATACCGCCCTCGCAGTTGCCACAGCAGGCCGAGCAACGACGCCACCGACACCAGATCCACGTCCGGACACGGAGCCTCGGGCAGGAACAGCAGCCCCTCGCTGTATCTCTGCGGAAACCGCGGTTCCAGGCCGCAGTGGTAGTAGACGGCTTGGACTGCCGTGCCGTCGAACGCCGTGCCGTCAGTCGCCGTGCCCGGTTTGACCAGGTCGTAGCGAACGCATTCGAACTCCGTCGGGTGCGCCCGCCACTCCATGGCGTGTCGAGGCTCGTCGAGGCTCGTCGGCTCCTGCTTCAGCGTCAAGCGCGGGTGCCGTCGCTCCTCGGGAGAAAAGAACAGTCGCTCCTCGAGGGAAAGGGACCGTCGCTCCTCCTGGCAAAGAGACGACTCGGCGATGTAGCTCGACCCGGAGCCAGCCCCCTGTGTGTGCAGGTGAAACGTGCCCTCTTGCTCGGACACCAAAGACCTATCGAGTACGCGGACCTTGATTAGCTAGATGCCTGAGGATCTCGAGTCGCCGACACACACATGCACAGCTGCTGCTCCTCCCGCCCCAGGCTCCTCTCTCGCACGACGGCGTGCAGCCCCTGCGGGTCAATGTCGACGAGATAGCTGACCCTGCCGGCCACGTCGTTGCCCGCGGGCTTCGCCATGGTGAAGAGCCTGGTCCTGAAGCGGCTCCCGCCGACCGCCAGGCCTCGGGTCGCCGCGGCATACTGGGCGGTGAAGTCGTGGATCTGCACGTGCGTCGCGTCGCTGCCGTGGGCCGGAATGTACAGGACTCGAGTGAGGTGGGCGGGCATGGAGCCGTGGCCGCCCAAGCCGAGGGCATCGAGCTCGCCCGTTGTTCGGACTGGCGGGAGGCAGTCGCCGTAGAGGGGGAAGCTGGTCATGCCCAGAGGAAACGACATGTTGGGCGATGCGATGGTGGCGAGCGGGGGTTGAACCTTGATCGGACAGTCTGTCAGGACACAGGCTATAGGTATATATGTGTGTGCATTTGGGTTTGGGTCTTGGGGTTACCTTTATTGTGGCTCTCGAGACATTGCCATGTTCGGAGCGCCGCATCATGCCGAGACTTGTCCATTCTCAGAACATCACCCCATAATGTCAGCCGACGACTGGCGATTGGGCGTTGCTTTTACCCGGGCGCCTGTAGCTTTGCCGTCCTGGTGCGCGAGAGCATATACGAGTGCGTCTGATGCGCGCTTCGTAGGCCATGTCCGCCATGTCCAGTGTTGGAGCCGTGTCGAGAGTGTCGGACGGTTGGTTTTTTCCTTTTTTTCCTTGCCTTTCGTGATGCTTGAGGCTGGACGGGAGATGGGATCTATGTCAGAACAACGGGTAAGGGTCACGTGCGATAGGGAGATAAGTCGAAGCCACATCCCGAGACCCGAGACCCGAAAAAAAGGGGCTCCGGGCTCCCCCCTTTTCAGGGGCGCACACACAGACAACACACAACAACACACACATCGCTGCTTATCGGCTTGCTTTCCCTATTTGGATTGTTACACACGCCGACGGAAGGTTATACATACGCCTGCTTTTCCCACGTGTCTAATGTCCGTCCACTCCACCTTTAACCAAACGTCGCCTTTCTCTACGCTACTGGGAAAGGGGAGGTTGGAGGTTCGATATTAGTATAAAATACGAGTATGCCGTGGGGCACAACTGTAAGCAAAGCTTTGCTGTAGCCGGGGGACCTTTAATTTTTTGCTATAGCTAGGGCACCTTTTTTTTTGGCCATAAGCGGGATTCGAACCCTAAGCCTTAACAAAAGCGGGGCTTATCACACGGTTTTTTTACCCTACGCGCGGGCCCCTACGCGTGATTAAATGCAAGGCTAAGACGAGGCTACGCGTTATTATCACGAGTTATATACTTTACGTATTTTCGGCTACCGAAACGGAAAGTTATTTAACGCCGTAACGAAGGAAGGAATAATACTAAAAAGGTAAATAAGTAAAAACTTAAGCTTAAACAGATACTAAATTCTATAGGCTAGATTAATTAACCTAAACACCCGGCTTACTATTATAGTAGACGCTTAAGCGAAAGAAACCCTTAAGTTTTTTCTCTCTAGCTGGCTATACGAATGCAGACTTAGACTAAAGACCGAATAGGTAGTAAGCACTATGCTTTAACCTTTCGAAACATAGGACCTTAATATAGAGGCTATTACCTATCTACTTCCGGTTCTTAAAGGGTTAGCGCCCTACCGATATACTATTAGTACGATCCTATATTCTCGGGTTATTGCAATTGCAATTATAATACCCTTTTATAACCTTATTATAGGCAGTCGCGGCGCGTAATAAAGCAGTATAATAGCGAAGCAATAAAGCAGTATAATAGCAGGCGCGTAATAAAGCAATAAAGTAGTATAATAGCGAAGCAACGAAGCAGTATAATAGCAAGCGCGTAATAAAGCAATAAAGCAGCATAACTATAACAGCGGCGTAATAAAGCAGCATAACAATAGGCGCGTAATAAAGCAGTATAACTATAATAGCGGCGTAATAAAGCAGTATAACAATAGGCGTATAACAAAGCAGCACAACTATAATAGCGGCGTAATAAAGCAGTATAACAATAGGCGCGTAATAAAGCAATAAACGCAATAGTAGGCACGGAGCAGTAAGCGCGTAACAAAGCAATATAACTAATAGTAGATATAGTGCGTATAGTTAATTTACTTACTATAGCTATTCTTTAATAACCCTTCTTCCTTATTACCTAATAACCTAACTAGCACGGCGAATAGCGTTAGCCTCCCGCGCTAGTATAGAGACGTTACTACCTCGAATAATATTATTAAGATTAAAGCAGGCATTAAACATAATGCTACGTAGCGTCTTAGCCCGTAAGATAGCTACGTAAGTAAGGCTAGACTAGAAATCGCGATAGGATATATCCGCTATAACCTACTTAAGCGTAGCACCTTATGCCTTATAAATAGTAATAGCATACGTAATCGTTAGGGGGAACTAAGTGCGATAGTAAGAGGCGCCGCCCTTAAAGAAGTCTTATATTATCTAAAAGATAGGTATAATAGTCGCTAGCTCTAGGTCGTTAAAGTAAGGCGGACCTATATAGCGATTAAAGCGGACTAGAATAATAAAGGGTAGGTGCGCTTAAGGGTCGTTTATATTAGCATTCTAGGCGAAGTCGTAGATAGTCCCTAAGACACTATTAATAAGGCTAGGAGGGGTCTAGATATTCGCTATTAATATTACCCTAGCACTAATATAGATAGGCAGATAGTTATATAAGTTGCCGGTAGTAATAGAGTCGGCTTATAACGCATTAGGTCCGATATTAGTCGCTTAAACCTAGATATATAGCGAGCTAAAGCGTTCTATATAGTCTATATTAAAGTCGCGGACTATTACGGTATTAGGTTATATTATATATTATCCTATATAACCTCTATATTATATATTTAGACATTTAGATCTAGTCTATAGCTATATCCCTTCGTGGATTAATAATAATTATATACCCCCCTTTAAGCTTATTCTCTTATAGTTTAATCTATTATTTTATCCTATTGCCTTTAATTAATAATCTCGCTATCTTACCCCTTTCTTTTCTAATCTCCTCTCTTTGCGACGTAAGTCCGCCTCCTCGCTAGACCCTTTTCGACCGAGTTTTCCTCGATTATTAGAATTTTCCTAGTGTAAATACGCCGTCTCGACGCGAATTATATAAGATCCCCTCCTTTCCCCCCCCCCCCTTACCCCTTCCCCGTTGTCTTCTTTATTGCCCTATTTAATCTATAATATCCGACCTCGTTATAGAGACCGATCCCTCGTCCGCCGCTACCCTAGCCGTTACTCCGCTAGCTCCCGCCGACCTAAAGCCTTAGAACGACTACCTTTCCCGCTATCCCTATCTCGCCGCGCTACTCTAGGCCTAACGGCCTATATTCGACTTATTCGCCTATATCTAAGCTTACGCTACCCTTAATTTCCGCGCCCTATAGGCCGAGTCCCTTACTTACCTTAATAATGCTTACGCTAAGTTAGATATAAGAGTGCTTATCTCTTAAGAGTATGCCGCCGACTTCTAGCGGTAGCTTAACTATACTACGTCCTCTCTCCTCGTCCTTACCGAGCGTAACGTAGCCCGGGACTAAGCCCTAGCCCTTACCTCTACCCCTTCCCGTTCTTATATCGCCGACCCTAAGAGGTTTACTAGCGACTCCGGCACTTAAAAGCAACGTTAGGAGGCTTTCTAAACCTAGCGCGACGGCCTTACTATTAAGCTCCGTTAGGACGCCGCTTTATACCCTACGGAATAAGACCGTATTCTTTACGCGGCTAGCCGGCTTACTAGCCGGGCCGCTTCTATTATCGCTAGCGTTCCTTAGGACGTCCTTAATAATAAGTCTTTCGCTAATTAATAGTATACTACTATTAAAGCCCTTACCGACGACCTTAGCCTAGTCTTTAGTGCTAATTTTACCCGCGCTTAGTCGGAGGCCGACTTTAACGCTTTATTAATAAAGAATATCTCTTAGCTAGACTTCTATTTAAAGTTTACCTAGCTTTAAGCCGACTTATTGTTTAACGGCACCGCTTACGTCGCCTACCTTTATTCGAAGGTCTTTATTAAACTTACTAACGCCGCCGCTTTATAGGTCGAATGCCCGGCCTATAATAACTTTACGGCCTAGGCTAAAATATATTCTACGCTTTAGGATAACTAGCAGCGTATTAAGGCCTGTTCTTAGCTTTAGCCGTCTCGTAACCCCGCTTATACTAGCCCTACCTCGCCCGCCCCGCCCGTGCCTCCTGCCGGTAACTTAATACAGCTTAATGCATTCCGGGCCCGGCTTACTAACGCTAAAAAGTAACGGCGGTTTAAGAACCGTCTTTACCTCTACTATGCTTAGCTAGCTACCGCTACTTATACCGCCTAGACCTGCCTTAATAAAGGTATCGGTGCTAATCCTAGCGCTAACCCTAGCGCTAGTCCCGGCGCTAGTTCCGGCTCTAGCCGCGGCCGTAGCTATAGTAGCGGTATGTCTGCCCTACGCTTGCTTAAACCCCCTCCCCCCCGCTACTAGGTTCGCGCTATTAAGTAGGGCTTTATTAAGGGCGAGGTAGACGACCTCCTTACCTCTTTGTCCTTAGGAAATACATAGCTCCTTCGCCTTATCGCGTAATAAAGCTCTTAGTGTCTAAGTTTATAGCTTTATTTAACACCGGGGAGGATCTTTGCCTCCCTATAGGAATATAACCGCGTGCTTTACTTATGCCTTTATCCCTTATATCCGCCGATATTATTATAAGTGCTTTAGTCGACTCCGGCTATTCCGGATACGCCTTTATACACGCTTAGACCGCGTACCGCCTTGCCCTTCCTATCCGCCGGCTCTAATTCCTACGCCGGCTTTCTCTCGCCGATAATAGCGACTATAAGCCCGGCTCTATTACTTATTGCGCTTTTTCGGTCTCTTAGATTAGCGCTTATACTAAGTCTATCTGCTTCTTTCTTACGAAGCTTAGCTATAAGGTTATTTTTAGCCTCCCTTAGCTATGCTAGTATAACCCTATTATTAGCTAGCGTAGTAACTCCTTTTCCTTCTAGTCCCCCTTTTATCTAGCCTCTTACCTCTCGGACTACTAGCCTTATTTTATCCTAGGCCTTTCGGCTACCTTTGCCTGCTTTACCCGCCCTATCTTAGCTCCCCCCGCCTTTATCTTTAAGGGAATATAATTAATAAATATAATTCGTTTTCCCTTTGCCCCTTCTATCGAAGACTCTAACGACGAGGGCGAACCCCCTACTACCCCCTCCGTCGAAGACTCTAACGACGAGAGCGAACTCCCCGCCGCTACGATCCTTATTCCCGCCCGTCTAGCTCTAGCCCGTCCTCCGGCCTTTGTCCGTTCCGTCCGCTTTAGCGACGTTCTTAAGTTTATTCCCCTATCCTTTAGCCCGTCCCTTTCTACGTTTTTCGAGAATACTCCTAACGTAGGTAAACCCGCTTATCCGGACTCCTCCCGCTAGGTTAACGACGTTAACTCCGACTCCGGCTATAACTCCGACTCCCTAGCTACCCTTTACCCCCGCCGCTACATTCGACCTCCCCGCCCCCGTCCTATCTATAAGACCGCTAGCTACCGCCGCCCTATATTACGGCCGAGTCGTAAGACTATTAGACCTTAGCCCCTCCGCTTTTTATCCCTTAACGACTTAGTGTTTAACGTCCGGATGCTTAACGTCGACGCGATAGTAATATTCTACCGATAGCTTAGAGTCTAGACCTCTTAGACCTTAATTAAGGCCCTTACCGCCGAGCCTTTGCCTACTAAGCCCCCGCTACCTATCGACTAAGATATCCTTAAGGACTTTTATTAAGCCGTTTTAACTAAGTATATAGATGCTAAAGACGCAAAAGCCTGCCTTAACCTTTGCCTTTACGATTTTATCGACGACTACCTTAATAAGATCTACCTTAATAAGATCTCCTTTAATAATATCGCTAAGTTCTTTAAGAAGTAGGAGAAGGTCTTTTATACGCTCGACGAGCTTTAGGCTAAGGTCCTTAAGGAGCTCTACTATATAATCTATATATAGCTTAAGAGCGAGGCCGATAAGCTCGCCCTTTACCGTACTATTAATACTTAAATTAACCTTAAAGAGGGGATATAGCCTCCTTATACCCGCCTTCGCCCTTTTAGCAAAGCCGAGAACTAAATCGTCCGTACGTATATTAACAAGCAGCTTAGGAAAGGCTTTATCCGCCGCTCTACCTCCCCTACTACTACCCCTATTATACTCGCCTATAAGCTAAGCGGGGGCGTCTCTTTTTACGTTAACTATCGCGGCTTAAATAAGGCTACGATTAAAAACCGTTTCCCCCTACCCTTTATCTACGATACTCTCGCTTATATCCGGAAGGCGAAGTTTTTTACTAAGATCGACGTTATTACGGCGTTTAATCGCCTTTATATTACTAAAAGGCATAAGTAAAAGACGGTATTCGCTATATAGTATAGGCTTTTCGAGTATTATATTACCCCTTTTAGCCTTACTACCGCTTTATCCTACTTCTAGAGTTTTATTAATATAGCCCTTTATAGTATCTTTAATAAGTTCTACTCTACTTATCTAAACGACGTCTTAATCTTCTTAAAGACGTAGGAGGAGTACTAAGCCTACGTTAACGTAGTTCTTAATTGCTTTAATACCGCCGGCCTCTAGCTTAACGTAGATAAGTATAACTTCTACGTTACTAAGACTAAGTACCTCGGCCTAATTATCTTAGATAAAGGCATTCGCATAGACTTTAATAAGGTTTATACGGTCTTAGACTAGCCTACCCCCTCCTTTATTAAAGACCTCTAGCGCTTCTTAGGATTCGCTAATTTTTATCGGCGTTTTATTCGCGGCTTTTCTAAGCTTATAAACCTTTTAAACGCCCTTACTAAGAACTCTACCCCTTAGATTTAGTCTCCCGCCTACGCCTACGTCTTTAAAGCCCTTAAGCACGCTTTTACTACCGCCTTAGTCCTTATATACTTCGACCCCTATTATAAGACCGTAGTTTAGATAAATGCTTCTAATTAAGCCGCTAGGGGTATGCTAATATAGCTCCTCGACGATAGTCGTTATTATCCGGTTGCCTTCTTTTCGTTAAAGCACTCTACTTAAGAGTATAATTACGAGATCTACGATAAGGAGCTCCTCGCGATTATAAAATCTCTTAAGGAGTAGCGCCTTAAGCTCGAGGGCCTACCTAAGTTTAAGATAGCCTTAGACTATAAGAATCTTTAGTATTTTATAACTATAAATCTCTTTAACTAGCGATAGGCCCGCTAGGCCGAATTCCTTAGTCGTTTTAATTTTAAGATTGTCTTCTAGCCTAGCTCTTAAGCTATTCTCCCTAACGCTTTTAGCCGCTTGCCTAGCTCCCGCCTTCTCTCCTTTACCGACTAAGCCGACGAAAGGATTAACCACCGATATTAGGTTATCCTCCTTAAGTCTAAGGTTAATACCTCCTTCTACCCTAATACTACTACCGCCTTTAATACCGTTAAGGAGTCTAATTCGTTTATAAATATAATTTATAAATATAATTCCGACTGTCTTAACCTTTACGCTTTTAATAACTTTAAGCCGATCGATAACCTTATCGACCGGGCTTATTCCTCCTCCCCGCTTATCTCCGCTATTCGCGTAGCTCTTTAGTCCCCTTAGCCCCGCTAGCTTTACCCCCTTCGCGCCCCCCTCTACTTAATCCCTAAGACTACTCTCTCTAAAGTCCGGGGCCGGTTCTATTTCTAAGGCCGGCTCTTCGTTCCCCCTAACGACGCTTTAATCCTTTAGATCCTCGTCCGCGTTTATACCTCCCCCCTTACTAGCTACCCTAGACGTACGAAGACCGCTAGCCTCTACCGCCGGTCTTATATCTAGCCCGGCATATATAAGTCTATTTTTAGTTTTATACGGAACTATTATATATGCCTACGTGCTAAATCCCCTCGTTCCTCCCCTTAAGGCCTACTCTAGCCCTTAAGTATTCCCTTCGCCCTATAGACCGATATATCCGTCGATTTTATTACCGACCTCCCTATCTACCGTCGTAATAGCGTTAAGTTTTCTAATATCCTTATTATCGTCGACCGCCTTATAAAAATACACTACTACGTCCTAATACCTTTAATAACTATTAAAGATATTATTAACGTGTTTATTTCCCGCGTTTAGTCCTTTTATAGCACCCTAGCCTCTATTATTAGCGACTATAGCACTTAGTTTATTTCGGCTTTCTAATAGTAGCTTAATCGTCGCTTTAATTACTATCTTTACCTTAGCTCCGCCTACTACCCTTAGACCGACGGTTAGACTAAGATCGCAAACGCTTAGATAAAAGTTTACCTCCGTTATTATACTACCTACCTTTAAGACGATTAGGTCGACCTCCTCCCCCTCGCTAAGTTTACTACTAATAATTAGGTCTTTAAATCTACCGGCCTCTCCCCTTTCTTCGCTAACTATAGCTTCTACCCGAAGCTTAGCACTAAGCCCTTTAGTCCCCCCCCGCCCGGTATAACCCCTTAGTAGCGGAAGGAATACCTCCGCGGTAACGCGCTCGCTTCCCGCCTCTAGCGTATCTCTAACTTCCTCCGCGATACGATCGAGGATGCTTAGGCTACTTAGGCTTACTACGCGGACGCCCGGCGGACTCCCGCCCTAGCGTACCGGCCCGGCGATATAGTATTCCTTAGCACCCGCTAGATCTAGACCCTCCGCCTTATAAAGAAGCTCGACTATAAGCGGGAGGGCCTATATAAGGTCCTTAAGGTATATAAGACGGCGTATCTTCTTCGCCTCCCTAAGGGCAGCCGCCTTTACCCTATCTTTTATTACTCCCTCTTTACTAAGACCTAAAAGCCCCCTTTGCCTAGCTAGTCGGAGCTTAACGTCCGGCCCGCCGATAATAGCGTTCTCCTTTCCCTTAGCGACGACGACGGCGATAACACGTATCTTAAGTAGGAGTTTTCTTCTATCCTCGTATAACGCTAGTATGCCTTTAGGAAGATTAAGTATCGTATTTAATAGCGTTATAGCCCCCTTACGTAAGAGGACTCCTCCTGCCTTAACGGCTACTAGGACGACCTTAAGGCTTTTTACGCCTTTAACCCGACTAAGCTTAAACCGGCCTTTTATATAGCCTTCCTTATATCTTCCCCTTCGCTTAATTAATAATAAGTATAATTTATTAATATAATTTACGTTACGACGGCACGCATTAGTTTCTTAGTTTTGCCCTTTATTTCTTTTTATTTCTCTCTCGTTCTATATTAAGCCCGCTTTTAAGGCCGATTAATATAGGTTTCCTTCGTTTTTATTAGCCTATTAACCCTTTTAAGCGTTTAAGTTAAACGCCGATTTAAAAGGGATATACTATTATAGTATTAGGTTATATTATATATTATCCTACGTAACCTTTATATCGTATATATAGACATTTAGATCTAGTCTTAATGCACTAGGCACTAAGAATATATATATAAAGAAGGATGCTTCTATTAGGTAGGCGCGAGCCCTAAGAGCTAGGAATAGCTCCCTACTATCTTATCTATAGCTAATTATATTAGCCCTAGCATATAGCATAAAGGATGCTTTATATATATTAGAATGCCGGCTTAAAAGAAAACACTACTACTTATAGCAGTTATAATATAATCCTAATTAGGCAATTAAGAGGAATACTCCTATTGCCTAAATCCTTCCTTTTATTCTTATAAGTTATGCTTATATCTGCTAGTAATTATTCCTTTAATCGTTCCTTTTGCTAAGCGGCCTTCTTACTTTATATAGCGCGTATAAAAGGGCGACCTTAGAACTCCGTAATAGCTTTAGCGGAGACTTAGTCGGCTCGGACCTATTAGTTATATATAGCAGCCTATCCCTTCTATCGTATAAGATATTCGGTTATAAGTGACTTCGACCGACCGATACGACGAACACGGATATCTATTAGGCGTTCGACTTCGTAGTGCTAATCCCCTTCGTTAGGTGCCTCGATATCGCGAGCGGCTTCTATAGGCCTAGGCTCGAGCTCGATATAATGCCCTTCGTGCGCGAGTTTAAGGTGCTAAATAGAGACGACTAGGTAGATCCTAACTTAGCTAAGGAGGTCGAGTTCCGCCGCGAGGTTATTAACTATACGCTTAATAACGAAAGGGCCTTCTTATTGCCGCGACTATTTCTTTAGCGGCTAGCTAGGCTTATAATAGCCCGTATATAGCTTTAGGTAAACTTTATTACTAGCTTTAAGAAGAACTAGCCGGTGCTTTGCGTTATACCGCTGCTTAGCCTTTATAGCGGCTAGGTCTATAGCTAGGCTCGCTTATCTATAGGTAACCTTTTGTAAGTAGGGCAATTCGTCTATAGTAGTGCCTAAGATATTATCGGCAGCTTCTAACGGTCTACGTATATTAAAGCCGAAGATAGATTTATAGGCGGAGATCTTCGTACTAGCGTTAAATGCCGTGTTTAGATTCTACTAGAGGGCGGGGATTATTATCTTTTAATCTAGGCTAAGATCCTCAATGTAGGACATTCGTAGAGCGGTCTCTACGGTCTAATTACGCCGTTCGGTAAGTCCGTCGGCCTATAGGTAGTAAGCGGTAGTTATTGCAATTTTAGTGCCGAATGCGCTCTAGAGGCCTTTTTAAAAGTCGGATGTAAATTTACGATCCCGGTCGCTAATAATAGTTCTTAGCATGCCTTAATCGGAAAGAAGCAACTAACGGGCTAGGCTTTAAGCCTAATCCTTTATGCCGTACTTCGCGTTGCCTAGGATTAGTAAGCATCTCTTACTAGTTAGGCAAGTAACCGTAAGAAGTTAGTTAAAGATATTAAAGCTTAGAATCTACTATAGGGAGCTTACTAAAGGTAAGGGCGGTATATCGGTTATAAAGTCTATCGCGATACTCTATATTAGAAGTAGCGGGGGGCGAATAGGCTTATAGCTGCCGGTAAGGGTCTAACGGTCTATTTAGCTAAGGCAATAGGCTTTATAAGCCGCGATATACTTTTTTACCTAACGGGTAACTCTACGAATTAAGTATATCTCTAAGTCCTTAATTATATAGACAACGCCGAAGTAGTTTTTATCGTTATAAGCTGCTAAGATTATAGATAGAACGAAGGCGTTAGGGATATATAGCTAGGTAAAGCCGTCGGGGCCTTTATAGTATAAGAGCTTATCGACTATAAAAAACGGTATACCGCGGCGTTTAAGCTACGCCTTTATTCTTGCTATAGAGTTAGTAACTATAGCTCCTTCTAAGGGCGAGGAAAGACTCTCGATAGCGTCCTTACTATCCGCGATTATTTAAAATATTCGCTTATAGTAAGGGTTATTATCGTAGGCGACGGCGAATTCCTCGCGTTTCTTAGGAGCTATAATAGCTTCGGAGGCTATAAGTATATCGTTAAGCATAGTAAAGTTAGGGCGGCGACGGTTAAGCAGCTAATCGGACTCCTCGGCTAGTAGGCGACTAAAGGCGTCGGGAATAAAGTTCTTCTTACTAAGAAGGTAATAAACCTCGATATCGTACTTAGAGAGATAAATTAAGGCTATAACTAAACAACGGTTAGCTCGGTCTATGCTACAAGTATCGAGGGTTCTTTTAGCGACGATCTGCTTAATCGCGGAGTAGTCGGTTAAGACTACAAGCGGAAGGGTTAATAACTATACTATAGTACGTATCTTCTTTACAGCCTATACGAGATAAGCGACCTCTAGTTCTAAGGGACTATAGGACTACTCGGCTCTCGTTAGAGTATAGGAGAGGAAGCAGATAGGTATAATAGCTTTAACCGGAATAAGCTAGCCTAGCTGCTAAATAGTGCCGTCGCGGAGATAGAAAAAGACGGCGGTAAAGCCTCGCTATAAGGAGGCGTCGATCTAATAGAATAGCCTCTTCTATAGGTCTATATAGTAGATTATACGGCTAGAAGTAATTTCCTTCTAAAGAGAGGCGAAGGAGGAAAGCTCGGCTAAGGTTAGCTAGAACGATATAACTCGCGTATAGGACTTCCGCTTATTAAGGTTCCTATTTTTAACCTTACTAATTAAGCGACCCTAGGCTAGAAGACTAGTCTTACGATCCTATAGAGGGGTAATAGAAGCGCCGTAGTATAGGATAAGGTTGCGAATATACCCTATAGCGCTAATATAGTGCTTAAGAGCGGCGAGGTTATTAGGGAATAAAAGCTTCGCGAAGGCAGTAAGCCTATGCTTTATAGTACTTATCTTAAACACGTCGATACGAAATCCGAGTAGCTCTACGGAAGGGTAGCCGATCTAGCTCTTAGTAAGGCTTATAGATAGATTAAGCGATGCGAAGAGCTTAAAGATAGCCTTAAGATATTAAAAGTAATCCTCTTCTATAGCGGAGTAAATAATAATATTATTAATAAACGCGCGGCTATAGCCTTAGTGCGGACAGAGAACTCGGTCTATATAGCGTTATACGTACGCTAGGCTATTGCGAAAGCCAATAGGTGTAACTATTAGACGCTTTAGACCTCGATAACTTATAATAGTAAACCTGCCTTAATGCTTAAGTTTAACTTAAAACTAATAGAAGAAGGCGGAAGCGTCGATAGTAGTAATAAAATAAGCGCCTAAGAGTTTAGCAATAATAGAGCTTTATAGTAGTAGAGGGTAGGAATCTAAGATAGTAATACTATTAACGGCACGTAGGTTAATAACAACTCGCCTTTTAGTCTCGCCTTAAGCTATACGCTAAACTATAAAGATAGGTGCTATAAACGGCGTAGGCTTATCGGCCTACTTTAAGCGACCCTACTTATAAAGGAGGTTAAATATATCGTCGATAACCTTCCTATCGTAAAGCCCTTAAAGGTAAGGCTTTTAAGCGACTCGCTTTTCGTGCTAATTATCGATTAAAGGAACTATTAATTCCTTTCCGGGTTTTACAACGGCGGTGCTTATATCCCGCTAGAGCTAGGAGTATTTCTTAAGAAGCTTTTTAACGCGGCGTACGAAAGAAAGACTATAGTCGAAAATATAAATACCCTCCTTAGTATATTTCTCTTAAAGCTCCGGTAGGCGCTAAACGTACGTTTAGTATAGAATACGGCTAGAGAAGGGATCCTTAATTCTATCCGCGGCGTCTATCTCGATAGCTACGGCAGCTGCTATTACGTTAGTAGCGGCTACTGCGAGGTTCTAGCGAACCTTAGACTACTTAGCGGGTCTTACCGAAGAGGCTATAACGTAGGCGTAGATAGAGTTAGATAGCGAAGGCGTTAGAGAAGTGCTTAGAATAAGAGCTTCTATAGGCTAAGATAGGGCGGGAGCCTATAGGCATTCGAGGACTTCCTAAGTAAGCGGAAAAGTGCTCGCAACGTTAACCGATAAGTTAATAGAAGAAGTAGTAGTAGTAATAGCGGTTCCTATAGAGGATAATAGTATAGTAGCGGCGCTAAGAGTAAGCGAAATTGCCGTAGCTAGCGTTAGAGCCTTTATAGCTAATTTCTAGGATAAAGCGGTAAAATAGCTAGACTCCTAATACTCTTATATCTAGCTAAGCTTCTACTTACGCTTAATAATAAGGTCGACGTTCGTACTATTAGTAATAAGGATAGTAGGAAGAGATTTAGTATCGACGATGCTATAAATAGCATTAGCGTAAAAGGCGAAGAAAGTATAAGCGCGGTCCTTAGGAAGTTCCTTCTAAGAGGTAGGGACTATAAGGGTAGTGCCGGGTGGCATAATAGTCTTTCGGACGGCTTAGATATAGCGAATAACTTCGCGGGGCTATTTATAGATATCGAATAGGATTTTAAACTCGTTAAGCACTCTAATACGAATAACCTCTTTATAATAATTAAGGGATCCTCGGTATAGCTTAAGGAAGGCATTACCGAGAAGTACGCCGGCCTTTACTTTAGAGACTTAAGCGGAGTAGGTAAATTTAGCTATAGCTGCTTAAGCGGTCGGGCTAGCTATAGTACCGCGCGCGTAGAAAGAGAACGTAGCCTAGTCCTCGCAAAAGGAGCGACCGTTAACTTTATTAATAGTAATAGGAGGCTTCTTCTCGACGGTGTAGTTAAGAGTCTAAAGAAGGTCGCGATTAATTATAGGCTTACTATAGCTAGAATCGGGGCAAACTTAGACTTCCTATATACCGGGTTAAGTAGAGACCTTAATCCTTATATAGGAGTATAAGTGCGGTAGGGAATCCTAATCTTATTAAGGCTCCTCGGCCTTAGCTTCTAAGACCTAATCTAGTCGGGGTGCTATAGTAGGCGCTACGTGAAAAACAGGCTCTTTAATAATAAGTACGGGAAGAATAGGCTCTAGGGCGGTAGGGGCATTAAGCTTAATAACGATAGGATTAAAGACGTTCCTTACGGTAATAGGAGGGGATTTCTTATACCTAAGACGGAGGTAAGAGAAGAGGGCGTTATAAGAAAGAAAAGAGGTCTTATAAACCTTATAGGTTAAAGGCTTAAGCGCGCGCTCTTTACTATAGAGCTACTACTTAGATATATAGCAGTTAGCACGTATATGCTCCTTAAGCATAAAGGTAAAGACGAAGGTATAGTCGTAAGTGCTATATTTAAACTTACCGGCCCGTTCGGTAGGGTAGCGGGAGTTTATATAGCTTACGAAGTTAGCCTCTAAGGAGGCGTAAGAGGACGCGTCGTCCTAAGAGTCGTTTAAGTATAGCTCGTTACTAGCTTTATCGCCGCTAAAAGCAGTCTTTTTATCGCTTTAATACTTTAACTTAAAACGCACTTTCTTTTTATTATTATTACCCTTATATTTACCTTAGCGGTATTCCGTTCGGTTATCTTATCGGTCGTCCTAGCGAGGGTAACGCTTATCGCGGCGTAGCGGGCGTAAGCTTAACTAATTACGGTTATTACCGGAGCCTTGTCCCTTAAGACTATAGTTGCGATTATAACCTTAGTTATAATCCTAGCGGTTAGTCTATCGGTAGTTATTACCTTAGTTACTTTAACGATAGTTATCGCGACGATTATTACGACGGCTATAATTATAGTTACCCTAACGGTAACTATTATTACGGCGATAGTTATCCTAACGATAGTTATTATCCCGACGGGAAAAGCTACCGCGGCGAGAACGGTCTTAGTCTCTAAAGATATATAGCTTAAGGGAGGCTATAATAAGAGGCTTTTATTCTTTAATAATATAAATCTATTTATCGATCGGGGTCTTTTTCGTAGGAATAGGAAGAAGCGAGGAGATTTAGACGGTAATAAAAGGATAGATAGCCTTAATAATTTAGGCATCTTTGCCTATCTTAAGTTAGTAGGCGAGCGAAACCTTTCTCTAGATCTACTACGCAAGAGTAATAGAGCTAAAGGACTATATAGATATCGTATATCTTTCCCTATAAAGTTCCTTTAAGACGTCGGCGTTAGGACGCTTAAAACGCCTAGTTAAAAACTTATAGAAGGTTCTAAAAGGGGAGGAACTAAGGATATCGCGTTATTCTACTATAAGCTTACTTATATACTATATAAGAGCTCCTCCTACTAAGAAGGAGAGGTAATATAGGCAAAGGGCGAATAGGTCTTCGTCCTAATAGATCTTTAGACGCTTTATAAAGAGATAGACGTTTATATAGATATTCTTTCTATCGCTAAAAGCGATAATGCTTAGGTTCTTCGGATTATACTTATTTAGGTTAAAAGTACTAATATTATCCTATTTAAGGCGTTTAGTAATAGCCTTATTATTATAGGCCGAGGAGGAGGTATAACTCGCCTCGTAGTGCTTACATAGGTTCGGATAGGACTTTAAGGGGCGGCGGATAAAACTATTATTAGACCTAGACGAATTATTATTATTATTATCTAAATCCTTCTATTAACGAGAGTAAAAGGCCTAAGAGTACTTAGATAACTTAGACTAAAGAGAATAATATAGAACCTAGGGTTATTCCTTAAGGTAATACTACTGTCTAATAGAGCGCTACTTAAATAAGCGAAGTATTCCTTACGGACGAAGAGGAGGCTATTCCTTTAATTAACTATTAGAAAGGTCTCCGTCGATTATTTACGGGTTAAAAGGCACGGCTTAGACTAGCGGATATACTAGAGTTATCGTAGCGTAAAGAGGAGTCTTTATATTAGGAAGCTCGCTTATAAAATAAAGATATAAGCGAATTCCCTTTCGCTAAGTATCGGCGTACTATAGATGCTTTTCCTTTATAGACGGAAGATCTAAGATATCGAAGATAACCTCCGACTTAAAGGCTAAATAACTTAAGAGAATATAGGCTTGCTTTATATATATTACGTCTATATTAGTAAAGGTCTTAATAACCCTTTCCGTAGGCAATGTCTTAATTAACTTAGAGTAGCGAACGGCCTATTTTAATAGGTTATTACAGTCCTTATCCTCTATAGCTAGTATAGTAGATTGCTTACGTAATACCTCGGTTTCTAAGGATAAGCGAGGGCGACGGCGGGCAAGAGGAGGAGGATCTTTATAATCACTCTTAGAGTCCTTAAAGGGAGCGGCGCTATAAACGCTATCCGGTAGAGCATACTCCTATAACGGTAAGCGAGGGTAAAGGTTATCGTCTAAACGAGATATAGATGCTATAGCTTAACGGGCTTCTTTGTCCTTAGCTATAGCGATAATAGCTTAATAAAACGAAGGAAGAAGGCGAAGAGGTCGATAGATAAAGAAGAGAAGGGATTACGAAGAAAGAAGAGTTATAGGAGAAGAGAAAAGTCTATAGTAGGAGGTATAAGGTGTTTTAATTTTAGCGTAAGAACGGGTACGCGTAGGAAATCGAAAATATAGGGAGAAAATTTTTCCTTACGGCTAATTACGTAAGGACTTAAAATAGAGAATTAAGCAGTAGGCCCTAGTTCTAATAATGCCTAGAAAAGCGAGCCTCGTCGGATCGTAAGGCTTATATTAAAGGTTATATAGGCGTGCTAGCTAAGGTTATATAAGCTAGTTATACTATAGGTATTAAAAGCCTTTAAGCGGCTTCTAACGAATAGTAAGAGCTTTAAAAAGCTCTTAGCGAACGTATTATAGTAGAGCAAAGCTCTAGAGATAGGAAGGGCGTTCCTAATAGTAGCTTTAAGGCAGAAGGTGTGGAATTACTACTAATTTAATACACTAGGCACTAAGAATATATATATAAAGAAGGATGCTTCTATTAGGTAAGCGCGAGCCTTAGGAGCTAGGAATAGCTCCCTGCTATCTTATCTATAGCTAATTACATTAGCCCCGGTATATAGCATAGAGGATGCTTTATATGCATTAATAACTAAGATCGAAGACTAAAATACGTCCCGATAGACCTAGCAATAGTAAAGCTAATAGTCTTTATAGACGGCTCCTTCGTAAATAATAGAGACCTATTATCGCAACTTAGCTTTATTATTACAATTATTAATAAGGAGAGAACCGATACTAAATTCGACGTTACTAGCAATATTATTTATTAGAGTTCGACTAAGTGTAAGCGCGTAATATAAAGCGTGCTTATATCGGAGATCTATAGGATGGTAAATAGTGTCGACCTCGGCATTGTCTTAGCAATAACTATAAAGCTAATTACTAAACACTTATAAATTCTACCCCTTCCGCTAGTGATTTGCATAGACTTATACTCGCTTTACGAGAACCTCGTTAAGCTAGGAATAACCTAGGAAAAGAGGCTTATAATTAACATTATAGCCCTTCGATAGTCGTATAAGAGACGTAAGATCTTAGAGATTAGGTGGATTAATAGTAATAATAACCTAGCTAACGCGATGATAAAGGATTCCCTTAATCGATCTCTATAGCGCTTTATTAATTCGAATAGATTAACGGTTTAAATAGATGCCTTTGTTATAAGACCTTAATCGATGTTACCTACGTTGCACTAGCACTATTCTATGCCGGCCTTAATGCGGCCCTGCTTCGCCCCGGCTACTTACATGCACGTGATTATATAATCACGTGCGTTACGTGCTTACGCGACTTAAGGGAGGCTATATTACAACACGGTAGCCTCCTCTCTAGCTAGCCGCATTATATAGAATATACACATACACCGGTTAACCCTAAAGACCCTATCTAACATCTAGCTTTATATAAAACTTAGCGTTATAAAGAGAGTTTAGTATTTCGCGGATTAAAGGTAAGGGATATCGATTCTTACCTATAACCTAATTTAAACCTTAGTAGTTATAATAGATATAGATACTACCGCCCGTTTTATAAGCGAGGATTAGTAATACCATAGCTAAAGAAGAAGACTCTTAAATAAAGCCTTTATAAAGTATATTATTAATCTACTTCTTAATATAGCGGAGTTCTATAGGTAATATAGGCCGATTTCTATAGTATAGAGCTTATTTACTAAGTATAAGTTCGATCCTATAATCCTAAGGGCGGTATAAGGTATAAGGGAAGCTTATTCGCATTCTTTAAAAGGAAATAAGGAAGCTTATCTTAGAACTCTTTTAGGAGTTTCTTTAGGATATCTGCTTTTATAACTTCCGGCTTTACTTAGAGGAATTTTTCTATATCGGCCTTATCGACCTTCTAAAATAAAGATTCGGAATTAGCTATATCCCGGAGGTTTATCTAAAGGAAATTATAAAACGTTTAAGGAAAACGGCTTAAGCTACCTCTATTATATAGTCTTTAGTAATAACGCGTTAGAAAAATGTTTTAAATAGGTTTAAGACCTTAACTAAGCCTTTTAAGAGTTTATTAAAGAGTCGTAGATTTTCTCCCTCCTTAACTAGCTTAGCTAATTTAGATATACTAATTCATATCGCTTAAATACTATCTTATTTATAGAATTAAATAAAGTTAACTACTCGTATATAGCGGATATCGTTTATATCTAAAGGCATTTAATCTTCCTATAGTATACGCCGGTAGGGGCGTCTTATTTAGCCCTATCGGGCGGGAACGTAGCGACGGCTAGCGGTAAGACGAATAAAGAGTAGGCGAGCTATTAAAGTAGTCTACGGCGGAGTGGCCTTAAAGGCTTAAGTCTTAAGGGAGTTTAGAGGGCTAACTAAGGATATTAAGCAGGCGGTTTCTTAAGCAAATAGCTATATTCTCTATAGGGGATATTAAATCGGTTAGCTAGGGTTTAAAGGGTGCGATGCTTACTTAGGTAGATATTCCTTAATAGACGAGTTTATAGGTATATAACTTCCCGGTAGGATAGTCTAATCCTTTAGGATATTAGTCTCTTCTTACCGAAAGGGAATTTCCGGCACGTCTTCTATCGTTATAAAGACTCCTTATTTTAGGGTAAACGTTAGGGTAGTCTAAATCTCTACGACGTTAGAAAAATATACCTTTCGACGTAACTAATGCCCTTTAGGCATAGGAGTAATAGGAGTCCTAAGAGCTATCCTATCTTCGGCTATTATACTTAAAGGCAGGCAGTATCTTATATAGTAATCGGAATTAAAGCGGACTTAAAGAGATCTCTAAAGTATAGTTAGTTTATATTCCTAAAGCTAAGGGATGCCTAAGATAATTAGGGTAAAGGGTAATAGATTTATAACGAAAATTCTTCTAGAGCGCAATTTATAATTCGTAGTATACGGCCGCGATAATTATAGCGGCGACTAGCGCTGCGAGACCGCTATAAGACTAGCGCCTTATAGCGCTCGGGTCGTCTATTAAAGGGTAGCGACGAGCCGTTTAACGGATTAATTAACGATATATTAACGATATAATAATGCTCTTAGGAGGGTTAATAACTAGTTTTATTACTGTATTTATAACTGCCTTTACAATAGCGATTTAGGAATCTCTAACGCGTTGCGATATAAAAGACGGTTTTTATAACGTAGAAACACAGCATAAATATTAGGCTTATACTAAAAAACATAGTGGCTACGATAGCGGGGCAGTGTCTAAACGTTTTCTGCCTGTCTAAAGGTTTTCTGCCTAACTTAATGCGGAGCTAATTAAGTTAGCATCTAATAGTTAACGGGTAGGCATCCTTAACTTATACATATATAGTAAACCTAGTCTATAACGATACTCGCCGTTATACCTTTTTAATCGGTATAGTTAGTTTATCGTAACGTCGCGGGATATACCTTTATATATAATTTAGTATAAGTAGGTATATCGCATAATTCCCTACGTAAAAAACAATAACGCGTCCTACGTATATCGCGTCGTAGGACATTCGCTGTCTTTACTAAGACTGCCGATACGCTTCTTACGACGGCGCATCTATAGAGAGTAGCATATAAATATATCTATAGCTATAAGAGAGTATGTCTTACTGTACCTGTTTGACCCGTTGCTATAGGCCCCGTTCCCAGTCGCAGAAAACCATCGCTGTGCCTTTATGTGTTCCCCGCCTCCACTTCGAGCCAGTGGCAAGGTGTTCCTTTCGTGAATTGCATCAATTTTTGGGCCTCTGCGTGCTGGTACGATATGCTGAGACCCAGGTAGGTACTTTCCGTGAATTTCGTCGCACATGCAGCACTGCCCGCAATCAAAGGCAATATGACGGAGCTGACAGATTAATAAGAGAACTACTAGAGGAATGGTAAGAAGGATTCACCTAGGACCTGGGGCCCCGCAGCTCACCAACATGCCGGGCGATACGACTTCCTGGCGTGGATCACGACCTGCTAGATAGAGCATGTCCCATTCTCAGGATCGGTCTTGTCCTTGACACCCTTTTTAGCCGTCACTACCGGGCCGTCGCCCCTTCCAACAATGACGGGCTCCTCCTCCACCGTTCCGTCGAGTGCAGTCGGTACAAAGTCGCCGCCATCAGCAGCTATGGGTTCGTAGCCACGGCCGCTATTGCTGGCCGAGACACCCACAGCCATGGAGCTGCCATCCGCAATCTTTTGCTTGGTATCCATGACAATCTTTTCCACCTCGCTGACCTTGGTCGCTGAGCCGCCCAACTCGGCACTGCCATATCTTTTCTTCTGGCTCTGCAACGCGGCCTCCATGTCGAAACGGACAATCATGCAAGAGAGGTTGTCGGTACTGAAGCGGCTTAGGGCGTGATCGACGAGCAGTTTCGACGCTGCAGAGGGTTCCTGGACATTGCGGACCAAGTTCACCGCCTCTTGATCGCTGCATACATCCCAAAGCTGTGACAAAGTCAGAACGAGGAAGAGCCACCCTCCGAAGGGCTTGACTTACCCCATCGCAAGCAATAATGATGAACTCGTCGAGGTCGGCCTGGATGACTGTTTCCGTCGTATAGGGATGACCCGTGACGAGATCCTTCATGTACGCGTCCCCCAAGGCTCGTGTGACCGCCAGCACGCCATTCACACGGTTATTCAAGATCAACCCGCCCGCATTTGCAATGCGCTTGCCTTCGTTCTCGTCACTGCCTTTGTGATCGTACGACAATCGTAGTGCTTTGCCTCCACGACACAGAATGATTCGGGCATCCCCGACATTGGCCGTGTAGAGAACACGTTGCCGACTGGCGGATCCCTTTAATCTTACATGCGGTCCATCAGACGATGGCGCATGGGCACTGTCGGAAACGGCCGCCGAGGACTCTTGGTCTTTCTTGGGCGGGGATGCGGGGGACGCTTTTGATGCCGCCTTGACAGCCGCGGCGGCAGCAGGGGCGATAGGCACGGAACCGGTAATGGATCGATCGCTGGGCACACGGTCTTCCCAACGCAGAACAGCGATGGCCGCCGTGCAGCCGCTGTTCTTCAAAGGGAGCTTGTCGAGCTGGGCGTCGACAGTGGTAAAGGTCTGGTCCAGAAGCTCCGGGACAGCGGCATTGGGATTCTTTCGTATGACATCTTCGAGAATGATGTGCAGCTTCTTCCCGCACCAGTCAGCAGCGAAAGTGCCTGCGTGACCATCGAAAATGGCAAAGTAGCCGTTGTCCGACTGAACCATTTCCTGACCGGAGGTCACTGCCGGGTCTCGTCCGGATTTCTCGGCCTCGGCAGCGCCCACGGCGGGCGCAGGTGTGTCGAGGAAATTGTAGAGGAAGGCATGGGTGTCCTCCATGGTCCGTCGGCATTTCTTGTTTCTATCCTCCCATACGCCGACACGAAACGTGGACTTGGGTCCCGGAGCAGACTCGCCGGCCGAGTTGTTGTGCTGGCCTTGGGGGACAGCAAGGGCAGGATCCTGCTTGCCCAGTTTCTGGAGAGGCGTTTGCGTGCTTAGCTCCGAAGTGCCACGACCGCTCTGCGAAAAGTTGAGGGAGTTCCTGGCCGAGGCCAGTAGGCTGCTTGCTTTGCTTCCGACACCGCTGCTCCTTCGCTTCCTGTCGGTTGAGGCGCCATTGTCAACCCGACCGGGGGGGCTGCCATTGCCGCTGCGCTTCTCCCCGCTGGCCGCCTGATCCGTAGTCTTGATGAGTGTCGGGGCGTTAGTGTTGGGGCTCAATTCTGGGGAGGAAGACCTCCCCTCGGCCTTGGACTCGCTCTCAACCTTGGATCCCGAGGAGTTGGAGCCGCCGCCAAACATTCTATTCAGCAGGCTTCCCCCTTGTGAGGAGAGGCTGCGGCGCTTGTTGCCTGCCAGCTTGCGGTCTGGGGAGCAAGACGTGTGGATATTGGAAGTGGTGTAGGCGGACAAAGACCAGGACACTTGCTGACTTGGGGGAAGTCAAGATGGCTCGCTCGAAAGACGTGCGATTTGCTGTACGGGTGATCGGGGGGGGGGGAGTCGTGCTTGGGGGAGGCGAGAGAGACCAACGCGTGGCATGCGGGGGGGGGGGGGGGGGTGATGTTGGTCGGGAACACAAAGCCTGAGCGTCCTCGTGCGAGTATAATGCAGGCAAGCGAGGGGACACGGCCGGTTCGGGTCGTTTTGTCGGGCGTGGGTTCTGCCATGCCAAACATGTTAGTCGTGAGGCACGGCGGCCGAGGCGGGGAGGAAGCCATGATCAAGCAATGGGTGGCTGTTCTGACAGAGGGCTGGCTGGAAGCGGAGAGAGGCGGCCGGGGGGCGGGGGGCGGGCAAGAGTTGCTGGCAGCTTTTGCGCAACGAGCCTTCGCGTGAATCATCGCTTCGAAACGTGGCGCTTCTTGCTCGCCGACGGCCCAGAGGCCAACCAAGGTCAAACGGCAGCGTGCAACGGCGCGTGGTGCATCCAGCCGCAAAAGGCGCCGAGCGTGCTAGGACACAAGTGGGCCATACACACGCGCGCACATACAACGTACCTTGGCGAAAGTCGCGGCGAGCCTGTGTCGAGAAGCGACTCGAGCGGTTGCGAAAAGGCAGCCGATGGACCAAGCGGGTCACTTTGAGTTTGTACGGACCGTCTCTCCCCAGGGGCAGACGGGTCGTCGGTGGTGATGACGGATTCTGACGGATGTTGGAAATGCGAATGGAGGGGGGACTGGCTCTCTAGCCAACCCGCGAGTCTTCATTTAGGACCTGCTTGTACTCTGTACGAAGTACCTACCTACCCAGGGACAGGTACCATGGAGCGCCAAGGGGGTTAACTGTCACGGGTTTCCCGCCTATGATGGTGATGTTAGGAATATTTACCGGACGCCCCAGAACAGTGTCAAGGCTTGCAAACAGTAATGTAGCCATTTATAAGATTACTATTAAAGATAAATGTATTGATGGTGATGGAAACCCCCCCGTACTTCGGAGGAAGCGCCAGCTTGACATTTATGGCGTGAGGGACGGGTGCCGAGGCAGCTTTGCGAGCAGTTCCTGCCCGAACAAGGGACGGAGCCTGGATGCCTAGGTAGACGCCATTGTTGGACGTGTTTGTCATTCCCATTGACCTACCACAAAGACACCCCTGCCGACGAATCAACCTAGGCAAGGCAGGATGCTCCTTGATGACGCATGCCTGTCTCGTGGTACGGATAGGCCGTCCTTGCGCTGACGTTTGGCGCCTGTTCCTGCGTAGCACGCGTTTCCCTCGGATCTTCTTCCAACCAATAGCTCTCATGCCGAGTTCCTCTCATTTCTCGTGTGCTAGGGCTCGACTTCACTTGGTCGCCAAAAGTCAGACCCGCCCATGGACAACGACTCGAGAGCCAGCCAGGTTAGGCGTGTTTTGGTAACAAGGCTCCTTTGTGCGGCTGTTGATTGTTAATTCCCTCACTTGATCCTATTCTCTACCTTTGGGTATTCATACATGGCGGGTATCAGCTCTCGATAGTAGTTATGGTCTAGTTGCGGAACCATTCCATGTCTGATAGCTCGGCAAGTCTACCATACCAGCTTGTCGGTAAGCATTGACCGCCATAAGTCAGTATCGTCAAAACCAACAACAAACGCCTGGCACTCCGATAATCTCTCTCCCCGTGAGTCTGACCTCGGGCAATGTGAGTGGGACCGCCTGTAGATTCTATGAACGCATCTGCAGAATTCAAGGCAAATTCTTCACAATCCCATCCGCTGTCGCTACTCAACCCAATTCCCCCAGGGTGAGTGTTGGGCGGGCGGTGCCCCTTCTGAATTTGTCGTCGTCGGTCCAGCGGTTGTTTTCGCATCATTTCCTCAGGCTGTCAAGTCGGGCCTGAAGATCATCATCGACAGGGTCGCCGCCGCCGCCGCCGCCGGTACTGCTGCCGACCGCTTGCGCCACCTTGCCCTCGGACACAGCAGAGGTTCCCAAGGCTGTGGGCGTTTCGCCGAGCTGTGAGAGAGCACGCCGTCAATATTCACGTCGTCGGATGATCAGGGCCACGGAGTAGGCTTACGGCTTGGTTGAAGTCGATTCCAATCTCTTCCAAGACTTGATCGACGACTTCGTCTCCCTCCTCCTCAACGCCGACGTCCATGGCGTCATCGACGGCATCGTCCATCATCTCCTGCCGCTGTTCCATAATGTCGTTCTCCCGCTCAAACTCCATGGCAATCCGCTGGAGTTGAGGGAGGTTCATCGATTTATTCATGCTGCCCAGAGCCATGGTGGCTCCCTTCATGGCTTGCATCATCTGTTCGTTGGTGCGGTAGGTCTGGATGAATGCTGCCGTCAGCTCTCAGGCACCGGCTGCGAGTCAATGTGTCGACGTGATCATACCTGGAGCCGCAGTGAGATCTTTTGAAGCTGGCTTCGCATGGCGTAGAATTTTTCGATATAGCGCCGGGTGCGAACCAGGTCCTTGGCCTGGATCTTGCACGCGCCCATCTGACCGTTTTTGGCGCTTGTCTTGATCTGCTGTATCAGCGTCTTCTCCTGCTTCTCCAGCTTGACGCGAGTCTGGTCGAGTTCTCGTATCGCCTTATCGAGCATGCGCTGGTTCTTGCGCAGACGCTCGGCAGGCGTTATGCGCTTTCCGAACGCCCATTCTAGAATCTGGGGCTCCGGTCAGCGGTGGCTACAGAGCCGGGGCTCGAGGGCGGTACTCGCATTCATTTTGCTGATCTAAAGTTGCCGCTTCGCCGTACCGGCTTCCGGGTTGAGGAGGAGGTGGCCGGGAACAGCCGTGCGGCAGATGGAGGAGCGGGGATGCTCGAGTGAGCAAAGATGTCCGTCGAACGTCCGACGTCACGGGCTGATGTTCAGCGACATGAAGGCGCTTCGAGGCCGGGCGGGTCGTAGTTATTCTCCCGAACTTTCGCCGCTTTTCCGACCAATCAGATTGGCCACAACCCGCATAATAAGTAGTACTATCCGTATATGTAATCTGCAGCAAGATTCGCCCCCCTTCCTCCGTCTTATTAGTCTGGTCACATCATCAATCGACCAAATTTTTTCTCTCACGACCGAGATCCCCATCAACCCGCCCTCTCCACGCTGACTTTTATCGATCATGCGCCCCGCGCAACATCAACATCAGTCGACATGAGCCAGGACTATTTTAATGGCAAGGGCAAGGCCCCTGCTCGTCGCGAGCCCGACTCCGACTCCGACGCGCGCAAGAACGCCGCTCCAGGACTCAACCGCGCAAGTTACATGACGGTCGGCACAGGCTCCATCTCGGAACATGGGGCGCACCTACGGAATATGATGGACGTCGACTCCGGTTATGGGGACAGCATCTCCAGCGAGGACTACCTCGGCGCCAGGTCCGAACCCGCTTGGGACGCTTCCCTGCACCGTGACCGGCCGCAGTCTGGCGTGCTGCACCAGATGTGGTACAACGCGCAGCGCAGCAAGCTGGCTCGATCGATAAACAAAGTCTTGGAAATACTCGAGTCCTTTCGAGAGATTAACACTTCTTGGCCAGCTCACTACCCATCTGTGCAGCGAGTGGCCTGGGCGACCCCTTCCGAACGATCCGCGTCGCGGCCCGGCTTCGCCCACATGCACTCGATGGTGGACATGTCCACCCCGTCTTCCACCGCTGACAACCCGCCGGCCCTGCGACGGTCCGTGACCATGGTCGAAGACCCATCAGCCGAGTCAAGCCGAGCCGCCCAATCGCGAGCGGTTTCCGAACCCCGACTTGTTTCCGCCCAGATTGCCCAAGAATTCTCGATACTGAAGCTCGACCTAAAGCTAGGGTCTTTGCATCAAGCCGAGCTAGTTCACTCGTTGGAAAAGGGCTCAATTGCGTCGCTTCTGGACGGGAAAATCAACTCGAGCATCAATCATCTCCTCTCACTCCGGGGGCGCATCGAAGACACCTCGAGCAAGGTGCTAATTACGGGGGACCTCAACGCCGGAAAGTCGACATTCTGTAACGCACTTTTGCGGCGCAAGGTCTTGCCCGAGGATCAGCAACCGTGTACTGCCATATTCTGCGAAGTTCTGGACGCCAGGGCCAATGCTGGAATCGAAGAGGTACATGCTGTGCACAAGGATGCCAATTACAATCGCAACGACGAATCGACTTTTGATGTGTTCCCTTTAAAGCATCTCGAAAAGATTGTGATTGACCACGAAACTTATACGCAATGCAAGGTCTACGTCAAGGACATCAGAACGATTGATCAATCCCTGCTGAACAATGGGGTCGTGGACATTGCACTCATCGACGCGCCCGGTCTCAACTCAGACACTACCAAGACGACGGCCATCTTTGCCCGACAAGAAGAGATTGACGTGGTTGTTTTCGTCGTGTCCGCGGCCAACCACTTCACGCAGTCGGCCACGGAGTTCATACGGGCAGCCGCCGCAGAGAAGGCGTACCTCTTTATTGTTGTCAATGGCTACGACACCATCAAAGCCAAGGAGCGGTGCCAGAAGTTGATATTGGACCAGGTTTCGGGCCTGAGCCCACGAACGCACAAAGAGTCGTCGGAGCTCGTTCACTTCGTGTCGAGCAACGCGATCCCTGCAGGTCCATCGCCCCCTGGTGGACCGGGAGGTAGCGGCAGTGGAAGTTCCAGCGGCGGAGGTGGCGGCGATGATCCCAGCGACGATACTGACGGAACAAGTGGGAAAGGCAAGGGCACGGACATGGACAAGGTCCGCGACTTCGAAGCCTTGGAGCAATCTCTGCGGCGGTTCGTCCTGGAAAAGCGCGCGCGGTCCAAACTGGCCCCCGCGAGAACCTACCTGCTGAATATCCTCAACGATGTCAACATGCTGGCCACGGTCAACCGAAGCATGGCGCAGTCGGAGCTGGACCGAGTCATCGAGGAGCTCAAGGTCCTTGAGCCCCAGCTGGAAACGAGCAGGCAAGCGCAGTCTGAAGTCGGGGACCAAGTGAACCAGAACATCGAGGACACGTGCCAAGACGTGTATGGCCATAGCCGCGCCGAGCTCAGCGCTGCCATAACATACGCGGGCAAGACCAATTACGATGTTCCTTATCCCGGCTTCCTCGGCGCGTTCCAATATGCCGACGATCTCAAGGAGGCCATGCTCTCTCACATAGCCGATGCTGTCAGCGACTGCGAAGAATACGCGCGCCGCAAGACCGTCCAGAGCGTGAACGTCGTCAAGCAGCTCGGGCTCCTGCACATCGGAGACGAGTTCCAGACTCTTCAGTTCCGGTCCGACGTCATGTTTCGCCGTAAGCGCCATGCGCTTGCCCGTCAAGTCGATATTTCCACGGACCTGTTCGACTTTGTCGACTGGTCGACCCTCTTGCAACACCAGGAAAAACTCGCCGGAACTGGCATGGCTCTCACCGTTGCTGGCGCTGTCGTGCCTCGCATGATCGGGATGAGCACGTGGCTGGATCAGGCTGTGGCCGCCGCACGCCTTTTGGGCAACAGAAACCTACGGCAACTCATCATCCCCGGCGTTATTGTAGCCGGTAAGTAGACGCCGGGTCATTTCAGCTCCTCGTCGTTGCGTGACACTGACCTGTATCCTAGCCGTGGCCGCTTCTGCATACGTGCTCCAGCAGATTCCCAACTCACTCCCGCAACGGCTTGCCATGAAAATCTCCGTGCATCTCGCCGAGATTGACTACGTCCACTCCAACTCGACGCGAATCTCGTCGTCAGTGCGCAAGATTCTCCGCATTCCGGCCGACAATCTGCGCTCTGCACTGGAGCAAAGCGTGAAAGACTTGGGCAGCCGGCTAGATGAGACGGCCAAGGTCAAGGGCGAGAGCGACAAGGCAGCGGAATACTTCCGCACTCTCGTCAGCGAGAGCGAGATGCAGAGGAGTATGGTCGAGGACGTAGACTTGGATGCTCCGCCTCCTGGCTTGCACTGATTTTTGATGATGCGGTAACTACTGGGCGGGCACGGGGATATGGCGTTTCAATTTCGGCCGGTTATCGATGTGAGGCGTCTTCCTGAACCAACTGCTTCTTTTGCTCTGGGACCACACACGATTCACGTTCACCTAGACCCTATGTACTACATGAATGCATACTCGTTTCCTCACGTGGTTTCCCATGTCCCAATTCCCACGTTTACGAGCCAAGTTTGCGTGGCGCGGACAAGGCAAGACTCATGTCCACATGATGTCCCGCAATCGTTGTTTCTCGTCGTCGCCGCCAAAGATGGCGTCGATGCCCTGGCGGGCGAGGGCGCAGATGCCGGGTCGGTCGATGTCAAAGTGCTGGGCGGCGAGGCGGTACTCGTTGGATAGGGGGCTGCCAAAGACGCCCACGTCGTCGGTCTGCGGGTTGCCGCCGGGTGAGTGTGCGTGCGTGCGGGGTAGGCGCCGGCCTTTTCCCTCTTATACTCTTACGGGCAAAGGGTGTGCGAGGCATTGAGGAGCGGAGGAACGGCAACTCACGGCCAGTGATATCTTGGGTCCTTGGACACCCATCCAGTGTTTGAGGTGGTGGCTCTCGAAGCCACTAGGGGTCATGCCGGCCTTGACGTTGCAGCTCAGGCACAGCTCGAGACACAGCCCGCGGCGAGCAATCTCCCTCCTCGACTCGTCGTCCTCCCAGATGACGTGGCCCAGCCGGGCGGGCCTCCACGCCAGCAGGGTGCGCAGCTCCTCGGGCGACGCGCTGGCCTCGGCCTCGGCAAAGTGGACTGTGAGGCCGAGGCCCTGGCGAGCCGCGCGCTCAAACACGGGTGTGAAGACGTCGACGGCGCCGTCCGGGCGGGCCGTCGGATCGCCGCAGAGGTCCAGCCCCACGACGCCGACGCCGCCATCGTCGGCGCGCAGGCGGGCGGCGAGGGCGGCGATGGACTCGGCCGTGGCGAGGGCGTGGCGCCGGTCGACGGAGAGGATGAGGCGTGTGTGCATGGCGTCTGCGTGCGCGGCCTCGAAGTCGGCAATGACGTCGAGCAGCAGGCGCACGTGGTCGTCGGCTGACAGGGTGCCTGCCGTGCGGGGCGTGGTGCGCAGCTCGAGGTAGACGACGCCGTCGGCGAGGAAGTGCTCGAGCACTGACGTCGCGGCGTGCCGGATCGAGGCCTCGTCCGTCAGGAGGGCGTAGATGTAGCTGCCAAAGAGCGGGAAGAAGCTAGAGCCCCCCCCCCCCCGGCCCCCCCCGCCGCGTGCCCGTCAGTCCCGCCCCCAGCATCCGTGTCATCACCATCGTTTGCATCCGGGGCCCATGTGGTAGCGCCACCGGCGAGGCGAGAAAGAAAGGGGGGCGCGCTCACGTCTCGAGGTTGTAGTCATGCTTCCCCTCAGGCATCACCGTCAGCGGGTCCTCCAGTTCCGTCTCTCCCGCCGCGTGTTTACGCAGCCATATCTGATGCAGGGTGCCGCGCGAGACACTGCCCGTAAGATGGGCGTGCAGCTGTCGTTGGATTCGTTAGTATTTCGGCCACGCGCGACGGCAAGGGGTGGTCAAGGCACATCGGAGAGGCGCCGGTTGCCAAGTTTCGCAAATCACTCTCGGACGTACCTCTATCTTGGGAAGAGCCACGTAGTCCATTGCCTGGGACCTCGCAAGGAACAAGAAGGCTGACTCGAGGTCGAGTTGAGGCTGGCATTGCATTCAAGGTTACCCCGCGTGCGGCGCTACCCTATACCGAGGCAAAAAATCAGCCCAGACGGCACCTTAGCTATGGGCTGACACTCTCAATGTGCATATAACTCGGCGGCACAACAGGGGCAGCTGGCACTGAAACTCCAGAACCATCGTTTTCCGTTGGCAGTTCATGTCTCTCTTGGCCGTCGTCTGCCTATACATGGCAGGTTCAAAGCAGCGTCAAACCCGTACCCCGTCGGCCATCCAGGCTCATCAAAAGACCCGTTGCACCGTGATAAGCTTCACGTCAACCCAGCCACCAGAGAGGTGAGATTGTAGTTGGCGACAACCCCGTGTTCCATGCAGGCTGAAATTCTAACCCATGCGCATCCGCGTCCGACCCATGGGAAACCCGTCGCCCCAGTGGCTGTTTCGAGCAGGAGAGTGATGGAGTCTGCCCGTCCCTAGCTATTGTACAGATAAATCTCCCGATGGCCTCGAAAAGCGGCATATCACATTCGACATCATTGTACAGTGTCTCGCAGATCCATGTGCTGAGCGCTTTATAGCTCAGGCTGTGCCTTGGTGTCGCCCAGCGCAGCACCAACCTTTTCGGCGGTGCCCTGCTCTGATCCAGCAGTCAGGAGTTCGCTTCCCGTTTGCCGCATGTTGTACTCTTGCTCCATGGCTGTGAGTTGCTGGTCCTCGGCAAAGGACAGTGCAAAGGGAACGCCGAAGAACAGGGCCGATGTGGTGATGACCCACGCACCCTTGCCGCTGAAAGAGAACACGTTCCAGGCCTTGTTGGAGATGGAGCTGACACGGCTCGAGACCCAGCCTCTGGTGGTGGGGGGGATGATGTCCCGGAGGGCGTATAGACGTTCGGCGAGCGTCTCGTTTGATGGATCAAAGTCGGACTCGTTGGATATTTCAGAGTCTGGGCGACGAGCGGTCAGAACCAGGGGTCATGTAACTTTGTGGGCGACCGGTTGGATATACAAACCTGTATCGGTAAAGTCTTCGTCGTCAACGTCAGGACCTACTTGGGTGCTCTGAAAGTGCTCGTCCTCGACCTCGGTTAGGGTAACCATGTTGGCGGTTTCCGCGAGAGAGACTGGATGCGCCGGAGGAATGTAAGAAGAAAGAGAGCCAATCCAAAGGAAGCTCTCTGAATGCGATAGTCGGGTTGCAAAGACAACGAGGACGCTGTATCAACGAGAAGTGGAGTTGTTCGAGGTAGCTGCTCGGAAAGCGTGGTAAGAGGATGATGCGGACAGCAGAAGAAGCACCAGGTAGTGTGGGCTTGCTCCTCGTCAAACAGCAAGGGCGATGATGTAAGGATCGCTTGCGAATCGAGCTGGACGGGAGGAGAGCCTGCGTCACGAGTCGTCCCGTTGGAAATTTTTGGCGCGGTTGTGGGGATGAGCCGAAGAAATGGCGAGGAGGTCACGTGCGAGCAAGGAATGCCAACTTTACAGCCCCCAAAATACGCCACTTTGCCCTGCCGAACATTTATACCTCGTACATACCCGCCTAACAGTGACGTTATGAACATTTACCAGACTATCGTGGTCTTAGGCAATGCACATAGGCGTAGGCGAATGAGGTGCTAAGATCGATGCTATAAAGAGCTATAGAGGAGGAAAGAGGGAAGGAAGCTAGCTAGCTATGCGAGAGGGTAGCCCTAATGGCTGCCCCTCGCATAAGGCTAACTAATAGTAGGGATACCTACTATAACACCTCCCCTCAGCCGAATAGCCTAATAAGGCCAATAATAATACGGCTTAAAGCTATATTCTATAGCCTTTTCCTCTATAATTCATCGGTCGCTTATTCGTAAGGCTTTCTGCCCTTCTAATTGCCTAACTAGGCTTCTATCCCTAAATGCTTTCTTAATCGGGAAATCTATTAATAAACGTAGCGTTATAGCCTAAGCTAGTGCTTAAACTTCTCGTAGCCTATACGCAAAAGCGGCTTCGTTAAGCCGTTAGCAATTATCTTATTAGTACGGACCTAATAAAGCTAAAAATAGCCTATCGCTATACGCTAAACGATCTACTTAAAATAGTAATTAATATGCCTTATATAGCTCGCATTCGCCTTATTAAGAATAGCTAATCTTATATTCTAACTATCGGTATATATAATTATCGGCGTAGGCTATAAGTAGCTTATATCGTATAATAGCTTCGCTTACTATATAGCTGCTATGCCCGCCGGCGTAAGGTTAATAAATTCGGCCTTAGTAGACGAGGTTATTACTAACGTTTGTCGTTTCGACTGCTAAAAGATCGGCCTATCGGCTAAGAAGACTATATACCCGGCTATAGAGCATTAGGTTTAAAGGTCGTTAGTAAAAGAGGCGTCGGCATAAACGCGTAGCTTTAAATCGTTAGTCGAATAACGGCCGCTAAAGATAATGCCTAGGTTTAAAGATCCCTTAAGATAACGCAATAAATGCTTTAGGATAGCTATATACGTTATAGTCGGGTTATAATTCGCCTCCGATAACTTATTTACCGTATATAATAAGTCTAGCCTTATTCCTATTGCTAGCTAGTTTAAGCTGCTAGTTCTTTAAAGCTACTCCTTAGAGGGTATTACCGACTATTATTATTTCTAATCCGCTAGGATAATAGTCTTTAGCGGCTATAGCGTTATTACCGTATTCTCGATATCGCTACCGAACTCCTTAAGGATCTTTATCGCGAATCTTATCTAATATAGGCGAATCGTTAGGTTAACGTAATCCCGGTCTATTTCTAGTCCTAAGAACTTAGTCGGCTCCCTAAGACTCTTTATCTTATATAAGCCGCTTAATAGACGAGCCTTATCCGCAATAAGGTCTTATATAGCTACTACGATTAATATATCGTCGACGTAGAGGATTAAAAGCGTGCTATTATCGTAACGAAATAGGCATAATTCTGCCTTTAGCTAAACAAAGCCTAAAGCAATAAGGTTAATAATAACTTTATTAAACTACTAACGAAGGGCGGCCTTATGCTTATATAGAGCTCGTTGCAGCTTATAGACGCGGCTAGTACCGTTAGTTAGACCGTAGGGCTGCTTAATATAAATTTCCTCCCTTACTTCGGCGTGTAGGAAGGCGTTAACTACGTCGAACTTCTTATATTCGAGGTTATTTAAAGCTACGAGAGTGGCAAACATACAAATAGAAGCCTAGTATACTATAGCGGCGTAAACGTCTTTAATAGGCCTATTTATAGTATCTTAGTCCCCGCGAATATACTAACGGGCCTTTGTAATACTATCTACTCCCGTAATATATTTCTTAAGGAAGACCTAACGGCCCGGAAGGACTTAATAGCCTCGTAGGCGGGAAATAAGAATCTAAGTCCTTTTATCGTTAAGCTTACGGTATTCCTTCCTTATAGTAGGCAACTAGCGACTCTTATAGTTAGGGTAGTCTATAGCCTGCTTCTAGTTCTTTAAAGTCGTATTAAGCTATATAAAAGCTAGAGCCGCTCCTACACTAAGAACCTAAGGAGGATTAGTCTTATAATAGGTATTATTTTCGCGAAATACTATGAGTTATAAACCGGATGACTCCCTAGCGTAGCTGCTACTACGGCTACCGCGATTACGGCTACTACGACTATAGCCTCGTCCTAACCGCTCGTTGTAGTTATAGGTCTAATAGGGTCGCGAGGTTTAGCGAGGATAAAATAGCGATGCCTTATCCTTAGAAGCCGGATTTAAGTCCTTTATATCTTTATGCTTTATAGTCTCCTCGTCGAAATAAATATAACGCTACTATTGCCCTATAGTAGGCGTTAGATCGGGTGTTAGGATGTAACTTAGGTCCTTAAGCACCCCCTATAGGGTAGATAGGTCGAGTTCTTCTTTACGCGGCGAAGCGGCTTTATCGTCGTGCCTCGCATTGCGTTTTCTATCTACGGCTTTAATCTTCCCTATATCGAATAGGTAGGTGACTTTATCGTTATCCTCCTATAGGGTAGCTTTAAATTTAACGTCGTTAATAGTAGGGCGCTAATGCTCCTTACTATCCTAAAAGCGGATATCTTAAGCGCGTACGACGGTCTTCTTCTCGGGAAGCTAGACCTTATATATATGCCCGTTAAGTCCCTCTATGCCTACTAGGCGACCTTTTTAAGCTCGTAGGGCTATCTTTATACTTTTAACCCTCTACTAGTGCGGGATAATAATAAACGCAATATAGCCCTAAGCCCTTACATACTTAATGCTATATAAGTATAGCGTGCGGATCTTATTAAATAAAACCTTAATTAAGGCTCTACCGTTCTTATAGGCGCTCGTCGGAAGCATATTATTAACGTAAGCGCTTATCTCTATAAAGTACGGCTATAAAAAGGCCGGAAGGTTCGTATCGGCGTAAATATAGCGTATAAGGTCTATTAAAGTACGGCTAGCACGTTTAGTAAGTCTATTCTACTTAGGAGTATAGGGGGCACTAAAGCGAAGGATAAATCCGTCCTTATTAGCCTATTTAAACATTGCGTCCGACTAAAACTCTAACGCGTTATTAAAACATATAGACTAAACTAACTTATTTATAGAGCAGGCTTATACCTATATTAACTAACTATAAAGTAAGTCGTACGCCTCTCCTTAGTTTACCGCGAATAGAACCTAATAGAACCTTATATATATATCGATCCCGTATAGCGAATACTACTTACCGCTAAAACCGGTAGGTAAGTGCTAAATAAAGTCCTAAAAGACGTATGCTAAGAACTATAATAGCTTAACTAAAGATATCCGGCTAATAATACAGTCGGCTTTTATAAAATAACAGGCCTTATAAAAGAAGTTATTAAGGCTTTCTATATTAACGTTAATGCCTAACTTTTAGCACGTATTAAGGACTCTAGCCTTACCCGTATATCTAAGTCTACGATGTATAAGCCTAAAGTCGACCTTCCTATTAAGCTTTATTAAGGTCTTCGGCAACGCCGTAAAGACAAGGTCGGGGTGCTTATCTCGAATAGTAAGGTCACCCGTAGCTTAAGCATTACGAATAGTACTAACGCTAAGTTCTTAGGTAATCTTATAGACTGCCTCTCTTATAGCTTAAAAAGCCAGTCGGCTATTAAATCTATCTAGTATAACGCCCTTATCCTAAAGGACTTTAGAGCTTATTAAATTTACGGGTGTATTAGGGCAATAGCGAACGTTAGTTAGGTTAAAAGTTAAGTCTTTAATCGTTATACGTATAGTGCCTAAGCCTAGGACTTAAAGGTTGCTACCGTTTAATGCTTATATTAGACAATAGGCCGGAGTAGGAATAAAGGTCGTAAACTACTTTAAATCGTTAAAGTATATATCTAAGGCGCCGGTGTTATATACAACCGTATCCTATAAGGACTTATATCCCGTGGCTAAGATAGCATCGTTAAACCGTATAGCAAAAAGGGTAATATCGCGTTTACTAGCGGTAATAATATTAGTATTTCCCTTCTTAAAGGGATTAATGCCTTATTAACGCTACTCGTCTCGTTTCTATTCTAGGGCTTACTTTAAGTAAAGGGTCTAATAGAATTCCAGCGTATAACCCTTACTAAGTGGTTTAAAGCAACTAAACTTAAGTTTTATAAGGTCTCTATTAGAAGAACCTTCTTCCGTATTATTATTATAATTAGCCCCGCCTCGACCGCTACCGCTACGTCCTTTACTACGGCCTTATCCCCGGCCTTAAGTATTTCCTCGATTAGAAGCTAGGATATTATTCTTATTAGCTACTAGGACTTATCTACCGTTAGGCACCTTTACTATATTCTTCTCGATAAGAGCTTATTTCTATAGGAACTTATTGATTTCTCCCTTCGTCGGGAAGTTATTCTTTTTATAGTCGTGTTCTTATATATAGAACTACTATAGGTAGGCTTACTTAAGTCTATATATAGTAGTATAGACGTATATTTATTTACTAGTCTATAGCTAGATAGTCGTTATCTATCGCTAGCACTATTCTAGCCGTTTTAAATAAGCGTTAATAGTTATAAAATTCTATGCTTTTAAACGGAAAAATTCGACTATTATATCTCCGATAGTAGATTTAGGAAGCTATAATATAGCCCTTTAGATATAACCTATCGTAGCGTAGGAAGATATCTAATTAGTCTATTTAGACTATATTAGCGATTCCTTAATATCGTCGGATAGGCTAAGAATTAATATCTTAGTCGCTTTTAAATCTTATTTATCCTATGCTTTCTATTTATCGGACTTACCGACCTAGCTAACCTAAATATCGGGTTAAGTAGAAGAGCCGTTAATATACTCCTTTAAGTCTAGCGTAAGTAAGGTTAGCTCTATATCTATTAACTATAAGGAGTAATTATCGGGCCCTTTTAGCTTCTTAATCGTCGTTATAGCTATTCCGGCTGTATACTTAAGGTCTACTATTCCGGCGAAATTTTTTTCTTAACTTCTTCCGGTCGGGAAAAATCGTAGATATTACTATAAATAAATAACTCTATCTACGCTATAGAAGTAAGCAGACAGAGCTTATAACCTATCGTAGTCTTAGGCAATACATATAGGCGTAGGCGAATAAAGTGCTAAGATCGATGCTATAAAGAGCTATAGAAGAGGAAAGAGGGAAGGAAGCTAGCTAGCTATACGAGAGGGTAGCCCTAATAGCTGCCCCTCGCATAAGGCTGACTAATAGTAGGGACACCTACTATAATACAAACGTCCTATAATAGTATTAGGACTTACTAGTAGTTATATAACCTTTATTAAGTAAAGCTTGCTTTACGCTACGAAGAATATAGAATATATAAGTTACGGCAAGCCGCTTTACTTACTTAATATATATAGTAAGCTTTTTTATTATAAGGGTCCCCTACTATAAAAACGAAGTACGGCTATTAGCTACCGCGAAATAATACGCTATAATTAGATAGAGTCTAAAAATTTAGTGCGCTAATTAGCTAATAGTAGGGCCGGGGTTAAACCGGCTAAAAATACTAGGCGCCTATTAGCTACCTATCTAACGGGGCTTTTGCTAAAATCCTATACTGCTATTAGATAGGTCTCCTCCTAGGGATTAACCGTATTTCCCGACAAGCAGAAAGGTCCCCTAGCTATAGCAAAGCTTTGCTTATAGTTGTGCCCCGCGGCATAAGCTATATTATCCGTACTTCGTATTCGTACATTACTGTTAAAGAATGAGTATGTAGTACGAAGTACTAGGATAGGCGGCGGGCCGAGGCCGGCGACGGACCCACCCCTGGACACGGAAAGGCAGGGGTACATAAGTGCCGAGAGCTTCGTGGATACTAGGTACGTAAGAAGTACGGAGTATCCGTAGCTCGAGAAGCCAGTCACTCAATCCCGAGAGACAGCGCAGCGCAGTCCAACCCGTAGGGCGCCGACCAGTTCATCCCATGCATGTATGGGATAAAAGGAAGGCTGCAACTCTGGAGAGCAGGGGCAGAGCTTCGAACGGAAGACATGACATGAATCTCGTACGTAAAGAGAGAGGCAACTTGAAAGTTTGAGCCCGAGCATCGTGACCTGTTGGCAGGGATAGCGCCTCGGCGGCCAATGAGACACGAACCCGCTTCTCGGTTCCTGCCGTCCTCGTGATGCAGCGACCGTCAATGCCGGACAATGTGAACGTGTCATAGATTGGCCTCGTTTCCCTGTTCCCGACGCCGGGGCATCGGGGCGCGCGCGTGGGGGAAAGACGACAGGGGTTCAGGCTCCATCAAGGAGGCAGTGCGGGGACGGGGGGGCGGTTAGGTAATATCGGGGCTTTCCCTTGTGCTTTGTGCTTGCAGAGCACATTTGCTTGGGAATAGCGTACTTTTGGAGGTTGGCCACGAGCCATGAACAGGAGCGTGGCGGGTGCCTCGAGTTACCGCCACCTTCCGCCGGCCACGCTCGAGGTGCAGCATGCAGGCGTCGCTGTGGCACTTTTTGCTTGGCATCCCGTCCAACATGCTGTCCTTTTGGCCCTAGATAAGAACCGGGAAGACCTGGATCGCCGCCATGATGTAAAATGGGGGTAATGGAAACGGGCGGCTGAGAAAGCTGGGGTAATGGAAACGCTGACGGCCGTAGAAAACAGGCTCCGGGGCAGCTTTCGGAGGACCCGGCCGACGGCGGCTAGGCTAAAAAAGCGGGCCCCACGCCTGCCCGCCGTGACCCGGCCTCTTCGGTCCACAGATACCTTGACGCGGCATGCACAGAGCAGCTGTCATCCAGAGCGAATCCCTATGCCGTCCCGGCCTCACAACTCCGATGGCTCCCGGAGGACCAAGCCCGTGTTCCCAAGTCCCCCTTTGGCTGCCTTTCCCGCGACCTTGACACCCTCCCCGCCCACAGGACTTCTCAGCGTATGTACACCAAGGTCAACAGCATGTAGTCATGTTCGGACGCATGCATGTCCTGTCCATGGAAAACTTCAGCCGCCTGTTTGCTCGGTCGATCACCTTACACGTGGCCTCCTTCCTCCTCGAGACCCTCCTCCACTTTGTACACGGCATTCATCGCCCTAGGCCGTAACTCGTACGTGCGGGCGCACAGGAGAACGCAAGATCCATCAACCACCCGCCGCAAAGCTGGTGTCTCTGACGGGTGCCCTGACGAGAGGCTGTTGACCGCAAGAACGAGACATTTTCCGTCATGGCCAGACAATAAATGTCAGACTGCAGCTTTGTGACGTGTTCAAAAACCAGCATCTCCGAAAGCCTACCAACCTGTATATGTGTGCAAAGTTTTGTCGCATCACGAGGCCACGGCTTCCGTCTCGAGCGAACTCGCCGGAAGAAGCGGCAAAGAGCACGAGCCAACCGCAGTCAGTTGCTGCCGAGCATTTGCTGCTACTTGGCTGAACGTCGTGACCCCGTGCAACCCGACGGTTGACTTATTAAAATGGCTCACGAGCGCAGCTGCTGTCCGAATCGGATGTGTCCCGACGATGCTGTCGATCTGATGAAGGAACGCGCCTGCGACCAAGGTCACATCGATGCATGTTCATGTAGGTACATAGTAAACTCATACGCACCCAGGATGCCGAGTCTACGGATCTGCTCTGGCGAATGCAACCCCAAGTTACTCTCGACACGTTGGTTGATGCACGTCAACATCATGGGCATCACGCAGGAGCACAATGCGCCAATTGATTGCACCATTACCAACAAAGGAGCCATGTCCGGGCGCGCCTGGATTGGTCCATTGCCATACTTACAGGCATCAATTGTCTCTGGCGTCGCCTCTCCGGCGCCCCCCGGAGTGTCAGCGCCCCTCGTCGGCCTCGCTCTCCGCCTCCGCATCTCGGCCCCGTCGTGCTGACTCCCCCGCACACTCTCCGGGCACCGATTAGACCCGGGATATGGCATGTGATTGGGAGCACGGAGTGGGCGGAAAGCGGCTGGCTGGGTCGCGAGCTGGGACTGGTCGGAACAGACAAGACAACCGTACATGGCTCCGCGGCATCGGCTTGTGCGAGTCTGCCAGGCGCATTTTGGGGGGGGGGGGGTTGAAAAATCTCTGATGAGTCTGCTGATGCAGCACAGGCTTACGAAGGAAGTTCTTACCGCTGGCCCCACGATTCCCCGCAACGGGAAAAGTACGTACATGAGGAAGCTGGAAGCGAAAAGAAGCAAAGAAACTCCTCGAAATCCTCGAAATGGTACATATGTATTCGTACTTAGGTAGTACCTCCCATCGCCGGTCCCTGGTCGTAGGGTGCAGATGCAGATGTAACTAGGTACCTAGTGCTGCGCCGCCGCCGCATGCATGTACCTGCATACATATACTCTATGTACTCCACCTGCGCCACGTTTCCACATCGCCGCAACATGCCCGTACCTACCTCACGCGTGTCTCGAGTGCACCGACGCATCCCAGCTGACTCCATGCACTTATCAATGCCGATGTTTGAATGTGCGCTCTACTGTGCCATGTTGTGGGAGGCGCGCCTCGGCTACCAAACACACCTACCGGGGTATGTGTATGTACATACAGGTGCCTGACGAGTAGGCAATACCCGCTCTTTCCCGACAAGGTCTAGCGTTACCGTGCCACGAAGCAACAAGAGGCGATCCCTTGTCGGCCAACTTTGAGGGGTACTGGTTCGGACACTGTACGGCTCTGTGCTGCAAGGACAGGCCCAGCAATACTTCCAGACGGCGCGGTGACGTGGATTGTGTCGGTGTCAAGGCGATTGGGCCGAAAGCCAGTTGTGGAAGCTCATTGACCGGAACTTTGACCTGCTGTGTGTTTTGGGGAGGTTTCATCGAACACTGTATGTACCTAAATGAACGTCTCGTGCTTGTATCCATCCGTAAAACAAAGACAAAGCCAGATAGTATAGGTATACCATAAAACGTGTCGACTGTTTCTCGTCCAGGGCACTGTGCAAAGACGCGTGGCGTGGTCCTTGTCCTTGTCCTTGTAGAAAAGACTCCCGAGACCTTGCGCATTGATGCATGTGTGTATGTAGGAAGACATGCACAAGGCGTTATACTTTCGTGTTTGAATGCCCGTACGAAGTGCACAGAAGATGAACTACCTACCTACCCATGCCGTGCCAAGCTCGCAAAAGGTTTGGAGAGCTTGGGAGCGGATGAGACACCTGAAGCTGTGCGTGCAAGGCAAGGAGGGCACGTGCGAATCAGAGCACGCCATATTGAATCATCTACGAATACGATATGTATGTACATACATACATACTACGAGTATCGTACTCGTCCCGACTTGGCAGCCTCGTGTGCGAGGAGGAGGTGAGAAGGCATCCAAGGTGTAGCGCGTCCAATGTATTGATTCGTAGTAGTACTAGGGGGGACTAAAATTCGTCCCTCAATCCTGGAAGGAGGGGATTGAGGGAAGGGACGAATTTTTTAGTCCCCCCTACCCCGTAGTATGTATGTGCATCGATCGACTTTCCTAAGCGACCCGCGTGCCGGGTGCCTCCCTCATGCTCAGGTACCCGATGCCGCAGTAAACGGGAGGCACGGGCAACCTGGGGCTTTTGGGACAACAAATGCCCCGTGACCCGTAGTAAACAGGGCGCCCCGAGATATGTACCTACCCAGGTACGAATAGGTACATGCTATACCTCGTTGGCAGGTGACTCCCAGGTATTGAAGCTGTCTCCACAACGGGTGGCAGGCACGAGACGACAGCACGGCCAAGGTCGGTAGCTTGCGGTACATACGAGCACGAGACCCCGTCACCGTGCGTGCCGCTGCCCTCGCAAAGCATCTTTTCCGGGGGGGCTTAATGCCAAAATAAAAATAAAACAGCTTGCCCGCTGCCGGATCCGTCTTTCTTTCCCCGAGAGAGAGCAATGGATACTACTTAAAGGCAGTAGCGCCGCCTTATCTTTTGCTACGTCCGTCTCAGTGGCCCAAGTGCATCCATCGTCACCTCTCATTCCTTCCCCATTACCTCCTGTCCCGCCTTGCATCCTCAGCCAAACTCAGCTGGTGTCATTTGATGAGTTGCAAGCCTTTTCAACAAATCTGCCGCCCCTACTACCACCTGCCAATTGGCACTTCCACTCCTGTGTTACCCGTCCGCAACCTCGACCAGGATCCTTTCTCGCGACTCATTGCCTCCTGAGCCCTGCAGCCAGCCCTTGGTTGCGCCAAGGTGAGTCGTCCAGACGCAATCCCCCCCCTGGCAGCTTCCCACGCAGCTCCGGGCATAGCTGAGATGTGCTTGTGTGCTGTGCTGTGCCAGGCAGTGCTGCATTTGGGCTCCCTTTGTATTAGCTGATCGACCCGTTGCTAATGATGAATTGCTCCAACAGCGTGCCAATTCCCTCCATACCTTCTTCGCCCTACCCATCATAGCCCATTTCCCTTGCCAGACATTTATTTGTTGGGTCACTTGCTTGCCGTTTCTCCGGAGCCAGGCTTAGCTCTCTCGACTGCCCCGCCAACTGCCCCGCCAGCGCTCGGCAGCCGCATTCCGAAGTGCATTGCAGCCATCGATAAGCGACGTCAGCAAGTGCAGTCTCCTTGTCACTCGCCGCTGGCCCTCATCAGCACTCGACCAGCCCGGAGCCCCAGGGCAAGACATATTCCTTTTCGGGGGTACAAAGAGTTCGGGGTGAGTGGAATTGCTTGCCTCTTCAAGGCGCCTCTCTACCAGCGTTATCATGGCACATTCTTGATCCGACTGCGAAGAGAGTCTTCTCCCGCAGCCCCCCCCTGAGATAACGGCCCGTCTCCATTGCGGTGAATGATAAGGGGCTGAGCCGGGCAACGCCTCGGTCGTGTTGTCTCGGATCATTACGAGCCCCCCCTTTCTCGCAGAGCACTGGCTTCTCGTTGCCCACTTACACACACGCGCTGGCTCGCCCATGCCCGGCACAACCCCTTGTTTATATAGCGAGACGTCGGCGTCAGGAGCGAGCTTGCCAACCCCCGTGTGACGCCTTGCTGCATTTTGTTCTCTGGCCTGTGGTGCGGCTCTTGTTGCTCCCATGCTCGTTGCAGACAAGGACGCCATGCTCGTTGTGGACACCCACGAGACTGACCTCGCATTTCTCGATAGATTCCCCGAATACGTTGATCCCTTCGAGTCCTTCATCATGGGTTCAATCACGCCCAAGCCCAAGCCCCTGGTCCATGTTCAATCGGAAGAGTCCAGCCGCGGCCCCTCACCGCAGCCTACGCACTTCAGCGTCCCTCTTGCATCAAATCCCAATGGCAATGGCCACCGAACGCTGCGGTCGGCCACCGTCGGCTACGTTGCCCCAGAGTTCACCGGAAAGCTCGAGCAGATGAAGACGGGTAAAGATAGCCCGTGCCCCGCCCACCTGCTGCCCGACTGACTGGGTCCCCTTTGCAGTCAAGGACATCATTGTCAAAGCCGGATGGATACCTGAGCCGCTCGTCGAGGAGCAGATTAGCTGGTTCTACGAGCAGCTTGGCATCGATGACGTATATTTTCACATCGAGACTCCAGACGTCATTGCCAGCCAAGTCACGTCGCTCTACGCTGCCAAGGTGGCAGCCTACTCGCGCGAGGACAAGCGAGAGGAGATCCGCCTCGACATGGAGGCCGTTGATCATGCCATCTACATCGATACGAGTGAGCCCGGCAGGCGCAACTTCGGCGGCCCCAGATACGAGTCGCGTCTCGAGGCCAAGTATCTGGACCACCAGGGCAAGACCAAGTATCGGGTCGAGACCTTTCGCTCGCCCGCTGTCATTGGCGCCAGTCCCACCTCAAAGGCCACCCTGCGATGCTATTTCGTCTACCAATGCCAGTTCAAGCAGAGCCCGGAGGAGACGGATCCCAACGACACCAACATTGAGCTCATCTCAGATACCGGCTTCTGGCAAAAGGCTACGGAAAACACCAAGCAGATTTACCAGGAAATCATTGAGTTGGCGGTGAATAGAACTGGCCCCGTCATCGAAATCTTTGACATTGAGGACTCGCCCGAGAAGCGCCTCGTCATTGCCTTCCGCACCCGCACGGCCCGAGGCATGTTCTCGGCTCTGAGTGACCTCTACCACTACTACGGCATCACCAGCTCGAGGAAGTATGTGGAGCAGTTCTCCAACGGCATCACCATCATGAGCATATACCTTCGACCCGCGATGCACCTAGAGGGCTACTTCCCACCCATCGACGAGTCCATTTCCCAGATCGCCAAGGAGATTTCTCTCCTATACTGCTTGCCTCAGAACAAGTTCCATAACCTCTTCGCCGTGGGAGACCTCAGTCTTCAGGAGGCCGTCTACGCCCACTCCGCGTGGGTCTTCGTGCAGCACTTTCTCAACCGGCTGGGTCCCGAGTACGCATCCCTTTCCGAGATCTTGGACCCGGGCAACACGGGTCAGGCCGCCCTCTTGTCCAAGCTCAAGCGGCGTCTGCGAACCGAGACATTTACTCCCGATTATATCCTGGAGATTATTCAGACGTATCCTGCCCTCGTTAGGTCCTTGTACGCATCATTCGCAAGCATTCACCTGGGCACGGACGCCGATCCGTACGCCGTGCCGCCAACCCCCATTGTTGAGATCCTGTCCGACGAGAAGCTCAAGGCAACAATCTCCACGACGGTCGCCAACGAGCACGACGAGATGGTCATGACTGCGTTTAGGGTGTTCAACAATGCCATTCTCAAGACAAACTACTTCACCCCGACCAAGGTTGCTCTCAGCTTTCGCCTGGACCCGGCCTTCCTTCCCGAGGTCGAGTACCCTCGCCGGCTCTACGGCATGTTCCTCGTCATTGGTGCCGAGTCCAGAGGGTTTCACTTACGCTTCAAGGACATTTCCCGCGGCGGTATCCGCATTGTCAAGTCCCGTAGTAAGGAGGCGTACGGTATCAACGCGCGCAATCTCTTCGACGAGAACTACGGATTGGCCAACACCCAGCAGCGCAAGAACAAGGACATCCCCGAAGGCGGTTCCAAAGGCGTCATTCTCCTGGACCCAAAGCAGCAGGACAAGGCCCAGGAAGCATTCGAAAAGTACATTGACAGCATCCTGGACCTCTTGTTGCCGGCCGTCAGCCCCGGGATCAAGAACAAGCTGGTGGATCTCTATGGCAAGGAGGAAATCCTCTTCATGGGCCCCGACGAGAACACGGCCGACTTGGTGGACTGGGCCACCGAGCACGCAAGGACCCGCGGCGCACCCTGGTGGAAGTCGTTCTTCACCGGCAAGTCGCCGAAACTGGGCGGAATTCCCCACGACAAGTACGGAATGACGACGCTATCGGTGCGCGAGTACGTCAAGGGCATCTACAGGAAGCTCAACCTGGACCCCTCCCAGGTCAGGAAGATGCAGACTGGCGGCCCCGACGGCGACTTGGGCAGCAACGAAATCTTGCTGGGCAACGAGAAGTGGACGGCCATTGTCGATGGGTCCGGCGTCTTGGCCGACCCCAACGGCCTGGACAAGGGCGAGCTACTTCGGCTGGCCAAGAAGCGTGCCATGATCAGCGAGTACGACATGTCCAAGGTCTCCAAGGATGGGTACCGCGTTCTGTGCGACGACAACAACGTGATGCTTCCCAGTGGCGAGCTCATCACCAACGGGACGTCGTTCCGAAATACGTACCACTTACGTGACACTGGCATGACGGATGCCTTTGTGCCCTGCGGCGGCCGCCCCGAGTCCATTGATCTCATTTCGGTCAACAGGCTGATCAAGGACGGCAAGACGACGATCCCTTACATTGTGGAAGGTGCCAATCTGTTCATCACGCAGGACGCCAAGCTTCGTCTCGAGGCCGCGGGCTGCATTCTGTACAAGGATGCTTCGGCGAACAAGGGAGGAGTCACGTCATCGTCGCTCGAGGTGTTGGCCTCACTTTCGTTTGACGATGAGGGTTTCGTGCAGAACATGTGCTGCGACGCAAAAACCGGGGAGGCGCCACAATTTTATAACGACTATGTTCGCGAGGTGCAGGCCAAGATTCGTGAGAACGCTCGACTCGAATTCGAGGCCATCTGGCGCGAGCACGAGGCCACTGGCACGCCGCGATCCATGCTGTCGGACAAGCTGTCCCTTGCCATTACGGACCTGGACGAGGAGCTGCAACAGTCGGACCTCTGGACCGACGAAAAGATTCGACGCGACGTGCTCAGGGACGCCCTCCCAGCGTTGCTATTGCAGAAGCTTGGGCTGGATACGATTGTGTCACGTGTGCCCGAGAGCTACCTGAGGAGCATTTTTGGCAGCTACCTAGCCAGTCGATTCGTCTACGAATTTGGTAGCGAACCCAGCCAGTTTGCCTTCTTTGACTTGTAAGTTTGCGCCGCAGTGGAGCTGCTGCATCGTGTGGTGAGTGACGGTTGCTAACGGGATCGTCTAGCATGTCGAAGCGGATGGCCAAAATTGTCGAGAGGTCTGGGTGAGGGCGCACGTCGACACCGCAACCTTGTTGGCGGATATCGCCTCGTGGAGGGCAACGCCGCGTTGAGAGCATCAAGCAGGCCACGACCTGGCATGGATTACTTGTACTTTGGTTTACGAATAGGAATTGGCTGGGGGAAAGCTGTGACGGGAGCGGTACCAACAGGCAGTGCGCGTACGAGGCACACAAGGGGAAAATAATAACACGGTCTGCGGGCTTCGGATCACGGGCAGCATGAGCCAGGCAGACAATATTCACAAGCAGTTTGCACATGTAAATGCACACGTGGGTGGAGTCGGGGTGAATGGTGCAGGCAGAGTCAGGCAAAGTCGGGGGGGATCTACCTTTAATACTAGTAGTAAAGTGAGGCCTGCGACGAGATGATGCCATGGATGTCGATTGAGGATGCATCACTGCAGTTGTGTATCCGTAGGGAGGCCAATTGCAAACGACGACTAGGTATCCCAGAAACAGAAGCAACCTACCTTCCCTGTTTCATCTGCTCTACGAATATCCACCTAACCATGTCGCCAGGGCGTTACAGGTCCAACCGACAATTCAGGTACAGTACAGAGCGAGCCCGGCAGGTATCTGGGAGTAACTCGTACTTCGTACCTACATACGAAGTAAGATGTCGCGCGAATGCCTCCCCCCCCAGCGCTCATGTCAGCGAACCATGAGGGGGAGAGCCGACTCGCTCGCCCCCCTTTTGATTGTGGAGTGCACGACGCAGGATACCCCCCCCTGAGCGGCTTCTTTCCAGCCAAAGCAGCCAAAAAGTACGAATACGCACTCAGCGCACACGCAGAGGCGGGCCGGCCATTGCATCCCATTCTTCCTTACCTTTTACCTTGGAGAGCTGTGCTCGTCTCTTGTCGACCAAATCCGCGGTATAACATACCTACGGAGTACATGCCCCTTGCTTCTGCGCACCGACGACGGGCCAAGACGCAGACGGCACACGCAGCGCGACCCATCGACGCCAACCTCGTCGGCTTCGCTCGTCCGACTCGCCGCCCTCTCTCCCCTTTTCCCTTACGTCTAACCTCGATTTCTGTCGTCTCAACTCGACCGCCCCTTTCCACCCTTCGGTCTGCACGCTCAATTTCGCTTTCCATGCCCCTCGCCGGGCTAGTCATCGCCACCGAACCCGGCACGGTCAATCCTCTCTTCTCGTCGCTGCCAGGGGAGCCTGGGCACTTTATGCACCGGCAATAAGATCGTTTCAACAGGCCGAACTTGGGAGCTCCGGAGGCTCATCACCCGAGGCAAAGGCGACGGGGGGGGGCGCGGGAAGGGGCATCGATTCCCCGCGCGCCCGCAACGGATCTTCCAAAAAAAATCATCGCCATGACCAGACCAACCATTGTCCGCGCGGGTACGTACGCTTATGCCCTCCCTCCCCTTATTCCGAGCATGGCCCCTGCCTGACCACCCTCTGCCTCCACGAGACCTTGGTCCGTCTGCGACCAGGCCGTCGACGCGGTGCCGCGTATCAACGGGCCACCACACATTCCAGCCCCCCCGGCCGGGCTCTGTTTGAACTTCGCTCTCTCCTTTGTTTTGCCGCCAACTGTCATACCAATTCCAACTAACAAGGCCTTCTTTCCCCTTTGTCCTACAGATACAATCGATTTGCAGCAGCAGAGCCCCCCGTCGGCCAAGGACTATCACCGTCTGCCCGAATCTGCCTCGGATTTCTCCCTCGCCCCCATCGCACCGCACCAGGCCGAGACCCTCCGCGAGGTCGCCCACGAGACCGCCGAAGAGGAAGCCCGCAGCCCAAGGGCTTTATGGATGAGTGGGAAAGGCAGCAGACCCGGTGACGCCCAGCCGCAAGAGCACGGCGCCGTCTACTCGGGCTCCGCTGGCGCCCGACCTGCAGGCCTCGCCGGGGGGTCCTCGATTGCCGACATGTATAACGACGACGTCGACCCGCACGATGACCTCGCTATTTCTCAACATGGTGGCACATCGTCTTCCTCGGAAGATGAAGGTGACCTTGACGGCGACGGCGACCTCGAGGACGACGACTCGATGGACAAGATCTCGAGCTCTCCTTCAATCGAAGATGGTGGGTACCACCACTCTGCCGCCACCCCGGGGGCCTGGCCGCCGCGCCTGTCTTCCCTCCCTTCGTGCTTGCCACGTCCTCTGCCCAGTCCGGGGGTTCCCAGGGCCTCGTGCTTGACCCAGAGCGTCCCCATACCCCCAATCCCCGTTCACTGGACAAGTGTGCAGCGCCATCAAGTTGGAGTAGCAGTTGCTGAGTGGCACTGCAACCACCCTCTTCTTCCTCGCGGTGAGTATGCAGTTTGGGCCAACAACAACGTCGACGGCGACTACGACGACCCCGCCCCACGGCGAAATCAACGGCGCAATGCCAAACGCCCAGCCAGCTTACGCGGGGCCAGAAGGGGGGGGAACAGGGGGCGCTACCGTCGCCACCAGGAGGGCAAATCCGAGTCCGGATAGGAAACGTTGACGACGGTGCCCAAGCCTGGTGCGCAGAGCGGGGCGCGCTCCCTGGACTTACGTCGGACTTCCCGCCGAGAATTTGGTGACTCGACGACCTCGGGTCCAGTCTCGGACGTGATGGATCATGGCCGCTATGACTCCAACGACTCGCCGCTCACGATGCCTTATGAGCCATCAACTGAGGAAGACGACGGTTCCGACTTTCCCCTTCCCCATCATCCGCGCTACATTGCATCTGGCTGGATGGACGAGTGCTTACATGATTTAGAGGACATCGATTTCGAGTTCGTTTACGCGCTGCATACATTCGTCGCCACGGTCGAAGGCCAGGCCAATGCGACCAAGGGCGATACCATGGTGCTGCTGGATGACAGCAACAGCTACTGGTGGCTGGTACGCGTCGTCAAGGATAGCAGTATCGGTGAGCTCATGGGCTCCTACGTCTCGCCCAGGTGTCTGAGCGGAATCTGACTATAGATCAGGGTACCTACCTGCCGAGCATATCGAGACGCCGACGGAGAGACTGGCCCGCCTGAACAAGCACAGAAACATTGACGTGAGCATACCCGGTCTTCATGCTCGTCTCAACCGTCCTAACAAACCCACAGTTGTCTGCGACGATGCTGGGCGACCAGGCGCAAAAACCCAAGAACTCCTTCAAGGCCATCCGCAGAAGGCGCAAAACGGTCACCTTTGCTGAACCAACCTACGTCGACTATTCCGATTTCGATTACTCAACCGAGGACGATGGAGGGGACGAACTATTCAGCCCCAGTGCGCAGCAGTCGGTGGATCAGCACAAGCAGGACAGCACCACCGACGATCCAACTGTCGACGATGGCGCCAAGGTCGAACCCCTCAAGACCCGGGCCACCAAGGAAGAACCCATGGCCGAGGTCTCAAAAGAAGAGACCGACGCTGAAGAGGCCGGAGAGGGAGACAACATCGTTGACAGCAAGGTGGGCGGCCCTAGCAGGTCGAGGAACGGCACCGTCAGGAACACCGACTCTTTCTTCAAGGATGAAAGTCTCGAAACTAAGAAAATTACACTCACTCCCAATCTGCTGCGAGACGACAATACCCCTCGAGAGTCGACGGAGTCTGCTACTCGGGATGCAAAGGCGAGGACCAGCCTGGATAAGTTGGAAAAGGAACTCGCTCCGGACAAGGACAAGAAGAAGAGCAAGGACAAGGACAAGAAGGAAAAGGAAAAGAAGCCGAGCGCCATCCGAAGCTTTTTTTCGAGAAAAGACAAGAGGAAAGCGTCCGAAGATGACGACGAGTCCATCGGTAAACGGTCCATGGACACCACCTCCGAGTCGCGCGACAGCGAGGATCCCATGGCGGAAGACCAGCCCTCTCCAGACAAGCCCGCGAGCTCCCAGCGGAACTCAAGCAAACTGCAAAAAACGCACCCGGCGAGCAAGGCGCCCAAGTCTGTCGAGCTTGCGTCCTACTTGGCCGAGGGACGCACAAACGACGTATCCAACGTGCCCCCAGCGTCGATGCGGATCGTCAATCCCGGCACTCGAGAGGCGCAGGAGGTGCCGTTCAACCAGCAGCACCCTCCGTCGGCCCAAGACGGCCCGCGGGAGCGATCTGCTTCCTCGGCTGCCGCCTCGCGAGACGAAAAGTTGGCCAAATCCAAGATGGCGAGCACTCGGAGTTCAAGCGCTGGTCCAGACTCCAGGACGCCAAACATGGCCAAGGCCAAGACGCGCGAGCTGGATGGCTCCGACGACTCGGAGGCAGAAGGGCTTGGCAAGGAAAAGACTCATCAGACGTCTCGCGGCCCTTCCCCGTCAAAGAGACGGCAAGGCGTAGCGAATGACTCCACAGGATCGCAGGTGGCCGGCGATCAACAAGATGGCAGCCAGACAGCGCCTGTGACCTCCCACGACAAGAATGCCACTCCACCGCCGCAATCGCCTCGGAACTGCGCGGACCGGACGCAAATGTTACAAGCTCACGAATCCCCCGCTCACGCATCCACACCACCCGCGCTCGTCGTCGACACGTCATCGCCAGAGGCCAATTCGCCCGAAGCCTCGCCGTCTCCGGAGCAGACGCAGGCCGCGCGTGGCGGCCAGCGGGTCGGCAGCTCCGGCAGCAAAGAGCCGAACTGGGATGACACAAAGTTGCGCGCCTTTTTCGACGACACCGATCACATCCGAGACCTCTTGGCGGTCGTCTACGACAAGACGGAGGTGGAGCCTGCCGGCAGTGATCATCCGGTCATAGGAGGGCTTTTTCGGGAGCAGAATGCCAAGTTGGCCGAGATTACCACGGTATGGCCTAGTGACAGTGATACGACACTGCGATGAAAGCTAACTCCGAATTCGCACAGCAACTGGACAACATGCTGGGAGACTGGCTGGCGAGAAAACAGCGCCTCCGAGGGTCAATTTAGAAGCCCGAGTTGATGTGGCACCACTTTCTTGGCCGGCCACTGAACCGGCTGAAGCTCTTTGACTGTCGGTGTCGGAGCATAGTATCAGGAGAGCGCACTGGGCGCTTCTGGAGCATCAAGGCGTCGGGTTACACGCGGCGGCGTGTCTTTTCCGTCACATATTCTGCCTTTTGGTGTACATGGGTCATGATATTCGCCGGCAATGCCCTGATGATACATTGGATGTACGAATGATTTGGGGGCTTTGGGGGGGGGAGAGCACACGAGGTTGCGCTCGCGGGGTCCAATCGAGGTCCCCGATCGTGCTCGTTGCCCGCTGACCTCGCACCATTGACCCTCATTCTGCTTTCTTTTTGGAGAATGCTGATTGCCACCCTCGTTGGGCATTGCGGCATTGTCCCTAGGCGCAGGCGCGCAGAGAGAGGCCTGGCCGGACTTCACTTGCCTTGCCTTGTTTCTTCCCTTTGTCCTCTCTCGACCCTTTTCTCCCAAGTTCTGCTTGCTCATTTTTCGTCACGATCCAGGACGGGGATGTTTGGTCAGCAAGGCTGGCCCGGCTGTATGTGTGGTTGGTCGGTTGGTACCCGGGGCCGTGGAAGGGGTTGTGACCGCTGGGGGAGCGAGATCCCGAGCTTTGCAGGAGGACACGGGGAGTGTTGATATCTGTCTTGTATACTAGGCGTGTTGCGATTTTGTGTGCTCAATGTGTGTATTTGCCTAGAGGCCGGCGCTGTGAATACTGCGAGGGAAGAGGGGAAACGACATGACGAGATTTTCTTTTTATACGAAGTACCAGCCCCTAGTATTTGGGTCGCTCTGCCTCGACAGGTGTCATACGTTTTACCTGCCATGGTGCGCGCGTTGTCCACTCGCGCCCGCAACGACGCCCTCTTGCTCCTTCAGCTGAGGCGGCCACCGGTCACGAGGGCTATAGGAGCGGTTCATTGAAATGTAGTCTCTCTTTGCCTCCTGACTTCTCTCCGAGCCGGACAACTTGGCCAGAACTCACACAATCTATCCTCGGGTGGTAGGCCTTCGGGAGTTGAGATTGCGCCGACGACTGCGACCAACGTCTTGGCTATGATCGTCCATTCACCGCCGAGGCTGAACCACACACAGGCCCCCCCGTCTGCAGAGGCACGAAAGTGACTGACATTGATTGATGCGTTTGTTCATCGGAGTAACGGATCATCTCGACAGATTTATTGTTCGAGGACCTGCCGAAATCCGTGGCCCCCCAAGAATTCCCAAGGACGTTTGCTAACGCTGCGCAAAGCACCCCCGTTTCCGATGTCGTCCGTTAGAAACACCAGCCCTAGAAAACTGAATCTCCGCTTGCGATGACCGGTATTTACACCTCGGTCGTGACCTTGGCCTTGGCGTTTGTGACCTTGACCCCTAATTGCTTTGCACGAGCGATGATGTCGATCCGCTTCCGGGAGGAGACGCTAGAGGCGATCCTGTGATGGAGACGGCGTGTCAGCGGTTTGGACCCCCTCAAGGGGCTTGCACATTGAGGCTTCCGGCGAGAGCACGTACTCTGCGGCATAGGTTCGGTTGTGCATCATCAGGAGCTCGACGTCCTTGACGTTGTTCACGCGGAAGGATTTGTGGCCGGACGGCATCATGTAGCGGGTTTTCTTGTTGGAGCCGTAGCCGATCTATTCGCAGCAACTCGTCAGCATCAATGGACTGCACAATGTCCCAACACCGCAGCTCGTAGGCCTTGTAGGGAGAAGCGAAGGATGCTCAAAAAATATACCGAGGGCATGGCCGTGGTGCCACGGAAGCGTCTCCGGACACGGTTGTCGATACCCTTGGGCTTGCGCCAGCTGGGGTCGAGGCACTTGAAGCGGTCACTCTGGTGACGCTTGAAGCGCGTCGTGCCTATTGACACCTCCTCATTAACATGTGCGTTGCGTCTCGAGACGACCCGCATCCGCTCCAGCTGGGCGCCTCCCCTCCCGTAGCCGCCGTCCGCAGCACATGTATTTCCGCACGACGGTATGTCGTGGACAAGCCGCCGAGCATGAGTCGTGCATTTCGGACGGCTGGCGACGAGAGGTTGAGGCGGCCGGGGGAAGAGGACGCATCGCCGGATGGAGAGGTCGAGAAAACGTACGCTTCTTCACGATGGGAACATGCTTCTTGGCGGAAACCATCTGGACAGTCGGTCAGTACGGCGGTGGACTTGTTGGGACGTTCGAGAGCAGACGGGCGTTGATGCACATACCTTGACGGCGGTTACTCCTGGGTCTGATGGCTGAGGAAGTGCGTGGTGCTCACTTGAGGCGAAATTTTGGGCGGAGCCGAAACGCTGCACTTCCGAATGTCCAAGAAGGGCTTGGCTAGGGCTGCCGTCACGTGCCGCCGTCTCACATGCACACACACGGGCCGAGAGTAGACTAGCGCCCATCGGAAGGGCACAAGCCCTCTCCCGGCGAAAAAAAATCCGCCGAAGGAGCCAGACGAGACGCTCATAGCGAGGGAATCCCCCCCCCACCCCCGACCCGACTGACGACCTCGCAAGCGCTCCTTTGCCAACGCCAGAACACCACAGCAGCAATCATGTCGTCAACGACGCAGAGCGTGCAATGCTTCGGCAAGAAGAGGACGGCTACGGCTGTCGCCCACTGCAAGGTGCGTCCGATGCATGCCGCGCTCTGTACGATTGGCCCGCGCCGTGGACAGTGGGACGGCGGCGGCGACGACGACGACGAAACCAATTCCACGAGATTGTGGCGGGCGGCTGACATGATGGCATGGTATATTTAGGCTGGCCGTGGTCTAATCAAGGTCAACGGTCGTCCCCTGAAGCTGGTGCAGCCTGAGATCCTGCGCTTCAAGGTACGGCTTTCCCATAACCCTCGAGACAGCCCCCAAAGAATCGCCTTTCCTGTTGTGCAGCAGCCATTTGCAGCTGTGTGTGACTAGTGTTGCACTTCACGAGCCTGCAATCCGGCTGGCGCGTTCAAAGGTCGGCCCGTTCTGGTTTCGAAATGTCAAACTGACAGTCTCGTCCCTGCAGGTCTACGAGCCCCTGCTCGTCGTCGGCCTCGACAAGTTCGCCAACGTCGACATCCGCGTCCGCGTCACGGGCGGTGGCCACACTTCCCAGATCTACGCCATCCGTCAAGCCATTGCCAAGTCCCTCATCGCCTATTACCAAAAGTACGTCGACGAGCACTCCAAGAACATGCTCAAGCAGGCCCTCGTCCAGTTCGACCGCACCCTGCTCGTCGCCGACAACCGCCGCTGCGAGCCCAAGAAGTTTGGTGGTCCCGGCGCCAGAGCCCGGTTCCAGAAGTCCTACCGATAAAGCAGACAAGCGTTCGGGCAGGATGCCAGGGGATGTCGACGTGTGTTAGGGGAGTGCGGAACGCCACACCTGCGGCTGTCACTGTGGAATGGTTCGTTTGGCAGTGGAAGGGACGCGGCCAGGTCGTACCGTGGACACAAGGAACCAGTGTCTCTTTTCCCCTCGCGTGGGGAAAGATTTCCCTAGGGGCATTTGCATGGCCTTGATTTGGGTGATAGTAAAGGGTCTGTCTGACAGGCAAATGAAGTCTCGAATGTTTACGACAGATGATGTGCTTGCACGAGTTACGATGTGTGCGTGCTGAAAGGCCCATATCTTTCCCACAATTCCACACGCCTGCACCTACCCATACGCCAGCACCCTTGAGAGATCTCTCCTCTCTCACCCTTAACATTCGGTCCTGTATGTACTTCCCCAAGCTCGTCTTCTTCGGCTGCCGGGTAGGTTAATCCAATCTTAGAAATATCGCATACCAGAGCGCGTCAGGGGAAATTTTCCAGTTTGGAAGCAAGTGCTCGGGCAACGTCACGTCTGTCGTGGCTCGGATGGACAGGCTGCATCATTCGCCGATAAACCAGGGAACTTGTTGAATTAACCTTGCTAGAGTGAACAGGCATAAGCTAGCGAGCGAAAACACCATGACTCCCCAAGAAGCAACCGGTTCTGTGCCATGCGCATGTAGCTTCCCATCCGGCATTGTCGCCTTGTGGACCAGTTGCACATTGCAGCCAAAGGTGCCTTGGCCGGTGCCGTCAGGATTCCCTACTGGGCGATATCTCTCGTGTTTCCAAACCCAAAGTAAAACGCTGTGACTCAACTCCCAATCCATCAACGCTCTTTTGCAGCGCTCCCATGATGAATCTCATCTACGACGCCAGACTGATGAGCCTGGCGGCCGAGGGCATGGAGCAATACCTGTTCCCCATGACCCTCCTCGGCCTGGCAAGAAAGATGGTCATCTCCGTCTACTGGTCCATCTCGATAATCTTGGGTGCCCACTCGCCACGCTCGTCTTCGGCATCGATATCACTCTCGGAATCGAGATCACTCTCGGCATCGAGATCACTCTCGGCATCGAGATGACTCAGATCCACTTGCAGCGATTCGCCGTCTTGCAACCTAATCTTGCCTCCGCGGATGTACTCGGTGGAGAGGTCCCAACCCAGCTGTGCGACAACGCCTTCAAGTCTCGAAAAGGCAATGGAGACGGTGGCCCGATTAATGTTGGCATCCCGACCCGTGCTAAGGAAGAGCTCCTCCATGCGGCGCTTGTAGATGATGAGGGAGGCGCGCAGTTTGCGGGCGTTTGCTTCGCTATGGTCGATAATCGACCCATCGATCCATGAGATGCCGTGGGAAAGTTGTGCAGCGATTGTGCCGAGCAGCGCCCCTGCCAGCGTGGGCCGAAGAACCATGAGGCGATAGGCCCGGAGGAACAGCCTGAGGACCACGTACCACCATTTTTGAATGCAGGCGTCGTTTCCCATGTAGGTGCCCACGATGTAGGCGAACTGAAGCTCACCGACAATGTCATCCTCGCTGAGGCGTATGGTAGGGGCATCCTCCATCATACACGATATGATGCGCGAGGTCGAGTCTCTCGCATCAAGGGTGCGGGCGTGCCCTACCAGCGCGAGCGAGTATGCTCTAGCGTGCTGTTCGAATCTGAACTTGAGTTCGTGTGACTGGAAGAGAGTGCCTCTGGCGTCGCGCGGAAAGTCGAACGACCCATTGACGCGATCACAAGTGTGCACGATCCACCCTTCTTCCTGCCCTGTTGTAATGCGGTCCAGTATAGTCTTTGTGAGACTGTACGACATCTCCCTCCACAGGAGGAGCAGGGTAGAAACCTCGAACATGGACATTTCTCCGCCGGCGCGGCCCAATACCGAGGGATCCCGATAATGGGGCAGCTCGTCGAAGATCTCGTCCACACTTTCCGCCTGGAAGCGCGACTCGGTGCGAGTGGGCCGAACAAATACCTCGTTGAAGCTATCCCACTGCACGACATGAACCTTGTCGTCGCCCGAACTCATGATCCAGAAGCCGCAGCGGACCGAGTTTGCCTCTGAGCTGGCAGCCCAGAAGAAGTGAGGCCCGCCAGGCAGGTTTCTGATGCCGATGAAGTGCTTGGCTGCAAAGACAATGTTGTCGTAGCCGACGGTATAGGCCTCGGGCAGGTGGAGGACGAGGACGATGTCGCCACCTCCCATGGCGTGGGTCATTGGGTTTCGAGACGAGACCGGCCGTCTTGTCTGGGGCGGTAGGCCATGCTGCCCGCTTGTGGACGGAGGATCCAGGGGCGGCAGGCCATCGTCTTCATCGTCGTCCAACGAGTGACGAGGCGAGTCATCGAGCTGAAAACATCGCAGAGTGCCAAGTGGGTGGACTCCAATGACCCTGACCGATTCGTATGACTTTGCCGACTTAGTCGACCTTGTGGAGCGACCGCTGGTGGAGGCGTTCGAGTTTGACTTGACGATGCCCTTGGGCATGCACATCGACGAGGCTTTGGGGTCCATGGCTGGTTGTAGTTGTTGGGTCTGCGGGCTCTGCCTGCCAGAGGGAGTGATGGAGGGTTGGACGAGAGGGGGTCGAGAGGAGGTTGGAGATGATGATGATGATGACAATGAACAGATGATTCGAGCAGGTGTCAAGATGAAAGGTTGACCGAGGCCAGGAGGCGATGAAAGAGGGAAATCAATATTTGGAAACGGAAACGAGCCTCGTCCTGGCAAGTCGGGCCCGCTTGACAGCTGGGCAGGAATGAATCAGAGAATGGACAAAGGCCGATGGCGGCTTGGTGTCTCTAATGCAGGCTGACGGCGACGCGGCAGGCTGACGGCGACAGCGACGGTGGCAATGGCGATGGCAAAGGTTCCAAAAATGGTTGATGCTGATGCGTTGCCGGTGATGACGTTGTTCCAGTTCGTCAAGAGATTCCCCCCCCTCCCCTTCACACGCCGGGTGCCTGCTTTTGTGCTGTTGCCATATCACCGGGGAGAACCATGGGCTCTTTCCTTATCCATCCTCGTTCTCACAGTTCCTTCTCTCAATATTATAAGCTTTGGCAGCCCGAGGCTCAAAGTAAAGACAAACTCTGCTTGATCAGTCAGCCGCCGCAGAGTAACGCCTCGCACTGTGTGTCGTTTACCATTTACCATCGACGGCTGCATTGACTGCTGTCTCGTGCCGGCGCAGTCCTGGCTCGGTTGGTTCGAGGTTGGTTTACACTTTGACGGGGCGCAATCCGGCCCACATACACACAGTGTAACTCGCCCACGCAGTGGAAGTAACCGGCTGGTCCGTACGGAGCATGAATCCCGTACGGAGTACTAGTACGAGTAGATATGTACTCCCATTGGAAAGCCTGGCGATGCACGCGCTGTTGGCAAACAGTGGTACATAGGTACTCGCTCAACAAGGCCAAGAAGAAAAGCCAGAGTCAGTCTAGCGCAAGGCATGCCGCGGGTGCAAAGAGAGGGGAACAGCTGCCACCGTGTCTATACACCTCGTAGGTGGCTCTTCCTCTATATGTCGCCCCCATCGTCACCGAAGCCGTGGTTCGAACTGCGTGCGTAGAGAGACGAGCTGTCAGGCGTCCACCGAAAGCAAAGGTAAAGCAAAAGTGACAATGAAATGGATGGTGGTGCGGCGTACCTTCGCGCGCCGGACGGGGTTCTAGTCAGGGGCTGAGTCACCATATTGAGCGGCAAAACTACCGTAGTAATTCAACAAATTGAGCCGGAATTTTCGTCTAGGGAAGTGGGGCCCCCGCATGTTTTAGCACCACTAAGTTTGTATACGCAAGGTACTAAGCCTGCCATATAATTTCGAAATCGCGAGGCGGTAGGTGCAACCCGGTACATACCTCTAGTATATAAATTTAGTGGCGCTAAAACGTGTGGGGGCCCTACTCCCTTAGACAAAAATTACGGCTTAATTTATTAAATAACTACGGTATGTTAAGCGAGTCTATAATGCCTACCAACGTGGTAGGTTTAACATAGTATTCTAGTTACTATAAGAATAGGCGAAAATAAAGTTAAAGTAGAACATTGTTTTATATACGAAAAACGGTTTTAAAATAAAAGTCATTTTAGTAATAAATAAAGAGTACTATAGGAATAAGGGATATCCGTTCTTTAGGTACGATTGCAATCCACGTGATTAAATAGATTACGTACGGGCAACGCTTATACGGATACGCTATTAACTATACGATGCATCGTATATATTAGGGACCCCGGTAATAGCGTTACTAACTCGGCCGCCCTTACGATAATTAAGTTATTAACTCGATCGCCCTTATAGGCATAGCCCTAACGTCGTAATAAAGGCTTGTAAAGGGCCGGCTTTAGGCCTTATTAATATACGAGTTTATAGCTTATATAAAGGGGCTATTCGTCGCCCTTTAGTTAATAGAATTATATAGACTAATCTAGCTAGTTTATAACCCTATTTGTTTGTTTAACTAACTAATACTAATTAGTGATTAAATAATTAATTATAGATTAGTAAGGTAGAAGAGATAGAGCCTAATCGTCGAAAGTGCACTAGATCTTTATCCCCTAAGATTTTATTCCCTACACCTAGAGACGATCCTTTATACTAAGAATAAGGAACCTGCGCGAGTTAGAGCCGACGAAGCTATTACGATATAGCTAGCTTTTAGTAGCCGCCGATAAGTTCTTTCCTAGCTTTTACTTAATCCCGTCTCGCTTTAAGAAGAAGAGGAATTACGTTAAGCAATAGTACGTTAGCAATATAAGATAACCTTTATAATAACCCTTACGATCCCCTTTAATAACTATATGTTTTATTTAATTATACTATATTAAACCTTATTAATAACCCCGACGCTCTTAGTCTTACACCGGAAGTAACTAAGCCTAACGATAACCCCCTTCCCGGTTAGCTAAAAGGCATTAGTATCTTTAGTTTATACTATAATAAAGCTAATATTACATTCTAAGAGACAGACGTTACCTACGATAATATAAATAAGAAAGCAGTTACGACCTACGTAGCCTAGTTTATTATTATTAATATCGGCTTATATAGGAATTATAGATGAAATTCCAATAGAATTCCACGGTAGAAGGACTTCCCTTCTAAGGTGAATTCTATAGATAGAATTCTAATAGAATTCTACGGTAGAAGGACTTCCCTACTAAGGTGAATTCTATAGATAGAATTCTACTTCCTTCTATAGACTTCTACGGTCGTCCCGATAGACGCATCCGTCCGCGGAAGGTCTTCCCCGACTAACGCATCCGTCTATACATTCTATTTATAGATTCCTTTCTATTCTTAGCTACTAAGGCTTCCCGGAGGGAAGCCCTAACCTTTCTCCCGTCTTATCTATAAAGAAGGTAGTATAGCCCTTAGCTAGATAGGTATTAATAATTCTAATAAGACTATTAGACCTATAATTGCATTTATATTTAAGATACCTACTAATACTAATTAGTAATTATTAGGCTTAATTATAGATAGTAAGGTAGACGAAATAGTTCTATATCCTTCGAACGTATTATAGATCTTTATCGAACGGCTTCCGCCCGACGATTTTATTCTATATACTTAGAGAAGGATAACTATGCTAAGAATAAGAAGACTTTACCTTTTAAGTCTAGCTCGACCTTAAGGGTTGCGTATAGATCTTCTTTAAACTTTTTACTAACCGATTACCGCTTTAGAAGAAGAAGAGTAGCACTAATAGAAAGTGCGTTAATAACGCCAAACGATAAATTTTTCGTAAAGAACTCTATAAATACACCGATAAACCGCGTAAAAAATAAGCACGTATTATAACTTCGATATATTAACCTATTAGTCCTTTATCTAACGCAATAGAGGAGACTCTTAGGGAATAGATAGAAGGCATAACTATCTACCGATCCTTTTTTCTATATATTAACGTAAAACATTAGGATAGCAATATTAAACCCGACGAAAATAACGGCATAGCGATTATAATATCCGTCGTAAAGTTTATTGCCCTCTATAAAGCGTCGATCGATTTTTAAGGAAACGAGATCCTATTATACTTCTAAAACTACTTCTAAGGATAGATAGCGAATATATAGGGTCTAACACACGCGGACTATAAACGAGCGCTAAAAGTTCTAATAAGGAAAAGAGGAATATATACCGGTCGTAGTAATATATCCTATGCAACGATCTTCCTAATGTTATAAGCACTTAAGAAACTATTAGAATAGCCTACGGAAGATATACTAGTATAGAAATTTAACGATAGCATAGAGGAATATACTAAGAAAATAGAGATAAAAAATACGATATATCCTTCTACGCCTATTACCGCTAAAATAGCCTACTTTTAAACATTAGAAGTAGTTCTAATAGAAAAAGCAGCATCTATAGCAAACGTTCTAGAGATGCTATAAACGTCTAATATACTTCTAACGGTTCCGTAATTCGAATCTAAAGGGACTATTCTATCTAAGCAATAACCGATAGTTCTATATAAATAATAGTTATTTAATACTAATATTCCGGGTATAACTATTTACCTAATATTACACCGATTGAGTCGTTTAGATATCTTTATAAATCCTACGGACTAAGGTTCTACGGCTATTGCTAAATAGCTAAATAATTCTAACCTTATTCTATTAGAGGTATATATAAAACTTCCTTTAGATAATATTCTAAATGCTATCGCTACTATTGCTAACACGGATATCTAGCAACGCTTTATTAAGCTTTAGATAATAAGATAGCGATATTCCGAAAGGCATATAATATAATTAAGAGATATTTTAATATAGAAGTCAATTACGTATATTATTATATAGACTAAATAATAACGACCTTCTATAAGTTATAAGGAGAATACCTAGCTAAAATATTGCATAAAATCTTTTAGGCTTTATTCGATAAATTGCAACTATGCTAACGGCTATTTAGCAAAGACTTTATAGGCGATCTTCCCCTATAAACCATACTTATTTACGCATGCCGAGGCGTTCTTAAACTAAAGTACGCTCTATTTAAACCTTTAACTAATGCCGAAGTACTCTTTATAGACCTAAGATCCTCGTTGCAAATACACCTTTCTCGCGGTTTATCTAACTAATTTATCTAAGAACATTAGTCTAATAACTAAGACACTAAAGAGGATAACTTCGACCCGTATAACTAGGCATTCTATACGGATCGGAGATATAATAATAACCGCGGAAGATATAGATACTAGGGACGAGGAGGTCGAAACTATAGCCGATTATTTAATCGTAGAGGATTCCGCTAAGGATTCCGTAGCGGATACTCCCTATTAGCTGCTAGATTATAAGCAGGCTCTTAAGCCCGTAGCAGCTATAGAGGAACCTACGGCAATCGTCTATAGATAAAGAAGTGTTTTATATACGGAAAACAAAGATATTAGTTAACTAAGCATATACCTAAGGAACGATAGAAATCGAAGGACTAGTATATCGCATAATGCCACTTTACGAATATCTTAATAAGAGGTTTTATAGCCTACGTAATATAATATAAAGGTTATAAGAGAGACGATATAGCAAAAGACTTTAATAATAAATCTTGCCTAAGAGACGACGATAACTTTATAAGATAATAGTAAGCTAGTTAGATAATTTGCTAATAAGCCTTTATATATCTGCTTACTAAAGAAGACCTATATAGTAAATAAAAAGCTATTACTATATCTAACTAGTTTATTATTAATAAAAGATACTTTAAGACACGATTCTAAGGCATTATAGTTAATATAGGTATAGCAAAAGTGTTAATAGCCGGATTTAACTAATATATTGCCCTATAGAAAGAAGATCCTTTAATTACTATCGATAAGTTAACGGTAGGATAAGCTTTTATTAAGTTTAGTAATAGAGATACTATTAACTTACTTAGTTCTATTGCCCTTAAAACACCGATTAAAAGGATAACCTTTTACGTTCTAAAGACACTTATACCTTTCTTACTCTCTTTAGCCGATATAGACCGATTAGGTATATACTTTAATAATACAATAGATATAATTATTCGTTAAGGCGTAGTTCCCGTAATACGAAAATAGGGATATCTATAGTTCTTTTTTTATAAAGATAAGGAATTAATTAACTTCCTTATAGAGGTTAAGATCTAAACGCTCTATTGTTGTTTTAGACATCCTGTAGTTATAAGACTATATTATCTACTACGTTAAGCAGGATATAATGATATATTAATCGGCAGACTTAAAACTATTTCTAAATTTTATCACTAATGCTAGATATACTCTTAGGCTCCGAGACGATTTAAATTTATACTATAAGATAATCGAGAATTTAACTATAAGATTATTATTAACGTTATATACCTTAGAAACCTATAACGACTAGTGCTATATATAGTAGATTTAGCAACTTTATTCTAAAGAGTAAGATTCCTACTATTAATATCCGTAAAAGATACGTAGGAAACACTACGTATATTATAGATTAATATATATCTCGGTCTATTAGATATTATTAAATATAACGTAGGAATAAATTTTGCTTTTACTAAATTCTAAAACGAAGCTAAAGTTATAGGAATTACGTATAAGTAAGTTCTAGTTAAAGCCTATTAGTCTATCGGAAAGATTAAGAGATATTATAGACTACTTAAACTATGGGAATGTGGGAATATAGGATAAACACCACGAGGAAAAGGGTTATAAGTTATAACCCCTAATAACCCCGACGGTCCCGACGGCAGCGTTATTAGCCCCGTTATAACCCCGGCAGCAGCCTTATTATAACCCGGATGATAGCGTTAGCGGCTGGGTCACGTGCTCCTAATAGGGCTCTATTAGGAGCCCGGCAGGCCCGGGTTAGGTTCTTTAAAGGACCTATAAAGGGGGCCCCTTTCCCCCCTTTCTAGCTAGGCAGGATAGGACACACTTAAATACCAACTAGAAGACCTAATGAGATATCTTACGTGTGATCCCTACTAATACTAATTAGTGGTTAAACGGATTTAACTATAGAATAGTAAGGCTAGAAGAGGCAGGTCTTAATCCCCGAAAGTATAGTAGAATCTTTATCCCCTCTATAGGCGCTATTTCTACGCATCTTTACCCCTTTACGGGTTCTATTGCGTACACCTAGAGAGGATTATCTATGCTAAGGATAAGGACATCCGCTGGTTTTACCTATAAGAGACTCCTTTAAGCTCCCGAATTAATCCCGTACTCGCCTCCCTTACGGAGGAAGAAGTTACGTCAATAAGAAAGCGCGTTAGCAACGCACTAACGCGAGAAGAAGAAGAACACCGCTGGTTTTACCTATAGGAGTTCTCTTCGGACTGTAAGGACGAGAGGAAAAGAAATACCGCTGGTTTTACCTACTAAGAGATTCTTTTTTAGACCGTTACGATAACATCGCGAAGACCCTCGCGACCCTAGTCATCCACGATAATAACCACGAGCCCGACCCTTAGCGCCGTAGCTACCGACGCGGTAGATAACCCCGTCGCACTATTTAATCTACGGATCGAAGAGATTATAATAGGCACAACCGTCCTATAAGCCTCCTAGAAATACATCGATATCGACCTCGTTTAAACCTTAATTCGCGATATTAAGCTAGATAGTTAGACCGCTACTACGTCTGCCGTTGCTATATTACTTTCGAAACATAGGGATAACGTAATGCTATTCGGCGACGATTATTACGACGTTTAGCTTATCTTCCGAGAAGACTTTAAGGGATAGTCTAAAGAGGCCTAGAAGAAGGTCTATCGGGACTATAAGAGAGCACTATAGGACTAGCTAAAAAAGCGCGGAATTTATATTAGGAATAACCAGCCATTTACGGTGCAATTTATTAGAGTATAGACCGAGGAAGATATCTAACCTTAGCCTTAATAGGAATTCCTCGATAGCGATTTCTACCCGGGAATAAGGGTCTACCGAGACCGAGATACAATGCGAGCTTAACTCGGCTTACCGCCGTACGAAGCAGCAGCCTTAAAGACGTCGTCTTTAGCCTCGCCCTCGCCCTCGCCCCCGCCCTCGCTCCCGTCTTTAGACCTCGATCCCGCCTCCAGCTCCCCTAGGCACGGCCCCGATGCCGACCCACTAAGATCTCGCAGTTCTTTAGACTGCCCCCCAGCGACTCCCTAACTCGGCTCCCCTATTAAGCCTCGAAGCAGCTTTCGAAGCAGCTCTATCGAACCAACGAAGCCGCCCCAACAGACGCTTTAAACCACGAAGCCGCCCCTACAGACGCTTCCCCCAGCAAAACCCCAGCAGAAAGCCGTCACTGCTCCCATTAAGCCTCGAAGCAGCTCTTAAAGCAGCTCTATCGAACTAACGAAGCCGCCCTAACAGACGCTTTAAACCACGAAGCCGCCCCTACAGACGCTTCCCTCAAGCCCCTAGCAGCCATACCGTCACTACGAAAAGACCCTCGTGCCCCGAGCCTAGCACATACTAAAGCAGGCCAAATGCAGGCTCTGTAAATCCTAGTTCAACTCCCGAAGCGCACTTTTCCGCCACCTCGCCGAAGGATGCCGACACTAGAAGCACACATAAGCTTCCCCCTAGCCCGTAATACAATAGGGCAACTAAAGCCGGCCCTAGCTTACAAGCCAAGCAAAAGCCACCTAGGCATACCCTCCTTCGAAACCCGAACGCAGGATGCCACTACGGAAAGCCCGTACGGGCTTCCTCTAAATCAGTCACCCGGCAAGCGCAGACGCCCCGGCTAACGACTACATTCTTTATTCTTCCGAGATTTAGTAGAGCGCCTATAGCTCCGCGTAACGGCAGCAATAACAGCACGGCAATAACAGCAGCCTCGCGAGCTTAGACCTCTACCACTCTTATATTATCTTATTTGTATTTATTCTTTGTATTTATTAGGCCCCTTTTAGTCTAATACGCGTTCTTTTAATCAATTAGTTATTTACTACGGTTGTAAGCTTTAAAGAAGAAGCTTTAAAGAAAAACTATTAGTATAGGAATATAGGAATATAGGATAAACACTACGAGGAAAAGGGTTATAAGTTATAACCCCTAATAACCCCGACGGTCCTAATGGCAGCGTTATTAGCCCTGTTATAACCCCGGCAGCAGCCTTATTATAACCCGGATGATAGCGTTAGCGGCTAGGTCACGTGCTCCTAATAGGGCTCTATTAAAAGCCCGGCAGGCCCGGGTTAGGTTCTTTAAAAGACCTATAAAGGGGGCCCCTTTCCCCCCTTTCTAGCTAGGCAGGATAGAACATACTTAAATACCAACTAGAAGACCTAATAAGATATCTCACGTGTAATCCCTACTAATATAAACGAATATTTAATATTCTTTAGGAGGAAATTAAGAATATTATATTAGCTAAAGCTATCCTTTAAATAGTAGTTAAGGCAATTAATAATATAGCTAGTCTAGATAGTTTAGTTCTTATATTATTAGTTTTTAGTGCTTACCTTTAAATAATATAGGAATTACCCCCTTCTATAACAACGATATAAAGAGCTATAGCTATATAAAAGGCTATAAAATTGCTTTACTAGATCTCTACTAAACGACGAATTAAGGATACTATTTATAGCCGAAATAGACTATTAATAAAGGAGATTCTTAATCTTCTACTATAAAGTAAGGTCTATATCTAAAGAGAAAAGAACGGTTATTATTATTATTATTAAAGTACTCTAGCTGCCCTAACGGGCCTAGTGCCCCTACGTTTAGCTAGCATAGGAAAAACTAAGCGGCCTAAGGGAAAACCTATATAACGTCTATCTATCTTAACGTTAGGCCGGATACGGCCTATATTCGCTACGGTTAATTAAGTTTAGTTACTACCGCCGGTCTAGTGCCTAATAAAGGTTACCCCGCCCGGGTAAGCCCGGGGGCGTTAGGGTCGGGCGGATAGTCTAACTTAGTAAAGCCGGCGCGTAGACGGCACGCGGGCGATAGGGTATAGGCTAGGGCCCCGCCTAGCGGGTTAAAACGTAGAAAAATAAATCTTAGTAAGCGTATAATCGAATATATAAATATATATAAATATATATAAACGTTAAAAAGGGCTAGCGCTAAGAGCCTTATTATCCTACTCTTAGAGCTCCCCCCCGCCGGTATTACGGCGGTCTATCTTCTCCGTAAGGGCTATCGTAGCCCGGAACTACTATAGTAGGCAGTGCTTAAGGAACTATTAGATAAGCGGCTTCGCGGCGGCGGGGCGGTTAAGCGCCGCCCTAAAGTCGCTCTCCTATCGGATGCCTTTTAGTAAAGCCGCTCTCGCGTTAGTAAAGGTAAGGCATTAAAGGAAGAGGTAGAACGCGGTTTTACGCGCGGTCTTATACCGATAGAGCGGTAAGTCGACGTCGGGGACGTTTTAGTCGAATAAGAACCCCTATAGACCGATCTTCTCGGTCTAAATCTAAATAAGCGTAGAGCTCTTATGCTTATATAATCCGTTATATACCTTTAGTGCCTTCTTCGGCCGGTCGAAGTAAGGGTTAATATCTACCGGCTGCTATACTCTTTATAGTCGCTTCGCCTCTATCGCTTAAAGATCCTCCTTCTAGCGCGCCTTTTAATCGCAGAAGACCGCCTCCTCCGTTATAGTGCCTTAGAGGCATTAGTCCTAAAGCTATACGTCGTACGGCCGGCCGGGCGGCTAGGTCAGCCGACGGGGTTAAGGCAGTACTCCCGCCGGCTTCTTATAAGTACGTTGGATCTAGTCCGCTATACTTAACTCTTCGGTTCGCTCCTTATACCGCGTGAGGTAGTCGTTAAGGTAAAGGTTAAGCGGTAGGACCGCCGTCTATATCTCTAGGTTCCGGATTAAAGTCGCTTTAAACGCCTTAGCTACTACCTATAGGCAGCTTAATTAATATACTATAAGCGCCTTTACTAAGCTAGTAGGTTTCCCTCCTCTAAGCGTAGGCTTATAAAACGTCGACGCTTTATAAACGAGCGCGCTTTAAACTATACTAGCGTAGACTATCCTTACGCTTTATAATCGTATGCCTTATATAGACGCCGCGAGCTTAGTAAAGGCTAGCGCTTATATGCTTATTTTCGTCTTAAGCTTCCTAACTTAGGCTTTCTATCGTAGCTTTTAGTTAAACTAAACCTTTAAGAACCGCTTATCCTTAACCAGCCGGACTATATTTATCTTAAGCTAAAGCTTCGTCGGTATCGGCTTATAGGTTTACGTAAAGTAGATTAGCTCGCTTTTCTCTAGCTTAAACTTAGCGCTAACCTCCCCTACCTACTTATTATACTTTTTTTAAGCGCTCCTTAAACGCTATATAGTCGCGGCTATAGTCTTACTATAAGCTAAGAGGTTTATATCGTCGGTAAAGCCGACGGTAGTAACCCCTATCTCTAGCTTAAGGTCGTTATATAGTAGCGCGATATAAAGGAGGAAGAAGATTAAGGAGAAGGGCGAGCCTTAAGGCACGCCTATAAGCACCTCTTAGGTCTCCGCCGGCGCGTCGTTAAAGTAGAGCTAGGCCGTCCTCCCCTTAAGGAAGCTCCCGACCTATACGATAACCTAGCCTAAGAAACCCCTCTAGCGGAGGGTCTTAATAAGGTACGTATAGTCTCCCTTATCGAAAGCTCCCTTAAGGTTAAGCTAGAGGAACGACGCTACCCCTCCTTAAGCCTACGTCGTCTTTACGAGCTCTATTATAAATTATATCGCTATCTTAATAGACCTCTCGGTCTTATTCCTTATCTACCCCTTAGGCAAAAGGTTATACGCCTTTACTATATTTGCGATCCTCCTCGCGACTATAGCCTTAAGGATCTTCCCTACTGTGCTAAGGAGAGAGATTAGTCTTTACCCTTAGGCTTATTAAAGCTAGGCCGCTATCTTCCCGGGCTTCGGTAGGACGATAATAGCTATATATTAGAACCGTCTTAGAAAATATCCGACGTCGTAACTAGCGTTAAGCAATACCGTAAGTACCTTAAGCAATAGCTCTTTATAAGCCTTAATTAGCTTAACTAGGAAGCTTTAAAAGCCTTTAGTACGACCCCACCCCTTTTATCTATATAAACAATGCTAATAACGACCTTTAGGACCTTAAGGAGCTACTCCTCTATATTCGTAACCTAACGTAGTATAAACGCTTAAGGGCCGGCCTCGCGCTATAAAAAACACTAGTCTAACTATGCTCTTAACTATATAATACTAAGAGCAAGAGGAAGGCCTTAATTAATAGGCACTAGCAGCTTTATAAGCAGCCTTATAGCTATATAGACAAGGGATATAAAGGCGGCTGCTGCGATTAAGTTAGGCTAATGCCCGCCGACTTAACGCAAGCGTACGGCGCATACGTATATAGAATAAGGTAGACGATATATAGTTATAAGCCTTATAAGCGTTATAAGGAAGATCGCGTGCGCGCGTAAATACATAGGCAAAGGGATCTCGAGGGAGATAGGCAAGGGGTAGAAGAGCTACGACGGCGACGGCGCTATCGCAGCCGTCGCAGCCGTTTATAAAGGAGGTTATTCTAGCTACGCAGGCTACGCAGTCCGGGCCGGACTAATTAACTGGCCGATTATACGCACATCTCGCGAATATGCGTTATTTAAGCTCTTTAAAGCTCTTTAAAGCTCTTTTCCTTACGCGCGCGCTGCTATAACTATTAAATTAAATTAAGACTAAGGACGATTTACGCGGCCCTCTTAATTGCCATGTACCCGTTGACTATTAGATGCCAACTTAATTAGCTCCGCATTAAGTTAGGCAGAAAACCTTTAGACAGGCAGAAAACCTTTAGACAGGCAGAAAACCTTTAGACAGGCAGAAAACCTTTAGACAGTCGAATCGGCTAATTAAAAGAGGAAGAGGGATAGGGTAGGGCAGGTTATTAAAAGTCATTAAAAATTTGTTTTAGGTGTAAAATATACCTATTTTGCGATGCATTCCGAAATGCGTTTTTAAAATAACCTCTTCCCTAGCTTAAAACAAGAAGATAAATTCTAGCCTATTTTAATGTATTTGTTTTTATACTAGAAGATTCGTAGACATTTGTAGAGTTGATTTTCCTCCTTTACCCCTCTATCTCATACGTTTTTATATAGCGATTTTATCTAAAGGTTTTCTACCTGTCTAAAGGTTTTCTGCCTAACTTAATGCGGAGCTAATTAAGTTGGCATCTAATAGTTAACGGGTACCTCTACCTAATTTTAGTAGCGGGACCTAAGCGCGTAGGGTTACGGCGAAAAAGCGGGGCTTAGAGGTATTTATAGTACAAATAGAGATTTCTTATCGTGCAATAGCAATACTCTTTAATATATCTATCGCAGCATGGGCTTATAACCCTAAAAAGAAAGACTGCGAGAGGTTAAATAAGCGTCTTTAGTAGCAAAAGAATAACTAAGATCGGGGCTTAAAATACGTCCCGATAGACCTCGCAATAGCGAGGCTAATAGTATTTATAGACGGCTCCTTTACAAACAACTAGGATCTCTTATTATAACTCGGCTTTATTATTGCAATCGTTAATAAAGAAAGAACTAATACCTAGTTCGATATTACCGTTAATATAATCTATTAAAGCTTAATGAAGTTTAAGCGTATAATACGTAGCGTGCTAGCATCGGAAATATACGGTATATTTAACGGCGTTAACCTCGGCATTGTCTTAGTAACTATAATAAAGATAATTACTAAGCACTTATAAATTCCGCCTCTTCCTCTAGTGATTTATATAGACTTATACTTGCTTTATAAGAACCTCGTTAAGCTAAGGATAACTAAGGAGAAGAGGCTTATAATTAATATTATAGCCCTTCGATAGTCGTACGAAAGGCGCGAGATTTTAGAGATTCGGTAGATTAATAGTAATAATAACCCTACTCACGCGATAACAAAAGACGAGCCTAACCGGTCTTTATAAAGGTTTATTAACTCGAATAGATTAATAGTTCGAATAAAGGCCTTTATTATAAGGCCTTAATTATTGCGCTGCTTTACCCTTACTTTATACCGGTGCTATTATATTCCGACCCTACTTTATCTCTACTTTGTCCTAGCTATATTCTAGCCCGAACATAATTTAATATTAGACTTTATTTAGTACTAGCCTATTTAATAAGGCCGTTACTATTTTATTTATACTAAAAATATTGCTTTACGCGTTTTTAATCACTTAGTTTAAGTTTATAAAGAAAGACTGCTACTATAGGAATATAGTATTATAAGATATAGTTGCGTATACGTAATCCACTAGATCACGTGCGCACGTGACTTACGGGTGGCTATATAATAATATCGTTACTTCCTTCCTTACTAGGATATACACATAGAATACACATACCTTAGTTAACCCTAGTAGACCCTATCTAATAATTGCTTTTAGTAAGGAGGGATAGAAATATAGAGATCCTATCTATAATAAATAAGTAGAAAGCCTAAATAACTTAAGAGTCTTTAATAATTCCTAGCTGCCGGGCTAGGGATACTTTTCTATAGATTTACTAAGCTAAGGAAATTTCCCCTACGTTTTATATCGAGATTTTATACTCTATAATATAAAGCTCTTTTAAGATCTCTACGTCTAGTCGGCTAAATCTATACGTAATCTCTTTTATAAATATATTAAGTAAAGAGTAACTAAGTCAGTAACGTTGCTTATCTATTAATTCGCTTATATATTAGTTAAGCAAACTCCCGGCTAAGAATAATATATAGAAGGAGTAGAGGGCATAAGGGTCTTTCTCCTAGTAGAGTTTAAGTCGCTCGCTAAAGAGATTAACGTCCGTATAGATATTCTTTCCGTCCGCCTAGGTAATTAGACCGAGATTCTTAAGGTCTCTTTTTGTAACGACGACGAGGGGTGCCGTCGCGCCAATGGCAAAAGCCACTAGTAACATCAATTATATCACTGCCCCTTACGTACACCTTATAAAGCCGACCCTAGGCCGCACTACCTATGTCGCACCTTACACTTATCCCCTCTTTAATAGCAGCATGTCCTAGGCTGCACGTATGCCCCCGCACGTGACCTAGCGTAAACCATAGGCCTCGGCAACCGTAGGCAGGGATAACCTAATGTACGTTGACCTAAGGCGTAGATGCCATCGTCGCACCACGTGCGCCGCCTCTACGGGCGGTACGTGAGCTACGCCCACGCCGACACACCTGCCTTACAGCCGCTGCCCAGCCCCTTTCTTTAAGGGGTCTCGAATAAGGAGGCTGTTAATTAATGTCATAATTGTAACGACGACGAGGGGTGCCGTCGCGCCAATGGCAAAAGCCACTAGTGACATCAATTGTGTCACTGCCCCTTACGTACACCTTATAAAGCCGACCCCGGGCCGCACTACCCGTGTCGCACCTTACACTTTTATTAGGGTTAAAAGTCTTAACGTTATCTCTTTTAAGACGCTTCCCTATAGCTTTATTAGCAACCGATATATCCGATATTATAACTAAAGCTCGTATAGTATAAAAATTATAAATACCCTCGTAATAAATCCGACGGTTCTAATATAAACTATCGCCGTTAATACTACTATCGATACTAAAGTCGGAGGGATAGCCGTCGTCTAAATCGTTTAGGTCTAGACGCTAAGGAATATACTTTTAGGTCCTTTATACGGGACTAATAGCGGCTTAATAAATAGGAGGGCGCTCCGTAGAGTATATAATCGTAGGGCGAAAAGAGCGAGCCTAAAGAATAGCTATAGTCTCGCCGCTAGAATAAACGGCTAGAAGATTATAGTCTATAGAAATAAGAGAAAGGGACCGATAAAGAGGCTTAGGATAATAAGTCTTGATTAAGAGAGTCTCTTCCTTAGGATAGTTGTTTAGTTTATCTAAGACGTCGCGGAGGATTATTCGCTATTTATCGTATATCTCTAAATAGGCCTTTTAGGCAGCTTTAGGGTTATAAAAAGGTCGAAAAGCGGCGTTATTAATCGCTTAACAATAGACTAAGTAGGAAGCGTCTTTAAGATATAAAAGGTCGCCGTCGGTAAAGGTACGGAAGACTGCTTTAGTTAGGCTGCCTATAATTAGCTTATAGAATCTTAGGCTTTAGCCTATAACCTTAAAGTATAGATTATTTCCGAGAATAGCGTTAACTATTGCGTTTATAAGGTCTTTTTAATTAAAAGAGTGCTAGTTTAATTAGCGTCGCTTAGTCTATAGGCGAGGAGGAAAAGAGTCTACCTCTCTACCGGGAAGATAAGATAGGAGCTTAAGATATAGATTTTCTAAGGAAGACTCCCTCTCGCGGTCCGCACAATCGTAGTCGTAATTATCTAAGTCTTAGGCTATAATAAGAGAATTAGCGAAAGAAAAAACAAAAAGGTAAAAAGGGTAGAAAAGGAGAATAGCGAGAAGTAAAGGTAAGAGTAAGGCACGGTTAATATTGTAATAGGCCGGCATAGGGTTTAACTTAACACTGCGTGGCTAGACAATTGACTATCTAAAGCTAAGGAGGAGAGGAAGAAAAGCCCGCCGTAGCTCGCCCTTCCCGTAGGTTTTATATATACGCCTTGCCCTTACATAGGCCCTACGTCGGCGCTACCGTGCCCTCGTCTAGGGCATTGCTAGGCTATACGTGCTAATAGCCGGCTTAATGCGGGGCTTACGCAGCGGCTTACCTAAGCGCCTACTACGGTATAGCCGTAGTACGTACTACGGCGTAGCCTATAATATTAGTCCCCTCCCCCTTTAAAAGAAGTAACGTTACGCTCCGCCCTTACCGCCTAGCGGGGTAATCTTTTTCTACCCTTCCTACCGCTATAAAAACTCGTCGCCCTTCCTTAGGTTCTCTTTTTCTTTTCTTTCCTTTTCTTAACTAATAAAAACAAATATAGCGACTCCCGCGCGTACTCCCTCGCCGCCGGCCCCGCCTACGCCGACACCGGCGAAGACCCTATCTAAAAGGAAGCCGCCGATATATAGCGATAAGAAAAGGCCGGTGCTATACGCGCCCTATATAGGTAGGATAGCCTATAGGGAGGCGGAGGCTTGCTAAGAGCAAGCCTCCCCTCTCGCGTAGGCCTATTACGCGTGTGTAAGGACGGGAATATAATGCCGCGCTATAAGTCGTCCTTATTATTACTAAACGTATCGGGGGTATTAACTATTCTTAGGTTATCGCTATTAAAGAGCCTGCCGCCCGTGCGCTCGCTAAGTACCTAGCCGTATACGGCTTTAACCCTTCGGCCGAAGGAGCAGGCGATCTATACGTAAGTAAGCCCGCTAAGAATATAAAGACCGTCCGCTAATTTATCGATTTATAGTTCGCCCGCTTAGCACGCGCGGCTATATCGACCCGAAAGTAAACCGATATAAGGCGTAAAACGGGGGTTAGGGGGCTAGGTAGGGCCGGTCTTTCTATAGCTAATATATATAGCTTCCTTAATCCTCTTCGTAAACCTTATTATCGTCGTCCGTTACTATACTATCGTTTTCTAATCGCGGGTAGTTCTAACGGCCCTTAGTTTAAGGCCGACTAAGAGCCGGGCTTTTAATGGTTTTACTAAGCGTATATAAAGCCCGCCTTCCGTCTATACTTACTTTATTTACCGGCGCTCCGCTACTATACGACCTAATTACCTCCTATAGCTCGACGGGCTTATCGACTAAAGTATACTTAATCGCCGTTATACTTAAGTATATCGCTATATAACCCTTTAAAGTTATTAAGCGCCTTTATATTACGGAATTCTTCTAAAGGCTCTTAAGTCGGCTCTATATACCTACGCTATTAAATAAGCACCTAGCGCTTTCGGCGGGGGCCTCGCTCTTTCTATTGCGCCGCGAGGATCTCCTTTACGCCCTATTCCCGGCCGCCCTTATATACGATAATTAGCGGCGGCTAAGCGTCGTAAAGAACCTAGCCGAGGAGAGGATCCGAGTAGATAGAAGCTATAAGCTACATACTAAACTATAATTCCTTATAGCGGCTATAGTACTTTAGGACATTAGCTTTAAGATAGTTATTCTACTAACCTATAAGATCTTAGTTAGAAGGAGATATAGTAGGTATATTAAGATCGCCTATAAAGTCTAGCTAGTAAAGAGGCGATAGGGGAGGGTGTTATATCGAGGCTAGATACGAGGACGGGGGAGGTTATTATATTAAGGCCGGAGGCGAGGACGGGGGAGGTTATTATATCGAGGCCGTAGGCGAGGAAGGCGGAGCTTATAGCTAAGAGGAAGGCTTAGCTAAAGAGAGTAGCTGCGATATACTCGGTGTTAGAGAAGGCTCTTTACCTACGCGGCGTAGGACTCTATGTTAACGGCGAATATTGACCTAACGGGCGTGTGCTCGAGCCTAGCCCGGGCTATCCTACGAGCGAACACTACGTCGGAAGAGGCTGCGAATGCCGAAGCGTTAAGCCTATTTAGAATTAGCAGGAATAGATAGAAAAGGGAGGTTAGAGAGTATACAGAAGTAGATTAACCCTAGCGATATATAAGGCACTTTATAGTCCGCTTCGTTTAGTCTTTAAAGTTAATAAATTAATTATTAGGCTTTAATATATTACACGTATTGCAATAGCGCGGGCTTTATATTCCGCGGCTTTATATTCCGCCTATTAGGAGAACGGGTGACTAGACGGGTAACTAGACTAGTGACTAAGTGCGAGGGTGTAGGGAAGGCAGGCGAGGCAAGCTAAGAGAGCGCCGGTTCTAAATCTCGAGGGACTATACGTTGCTAGACGTTCGCTTATAGGAAGCCGAGATACTACGAGTCGCTATGCCGAGCCGTTAAGCCTATTTATAATTAGTAGTAGAAAAGGGGGAAAAGGGGTGTTAAAGAGTATATAGAAATGTATTATCCCTAGCGATATATAAGGCACTTTATAGTCTATTTCCTCTAGTCTTTAAGGCTAATAAATTAATTAAAAGGCTTCGATAAGTTATAACGGTTGTAATAACGAGTAGGTAAAGTATATAGGTCGTTGTCGCGACTAGGACCTAGTTGTAGAGGCGAAGGCGGAGGCGGAGGCGGGGGAGCAGCTGCTATAAAAGCTATTAGTAGGTAATAAGATAGGGAGGCGATAATACAAGCCGTAATAAGGGATAGGATAAGGAGGCGACGATCTAAGCCGTAATAAGGGATAAGGAGGCGAGCCGTAATAAGGGCGCGGTTTTTTTATTATAATGCGAGCTGCTTATTAGGAAATACGGGTAATCCCCGGGAGGAGACTATCTAATAGCCGTATAGGATATCATTAGTCAATAAGTGACGTTTTAACTCTATTAGATAGATAGCTAATAGCCGTATTAGATTTTTTAGCCGGATTAACCCCGGCCCTACTATAGCCAATAAGCGCACTAGATTTTTAGACTCTATCTAATCATAGCGTATTATTTCGCGACAGCCAATCGCCGTACTTCGTTTTCTAGCAGGGGACCCTTACAATAAAAAAGCTCACTACACATATTAAGTAAGCAAAGCGGCTTGCCGCAACTTGCACACATTCTGTGTTCTTCGTAGCGCAAAGCAAGCTTTGCTTAATTAGTATATTGTTGGACGGGCCTGTAGAAAGCGGCAGAGAGACTCTTACCATCGGCCAATTCCTTGAGTGCAGGTTTGGACTGGTTTAAACAGCTGGTTGTCCGCGGCAGGTGAATATTCACCCCTGGGCTGGATGTTCAGCCGTGAAGCCACTTGCATTGGCAACTTGACGGGTGTTGGGAGTATTTTAGGTTGATTTTCGGGGGTTACGGGAGCCGGTTCCGTACCCAAAATTTTGGAAGATGACAAGGGATATGAAACGGCCCGCCCAGTGTTGGACGGTAGGTCTACGGGTCGAGTATAAAGAGGACGATTTAGCCTATAGCAATACACAGGCTGCCATGGAAAGAAGCTGGCAAGGCGGCCCGGCCTCTCCACAGACGACCAACAAGATGGCGGGCCCCAACGCGGCCACGGACCACAGACGTCCATCAGCCCGACTCAGAGAACAGGATATGTGGATGTACTGAGAGACCAGAAATGTGCCCGAGCTACGTCGCAGACTCGTATGCCGGTCTCTGGTTGTGTTACGCAGGAGCCGAGGCGCCTTTGCCAGCGCATTTGAATGACCTGATTTTCCTGTCAAACCATATGTTTTCCTTGTCGGTCAAGTCGAGACCAGAGGAAGTGGCAGTGAGGTCGAGTTTGCCCTTCTTGATGGCCTCCTCCTTCTCGGCCTCCTTCTCGGCCTCCTTGATCGAACAGTCGTTTTGACTACACTCGTCAGCATCTCGTGCTTTACTGTTGCCCTGCTATGCCCAAACGGCGGCAGGAAGGGGGGGGGGGGGCGGGGGAGCGATCGCTTACACGTAGAAGCTGCAAGTACCAGCTTCGTCGTTGAGCCTGATGGAGGATACCATATTGTCTTGATCCGAGACTAGAGCTTTGGACATCTCTGTGCAATTGCCGGGGATATACGGGACGTCGAAGCATCGGCGGAACAAGGCGTGTGCGCAAAGCTTGACGTTGAAGCCCGTCGGGTTGCCCTCGGTCTTGACCTCTGGCCGTGGTTTGTCTGGCGTTGGTTTTGCCGGGGATGGCTTTATGTCCGGCGGGGATGGCTTTTCGTCCGCCGGGGATGGGCCCCCCTGCTCCTTTTCGTATTTCCTCCAACGTTCGTCGAACAGCTTGTACGGATCAATGTCCTTTGTCGGGTCGGGCGCGTCGGAGCCCTCGCGCGGCGGCCACGCTCCGCTCTCGAACCTCCTTCTCCACAACTCGTTCTGGACGTCTGCCCAGATCCGGCTCTGCACCGCAATCTCCTCGTCTTCGAACGAGACCAAGTTTAGCTCTTCTTTCCACTGCTTCTCCCTCTCGGCCTCGGCCTGCTCCTGCGGCGACTTGCCCTTGAAGGTACCCCCGTCTGGGGCGAGACGTTGGGGTCCCCCTTTTTCGGCGGGTTCCACACTGCCTGGCAGGCGTCGTCGCTGGTCAGGTTGTCAAAGGTGTCGCGGAGCCTGAGGCGCAGCACCTCGAAGCCGGGCCCGGGCCTGAGCCCGGGCTTGTCCGAGTCGCGCTTGTACTTTGCCTTGAAGTCGTCGATGTACTTGTCGCGTTCGGCGTCGACGCTTTCGGGCGAGTTGGTCAAGAGGAGCCGGATGCTGCGCAGGTGCTTACGGAGCCAATAGAAGTACTGGTTGAAGAACTCTTCGTCGTACTTGGCGTATGTTTGTTCCATGTGGTCCTCGAGCTTGGCCGTCATGTTTCCGAAGAGCGCCTCCTTTCTTTGGTTGTAGGCGTTGCAGATGTCGGGTTGCAAGTCGGGGACCGGGTCGTTGGCGGCGGGTGTTTCGTCGTCGTCCGGGGCGTCGTCCGGGGCGTCGTCCGGGGCCGGTTCCTCCGCGTTCTCCTCGCCCGATGCGCCGGCAAGAGCGGCGGCATCGACGGAGCTGGAGTTGCCCGGGCCGCCCGTGTCCGTGCCGTTGCCCGCCTTCTCGTCGATGACGGCGGCCGCGACGGCCGCCATAAACACCACGTCGAGCTTCTCGGCCGCGAGACGCGCCGTCAGGTTGCCCCTGAAGTCGGCCGTCGTCATGCGCTTGTCCATGCCGGAGACGTACTGGTCCCAGCCCCATTTGTACTGGAAATACGTCTTCTCCATGTCGGGAGCGGCCTCGGGGGCCAGCAGCTTCGCCAGCATGCGGAACAGCGCGCGGGCGAGATGAAGCGCCACGCCCGCGGCCTGGCCCCCCGGGATGACGAGGAGGACGTCGGCCACCAGACAGAGGCCGGCATCGACGCCGCTCATGAGCTTGTTCTCGCCGCGCTCCTTGTCCGCGACGAGCTGCGTCACGCAGCCCACCAGCGGTAGCAGCGCCGTGGTGGCGGCGACGCGCTCGGCCGTCGTCGACTCCTGGCTGAAGACGTCGACGACGCTCTTGACCCACGCGCCCGCGCCCACGGCGGCCCCCGCGGCGCCGAGAAGCTTGGTGCTGTAGCCCAGCGAGGCCGTGCCCGCCCTTGACAGCGACTTGCCGATGCGGCCAAAGGTCACGGGCTTCGTCTTCCGCGTCACCAGCTCCTTCAGCCCGGTCTTCTCGGCCAAGGCCCTGAAGCGCTTTCCTGCTGCCTTCTCCTTCAAGGCCGTCTTCCCTCCCGAACACGTCAAACCGTCTCTCCTGCACAATTCCTTGGGCGGCTTCGGAAGGGGGAGTTTCTCCGGAGGGAATGGTTTCTCAGAAAGTTTCCCTTTTTTTTCGCCAAAGGCGAGCGCATCGTGGGCTTTGTTTTTTGAAAGCCGCACCACCGTTGTTCCATCAGGCTCAATCCTGTGATCCTCTAGCGCGATCTTCTTAACCACCTTTCCGGTTTCTTGGTCCATTTTCTTGATCATCTGGGTCGAGCCTTTGTACTTCACCTGATAGGTCTTTGGGTCAACCTCCCATTCAGTACCCGCCAGAGACTTTATATGGTAACCCCCGTCTTTATCCTGGAAAAACATTGCCAAACTGTCGTCTTGCAACCTGCCGTAGCCTACGAGCTTCGGCTTGCTTTCGCCGAATAGTCCCCTTTTCCCGAGCGGGATCCGTTTGTTGGGCCGTATGTCGCGCTGCGCCAATGCTTGGGCTTCTTGGTTCCGCCCAAACACACGCAGTGACTGCTCTTGACGCGGCTGCAGACTCGCCGTAGACAGGCCTGCGAGAATCGCAACGAGGGTGACCGAGAGCTTCATGTTGCCTCGATGCTGACCATGAAATCTTCAAAGACGGCTCATGCGTTGCCAAGTGAGTGTCGATGGGTAAAGAATGTTGACCTCGTGTCCCACACGACAAGTGTGCGCTGTCCGAGGACAAAGGGGTTCCTGCCCCTTTTATCTGGTTCGTGGCTTCAGCTCCGAATACGACCTTGTCCATGCCAATGGCTCTGAGTCATGGTACGCAGTCGCATCAAGGACTGCACTCGACATGGCACCAAGCCGCCCCAGCGAGCATGACAGTCTAGAGCTAGAGCAGCATCCTGACCACTGACCGACAAATCGGCTCCAACAGCATGAGATTGCCCAAAGCTTGCATAGCCTTGGCGGGCCCTCTACTCTACCGAGCATATCGCTCTCGCCTTATAGCCTTGATCTGACTCGCCCGCTAACTGAAGTTATTATTAGCGGCGAAAATGAAATGTCGCTGCGCCTCTTCCAAACCCATGCTGCCAGTATATACTACTTCGTACAGGGTCTCGAAAGGCAAATGCAAGCTACGCGACGGTATAGTCGTTCTTATGACACGTAGCAAAGTGTTGGTACCATCTGGGCATACCTACGAAGTACTTCGTGCATTATGCAACATGGGGGCATCAGCTCGTATAGCCTCATGCCCAGTCAAGAAGCCGCGAACCTCCACTCTTCCCCTCTCCATTTAAACCTTTGAGAATGCATTGCAACCACCATGGTGCCCCTCACACCATGATCAGATGCTGCGCCCTGTTTCGAAGAATACTGCTATTCATGCGCTATACACCGGGGGAGAATGATACGACTAGGTGACCATCTTAAGAAATAGAGTGTGATATACCTAGATAAGCGATTGACTGACTGACTGACTTCCTGGCTGCCTGGACTTTTGCCTGCTTCCGACGGCTTGGATCCACCAGGCACATGGATCAGGGCTTGCTTCAAAATCCCGGGGCGACCCGAACATCCAAAAAAGGCTAGTCCGGCGGAGAGATCCACGTGGTCTTGACGGCCACGAACGAGCTTTCCTTGCAAGTCAGCCTAACAGTAGAAGCGGAGGCGGTTAATTTAACCGTTTTCTAGGCAACAAAAAGCTTTAAAGCCGCTCGCCCGGCAAGCCAAGGCATATCTCCAGCACGCGCGCCCTGTTTCCTGTACAAAGGCTGCGCCCATGAGCTCGAGGTCACGGCTACCGTGTAAGCCGGCGTTGTTATCACATGTTTACCTAATTGGGAAGGTGAAGCTATTCCGAGATTGACTTGGACCCGATGCTTTGTCATTGTGCCGTCACGTGCGGGTAGATACGTCGACGATTAGACTTGCTTGTATTTGCATATTTGATATTTGCATATTCTTATACATATTTGCATATCCTATTCGTATACCCTTATAATACAAGGGCTCTGTCATTTACGCTTACGCCCTAAAACAACTCGGAGTCATGGCCAGCCAAGGTGCATCCTTCGCGTCCAATATTCGGCCACCATGGATGAAGCGCCGCCCCCGTCACGGTCCATCTCTCAGATCGTGCGCCTCCATTGTAGAGAGCGGCTCCTCGTGCGCCCAATCTACTGGACCGACCGCCATCTCGAGCTGCTTGGCTGCTCCTTTGGCGAACCGTCCCCTGCGCCTTCGACGGTGCCGCCTGTCTTGTTTGGCATTCGAGGCTCCGGCCACGTGCGCCGCGCCTTTGCCGAGAACAACTACGCAAAAGTGGTCGGTCGAGAAAATGCTCTCGACATGTTGCTTGGAGAAGATGGTCCATGCAACGAACGGTTTGGCGCCTCTGGCCTTGCATTGCCCTCGCTCACTAATCGTGTCGCTAGACCCAACGTGCGCTTCTCCTTCAACCGCCGCCACGTCCAGACTCTTAAATGCAACGTCTTCTTCCCCAAGATACAAGAGCCTGACAAATGGCCACCAATCGTGGCCGCCCGCCTGGACCTCACGCGCATGGAGCTATTGCGTGAAGCTTTATTCGAGCCACATCCGCACTTGGCTGAGGCGATAGAGCAGTGCGAGTCCGCCCGCGCACTGGCCTACGCCAAGCTCCAGAAAATCACCCCCAAAAAACCCCGGCATGATCCATACATCGTGGCCATTCTCATCGCCATAGCGCAGGAAAACAGCGAGCGGGTCGCCCTTAACAACGAGCCTAGCTTGTCCTTGTTGACAGTACGACACCAAACTCTGTTGCAAGTTTCTACCGCTAACACAATCCGTCACCCAAGTCCCAAGTCCTGGTCACGTTAAGCGACATAAAGACACATGACATAAAGGAACTACACGTCTACAAAGCATCCATCACCTCTTCGTTCCTTCGCAGTCTCGACGACCCTTCCTTTGTGCCGTCGGAACCGCTATCGATCCCCATTAACATCACCACTGTCCGCTATGCGCCGTTCCGCACCTTTCTCGATCGCCTTACCCCGCTTGTGCTTCCAGAAATAGACTTGGCGAGGTTGCGGGACATGAAGGGGGACTACGATGCCCCGCCATCAATTGTAAAAGACCACGAGGGTACACAGACGAGCCGGGACATGAAGTCAAGGATGAAGCATACGCGGCGGAAGGGAAAACGAAAAACGGGACAATAGAGGCAGCCGAAGCGGCAGGCCACTCACGAGGGAGAGTCACGCGGATGACGGTTGCTCGATTGTTACCCGGCTCCGTAGAAAGACCCCAGAAAAGACCAGCACGGTGCATCTCAACCCTCCATAGACTCGTCGCCATCGCCGTCACCGTCGCCTCCTTGTTGCTTACCCGCCCACGCCAACATGGCTAGAATGTGTTTTACAACCCGCTTCCGATCCTCTATCGCGGCGAGATCAAACCAGTGTGTCGAACTCACTCTCAAGTAGTGAGTCGCAGGAAGGGGCTTGGTCTCGTATTCTTTGATGAACTCGCTGGTCGTCCGAAAGTTAAAAAACTTGACGTAGTGGGCGACGGCAAGAATGGTTATGCGACTAGATGTTGTTGTTAAATCAGGACAAAGTTCGTAGACTAGCCATATATCCTGTACTTACTCGGTCTGACTGATGGTGCCGGTGCTTCTATCAAGCCGTTGGGCGAGAGCCTGGCCGACTAACTGGCCTAGAGTCTTGTCCGGGACAGTCGGCTTCCCCTGGATGGAAAACTGCTGGAAGGCTCGCTTCCCTTCCAGCATTGCCACCTGAACAAATTCGGAATCGCGGCATACCTGCAACCCGCCGTCGTCTGTTGCTTGGACCTGCTTCTTTGGAGAGTAGCTGAAGGAGGACGTGAGACGCTCGTCGCGAAAGTGAACCGGAGACACCATGTCGGTTGGCTGGGCGTAGTTGAGAACACACCGGATGAAACAGCTCGCCAGACGCACAGTGAGGTCTTCGAGGGGAGCAGAGGAAATTCTTTCCACCCAACCAAGACCTCCCGCCGACTCGGCCGACGAATCGCCCGTCGCCGATCCGGACGGCGAGCTGCTGCCGACGCGCATGTCCGCAGACGAGGTGTAGCCTTGAAAAGTCACCGACTGCCTCTCCCGCTGAGGCCTCTCCCGCTGAGGCCTCTCCACCTGGGGAGCGATGGCCCCCTGCGCGTGCAGAAGCCGGGCGAGCGCCGCCCAGGTATAGCCGAGGCTCTCCGGCTGGTGGCGCTGGACGATCCAGGGCTCATACTGGTCTCCGAAGCCGGCGGCCGGCCCGTCCACCAGACGGTCGATGCAGTCGTGGACTCCCTTGGCGGAGCGCGGGAAGTCGGCGTCGTCGAAGAGGGCGAGGCGCCGGCCGGGCGAGGCGCAGATGACGCGGCTCGCAAACAGGTGCGCGGTGTCCCAACGACTCACGCCGTGCTGAAAGGTGTCGGACTGGTACAGGGTGTCGAAGCTCTGGGCGTCGACGCGCGACGCGTGCTCGGCGAAGAGGGCTTCGTTGGTGATGGTGTCGTAGTAGTACATGATGGGGGACGGTTTGACGTGTTGTACTGCAGAGGCACCGTGGCGGGAATCCCTAAAGAATCAGGATGGGAAAAAATTGGACGTGATCAAGGCTCGGCTTATGACTAGGTGGTCAAGATGGACCGGTTCAGAGACTACGAGGCCGGGCAGGCTTTATAGCTCTTGCCAACTGGCCAGCACCCTTGTGAAAATTGAACGTGATTCACGGTCGCCTCGAATTCACGGTCGCTTCCAATTCACGGTCGCTACCCGTGTGGAGACCGGAACCCAGGCAGCAGCCGGACTTGGTTGCCTTTTCTGCATCTCCGGCCGCTCGTGCATACGACAGCTGCCTGCCACTGAATACACGCTTCCAAGCTCAGGGACGTAAAAGCCTGACATACAGGTCATGAAATGGACAACGGCAGAGACGAGAAATTCAAAAGGACGGGAAACATTTTGTGAAGCAAAGCGCAGCCATCGACGAACTTTGCTTCTTTATTCACTGCAGATTTATTCACTGTTTACTGCAGATAGGGTTACGGGGTGCATAAGCGCCCGCCTGTGATCGGCTACTGCCTGGAAAATCCGATGCTGCTATTGGTCAGAATTCACCGAAAAGCGGCGCCTCCGGGCCGTTTCTGCAGGACGTTTCTGCGGGACGTTTCTGCGGGACGTTCGACGGGACGTTCTGCGGGACGCTGCTGCGGGGCGAGCGTTAAAGACGCGAACGCGATTGGAGTGTTGAAGATTGATGGCAAAGCTGGCGGCGGCGCTTGAGAGCGAACTGGACTGAGATGAAATTTACATTCGCGCGCTCACGTGGCCGAGTCCAGCTCTATATTCTTTGCACTAGCACTATTAGCGTCAGCGCCGGCGAACCTCGTCATGTTCATTTTAGTACTATTACTAGCAGTCATGCCTCGTTTCCACTCTCCCGAAACATCTCTAAGCAAATGTCGATGAAAAAAAGTTGTTGACGGAGACAAAAAGCAAGGACATACAGCAGCCGGTGTTGGCTGGTCGTCACCGACCCAACTACTAATCTGCCGCTTGCGAATTTGACTGGTCGAGATCGGACGGGATCGAGTACACTTCCGCAGCTGTGGCCGTATGTGATGATTTTGGCTTAATTACAGACTATAATAGTGCCTTTGCATTACGGTCATTAGCTATAGGCTTTGCCATGACATTCAGTCCCCAGCATGCCATAGGAGCAGGGCCGATGACCTCGCCTCCGCCCAGGGGGTATAGTTGATATGTCGGCGATAGATGCTTTAAAGTCGAAGCTCTTATAGCGAGGAATATAGAGAGTCCGCGATAGATGGGTAGGCGGGAACGATGGACTCTAAAGGCCATGTCTACATAAGACCTAGCCTTGCACTCCTTACTGTAGTCTTAAAGAAGTAACTATGCCTCCTTATCCGTACACCTTGCGGCTGAAACCCAACCTATAATTCACCATACTACCCGTGCCATGCGCTTTCGCCTTGTTCGCCGACCGACAACCTCCGATACATAGCGTCAATAGGAGCGAGTCACGGGATGGGGCTGGGCTGTGGCGAGTCAGGACGCAAGGGGATCTCAGGATCGTCCAAAGGGCAGGCGCAGATCGGATGTCCGCAGTCGAGGGTTCAGGGTTCAGGGGACTGGCAGACTAAGCCCTAGACTTTAAAAATGCATCGGCGCAGGCCGTTCATGCCATTAATCGCAGACGGCGCTAGTTGTCTCACGATGTGCTAGACCGGCTCTAGCTCTAAGCGTGGTCCGAACTCTCAAGAGAGTGCCTAGTCAAGAGAGCAGAGTGCCTAGTCACGCTGTTATTATGCCTAATGCTCCATATTCACGCTGTTATTATGCCTCATGCCCCTTAGTCGCGCTGTTATTATGCCTCACGCTCAGCAAGGTTGGCAACCCCTCATGGCAGTGCAGTCGGCGTTATGCCGCACGACTCAGCTTAGAGTTAGGCTTATCATGCCAGCGTCTATCCATGCACTGGCCGGAACAGTAAGACCGTCTGCTATTGGCCCGACTTCTGCTCGAGGTCAAGGGTATAAGAACCACCGATGACCGTATCCAAGTTCAACTGATCCATCATCGCCATTCAGCTCACCATTCCCAAGTTCAACTGATCCCATCATCGCCATTCAGCTCACTATTCCTGATAACCGACGAGACCCATCCTCGTCAACAAATCATCGCTCGCAACACTCCAGTTAACAGAGAACTTACCGCCAAAATGGTCCGCTTCGCCATCGCCGCTTCTCTGGCTTGTACGTCCATACCTCGAGTCCCATCTGTCCTCTGTCTCGTTGTCTAACCCGTAGCGTAGTCATCGTGAGCTCTGTGGCACTTCCGGCCGAACGTGCTGCTACGAGATCTGTACCTAGAAAGGCAGACGCGATACCTGCTGCTCCGTCTGCTGCTCCGCCTGCTGGCCCGTCATCTGTATCTAACAGTGCAGAGCCGAGACCTCCTGCTAAGAAATCTGTACCTAAAAATGCAGAGCCGAGCCCAAGCTCAGGAGCAGCAGCTCCTGCCGGCACCAGCCAAGTCGGAGGAGCCTCTCAAGGCGAAGGAGCCTCTCAAGGCGAAGGAGCCTCTCAAGGCGAAGGAGCCTCTCAAGGCGAAGGAGAGCGCTCTCTCGGAAAAGACCTGGCAAAGGTTATTGCTGGTATCAAGCCAATGCTGAAAGGGGAGGAGGTCCAAAAGGCGGCAGACCACTTAGTAGATGGGTTAAATACGATGGAAGATGAGACTTCGGGACAAAGCCAAAAGGGAGCAAAGGTTTCGGAAAGGTAGATGACTCGGGAGAAACTGGCGAGCTACCTTTCGATGCAAGGAACGGGAAAACTATAGAGAAGCTAGAATATGGAATAGACTGGCGAATCAGAAGCTGAAAGTCTCGAGGAGAATTTTAGAACACTTCGAGCACCCGTGAAGTTGCCAATACAAGTGGCTTGACGGTTGGCCGGCAAGACTGAAGATTCTCTGGTTCGTAACATGGCAGGAACGGAAACGAGGTGAATTGCCCTCCGCGAGCGCGGGTACTGATATTAAAATTGATGAAGATGACGATAATAGCGCATGCTGGGACGTTTCTGCGGGACGCTTCTCCGGGGCGAGGCGTTTAGACAGTCTAGTTAGTAGTCCTTGACCAGACTCCTGTATCACGATGTCCTCCCAGCCAGGCGCGATGGAGTTGGGGAAACTCGTTGCCATAGCACCATCACCTGTCCTCCGTCGACATAACTGCGGTCGATTGGACACTCTAGGGCCGCCAGAGTGGAATTGGCCGATTCGAGCGCCATACTATACCAGTGGTCAAGTCGCAAAGAAAGGCGATAACAGCTTACATGAAGTCGGCCGATGTGTCCATGGTAAAGTAAACACATAGAAGAGCGCCTGCAGGTCAACTGATCGTGGACTTGGCGCCCAAGGTCCGCACCGTCCTGGTCCAGCCGTCCCATGTCAAGACGGCGGCTTCGAGCAGGGAATGGGCTTTGTGCTGCCGCCGTTGGAGCCCGAGACGGTCGCCGAGGCGGTCACGAGGCAGATGATGACGGGCCGCAGCGCGCGAATCGTCTTGCCGGAGGCTGGGGAGGCGCTGAGGGCTGCACGGGCGTTGCCGAGCTGGCTCGTCAGGCTCATGACCGCAAAGGGGCGTCTGTCCCTGGCGGGTTACAAGGGACGAGGGAATGTGAAGGCGTAACGGCGGGATCCAGGGGTGGGATGAGTTGGTCCTTGGGTCAAGTGTTTGATGAAGTTGATAAAACTACCGTGGTTTCAGTCCATTCTTGCTCGCCATAATCATGGCAACTGGCCATTCCACCAACACATGGCCACCTAGTTCCTCGTTGATGGTGCGTTCCAGCTCCTTCCAGCTGGGCATGTCATACTCGTCATCCTTCAAGCCCAAGTGAGAGTTTGCCAAAAAGCCCCTGAGCCAGTCCGTATCCACCTCCCTGCGCCAACCGTCGTCGGCCACCTCGTGTACCTGCTCATGGGTTTTGACCTTGGTCTCGGCGTGGGCAAATCCCTCATCGTCAAAGAAACAAAAGGCATCCTTCTCGTCTCTCCCTGCGTTTATGCGTAGCCGGGTAACGTCGTGGAACAGATGCTCCGGCAGCGAGGCATAGTCCAGACCAGTCACCACCCGCTGCAAACCCTCCACCGCCCGCGGGATGCAGTGCTCTCCGGCCAGCTTGACGGCCACGGTAACTACTTCAAGCCAGAGGCTGTCTAGCCGGGGACAGCGAGGAAACCGGACCTTGAAGCTATAGGTGCAGATTGCGAGTGTGCCGCCCGGACGCATGGCCTTTGCCGCCTGATAGATGGCAGCGTCTGGGTCCATGAAATGCAGCGCCATGCAGATACATGCCAAGTCGACCGAGGCATCATCGAGCCACGCCGCCTCTGCCGGCTGCCGAGAGCATGTGAATTTCTCTGGCGGCTGCAGCATCTGGCGTGCAGCTGCAATGTTCAGCTCTCCAGGGTCGGAGACATAGACGTGTGAGAAATGCTTCGAGAGCTCTTGCGCGGCATTTCCGGGTCCTAATTCATGCCGGATGATTAGGTGCGGGCTCTTACCGGTCCTCAGCCGCTCCAAGGGCTCTTACCGGCGCCTATGTCGTGAGCCACTCTGAATCCTCCTCCGTGATTCCCATGGTACTCTAACCAGGTCTCCCACATGCTGCTGGGGTAGACGGGCCGGTACGCCAGATACTCATCCCAGTCTATGACTTTGCTGGCGAAGGGATATTCCGAATCGCTCTCCCACCACGACCCGCTTGGACGTTTCGGTTTTGGCAGACATGAGATGGCCCGATTCGATGCGTGGTCAGGTTGCTCGGTTCAAACCAGCACGTAGAGAACTCACCATATATGTAGTGCCTTGGTTTGGGACCTCAAATCAGGGGAGTACAGAACAACCAGGTCGGCTCGGGATCGCCATGGGAAGATCCAGACCGTATGCCTGTCAAGAGCGAGTCATTTGAAACACTCAAGGCTGGGTCCTAGATCCAGCTTTGTCATGCACCGGTATACAACAACACTACCTAGCGGAACAACGGCTTGCAATGACGCAGTTTCATGTTGGCTTTAAATTGAAACGATGAGATGACGGAAACAGTCGTGCTGGAAAGAGGTCACCCCTGGGAATGGATGGCTGTTGTATATTGCTATTCGGAACTGATGAAAAGGGAAAGGCCGCGCTTTAAACACGAGATGGTTTTCCAAGCCAGCCCTACACTACGTCTGGGGTAAAAGGTGGCTGTCGTATGAAACTGTACCCATCAGCTTGGAAACTATGCCATATCGCCGATACATGCTCGGTGAAATTCGAACCGAGGGGGCGTTGAGTAAAGGCCCCGGAGTCCTTGACATCCAAATGACTTTGCAATTCCCTTCCGTCACCATCGGTATTTTATCACTACGAATAACATTGCGCATTCTCGACCAACTGGGTTGTTTCGAGCCTCTTCTTGACTTGGCAGCCGGCTGTTACCGTGCCAAGACGTATTCGCGCGATTCGAATGGAAGACTGTTTAATTACACCGGGAATACCAGTTCTCTCAAGCTCGAGGAAAGGTACGTTTCGTCTAGTTCTGCTTGTTCGCTTCTAGTCACATTCATCAAGCATGCTGATCGAGGATTGGTTCGGATATCCTGCGTTTTTCATCGATGGACACAAGATTCTTGGAGTTTTATACAACAATCTTCTGAACCAGGATTGCGTCTTGACCGAAAAGGCCGTCGCCAGGCTCCATGTGGAAGAGCAAGGCGTCAAAGTGGTCACTCAATATGGATCTTGCTACTACGGAGACATTGTCGTGGGAGCCGACGGAGTCCACAGCGTCACCCGTGACGAAATATGGCGAATCGGCAACGAACAGAGTCCGGGATATTTCTCGATTCCAAAGAGTGTAAACCTTCCCATCGTTTTCTCTGCGCCGAGCTAACCAGGTCGAACAAAACAACAGGCGTTCCAATATGTACGCGGTGCATTTTCGGCGTCTCAACCCAGCCTGACGCGCTCGAGTTCCCAAGCCTGAACGTGACCTATCATAAAGGCCGGTGTTTTTATTCCGTTACCGGGCCCGAGGGCCGAACGTATTGGACCTTTTTCGACGGATGGAAACTGATCATGACGGCTACATTACCGTTGCTGCGGATCGACCCCTTTTGGTACTTTCCCATGCAGACATGCGTCAAGGCTCCACGACTAGATGGATTGCCCATGCCCACGAGACCTCGCTCGATCCCCTTCACGGACGAACTTGCAGAAGAAGCGAGTGATATAAGGGTCGTTTCCGCCGTCTGGGCGTTTGCAACAGGATCGGCAGGTTTATTACTTGTCGCAGCAAGAAGTTGGAAGCAAAGCTGTAAACTTGCAAGAAGTGACGAAGTGCCTTGCTTTAAGGAACAAAGGACTGCTTGCCTACTCTGTAAAAGTTGATGAGAAGACGCGGTAAATATTGACGATTGCGTGCGAGACACGCGCAGGGATGCCTCGTCGATTTTCCGGGGAACCCCGCTGGGTCATCCGATTCTCATCTGACGCGTGAGATTAATATGAGATGGTTAATGCTAGCTATCAGCGACTTGGGCGTAATGGAGCCACGTCGTCTTTTTATTCAGAAAACTTTCTCTTCTTTGCCATGGTTCCGTCTGAATCGTCTAGATATGGCGGTTCAGCTGGCATCTATCAGCCACCAACAACGCCAACCTGTTGAGGGCCAACCTGTTGAGGTCTTCATCTCCTGTGGGGCGCAATCGTACTCACGTGGCAATACGATCGCACCATGATGGCGTCTAGATAGCTAGCCGCTTGGCTCTTATGCAAATATTGTCATCTGCGCCCAACTTGGCCCAACTTGGATGCACGGTGGTCATCTGCCTTGGCAGAGTCCAAGTTCCGATTTCGGCAGGTAACGCGACGTTATCGGCCATCAATTTCACGGCCTACATGCCTTATGCTCTACAATACGAAAGCGTACACAGGATAAGATGAACGCTCCATTCATGGGCTGGACTTGGTAAAATGTATAAAGTTCCTCGGTCTTTCCCTTGGCATTGCATTATTTTGTTTCTCACTGCAGTCTCACGCTCCCAGGCAGTCTCCTCCTTTGCCCACACATTATAGCCGCCCAAATGCTTCTCACCCTTACGCTCGCCTTGCTCGCCGGCCCAGCTTCCTGCTTGAAAGATTACTACCAAGCCGAAGACCACCCCGCGGTCAAAGCTCGCCTCGAGGAGTTCTCCAAGGGCCTGACGCTGAGAATAGCTTCCGACAACCAGCCATACCAAGATACCGACGGCACCGAGGAACCCGTCTGTCCAAACAAGATCTTCTCCTGCCGATATGTATATCTCTATACGCGCAATAGAATGCTCAAGGCCACCAACGTTAGTTTCAGCGCCAAGTCATTCTTGGACGCCGACCTCGACACTCCCTACAGCAAGGCCGACGACAAATTTCCCGCCCGGGTCATAACGACAAAGTCGACGGCAGTAACAGACTCCACCACCAAGGGCTGGAAAGTCGCGTTCAAGCTGACGGCAGGCGGGCCGCCACAAAACGGCGGCGAGATCGGAGGCGAGTACGGCGAGCAATACACAGCGGGGACGACAACGGTGCGGCAGGTCACACACGAGGTGCCCTGCCCGGCCGGGAATCGGTGCACCATCCAGACCCTGACGTACCATGCGCGGGTCATCGGAACCTGTCGGGTCGAGCCAATCATCGACTGCGGTGGTGCGGCCGATGCATGCCTCGGCTTTCGGAAGACGTGGGACCATGGACGCAGCGGTTATGCTGGGAATGCTGGGCGCATCGGTTTTGTTGGAAGCGCGCCACCTCCTCGCCGCGTCTATGAATGGGAAAAGGGCCCATGCTCACAGTTTGTCCACTTTTCGCAGAGGCATTGCAGCCGGGGTCGCTATAAGACGGAGCCATGCGAGGTTTACGCGCCGATACTGGACCCGTCCGGGAAACCACGCACTTCTGTCGTCCTCACCAGGCAGAAAATCTCTTGGGGTGACTCTGCAGACAACAAAGCGCGCGCAGAGGAGCTGCCGGAGCTGGTGTTTCTCGAAGATTAGTCTTGCCGGGCAAACGTTGAACGGCCAGTGAGGTTTTGCAGAGGACGGGAGGCGTCCCCATTGCTTTGCTGTCCTGTTGATGGGGAAAAAAAAAATCGACAAGGCGCGGCGACTTGGACGAGTCAGGTTGGACGAGTCGAGTCAGGCTTCAGTCCCATCCTTCTAGAACAAAAGACATTGCATGCGTCATCCAATTAGCGGCGTCGGTTTTACCCGGCCATCTGTCTTCTTACAGTGTGTATACCACAACTGCACCGTCCTACAACAAGGCCCTCAACCGGCCCGACGCCCGATGACGGTGCCGAGTTTCGGCCTCCCCCCTCCCTCCCCCTCTCGTCAGTCAGCAGCGCCATCTCGACGACAGCCTCGCCGTCACCCATCGTCCTCGCCTCGCCCCGCCCCAACATCCATCGCGCTCGAGCCAGGCTTTTGCTCCTTTGCACCACCACGTGTCGTCATTCCTCCGCCACTTTCCCCCATCTTGTGCGCCCCGGCAAATTGCGCGCCGCCCGCCAACGCCCCGTTGCCACAAGGACGGCACAAACCGCATCGCCCGTCATGGCTTGGGAACTCTCGAGGCGACGGCTCGCGCGCACCATCAACAACAAGTTCATCTTTGGCCGCATCGTACGTGCCGTGCAGTGCAGATGCTTCTGGAACCTCGGACCAGCCTCTGCCTCCCCTCCCCTCCCTCCCTTCGCAGACCACAGGCCACAAACCACAGGCCACAAGCCACAGCTTGCTCCACCGTGTCCCCCCATTATTGCATTCCTCGCCCAACGCCCACCATCCTCGTGCGACCTGGCTGGTAGGCTGACTCTTGTCGACGCATAGCCGCTCCTCCACGCCATCATCTTTCTCATCGAAATGGCCCTCGTCGCCAGGCTGACGGCCAGGTTCAACGCCTACTACGATGAGCGACCCCGTACGCCGCCCCCGCTCCGCCGCCCTTGCGCTACAAGAAATGGGGCAACGAGACGCTGACTGTGGCCGCAGTCATGACCATGATGGTCACAAACGCAATCCTCGGAGGCATCGCCGACACGGTGGCCCAGGGCATCACGTCGATTCGCCTGCAGGCCGTCCGCAAGCCCGGCGGCGTCACAAAGGACGACGACTTTGCCATTGAGATTCACGACCTCGACCGCAAGACGTCGTTTCTCGACCGCGACCTCATACCCGACTCCAAGGCCCTGCCGCCGCCCCTTGACTTTGAGCGCCTGACGCGCTTCATGGCCTACGGCTTCTGCGTCGCCCCGCTGCAGTTCAAGTGGTTCCGCTTCCTCGGCCGCGCCTTTCCCATGACCAAGACGAGCGCCTTCGGCCCGGCCATGAAGCGCGTCATCTTCGACCAGTTTGTCTACGCGCCCTTTGGCGTCGGCCTGTTCTTCGTCGTCATGACGGTGGCCGAGGGGGGCGGCAAGCGCGCTGTCAGCACCAAGCTGCGCGACATGTACGTCCCGACGCTCAAGGCAAACTACATTGTCTGGCCGGCCGTTCAGATTGTCAACTTTCGCCTGATGCCGGTGCAGTACCAGCTGGTAGGATCCATTGCCCACCCATGTACGACTGAGACGAGTTGCTGACGTGTCGTTGGAAACAGCCCTTTGTCTCCACCATTGGTATCGCCTGGACCGCCTACCTGTCGCTGTCAAACTCTTCCGACTGAGTGATTCGACTTTGCACCGTTTGGCGTCTGGAGAAATGGAGTCCGAGGTTTGCTTTTGGGCCGTGTCGAGTCATCAGGCGGAAGGCAGGCCGGGCCGCCTGAAACAGCGCCAAGCAGCCATGGATGGATGTGGTGTCGCGGCGGTTGATTCGCTTGACGGCCAGCGTTACCGCTTCTAGCTACACACGAGGGAAGTGATGAATTAAAACATGTTGATGCATCTTGATGGAATTTTTTGTCTCTGGTCGGGATAGAAGCTTGGCCTGGGACCCGGCTGGATTAGAAGCGGTTTGGCTGCTTGGACCTGGCGGCAGTTTTTTCCATAGACAGTAGCATGATTTCATGATATTTAGACGGTCCAAGGCCAATTGGTTAAAAAGATGGTTTTCGAATCGAGGAGCTTCAAGCAGAGAGGCCTGGAGCTACAGGCCGCACAGGGAGCTTCCCTCACCCACCCCACTTGCCTCGCCTGACAGAACGTCAACATCTGTCCACCTCCCCCACCACCCCTCCTTTCTCCCTCTCTCCTCTTCTTCCTCTGTCTCTCTTCCTCTCCTCATCCCCATCATCATCCACCCTCCCAATCACCACCGGTCTCTACTTTCGCCTCTACCACGCCTGCACTGCCCCCTTACCCCTCCGACAGTTCCGGTTCACTGCTCTTCGACAGCCCGCGTTGCCCGCCATCATGTCTCTGGCCAGCAAGCTCTCCATCACCCATGTCGACCTCAAGGGCAAGAGGGTTCTGATTCGGGTGAGTCCGGCTTCTGCTCTGGCGGCCAAGGCCATGCTGACGACGAATAGGTCGACTTCAACGTGCCCCTCGACGGCAAGAAGATTACAAACAACCAACGCATCGTCGGCGCCCTCCCCACCATCAAGTACGCCCTCGACCATGGCGCCAAGACGGTCGTCCTCATGTCCCACCTGGGCCGCCCCGACGGCGCCCCCAACCCAAAGTACTCGCTCAAGCCCGTCGCCGCCGAGCTCGAGAAGCTGCTGGGCAAGCCCGTGACCTTTGCCCCGGACTGCGTCGGCCCCGAGGTCGAGGCCATTGTCAACAAGGCCGACGCCGGCGCCGTGGTCCTGCTCGAGAACCTCCGCTTCCACATTGAGGAGGAGGGCAGCTCCAAGGACAAGGACGGCAACAAGACAAAGGCCGACAAGGCCAAGGTTGACGAGTTCCGCAAGGGCCTGACGGCTCTGGGCGACGTCTACATCAGTGCGTTGTCCCGCCACCCACCCCTTGTCTCTGTGCGCAACGTTGGCTGACGTCGGCAGACGATGCCTTTGGCACGGCCCACCGCGCCCACTCCTCCATGGTCGGCGTCGACCTCGCCCAAAAGGCGGCGGGCTTCCTCATGAAAAAGGAGCTCGACTACTTTGCAAAGGCCCTCGAGTCACCCCAGCGCCCCTTCCTGGCCATTCTCGGCGGCGCCAAGGTCTCGGACAAGATCCAGCTCATCGACAACCTGCTCGACAAGGTCGACACGCTCATCATCTGCGGCGGCATGGCCTTTACCTTTAAAAAGGTGATTGACAATATGGCCATTGGCGCCTCCCTCTACGACGAGGCCGGCTCCAAGACGGTGCCCAAGCTCATGGAAAAGGCAAAGAGCAAGAATGTCAAGGTTGTGCTGCCCGTCGACTTCATCACGGCCGACAAGTTCGACAAGGACGCCAAGACGGGCAGCGCCACCGACCCCGACGGCATTCCCGACGGCTGGATGGGCCTCGACTGCGGCGAAAAGTCGATTAAGCTGTACAAGGAGGCCATTGACGAGGCCAAGACGATTCTGTGGAACGGGCCCGCGGGCGTGTTTGAGTTTGAAAAGTTTGCCCACGGCACAAAGGCGACGCTCGACGCGGCCGTCGAGGGCTGCCAAAAGGGCAAGATTGTCATTATTGGCGGCGGCGACACGGCGACGGTGGCGGCCAAGTACGGCGTCGAGGACAAGCTGAGCCACGTGTCGACGGGCGGCGGCGCCAGCCTGGAGCTGCTCGAGGGCAAGGAGCTGCCGGGTGTTGTCGCTCTGTCGAGCAAGTAGAAATTGGACGTCGGGCGTCGCTGTTGTGACTGGAAGGCGAGGCCTGTCCTGAATGGACGAGGCCGGTTGTGACTGGGCGAGGCCTGTTGCTGAGCGGCGAGGCCTGTTGCTGAGCGGCGAGGCCTGTTGAGGACGCGACGACAAAGAGGCGGGCAATGTGCCAGAAACGAGTGGGCAGGCTGTCGAAAAATGCGCGACAATTGTTCGCTTGGGCGGAGTCGGAGACAGACATAGGGCATGAATCAAGAGAAAGCCATCACCTCTGGCCACGGGTCATGTCGTCTTTGAGGCTCAGCTCGAGTCACTATGGTGCAGTCACCCATGCGTGTCCGTCTCTTTTCCAGGATGCGGGTGAGGTGGGAAATTGGTTCATAAGTTCCGGGTCTATGGTGACCTTGCCGTTTGTTCTATTTACCGTCATTGCGCACCGCCGCCGCAACCGTCCCCAGCCGACGCGGGCAGCAGCATCACCGTCATCACCTCGGCTTGGTGGCCTCGACCTTTTTCAGCTCCTCCCTGCGCAAAGAGCAGTCAGCATCGCGGCATTGCGCTGTGGGCGCACGGAGGGGGCCGACTTGAGCTGCGCGGAAAAGTCGTCGCTCGTGTCGTCGTCGTCCCAGCTTTCCTCCCACAGGTGCTTGGGGTCGCCGCCGCTGGCGGCCTCGGTCTGGTCCTCGGGCCAGTCTGGGGTTGCGCGGGTCAGCGACGTGGCGAGCGAGATTGGGGTGCAGAGCGAGATTGGGGTGCAGAGAGAGATAGGGGTGCAGAGAGATGGAGAGAGGGAGCTCACCGTCGACGGGAAAGTCTTCAAACTCGTCGTCCTCGCCGAGGGTTCTCGTGGCTTTTTGCTCGGCGGGCTTTTGCTCGGCGGGCTTGTCGTCTGCGGCGGTGTTTGTGGCTGCGGGCTTGGCGTCCGAGGACGAGGCCATGTCTGCGGCAGAGAGTGGTGGGCTTGCTGGAAGCCGGGAGGCGTGTAGGTGGTGTGCCTGGGAGGGTTGGACTGTGTGGCTCGGGGCTGGAGGTGTGTAGGTGGTGTGCCTGGGAGGGTTGGACTGTGTGGCTCGGGGCTGGAGGTTTGGTGATGGGTTGCTGAAGCTTGGTCATGAGAGCTTGGATGCTTGTTTGGGATGACGGATGGGCGTCGGGACGGAAAAATATGTGGCCGTGCTGTGACTAACATGATTTGGAAAGCATGGCCGGAGCTTGTGGTCCGGGCGGAAGGACCTGCAGAGCTATCTCTCCCGCACGTGACCCGTGCAGCCTAGACCCCGTGCAGCTAGACTCGGACGCAAACGGCGGTCATCGGTTGTGAAGCAAGTACCGGGACTCGTATCAGCCTCCATTCCAGGTGTCAAAGGGCTGAGTCGGAGCTCGGAACACACAGCTCTAGCGGCGGAGCATGTACCGGTACAAGCGCCCGTTGGCATCGCGCCTCGTTAAAGACAACGTCCAACAGACAACATCCAACAGACAAGTTACCCATTCGTCTACACATGCGACACCTTCCTCCTCTGGACCCCCACTGCGCCATCTCCACGGCGAAAAGAGACAATCCGCCACGTCGTCCGTCACTTGGCCCCCCGGCTTTGTCCTCGACGACGTCATTGCTTGGCCCCTCTGGACTCGCACGGCGGCTCGCGCAAAGGCGGAACTGAGGGGAGGAAGCCCAGTCGGACGGGCTCGAGTCATCTCGACCCTCAATCTCGATCCTCGATCCTCTCGTCACACAATGAGCCCCCTCGGCTCGTGGTTCCGCTCCGGCGCCGCCCTCAAAGACGGCGGCCCCGCCAACCACGGCCAGGCCGAGGCGGCCGCCGTCCGGGCCAAGCAGCGCGACGACCTGCAAGACGCAATGAAGTGGACCGCCCTCATCTTAAACGACGACATTGATGGCGCCTGGGCCGGCCTGCAGACGGGCGACTCGTCCTTTCACAGCCTCGGCGTCTCAATCACCATGTTTATGCGCTCCATGCTCGGCTCCGAGCGCCAGGTCCTGGCCGACACGGCCGCCAAGCTGGCAGACTGCGAGGCCCGCGCCGTCGCCGACGACAAGACGGTCCAGCGCCACGCCCATGCCTTTGCCTCCGGACGGCTATACCCGCCCGGCACCGAGTACGAGCTGCTGAGGGCCGAGACGTACCTCATGGGCGCCGTCGTCAGCGTCATGAACGAGAGCATCGTCGAGGCCATGCGCGGCTTCTACAAGCTGCGCAAGGCCTTTGTCATCCTCGACGCCATTGTCGCCATTGAGGCCCAGGCCACCGACTCCGCGGGTGACGCCACCGAGGCCGACGACTCGGACAGCTCGGGCGGGTCGTTTGCCTTTGTCGACGCCCAGGAGACGTCGTTGACGGCCCTCGAGAGGACGGAGACGTCGTCGGTGGCGACGACGCCCGAGCCCAACAACGGCGACGACGACTCTTGCCCAGACGACGCGGGTCCCCCCCCGGCCCCGAGACGGCGGACCCCGGCGACGGTCGACAGCCCGCCCAACCTCGACGACCCCATGGACGAGTTCATCCACTCGGGCACAAACATGTGCTTCGGCCTTCTCCTAGTCGTCCTCAGCCTCGTCCCGCCGTCCTTTTCGCGGATCCTGTCCGTCGTGGGCTTCCGCGGCGACCGCGCCAAGGGCATCCGGCTGCTGTGGCGGTCGGCGGCGCACCACAACGTGCACGGCGCGCTGGCCGGCATGATGCTGCTGGGCTACTACAACGGGCTGCTCGGGTCCGTCGACATTGTGCCGGCCGAGGGCGACTACGACGCCGCGGCCGAGGGCGTGGGCCCGCCGCGGGAAAAGTGCGCGGCGCTGCTGGCGGCCATGGGCGCGCGCTACCCGGCGTCGCCGCTGTGGCGCGTCGAGAAGGCGCGCCAGCTGGCCAGCAGCCAGAAGCTGCCCGAGGCCATCGAGGTGCTGCGCCGCGGCGACAAGTCCAAGATGAAGCAGCTGGCCGCCCTCGAGGACTTTGACCTGGCCATGTACGCCATGGTGGCGCAGGACTGGGCGCTGATGCGCGACTCGTTTCTGCGCTGCCAAGAGAGCAGCGACTGGAGCCCGGCCATGTACTGCTACTCTGCCGGGTGCGCGGCCCTGGAGATGTACCGCGACGCCGTGGGCAAGACCAAGGACGGCAAGACCAAGGCCGAGCACGGCAAGACAAAGGCCGAGGACGAGCACGCGCTCAAGGCCGAGGCGGAAGAGTACCTGCGCAAGGCGCCGCAGATGGCCGGCCGCAAGCGCGTCATGGCCCGGCAGCTCCCCATCGAGACGTTTCTGCAGCGCAAGGTGGCCAAGTGGGAGGAGCGGGCCAAGCGGCTCGGGGTGGACCTGGCCGACGCCGTCGGGGCGAGCCCGGCGCTGGAGCTGTGCTACGTGTGGAGCGGGCACCGGCGCATGGGCGAGGCGGAGCTCGAGCGCGCCGTCGGACACCTGAGCTGGGGGCGCTGCACGGCGGGCGGCGAGGCGGCGGGGCGGATCCGGGCCGAGGAGGACGAGGGCGCCGTGTGGGCCGTGTGCATGGCGGTGCTGCTGCGGTCGCAGGGCAAGCTGGACGAGGCGAGGGCGGTGCTGGAGGAAAAGGTGTTTGCGCACCACGGGTAAGTCGTCTGTTGAGGGGCCCCTGATGTCCGCGAGCCCCTGATATCCCCTGATATCCGCTAGCCCCTTAATCCGCGAACCCCTTAATCCGCGAACCCCTTAATCCGCGAACCCCTTAATCCGCGAACCCCTTAATCCGAGGGACACACCGGCTGACGCTCATCCCTCAGATCCGTCTTCAAGGGCCCCAACAAGGAAGACTACCTGGTGCCGGCGGCGACGCACGAGCTGGCCTGCATCGCGTGGGCCGAGTGCTGCAGCCCGCCGGCGGCCAAGCGCGGCAGCGAGAGGACGGCGTACCGGCGCGAGCGGCTCGACGAGTGCCAGGCGCAGCTGGACAAGGCGCGCGGGTGGGAGTCGTTTTCGCTCGAGGCGCGCGTGGGCATGCGCGTGCAGTGCGGGCTCGAGACGGTGCGGTGGCTGCGGCGGAGGCTGGACGAGGGCGAGGAGTGATGGGACGGGATATTGGATAGACGATCATGTTGGTTGGATAGACGACTATGTTGATTGAATAGACGACTCCTGATTGGATAGATGTGTTGATATTGGGCTTGTATTTTGGATTCAGCCTGATGGCGAAAGCATAGAGGCTTCACGATAGACGGGAGACGGCATCCTATATCTATAGTGTCGTGGCAATCTACCAATTCACGTGTCCAGTAACGGCTTCCATGAAAGTGGTCTAGCTACAGAACTAGCGTCCTTCAACATGTTCAGCGTCTTTCGCGTTCTGAATCGCCTGATTTCCAATATCCTCAAGAAGGTCAGATCCTCGCGGTTCTGCATAAGATCTCTCCCCTTTATTATTGAATTGAAAATCACCCCTGGCTCGTTGTCCATCCGGGGTTCGCGGATTTCCCTTAGCATTCTCGATAACACGGCTATGGCGGTCCACCCTGTCTATATTTTGTTTTAGTTGTTGGATCACATCTCCCGGCGGACCTGCTGGCCGCCCGACACGTTGCACATTATCGTTCTCTCGAATTTGGGTTTCTGTGAGAGTTGATTCAAATGTCTGCGGATCTCGCCGGGAAATCCGTCCATGGTTTTCGGCCAGCGGAATAGCCATAGCCAGTGTGGCAATAGTAAAAAGAATTGCGAAAGCCTTCATTCTAACTCTAGGCGTCGAGCAATATATGAAAGTCTGGGGCGGCTGCTAGGAAGAGAAGATGGGAAGTTATAAGAATGCATCTATCAGGGGCCCTCGGGGCTGTACTTATAGGTATGTTTGATCTCGGTAATCTAGAATAGGCCTGCCCGGTAGTATGCTACTTATAAGATACCCACCCATATCTCCTGACTATAACGAGTTACTAGAGACAGGGGGTCCTGTCATGCCCCGAATACATGCCCTAACCGGTCCTACTAGATCTAACACCCCCCCTTTACTAGGCGTCTTAAAGAGCCCATAGCAAACGAAGAGACCGTTCTATAACGTCAATACACTGCTTGAATGAGTGTGGGTTGTTTGTAAGTAAACGCTGCGTTGGTAGGGAATTACTAGTATAAAAGCCAAGTGCATAAGTGCTCTTTCTTTAAGTATGTAAAGCACTGTTGATGCCTTTGGCAGGCCTACTATACCCCCACACACCTATTAAAGGTGTTACTCGTAGGGATCATCTTTATGCTTCCCCATCCTCTAACCTAATATACAGGAGACGACGACTCAGCCTACCGCTACTGCCTAGAGCCGTCTACAAGTTAAGCCGGGAGGTGTGGCCACTTTCCCTCCCCACTAAGAATAAATAGTCGTACTGTCACCAGCCAGGGGCCAACCTTGTCTGCGTATTCCCTAGGTCTTAGTGGTGAAACTAACATTAGTCGGGACAGTACGGCAAGGGCTGCAGTGCTGTATAACATAGGGTCTGACGGTCCGCCTGGAGCATGTAAGGCTGGGGGGACAGCGACTTGGCGACCAACGGCTGTGGTGAAGAAGTCCGTTAAGAGGAGACGGCCATGGTGCAACAAGGAGCCGGTGGTCGGTGGCAGCCACTCTTTTCTGCGCTGTAACTAGATGGCCCAAGACACCGGCCTTTACTTCTCAAACAGTAGCTTGCCGGGCGACCTGACCACGATAAGGCTAGCGTCCAACACTGAATCAGGACTCGAATCCAATCGAGACTGAATTGCAGACAAACAGCTCTCCGCCGTCATGAATCGTTTTCCGTGCCTGGCCCCAATAATAATCCAGGCCCGCCCGGCCTCGCTACGCAGTCACGATTCGATTGCACACCAAGAATATGATTAGGTTTAAGAGGAGAAAGACTTGGCTGGCGTCGACGAGGCCCAGGCTAGTAACTTACGTCGTGCAAGACAGAGCGAAACAAAGACGAGTCGTCCTGCAGCCATCCTGCCTCGTCTTCCCCAGCCATGAATCATGGTCGCCTGTGCGGCCAGCGGACTAGCCATAGCTAGCAGACGGTTGAGTGAGCGTCAATTAATAGTATCGTTCTTGAGTGCTAAAGAGGGCTTGTGGCGATGCACCGAGACTTTACGTGGCCCCCTTGGGTAGACGTATGGGCTGCCGGCTAGGAAAGAGGGCAAGTCTAGCAAAGAGTTGTCGTACATTTGGATAGCTCCCCCGGCATACGGACACGGCAAGCAGAGTCAACAAAGCGCAGGCACGTCAGGTTTATCTATAGGCTGCAGATGTTCCTATGCCTACGCCCGCATCGATAACCTCCTACTGCGCAATACGGACTTCTCGAATCCTGCCGCCGGACAACTTCCTGATGTGGTCAAACACGTCGCCAAGAGGTGTGACCAGGGTGTGGGAGTCATTGGTTTGTTGCGGGTTTATGGCTCTAGCAAAGACAAGCCCGACAGCCTCCCCAGACTCGGTAAAAACCACAGAACCTGAATCTCCTGGTATCGCGAAAGTCGCACCGGCGCGACCCATGACCAAGCACTCATTGCTCTCCTTTCTGGGGAGATGCCTGTCGTGATTCAGGAATGTAACGGTCTTGTACCTGTTGGAGTAGCCAACAGTGGCCCCAGACGCGGTCCCGACCTTGTACACTGGTTTACCAGATACGAGCTGATGCAGCGTGCTTGTCGAGGGCTGGCCAAGACTCATTCCTCCTAAATGGGCGGGAATCAGCTCTACGGGTGTTCCTGTCGAGACCCAGGCCTCGCCAGCGGGCAACCGATTGGTACCGCGACGGTTTGCCACGACATCGATCAGAGCCCAGTCGAGTCTCCTCACCCCTTCAGGACCATCGGGAGTTTGCGCAGCAAGGCCTGACCCTGCCCAGCCCACTCCAAGGTTGTGGCGCCCCCGGTCGAAAAAGGACAGTTTCTGCTCGAGAATTTCCTGGTCCAGGATCGTCGCCACCTTAATCGCAATGAGTCCGCGCGCATCTTCAATGGCACAGTTATGGCGATAGCGGGAGGGACTCTCCATCAAAGGTGAAGCCGTTTTGGGGCCGAAACCTTTGCGATCATATTTGCAGAGGTTAGAATCCGGCTGTGGTGCGTCAGGGATACTCTGCAAAGTCGTTTGAGTGCTGGCGGTTGTAGACTGCTCTTGCGGGGCGGCTTGCGTTTCTTTAGGGACGGCTTTCAATGGAAATCCCTGAAAGGCAGGTCGGATAACGTGATAGTTTGTCAATGCAAACTTCTCCCATGCCGAATTCCCGTCACGGAGGATCTCCACGTAACAGCCCAGGGTTCCATAGGATGGAGAGCATAGTTTCCCGTCATCTCTTTGGAGATGGAGACTTGACCCAATGTTTGCACCTAGATGCGCAACGTCGTCGTAGGGTCTTTTCAGCTGCTTTAGGCGATCAGGAGCGCTGGCGACCTCGTTGTGGGTGGGTGACAGAAGCTGAACGGCCAAATCCTTGAATTCGTTGTACTCGATGTACGCAGTGAGATTGTGTGGCGTCTTGTTCAGCCTCTCCTGTATTGTGTCGAGAACAAGCGGCCATACGTCCTCGGAGCAACTGTGGCCTACAGATATATAGACGGTGACGGGATTGAGGTGGGCAACCTCGTCGTACCCCAAATGGAACAACGAGATGCTCGTTGTGCAGGACTTGGTGAGCGTGTATGACTCCATGGTAGACAAGACCATCTGACCGATGGCTGACCAGTCCTCTTCAAGCGTCTGGTTTCCAACGACAGGCGCCGTGTACTTGGGCATGACGAGCTCGGCGGCCACCATCTCGACGGCGATGTCGACATGTCGCCAAGTTGGGTTGTTGGTCAGCGAGTCGACATACTTCTTGAGAGTCGAGACGACTTTCTGCCACTGCTGGGGCGAGTCGTCTGTCCACGGGGCGACTATGTAGAGTGTAGGCTGTCCAGTCCACGCTTCTCCGGGAACGGAACGCATGACGAGGTTTGGGCCAAACATTTCGATGTCGTACTGGTGGTACCAGTTGATGCCATGGCACTCCAGAACTCTAAGGGCTTCGTTCTCGACTATCCAGCCGAGTGCGTGCTGGATGCTTCGGGAAACCTCGTTGTGGGTGAACTCGAGAGGTAACGGGCGCCCAGGAGGAGCGGCGACGCGATACTTTCGGCTGCTAATCACAAATTGGCCACGTACGCTAACGTCAGAACGCTAACGTCAGAAGAGTAAAAGGCTGGACATACTAAGGGATCCGGGGGCGTATAAGCTTGACGCGGCATCTTGCCCATGTGTGGATGATAATGAAGGAGGAATTATAGAAGATGGAAAGAGGGAAAGAAAAGATGAGACCTTGAATTCGGCACGAATTTTTAAAAAGTCTTTGTCAGATTCACTTTTTCGTCTGGGGAAGTAGGGGCCCACCTGTCTAAGCGCCACCAAAGTTACATAGGTACCTACGTACGAAGTAAAGTACCGGGCTACAGCCGACCCTGCCACGCTAATTTCGGCGCCTTTGACACCAAAAAATAACGTGAATGAAGCCTGTAAAAGGCAGAAAAATACTTTCAGTGTGCGGACGTCATATACCTACGAATACGTTGTAGGCGTTAAAAATGGCGAGGGCGGGCGCTACTTTGCGTATGTTCAGACCCAGTTTTTCTGCGCCCCCCGACCCGACCAGCGCGCCCCACCTAATTTACGTACGAAGTACTCCGTATTCGTATGATGACATGGTAACGGGGAGCCGCGTAAAATAACTTGACAAGCCTGCAGACGAGCTGCCAACGAACCTACCTACCTACGGGCGACTATAGCTGAGTTGGGGCCAAAACGATTTTTGGCAATTTTAGGTTACTAGGCGTACCCGAATGTATGAAGGGAATTGCGGGCGATAAGGGGAGATAAGGCGATAGATATTTTTTTCCCGCTAAGATAAGAAAAATAAATAACCCCTTGCTTTTTAAAAAAGAAATTATTATAGAAAAAGATAAAATATAACTTAGTTATAAATAGAAAAGATAAGGTCTTATTATATTATATTAAAGGTATTATAAATTAAATAAAAATATAAAGTTATATTACTTTATAATCTATTTATAAAAAAGTAATATAGATAGTTATTATTTATATAATTATTAGTGTAGGAATAAGGGATATCCGTTTTTTAGGCACGATTGTAATCTACGTAATTAAATAGATTACGTACGGGCAACGCTTATATAAATGCGTTATTAACTATACGATATATCGATCGTATGCATTAAGGACCCTAGTAATAGCGTTACTAACTCGGCCGCCCTTACGATAATTAAGTTATTAACTTAATCGCCCTTATAGGCATAGCCCCGACGTTATAGGCAAGGGCTCGTAAAGGTCCGGCTTTAGGCCTTATTAATATACGCGTTTATAGCCTATATAAAGGGGCTATTCGTCGCCCTTTAGTTAATAGATATTATAGACTAATTCTAACTAGTTTATAACCCCCTTTGTTTGTTTAACTAACTAATACTAATTAGTAATTAAACGATTAATTACAGATTGGTAAGGTAAAAGAGGTAGAGCCTAATCGTCGAAAGTGCCGGATCTTTATCCCCCGCGGATTCTATTGCCTACACCTAGAGACGATCCTTTATGCTAAGAATAAGGAACCTACGCGAGTTAGAGCCGACGAAGCTATTACGAAACAGCTAGCTCTTAGTAACCGCCGATAAGTTCTTTCCTAGCTTTTATTTAATCCCGTCTCGCTTCGAGAAGAAGAAGAGTTACGTTAAACAATAGTGCGTCTATAACGTAAGATAACCTTCGTAACGACCCTCGCGACCCCTTTTTAACAATAATAGTGTAATCTATTTAATTATACTATATCGGACCCTACCGATAACCCTAACGCTCTCGGTCCCGCACCGGAAGTAGCTAAGACTACCGATAACCCCCTTCCCGGTTGGCTAAGCGGCATCGGCATCTTCGGGTTATTTTAAAATAAAACTAACATTTAATTCTAAGAGATAGACGTTACCTATAATAATACTAATAAAAAGGCTATTATAACTTACGTAGCCCGGTTTATTATTATTAATGCTAGTATAACTATCTATAGATATAAGTTATTCCTAGACTTTTTAATATATATAATACACCCTTTAGCTAGTAGGCTAGGGTGATTATATTAGCATAGATAAGATAGAGGGAGCTATACCTAGCTCCTAAGGCTCTCGCCTACCTTAATAATATTATCCTTCTATATATACCCTTTCCTACCTATTTAGTATATTAAATTAGTAGTAATTCCTACCTTTTCTGCTTTTTTAAGCCACTAGGCATATAGCCGCTAGGCGCAAGCCACTATAATACGTTTACTAAGAGCCTCGCTCTTACTATCACTAAGAGCCTTGCTCCTGCTATTACTAGGAGCCCTCGAAAGCTCCTACCACGCAGTATTCTAGCTTATGTTACTATAGCTAGCGTGCCTATATAATTAAATCGAGCCTTACCTTCTAACGAAGCTTAACTCTTTTAACAGCGGTGTTCTACCTTGTTTTTTCTGTTTTTTATCTCGTGGGTCTCTTCCTTTTTGCCCTCGAGAAAAATTTTCATTAGCTACCTTTTGGCTGCTAACCCGGCTCCTCTCGCCGCTAAAGTCGTCTATTATAGACTACCGCCTCCGCCCCCGTCTCTCGATAGAGACTAAAGAGCTGCGCAAACGGTCTGCCCTTCTTATACTAGAAGATGCAGACTACCGCAACCTCCTAAAATAGGCCGTACGATACTTTAAGCTAGTTAGGACGTCGCCTACGGAAAGCGTTATCTAAACCTTTACGGACGTTAATATAATATATATAAAGAGCGCCCGCACCCTCTTATACGCCTTAGCTCTTAAATTAGAGTCTATTTTTGATTTTCTCGACCTTCCCCCGGCGAAGGAAAAACACCTCGTCTTTACGATTGTGTAGAGGGAAAGAATTCGTAACCTCCTTCGCCGCCTTAATAAGCAAGGCGACCGACGCCCTAAAAAATAACGCACCGATCGCCGCTCTACCGGTTAGGGCGAAGAATACAGTAAGGAAAAGAATAAGGGAGCTACGCCTACTACCGTAGAGAGCATTATTAGGGCTGCCGCGCCTGCCGCTATTACGCCTGCCGCTGCTACGCCTACCGCCGTAGAAATCGTTATTAAGAAGTCTGCTCCTAGTAAACCTAGTCCTAAGCTATACTCCGGCGATGCCTAGAGTATTACGCCTACTGCCGTAGAAGCCGACGCTACTATCGCTATACTTAATACGGCCTACGTTAATACGGCCGTACGAGGAGACGTTAGCGAGGACGCTAAGAAGTTCTTTTCCGGGCCCGTAGAGACTATTAACGCTGCTAACGCCGTAGCTAATACCGTAGAGACTATCGACGCTGCTAACGCCGTAGTAGCGAACGCTGCTACTATCGACGTAGCGTACGCCGTAGTTAACGCTACCGTACGAATAGAGGATCCCGACGGCTTTATCGCAGAGATCTTTAAGCCGCCCGACGCCCCGATTATCGACGACCGAAACGGCCGAGACGACCGTCGCCTTCTTTAATAGGCCGACGATAAATACGGGGGTAATTAGAAAGAGGGCAAGGCCGTAGCTAACGCTACCGTACGAGGCTATAATTAAACAAATAGAACGGGTAATCGGAGGAAAAAGATTACTAGCGTGTGTAAGCATAACTTATAAGGAAAGGACGAAGGAAAAGTAGGGCATTAGAAGCACCTCTTTTAATTGCCCGATTAGGATTATATTTGCGCGGCATAACTGCTATAGTTAGTAAAGCTTTTCTTTTATACCGGCATTCTAATATATATAATACACCCTTTAGCTAGTAGGCTAGGGTGATTATATTAGCATAGATAAGATAGAGGGAGCTATACCTAGCTCTTAGGGCTCTCGCCTACCTTAATAATATTATCCTTCTATATATACCCTTTCCTACCTATTTAGTATATCACTTTTAGGACTTCTTTAAAGGGTAGATAGAAGCTATATAGAACTAGGGAGATAGGTATTTTAAGAAGGCCTTTAAATCCTTCTTACGGTCCTATAGGATCTAGACCGGCGCCTTAAACCTTATCTTTACGGCATTATTTTTAATGCTTTAGCGCTAGTAGATTCCCCTAATTTAGCCTAAGGACGAACTACCCTTAGAATAGTTAAAGTTCTACGATAAGCGAACCCGAGAGTTCGTAGGAAATACATCCGTTATAGCCCCGGCTGCCGTAACTAACCCTCCTTCTCTAGTCGCCTTAGGCACGGCCCTAACGGCGCCTCTTACTGCCCTAACCCCGGCTCTTATAGTAGCCTTTACGACGGCGCTATCTACGCCCGCGGCTATCCCCCTTACGCCTCCGACCGCCCTAGCAGTTACATTCGCGCTAGAACTTTCTTTTGCTTTAATAACCTCGATACGTGCTACTACCGTCGATCCTAGCTTATACCCGCGAGATTAAATGCCTAGTACGTTCCCGAACCCTTAGGCCCTTCCGTTCCGAGATATATTAGAGATATTAATAATACTTTACCCGACTTTGTATTAGTTCTCTAAGACCCCTCCGATTAATATAACGGCAAAGGCAGTCTATACGATAGTCCCCCTTTACGACGTTTTAAATAAGGAGATAGACGTAGACCTTCTATAAAAGTTTATTAAGTTATAGGATAAAAGTAAGAATTATATAAGGGAACCTTATAATATTCTTAATAATAAAGTCTATATCTTTATAGACGTTTATTATATAGTTAAGGCCTAGCCCGGCTATTTCTATGCCCTCTTTCCCTAGATCCTTACCGGCCGAGCCTAAGACTACTATATCTAGCATATAGAGTAAGATAGTATATTTAAGCAAGCCTACGACCTACTAAAGGCTTACTTTAATACCGAAGTAAACTATTAGCACTATTAGGTAGATTAAAGCACTACGACCTTTAAAAAGCTATAAGTTAAGCATTTAAATAAGACCTAATAGGAAATCCTATAGACCCTTTTTAATAAGCTATAACGATATTAACGCGCCCTAGGATTTAAGTTCGCTAAAGACCTCCCCTTTCGTACTATATTGCTTAACGCGTGCCGAAACGTCCCGGAGTTTAGCTATACGCTATATAACCCCCTTAAGACTACGGAAAAGCTATTCTCCGCGCTGCGTTTCTCCCTAAAGACCTATCTATCGATATAAGCCGAGAACGGTACGTCCGGCACGTTTATATAATATCGTAACGAAGTAATAAATATAAATAATAAATATAATTTATTAGGCGTATTCTATACCGACCGAAGATATATTAATAACCGCGGTAACGGCCGTATGTTTAGCGGAAGCAGCGGATAAAGCTACCGTAGCCCTTATAGCGGCGGTAGTAGCTTTAGCAACCGCTAATAGTTAAAGAAGTACTTTATTTATTAGAAGGAAGGATACTAGTCGATAAAGTATACCCTATAGGAACGAGCTAAGTCTAAGGCTTAATACTACGCTTAATGCCTACTAACCGGCAACCCTAGCATAGGATTTAAGGCTTATCTTACCGAATATAAAGGTAATAAGACTCTATAGGCCGCTATCGAATAGCGTAATAATAAGGCTAGTAACGATAAAGAACTAACTAAGTAGTAAGCCTCGTAAATCCTCTATTAGTAGTCTTTTAACTATTTAATTATAGGCGAAGACGTATAAAGGATAGACTAGTTAGGTATTCTAGCTACGTAATTCGTCTTCGACCGTTACTTAAAGGACCGCTTTTACAGTATCCTTATAGACACCGGAGCAGCTATAGTCTCTATAGTAGGTTAAGACTAATATCTCGCCCTATAACGAGAAGACCTATCTATCTTGCTCGATAAGTCTACCGCCGGCTAGGCCTATATTAAATTCGGTAGCGGCGAGGACGTACGTTCCTTCGGCTCTATTGCCTTTAAGACCCCTATTAGCCGTATTACGTTCTACGTGCTAGGAATAACGACCCCCTTCCTCCTCTACCTAGCTAATATAGATCGCTTAAGCGTATACTTTAATAATACTACCGATACGATTATTAGTCTTAGTATTAGCGTCTCCGTTATTCGCAAATAGGGATATCTATAGTTCTTCTTTAGTAAAGAAGAAAGCGCAATCGCCTTTTTAACTAAAGCCGAGATGCGAACGCTCTACCGCCGATTTAGCCACCCGGCCGTTAATAGACTTTACTACCTATTAAAATAAGTAAGGCATAACGATATCTTAGTAGAAATACTTAAGGATATCTTAAAATTCTGCTATTACTATTAGCTCTATACACCGGCCCCCCGGAGGTTTAGGTTTATACTAAAGGATAACTAAGAATTTAATTTCGAGGTCGTCGTTGATATAATATACCTAAAACTCGGCAGTAGCACCCGCCCGGTGCTATACGTGGTCGATATAGCGATATCTTTCTAAAGAGCGCGATTCCTCCCGTCTATATTGGCTAAAGATATATAGGAAATACTTAAGGCTCTATAGATCGATATATACCTCGGCCCCCCTAACTTTATCCGGTATAATACGGGCACTAACTTCGCTTTAACCGCGTTTCGTAATAAAGCTCGCATTATAGGTATTACGTATACCTAGATCCCCGTTAAGGTATATTAGTCTATAGGTAAGGTCGAAAGGTATTACGGCCCGCTCCGTCGTGCGTTTAAAATAATATACGCTAAAATCAGTAAGATAATAGCCTTTAAATCCGTCCTATAAATAGCTATTAAAGCCGTAAATAATATAATAGGACTAAACGGCCTTATCTTTACGCTCCTCGTCTTTAGAGCGTACCTATAGATAACTTAAGACTCCCCTCCTTTAGTAACTACGGTATAGAGAGCCGCGACTATCTAAAAGGCTAAAAAGCCTTACGGTAGCTCTCCGCCGCGCGGTAAGTTAAGGATAGCCTATAAGCTTAAAACGGCCCTTTAACCTTTAATACTCTATTACTGCCGCTATAGAGTAAAGTCCGCGTCTAAAAAGAGAAGCGAGGATAGTAGGGTCTATATAAGATTGCCTCTATTAACGGCTACGACGTTACTATCGAGACCGTTAACGGCCTTATAGTCTTCCGTTCTACCTTAGTGTAGCTGTACTACTATAGTAAGGACGATACCCTAGATCCCCCTATCCTTAATGATATAGACACCCTCTCTAAGGTCGATTTGTCTACTCTAGACGAAATTCCCGAGCTAGACCTATCCCCCTTGGTATAGGCACTGCCGGCTCCTCTATAGCCCCGCAAACGCGGACGTCCCCTAGGCTCGAGGAATAAGCTAAAGACCGTAACCTTTTATAATTAATTCCTAGTTAAGAAGGAAGAAGATATACTACGGCTTTCGACTAAGCTACGCAATAACAGCGTTATTACTATACCTAGCGCCCCTTTTAAAGAATCTAACTAATAAGAGATTAACGATCTTATAGCCCGCGGAGTCTTTAGCTTCGAATAGTATAATAAATCTATTTATAGGCAATACCGTCTATTTCGATCCTAAATAGTCCGGGAAGTAAAGGGTCGCGATGTTAAACCCTACAAAAAGTCCCGTCTAGTGATTTAAGGCTATAGTAATATAGAGAAAAGCTCGCTTCTAATATATTCCCCTACTATCTAACGTATTAGCTAACGCTTAATCCTAGCCCTTACCCCCGCCTTGCTTTACTAAGGCATAAGCTTATCTCTACGCGATATTATATAAGCCTATCCCTAAGCTTAAATAGAGCTTAATCGTATAGTATTAGCGGCTCTTCTAATAAAGCTCTCCGGCAAGTACCTAAAGGGCATAATTATAATAGTTATAAGACCGTTATATAGTCTTATAGAAGCCGGTGTATATTAGTAGAAAACCTACTATAAGCACTATATTAAGAGCCTTAATATAGCTCCCTATACTTATAACTCGTGCTTTTTAATTACGAATTAAGGACCTAACAACTTTAGCCTCGTCGGCATATAGACCGATAATACCTTAATGCTCGGTTTAAATACTTTTTCGGCCTAAGAAGAAAAAGAGCTTAAGATAGCTTAATTTCGCGCTAAGCTAAAGGCTTAAATAACCCTAAGGAATGCGATAGACTTTAATAGAGTAAAACTAACACTCTACGATAACGTTCTACTCCTATAGCAGAAGGGATAGGCCTTAAGGATCGAGGTAGTTAACTTACGGGCTTATAGTAAAGCCTAGTAGTACCTTAAGCAACGCGCTTATACTATATACGTCGCCTCTATCTATTAGCCTAAGGCCTTATTCGATATCTCCGTAGCAGCCTAGGTCTTAGCCCCCGAAGAGAAGGATTATAATATCCTTAATAAGCGCCTTTAGTAGTAAATCGATTATTAATAACGTAGACTTACGTACTAACTAATTAATCTCGAGATAGCTAAACTTATAGTATTTACGGATAGCTTATTCGCAAATAACCGAGACCTTTCGTCTTAGTTAGGCTTCGTTATTACGCTCGTTAATAAGACCGAGCGTACGGATACGTGCTTCCGGATTAATAGCAATATTATCTATTAGAGCTCAATAAAGTATAAGCAAGTAACCTATAGCGTTCTTACGAGCGAGATCTATAGTATAGTTAACGGTATAGACCTTAGCATCTCCTTTATTACGATCTTACGTATAGTTACGGAACGGCTTTAGCTCTTACTAATCCCTCTTATTATATATATTAACTTATACTCCCTCTACGAATACCTCGTTAAGCTCGGCACTACGAAGGAGAAACGTCTAATAATCGATATTATAGCGTTGCGTTAGTCGTATAAGCGACGTAAGATAAAGGAGATTAGGTAGATCTATAGGGAAGATAACCCCGCCGACGCTATAACGAAGGCATCGCTAAATAAGGCCCTTAAACGCCTTATTAATATAAACAGCCTCTCGATTAAGATATAAGCCTTTATCCTTCGCCTATAGTTACTAACGGTTTCCCTACGATATTCCCTTTATTATACCCCCTTTTCATTTTTATTTATTAAATGTATTTATTAGGCCTTCTACCTAATAAGTTACTAGTATAGGAATAAGGGATATCCGTTCTTTAGGCACGATTGCAATCCACGTAATTAAATAGATTACGTACAGGCAACGCTTATATAGATACGTTATTAACCACACGATGTATTAATCGTATGCATTAAGGACCCCGGTAATAGTATTACTAACTCGGCCGCCCTTACGATAATTAAGTTATTAACTTAATCGCCCTTATAGGCATAGCCCTAACGTCGTAAGCAAAGACTCGTAAAGGTCCGGCTTTAGGCCTTATTAATATACGCGTTTATAGCCTATATAAAGGGGCTATTCGTCGCCCCTTAGTTAATAGACATTATAGACTAATCTAGCTAGTTTATAACCCCTTTGTTTATTTAACTAACTAATAGTTATTAACGCACTATTAACCGGGCTACTTAAAGTCTATAAAAATAGCGGCGTTAGTTAGCAGCTTAGAAGGAATCTATTAGCGTCCTCTAAGGGCAGTATTAGTCCGGGTAGCGAAGATCCTTATTCTTAGCATAGATAATCTTCGAATGCGTATAACGTTAGTTATTATTTAATAAAGATCTATATACGTTTAAAGGTTAAATCTATCTCTTTTATCTAGCTAGTCTATAATTAAGCTAAGTTAATTACTAATTAGTATTTCTTAAATATAGGAAATATAGCAGAAGAGTAAAGAAAGGGGTAAACTTATAAACATAAGGATATATATAGCTACCTAACTATAGGACTAACAGAGGTATGTATAGGTACCTAAGCCTCTTATATAAGGCCCTTAGCCTATACTAACTATAGTAATAATACCTCGGAATACCCTCCTATAGTCCTTAGCTAAAGGGGTTATATAATAGGCTTATTAAGGACGTAATAGCCTATTATATGCCTATAGTCTTAGCCTAGGTTAATGCCCTATATAGCCCTTAATATTGCATAACGTTAATAGTATTAGTAAGGCTTTACTACGGTAAGCAGCCGGAAGCGAACCTATCGCACGTATAATAGAGTGCGGTATTTAGTTCTTATTGTCTTAATAATCTAGCTATAGGAAGAAAGAGGGGAAAAGGGGCCCCTTTATAAGTGCTAACGTAGCCTTAGGTTATATAGGTTATATGCCTTTAACGACGTCGTACGTATCCTTTATCCCTTATTCCTATAAGCTAGGTAATATACTCCTTTATTTATATTTATTAACTAATAGAAACTTTAAAAAAGAATCTAAACTCTATTTCTTAATGTTTATTATTTAATTAATTATATAATCCTATCTTTATTACTATAAGGTATAAGTAATACTTTAAAAAAAACTTTTTAATTTAACGTATTTATTTTTAAGTTTTAAGGGGGGAGGGGGCTGGCGTTTATCCCTATTACGTAATATCGATTACTAATTTCGTTCCCCCGCCTCGCGCTATCAAACCCGAGGTGTACACGTAGACTAAAAATTGCCAAAAATCGTTTTGGCCCCAACTCAGCTATAGTCGCCCGTACTACCCTCGAAACGAACCTGCAAACGAGAACGAGCCTGCCAACGAGCCTGCCAACGAGCCTGCCCACGAGCCTGCCCACGAGCCGACCCTCAAGGGAGCCTGCAGACGAGCCTGTCCTCGAAGCAACCAGCCAACGTCCCTGCCCTCGAGCCTGCCCTGGAGCCTAGGGGACCACTGGGCACTGGGGTGAGAGTCGACGTCGAGGTTGTCGAGGGCAGGGATGCCCACGCCGTCTTGAGCCGCCATATACTTGGCGCCCACAGTGATACGGTGAGTGATGCGCATGTTAAAATTGTTGCCCTGGAGGACACAAGTGCCATGGTGCCACCCGCTCCGACTACTACTCCATGGTGCGGAGATGCAATTTATCTTGACATCAACTTCGCTCCCGCCGACTTGGCACCGCCTTTCCTTAACGGCTCCCCGGCCAGCGGTCCCAGGTCGGATCCCCAACATGCAACGATAGCCTCGTACTCCCCAGATGTGCCCGTCAGTCCTCCTCGACGGCAACTAATGCAATATTGACAAGGCCTTTACCGCCAGAACCTGATTCTCGATATTGCGATTCGCGCACGAGGAGAGTAAGCATCATCCAGGACTAAAATGTTCAAATACCATGATATTTATGCAAGCTTTGTGGATCGTGTGGTTACCTTGACCCGGCGGTGCGATGGCCGTCACGTCGCGATGCTACTCGTATCTGACCCTGACATAGCCTGATCCATGCCATATATCGGGTTTGAACAGTACCACTCTCTTTTACCTTCTGACACCACTTAGAATAAGGTTCAAGGTCATCATGACCCGTTCTCCTTTACTCGACATGATAATACCTCACAGCTATAAGCATTTCGCAAATACAGCCGTATCCGGCCTTATATAAGATATCCCCTCTCGTTTTCTCTATACTTTATCGGACAGCTCTCTCGCTACCATCTCCCTGGGTTTCTCTACCATCATGATTTTCCGAACCGCTTTGCTCATCGCCCTAATCGGCCACGAGGTCGGGCTCTCGGTCGCTGGCAAGGTCGGGCTCTCGGTCGCTGGCAAGGTCGGGCTCCCGGTCGCCGCTGAGGCCGGGCTCGGTGACACGCCCGAGGAAGATACGGGCCGCATGACTATTGGATATAGATCCGTGGGCAAGGCACGTTGACTTCAAGCGCAGTATCGACTCATCGAGCTGTTGGCTAACGACAAGTAGGAAGAAAAAGACATCATTGAGGAAACGGGTACTCTGATCCAGAGTCGTAACTCAGACGCCATGCAACTCGGAAGGGGAGTCTATACATCGAATTCTCCCTATGTATTTCGAGATGACGTGACGGACACGTTGGTCGCCCCCTCTGCTGCTTGCCGTCTCGCTATTTCTTACGTGGAATCTAGTACCTTTATCATCTCGGTTGAGGAACAAGTTTTCAAGAGGACTCCTAAAGTTTGGATACCTCGAGAATACTGGATTGGGGAAGCCGAAAAAGGTGACATCTTGGCAGAGAGAGAGGTCCAGATTGCCGAGGAGCAGCTTGAGGCCTATATCCAGGATCAAGGGCTAGATCCGGCTGGCACGATGAGGCTAGGCATAATACGAGCGTCCAAGAGTCAATCCGAGCAGATGCTTATCCCGAACGAGATGATCGGCTATGACGAAAATGGGAATCTTGTCGAAACCGAGAGCGAGCTGGGCATAAGCGCCAAGATCCCTGAAACCCTTGAGCCATCCGGCATTGAGTATGACAAGTGGGAGATAAAAGGCAGCAAGACTTTCACAGAAAGGGAGCTCCAAGCAAGGACCAAGTTTCTAATGGACAAGGTAGCCGAGGCGGCCACCGAGGCTGGCCAACACCTGGTCTCCGACTCGCTCGAGGCGGAAGCAGCAATAGCAGACGCCGTCGCCACGGCAAAGAAATGCACCGAGGGAATTGGTCACCTCCACAGACAGAACTTCTACACGGTTAGACTCGACGTATTCAACTCGGCGTACAAGCAATACGCCGAGACACGCAAGACCGAGGTCGAGTTCCGCAAGCACAGGCTCAGGAGGGACCTGGAGGCGAAGAAGAGAATGGTGGCGGTTGCCGCGGAAAAGGCAAAAGACCCGGCCAACCGGGCCTCCGGGATTGCCGAGGCCAAGGCGGCCAGAGAGGAGTGCAAGACATTGCTCCAAACGGCCGAGGCCGAGGCCACGAGTCTCAAAACAGCCCACGAGAAAGTGGACGCCATCCTGCAAGTCTTGAATGGGGGGGAAGATGCAGCGCACATACTGGCCTTGTTAGAGAATTCTCGGGCTGTCTGGGCCAAGCTCCAGGAAAACTTCTTCTCCATGACGGGAGAGAAAGAGGGGTCCTTGGACGCTGCCATCAAGGACGAGGCAGCCATCGCCAAGGAAGAGTACACCATCTGTCAGGCGGCCGTCGACGCGGCCAAGGCCATCGTTGGCGAGATTGAACAGGTCATCGATGCACTCCCTTTACCGGAAACGGGCCAGGAACCCATCGAGGGGACTAAAGAGAAGGCTAAAACGGTCGAGGGGACCGGAGAGAAGGCTAATGCGTTGTGCAAACGGGGGGACGTGGACTGCATCCAGGAGCTCTCGAAAGATGCGGCCATCACGGACGAGAAAATATGCGAAAAGTTCGCAGAGCAAACGTTGGATGCCATGCTGGTCAAGTACGGGGCTGGGAAACTGACGACGACGTCCGGAGTATACCGTGGCATCAAAGCAAAATTCAAAGGATACACCACACTCACGCCTGGGAGAATCCCTACCAAGCTGGGCTCGGCGACGGCCAAGGCAGGCGGGGGTGCGCTCCTTGCCATGAGCGTGGGCTTCTGGGTCAAGAACGTGGTGGAGGTCTTCAAGCAGAACACGACCGAAATGCAGCGAGCCGCGGTCGTCACATCCATCTTCCCCTTTGTGGGGTGTGCGGTCCAGGCCGGGGCGAGGGTGGATTCCGGGAAGAGCACCGGACTCGTCGCGGGAGATTCGGTCTGCCTCGTCGCCGATGGGCTCTTGCTGACTCCGGCTTGGCCAGTCGGCCTGGTACTGCATGGCGCCCGGCCGCTATTCGATCCCGAATGGTGGGCGTCTGGCAAGAGGTTCCGGAGACTGCGAAGACCTGACCAGCTCTACAGGCACTATCTGGAGGAGTGGGCGAAGCACCGTGCCAAGGCCAAGGCGATGCTGGAGTCCCAGAACCTCACGGATAACGTGCAGAGCGAGTTCGCGGCTCGCAAGCTAGGGGTTCTGTTCCAGGGGGCGAGAGCGGCAGGCGCATTACGTCTTGGCGCCGCGAGGGCCGCCATTGCCAATGCCACGAGCGGGGAGGAGCGGAAACAGATCCAGAACCAGAACAGCACCCACTTTGTGGGATCAGAGGAGCTGTATTCCGAGATATGCGTCCAACTTTTGGAGCGGAGACGGATTCTTCAGCTGCAAGTCGAGCAGCAAATCAACGAGATCCTCGAGAAACAGTACGCCCAGTTCGACTGCGAGTTCTGGACCAGCTATCGCAGCTTCTGGACCGAGGCCAACGGCTGGGCTTATATACCCAGCAAGATTGATGGCTATCTGCAGCACATAAAGGACAGGTACGGACGGGAAGACATTGGGCTGAAGCCTGGGCCTGAGATTGCGCCCCTCATAGGCCCCTTGGCCCAGAAGATCATGGACAAGGTCGAGATGCCGGCTGCGTGCCGCCAACGAGACCAGCAACTTGTGGAGCGACATTGGAATGAGGACGAGCTTTCTGCGCAGGAGACACCACCCAGGTACAGGTACGATCGGCCAAGCCAGGACCTTGTTCATCGGAATCTGGAGGAGGATGCGCTTTCTGCGGAAGAGAAACCGCCCAAGTACAAGTACGATCGGCTCACCTGCGAGTCGGGACTTGTAAGAGGGCTTTGAAGGCTCACTCGGAGGACTTGTAAGACTTTAAAGGCTCGCTCGGAGTCGGGACTTATAAGAGGCTTTAAAGGGGGCGTAGGCAGTGAACAGAAGCAAAATAAAAACAACTTGTCTTGCACGTCCAACGCCCAAGCTTCGGTGCGTTGCATTGTCCTCTCCGTTCTCGTCCGACTCGCCAAGGATTCGGTTGTTGGGACGTCGGAGATGAAGCTGCGCAACTCCAGCGTTTCACTTCGTATAGAAAGAGTGCCCTACTTAGAAGCGTTAGTACCGATTCGGGGCAACCCGTCATGAACGGGCCCATCGTGGGTGTGGGTGGCATGGCTGCGACGCTGGCAATCTCCAGTGGCGATGACGAGGACCGGGGGGGGGGGGGGGGGGGGGGGGAAGGTGAGTCGGAGCAATTTCAGGGCTGGCCAGGGTTCATTTCCAGGGTACTCTGTACATTGTACATGCATATCTCGGCTTCAGATGCCTCGCCTATTTTTCGTCTATTTTAGGGAGTAGATTTGGAAATGGGAAAGGGGGGATGGATGGTGGGAGATGAGAGTCTTTGATGAGTCTTTAGAGAGGAGCCTTTAGGGAGGAGTCTTGGAGATGAGTCTTTAGCACCCGCCTAGTCGGGAGTGTGCAGGTCCCTCCGGAGTAGTCGGAGCGTCTTGAGAATGTACTGTCCGTGATGCTTGAAGTCATCATCATGACATGACATATCAACAAGACACATGTCATCTCTAGAACCCAACTGCGCAAGTAGCCGGTACATGGCCAAAGCGACCCTGACCCGCCGAGTCAAATGTAGACGGTACTTGCCATCCGTCATTCGTCAGACATATGGCGTCTCGTCGGAGCCTCCCTCCCTCCTTGCCATTCTCTCTTCCCCTCTCCTATTTTCTCTCCTCCTCTCCATATCTCTCCCCGTTCGTCTCCCGCTCCACCCCCATCATCGACTCATCTCGACAAGCTCCGGGAGCAAGGGGAAAGAAAAAGGGGGGGGGGGGGTTCAGTGACCTGGCCAGACCTGAAGCTGAGAAACCTTGGCCAAGAACGGCGGAAGCTCTGCTTTTGGCTCTCGACCGTGCGACGCACAAGAACATTGACTGACGGGGAAGAGAGCTGGAGAGGTGCAGGAGAAGAGGGAAAAGCAGAAGAGGAAGGAAGAACAACAACAAGCGGCAGCAAAAAAGGAACCTGGCTTGGGTTGGTGCGCGCGTACGTGCGTCGGTTGGTGCGCGCTTTTGGCGGGTGCGTGCAGGCGGCCAGCGCTGCGGGTTACTGCAGGTTACAGGTAGTAGTGGATGCCATTTTAGGGGAGTCGCCCCCCATGGACGTCACCTGCGCGCCCCCAACAGGGTCGACGTCGACCGGCCATCGTCGCCGCCCGCCCAGTCACGGCAATCACCACCGCCTCGACCTTGACCGCGACACCGACCGCGCCTCGCGAAGCGGCAGCTCGTCGTCGTCGTCGTCGTCGTCGTCATCGGCCAGCAGCTGCAGTAGCGTCCGTCACCGCCACCACCGCCACCATCTTCACCGCGGCCAACCATCATCACCATCGCCCTCAGCCGCACCCGCTCCCCCTCATCCTCTCCATCCTCCAGCCAGACACGACGATCCTTCTCGTCGCCGCCGCCAGCAACCCTCCCCGCCCGCCGCCCGCACACGCCCCCGAGCGCCAAACCACGCACGCCCAGAGGTCATCTCCGACCTCATCACCAGCCTCGCCCACGTCTCGTCGCCCCCCTCGGCCCGCAGCCACCGTGGCTCGCACCGCTCGTCGTCGAGCCTCGTCCCGCCCGACTGCTTCGCCGGCCCCCCCAGTCCCCTCGCCGCCTCGTCCCTCTCCGGCAGCTTTGGCGTCGACTACGGCGCCTACAACCGGCCCGCCCTCGACGCCCAAGAGCCTCTCTGCCTCGACGACCTCGCCGCCTGTGCCCCCGTCGTCCGCACCGCCAAGCCCCCGAGCGGCTTCTCCCCGCTCACCGCTCCGGCCCACAGCTCCAGCCACGACAGTCTCGCCGGCCTGCGCTCCTTTGTCCGCACCAGCAGCTCCCGGCCCTCGTCCAGGGGCTCCGCCGCCTCAAAGAATGACAGCGTCGGCAACCTCTCGATAGAACGCCCCTCGGCCCCGACGCCGGACCTCAAGCCCCGCCGCTCCCTCGACAGCTGGGGCAGAAAGGCCACCCGCGGCGGCAAGGCCCTCATGTCCATGACGTCCCGGGAACGCCTGCACCAGCTCCCCCGTGCCGTGGACCCGAGACCTCTCCCCGGCATCCTCCTGAGCCCCAACGACGCCGACGCCCTGTGCGCCGAGACGTCCCCTTTCGACGAGCCCCCTGTGGCCATGGACAGCCCCAACCCCATTCCCTCGCGCGACTCGAGTCTGCGCGACGCGAGCCTGCGCAACTCGCGCCGCCGCCGTCCCGCGCCGCGCCACTCGGCCCGAGACGCCGACCAGCCCTGGGGCGACGCCATCCTCGAGGACGACGAGCACGCCCGCGCCCGAGGCCACGACCCCTTTGAGTCGGACACGACGGCCATGGCCGATAAGTCGTTTCTCCTCGGGCTCGACGACGAGTTTCCCACGCCGCCCCGGACCGCCCCCCGGCAGGCCCGCCCGCGCGCCCGTCCCAAGGAGCGTCCCGCCGAGCGCCCCGTCGAGCGCCCCGTCGAGCGCCCCGTCGAGCACGCCGTCGAGCGCGACGACGAGAGCGCCCCCTACCCCTCCGTCTCCAGCGGACGCCGTCGCGCCGAGCACAGCGACGAGCGCGCCGGCCCCCGCCTCTCTGGCAGGCAGAGTCCCGCGCCCCGCGACACCCTCAAGCTCAAGCGCAGCGCCTCCAAGCTCAAGCGCCTCTCGGCCGGGCCCCTGAGCCCCCGCAGCGACTCGCGCGTCGGCGCCGCCTCCCCCGAGCCCTCGCACCCCGCCTCGCCCCCCGCCGGCAGCGAGCGCCCCGGATCGGCCGACTCGGTCGACGACGCCGTCGAGTCGTACCTCTGCTCGCCGCGTCTCTCGCAAAAGATCACCCACCCCCAGACGGGGCGCGTCATTTCCTTTTCCGAGGTCGGCGACGCCAACGGATCCGCCGTCTTCTGCTGCGTCGGCATGGGCCTGACGCGCTACATCACCGCCTTTTACGACGAGCTGGCCCTGACGCTCAAGCTGCGCCTCATCACCCCGGACCGCCCCGGCGTCGGCGACAGCGACTCCTACTCGGACGGCACCACCACGCCCCTAAGCTGGCCAGGTAAGCCGCGCCGCGTCCCGCCAACGCCCCCTGAAGCTGACACTGTTCCCAGACGACGTCTACGCCATCTGCCAGGCGCTCAAGATTACAAAGTTCTCCATCCTCGCCCACTCGGCGGGCGCCATCTACGCCCTCGCCACGGCCCTGCGCATGCCGCAGCACATCCGCGGGCGCATCCACCTGCTGGCGCCCTGGATCCCGCCCTCGCAGATGAACGTCTTTGGCTCGACGCAGGCCATGCCGCCGACCAACGCCATCCCGAGGTCGCAAAAGATACTCCGCGCGCTGCCGACGCCCATCCTCAAGGCGGCCAACTCGAGCTTCATGACGGCCACGAGCAGCTCCATCACGAGCTCGCTGCCCAAGAACCCGCGGCGGACCAAGCGCAGGGCGGCCAACGCAAAGGACCCCCACGCGGCGCCGGGCCGCAGCGCGACGCCCATGGTGGACGCCGACAGCCTCGGCCTGGGCGCCTACGGCAAGGACGGCGAGGGCGTGCCGGGCCCCCCGACGGCGACGGAGAACATGGACCGCATGCAGCCGCCGCAGGGCGCCATGGGCGGCGGCGCGGCGGCGTTTGCGCCCGTGGCGGACCGCGAGCGGCAGCTGACGTACGACGTGCGCCTGACGCACGCCATCTGGGAGCTGGCGACGACGGGGGCCAACCCGGCCGTGGACCTGCTCGTGTGCCTGGAGCGGCGGCACACCATCGGCTTCCGCTACGTGGACATCACGCGGCCCGTCGTCATCCACCACGGCAGCCGCGACTCGCGCGTGCCCGTGGACAACGTCAAGTGGCTGGGCAAGGCGATGCGGCGCTGCGAGGTGCGCGTGCTCGAGGGCGAGGGCCACGGGCTCATGGCCAGCGCCGCCGTCATGGGCTCCGTGCTCATGGAGATGAGCAAGGAGTGGGAGGACTGGATGCGCGCCACGGGCGCCGATGGCAGGAAGGACCGGGAGCGGGCGAGGCGGCCGACGCTGGTGGGGAGGTGAAGTGCGAGGCCCGGGTCGACTTACATACGCCGGTGCGATATATGGGTGGGTGCCGTCTCGGGCCGAGCGTGGTGAGCCAGGACGAGTAAACGACGTGAAAGGGCATCTATTTGCTATACAGAGGATGGGGACTGGCTGCAGGCTGGGCACTAGACGAGCAAACGACATGAAAGGGCGTCATGATGGTCTTTGCCCTACGGACTAGCTGTCCTCCGTAAAGGAGAACGATGACGATGATGAACACGCCCTCGCCGTGAATGGAGCTCGCCACCCCTCACGACCCTCCCCCCTCTCCCCCCCCGACCAAGGCCCTCGTCCAGTCAAAGCGGCGCCAAGCGCGGCGCCAGGCCTCGACGCGCGCGTCGTCGGCGCCGCGCACCCAGCGGCCCTGGCGGCGCGCGACGGCCGGGTCGGCGCCGACGACGGCGGCCAGCACCTCGCGGGCGAAGCGGTCGCCGCGGGGCCAGCGGGCCGGGTCCTCGACGACGTGGGCCAGGCCGCCGTCGAGGGCGAACCAGGCGTGGAAGTAGGGGGCCTCGCGGGCGAGGGAGCGGCGGAAGGCGGCGCGGCCGAGGCCGGCGTCGCGGGCGCGGGCCAGCGTGTCGATGACCTTTGGGTGCTGCGACCACTCGTCGGCGGCGGCGAGCATGGCCTCGCGGAAGAAGGCGGGCGCCACGGCGCCCTGGGCGTAGGGGATGGGCACGGCCGTCATGGCGGCGTGGCGGCGGCGCGGCGGGCGGGCGGCCGCGTCCTCGTAGAAGACGACGTCGCGGCCCTGGTCGTGGTACATGCGCGTGAGGCTCTTCATGAAGTTGCGCACCTCCTCCCACTCGTCGTCGTCGCACTCGAGCAGGTTGGCGCGGTGCGTCAGCGGCGCGATGACGGCGCCGCCCTCGCTGACCTCGGGCTGCGTCGCCAGCGTCAGGAAGACGCGCGTGCCCAGGGCCACGACGGGCGCCGCCGGCGGGCGCCCGGCCGCGTCGTCGTGGCACAGCGGGCAGCCGTCGAGCGCCCGCGTCGCGCGCTGCACCTCGCCCACGGCCATGCTCTTGAGGCTGGCGTCGCTCTTGTGCACCCGCCGCGCCAGCCGCGCCGCGTTGTCGTCCATGTACTCGAGGTTGTCGACGAAGCGCCCGTCCCTGGCGATGCGCTCCGCCAGCCGCATGCCCTCGCCGCCCGCCTGGCCCCTTGTGCGCCGCTCCTCGCGGACCATGTCTTCGATGCTCATGTCGTCGTTTTCCTCGACGGCCCCGCGCTCACGGCCACGCCGCGTCGTCACGGCCCGGACCTCGCCGCGCGGGCCCGCCAGCTGCCGGCTCTCCATGACGCCCAGCACCACGGCTTCGGCGGGCTGCGACGCCTGCGCGGCCGCGGCCTGGTTGTACTCTTGCTCGAGACGCGCGGCGTCGGGGGCCCGGCGCAGCTTGGCCTTCATCATCTGGGCGCGCAGCCGGTTGAGCGTCGTCCTGTCCGTGGCGGGAGCCGGCGCCGTCTCGTCGGGCATGACGGTTCCCTGCTCCAAGTCTTGGGCTGGCTCCGGGACTTGCTGCGCGGCGGGCTGTTCCCGCTGGCGATGGCGGTAAAGCTCGCCTGTTGGCCTCGAGCGTTCCCTGTAGCCCTTGCCGTAAATGTTTCTCCGCTCCAGCTCCTCCTTTTCCTCGCGCGCGTCATCGTATTCCTCGAGGGTGCCGTACCGCTCGACCGCCACGTCGTCTACCGGGCGCCCACTCTCCTCGGCGGCCTTGTGGACAGTCTTGAGCTTGGTCATGCGCCACGAGGAGCCGGCGTCGCCAAAGGTGTAGTCGACGGTCCGCTGCGAGGGAGGCGGGGGCTGCGAGGGAGGCGGGGGCTGCGAGAGGGGGGCTTCTTGGTCAGACGCTTTGAGAGAGTGGTTGAGCTCGCGGTGATGAAGGATGCGCTTGGGCTCGTCGGCCGGGGGCTTTGGCTTGCTACGGTCGGGTCGGTGGACGTGCTCGACGTCGAGGGCCGAGGGCGCCGCCATCCATGCGTCGCGCACAAGAGACTTGGGCTTGTCGACGGGGTCCTGGGACGGAGGTTTCTCGTCGTCGGGACACGGCAAGTCTTGCTTTGGGTCCGAGTGCTTGTCATGTCCATGGCCGGGTCGTGATCGGCGGCGGTGTCGGCGGTGGCTGTCGTCGGCATCATGGCGAGAGTGGCGGCTTCGTTTGTGTGTGCGGTTGGCGTCGTCTTCGTCGTCGTCGTCGTCGCCAAGGTCCCGCCTGTGACGGCGGCGATGGTGCGTCTCTGCGTCCTTGTCCGCATTCCTGTGGCGATCCGAGTCGTCATGCCGGCGGTGGTGGTGGCGGTGCTTGCGCTGTTCCTGGCGTTGGCGGTCCGTCTTTTCGGCCGCGAGCGTCTTTTCAAACTCGTCGAGCCCGTCCATGGCTGGGTGGGAGGAAGAAGAGGAGAGAGGTGGTGGTGTTTTGGAGAGGTTGCGTCAGAGGTAGAGTAGAGGCACGTGTTGAGAAAGGCTACATGACAGTAGCGCACTGTGTGGAGAGCCTTTTCGGTGACGAAAGGTGACTAAAGCACCATCTCAGGCAAACAGAGAGCCCGAGGGTTGCTCTGATGATGAAATACTCTGTACTGGCTCGCGCTGGACGCGTGATACTACCAGGGCAAGCAAAAGAAATAAAACATGCGCACGCTTCGTGCAGAGCCATTAATCCTCCTTTTTTTTCTCTTGCTTTGGGCACGTGACTTGCAATCTCGTGACCAAGCCTCGTTTCCAGGCCGTAACCTCGAGTCCTCAAATCTCAAACCCTCAACTTCGGCCACGCCACGACCTCAACCTCAACCCCCCCCACCGCCTCTCGCCTACGCTCGGAACGCCCGTCTCGCCCGTCTCGCCCGTCCGGCCTCGGCAACTCGGAAAATGGTCTTGACGGCCGCGTGGTCCGACGTCCACTCGTTGTCCTTGTGGTCCGGCTCCGCCTTGGGCTGTCCCACAACCTCGGCCATGGAGTCGAGCGTCTCGAGGCCCTTGTGGTAGACAAAGTCGATGCGGTCCATGGGCTCCGGCCGGTTCGCGTTCTGCAGGAAAATGGGCGACCAGGTGATGCCCGGCTCCGCCAGCGCATCCTCGTGCACCTCGCGGAACGAGTCGACCATGCCGGCCTTTGTCGGCTCCTCGGAGCTGGGCCACGGCACGTCGCCCACGTCGCAGTGAATGCTCTTGGTCTCGCTGGTCCAGTCGAGGTGCGACGGCGCGTTGAAGTCGCCCACCAGCACCACGGGCACCCGCTCGGCGTTGGCGATCTGGTCCTTCATCCGGCCCACAATGTCGACAATCTGCGGCGTGCGCCCCGACTGCTTCTCCCGCTCCAGCACCTTGTCGAGGCTCATCTTGTCGAAGCAAAAGTCGTAGGGCCCGTACGGGTCGAAGCCCAGGTGCGCGTTCCACACAATGACCTGGCTCTCGTCGCCATCGAGCGCCACCCGCACCGCCCCGGCCACGTCCAACTCCTGCACCACCTCGGCAATGGGATACCGGCTGATGATGCCCACGTCGCGCCCCTGCCACGCGTTCCACCCCAGCGCCTGGCCCAGCCGCGTCGCGTGTCCGCCGTTGCTCTCCTGGAACCCGACAATGTCGACGCCCGTCCCGCTGAGGTACCGCACCTGCTTGCGGTGCGAGTCGTTTACGTTGTTGCCCCCCACCCAGATGTTAAACGACAGCACCCCGAGCTTGTCGACCATCTGGGACCCGGCCTCCCGCACCGGCACCACGACCCTGAGCTGTGCCTTGGACCCGTTGGACCCCGTCGCCTCGACCGTCACGCGCGTCTCGCCTTCCTCGTCGGGCGTCCCCGAGAGCGTCCCATCGGCCGAAACCTGCACCCAGTCGCCCCCCTCGTCGCCGTCGGACTCGACCTTGGCAAACTTTGTCTCCGCATCGGGTTGGTTGTCGATGAGGCCCTTGACCTTGGCCTCAAACTTGTCGCCCTCGCGCGCGTTTTGCGTCGTAAAGTCGTCGACGATGAAGGACATGGCACCCCGGCCCGGCACCACGACCTCGACGGGGCCCGCGAGCTTGTCCCACCTGTCCTTTGCGAGCATGTAGGCGTGGTAGGTGCCCGGCTGCAGCCCGTCGGCCGACACCCGGGCGCTGCCCTGGCCCTTGGGCGCATACACCCAGGCCTTGGACCGCTCAACCCACTTGCCGTTGTTCGGGGCGCCATAGTAGGTGTTGTATATGCCGATCCAGTTCTTGGAGTCGGCGCTCGGCGTCGAGTATTGGAAACTCAGCGGCGGCTGGCCCGCGGCGACGGAGAGCTTGCTGTCCGCGGCCGCGGCGGGGGTGGCCATGAGCGTGGCCATGAGGCCCATGGCGGCCGCGGCGAGGCATGAACGGAGAGAGAGCATGGCAAAGGCCTCGGTGGAGCTGTGTATGGGTTCAGGCAGGGCGGGGCAGAAGCTGTCTGGCCCGAAAGGAGAGTGCCCGGTCCGTTGGTCTGTCACTCCATGGGCTTAGCCCGGGGTCGAGGCGGTGCTGGGCCCCTTTTAAGCCGGCGAGCCTCTCTCCTAGTCTCCTTGTCTCTGTTTCAACTACCGGCACCCATGGGGCCTCTGAACAGACTCAAGATGGGCTTGCGTCCCATGATGAAGTCGGCGGGCCCATAAAAGAGACGCAAAGCCAGTCTTTTTGGCCCTTTCACCACAGGCGATGCAACCTGCCTCATTGGCGCCGCCAAACCCATGGGGCCGGCAAAGCTGGCTCGCGCGGCTACAGTTACGGCAGGGGCGACATTGGGGGGGGGGTCCCAGCGCAGGGGGAGCCCCGTCAGAAGATCGGATCACAAGAAGGTTAGCGGGTGGTGAGCGATATGGGGAGAGCCTTGGACCTGCATCACGGTCGTCGAGAGTCGCGCCCACGTGTTCGTCAACAGACAAGCGACTTGTCGTGCTGCCACAGCGCTATCCAGCATACCCCCCTTTGCTTGCAGGCCGCAAGAGGCAACGTGGGCGGCTACCTTGTCTCCTCGACAATGGCTCATGGGCCTGCCGGATGACTGGACACGGCGCACGTGCGGCCGGGAGAGGACCAGACAGACAGTCAAGGGAGACGGACATGCACGTGTATGTGCGGGTGCATGGCCACGGCCTTGGCCTGGCTTGGCTTAGCCGGGCCTGGCTTGTCTGGTCCAGACGGGTTGAATCAAGCCGGGCCTGGTTTGGCTAGGCCGGGTCTGGTCTGTCTGGTCCAGACGGGTTGAATCAAGCCTATTTGCGCTCGGACTCTGATTGGCCTCGTTTTATCCGGCGCGGGCGAGACGGGCTGGGCGGGATCCGAGGAGAAAAGGGCAAGACGGCAGCCCGAAACAAGACTCGCTAGCCGCGGCCACGGGAGGGGAATGGCGCTTGTTACAAGGGGTCGCCGTGCCTCAGGTTCATGCAAAAGTCAAAAGGCTGAGCCGTGATGTGCAGTGCCGTTGAGCCCTCGGCCCCCCACAAGCCGCCGGTTGGCAAGGTCTGCTGACGAATCGCCGTCTGCCGGTCAGCCACGCGCGTCTAGGCGGGTGGTGATTGAACCCCGGAGACGGTGCCGTGTCGAGGCCGGGGGGGGGGGGGGGTTGTCAGGGGGGTTGTCTTGCAGAAGGGGGGGATCATTCTGGCGTTCTCGTGTGATGGCGTGCCTTGGAACGTGGCATGGATCCACGAACAGTCGACGTCGCCGGTGCCGTGCATGCATGAGATGAGCATGAGATGAGCACAATGCAGTGCCGGCCGGCCTGACCCGCTTGGATGCCGGGGAGTGACCCTCTTGCCGGGGATAGTGGGTCCACTCGGACCGGCGGGCGGCGACGAACGGCCTGTCCCCACATGCCGGCGACTTTGAACTCTGGGGTCCTGGGACAAACTCTCGGGTTCCTCCTGTTCCGGTGAAGCCCGGACCCCCTCTGCCTCGAAAGGGGCATGCGGAGCCGCGCGCTGGGCGGCTATTCTGGACGGCGGCCATGACTGGGCTGCGTGCGCCATGCATCTTGTTTGAGCTGGTCCATCGGCCAAACATGAGGAGAGACGAGTTTAACACTTGGGGTGTATGCATGTACATGGTTTTGTGCAACAGTTGCAGTGACACCGGAGTCAACGAAGGAGCATGGGAAGAGCTCGACGGACACAAGGCGGTGCTCGGCGTATGTCCGACGGTGCAAAGTCGTCCACCCACAGTCATACACCGCTACACCAGTACGGGCACTGCCGTCGACAACCGACAAGGCCATGTCAAACACAATGTCCCTCAACGGCGGGCCATTGATTGCACCACGTGGCGGCCATCATGTGCCTGTCCTGCGGCTCACATGCAAGCGCTCGAGGCTACCCTGGACCTGCAGACGACATGAACGACGCATGAACCATGGTGGCATATTCGTGGTGGCACCCAATCCGGCATCTGGCTCGAGGCGGGCGCACGTGTCGAGGCGAGTGGTGACGCTTGCTGCTTGCTGCTTTGGCGCCGTCATGGTGTCCGAGTTTGCCCGACGGTCTCGGTTTGCTTGCTGGATTGTTTGTGTGGGAAGCCAGGTCTGATTGTGATGTGTTGGGCACCTCGCTCAACTTAGGCCATCTTGATCGGATATCTGGTGCGCCCGCTATGCACGGACTCGGGTTTGGCTTGAATCGAGGTGAGCATGGTTGTGCTTGCCGTATCCTGGCTGCCCCCATCGTCGAGCGATCTACGTCATGCAAAAGCAACTTGATGCCGTGTCTCGGCCTCGCCACAAGGCGTGCCGTTTAGCCTGGATTGTCTCACCTGAGGAGGCTCACGAAAGACACTCGACGAGATTGATTCTTGCACGTCGAATCCATGGGCAGATTCAAGGGTTTTTGCTCGTCGACCTGACTCGAGGGGTTTAGCAAAGCATGATCCCCATGACGAGATTCTCGGAGTGCATGCACAAGCCCGCATTCGGCACCTGCACCGGCCCGGAGGCAAGGGTGCCCGCATGATGCGGATATTTTCTTGGTGGAATTTGCATCTTTGAAGGGACAGTGGAAGGCGTAGAAGGGACCGTGGGAGGCGTAAAAGGGACCGTGGGAGGCGTAAAAGGGATGGGAGGCGTAAAAAGGACCGTGGGAGGCGTAGAAGGGGTCGTGGAAGGGGCCGTGGAAGGGAGGCTTCTTGATATTCAAGTTACACGACATGAGGACGCGTCCGTCGACGAGGTTAGAGACGAGACGAGTGATGGCGCTTGATATGCATCTAGAGGGCGGTTGATTCACTGGTCGACGTCTGGCCTGTGCTCATGGCGCCTGCAACGTGCTCGCGTTGCAGCGCTCACGCCGTCCTCCTGGTCCATCTGGTGCAATAAATAGAGCCTTTTTCCACTCTTCCCCTACTCTTCCCCTACTCTTTCCTTTCTTCTCCCACTCTTCTCCCACTCTTCCCCTACTCTCCTCCTCTTCTCCTACTCTCCTCCTCTACTCGTCCACCTACTCTTCCTTCTCTTCCTCCTCTTCCTCCTCCCAGGCTCGCAGGACTCACACCCCCCGGCTTCGACCTCGACAGCCTTCACCCAACATTGTTTGCTCCGTCGCCGTCCTCGCAGCATGAGGAGCACGTGGCTCGTCCTGGCGCTGCTGTCGCTGTCGACGGCGTCGCCGCTTGGCTCCCAGGCCGAGCAGCCGCTGCAGAGGCTGCATGGCCACTCCGCCTCGGCCGATGCCGCGCGACGAGGCTCGCTGTCGGGCGTGGTTCGTCGTGGGGGCGATTCTGCGCACCGGTTCCTCAACGATGTGACCAAGGGTGAGTTAAATCGAACTCGCCTAATATCGTCTCTGCTCGTCTACTCGGGACCGTCTACATGACCGTCTACCTTACCGTCTACTTGACCGTCTACTTGACCGTGTACTCGACCGTCTACTCACTGCCGCTGACCATGTCCAGACTTTGTCGTCAATGGCACCACCTTGCCCGAAGTCGACTTTGACATTGGCGAGTCGTACGCCGGGCAGCTGCCCATAAGCCAAGAGGCCGACGAGAGGGACCACATGTTCTTTTGGTTCTTCCCCACGGCCAACGAGGAGCACAAGGAGACCAAGGAGATTGTCATCTGGCTCAACGGAGGGGTAAGTCGTTGCTGAATAGCATAAATCTAGAGTTAAATCTACATGTCATGATCTAACCCCCCCAGCCCGGATGCTCCTCTCTCCTCGGCCTCATCCAGGAAAACGGCCCCTTTTTGTGGCCCCCCGGGCTGCGCAAGCCAGTGTCCAACCCGTGGAGCTGGCACCTCCTCTCCAACATTGTCTACGTCGAGCAGCCCGTCACCGTCGGCTTCTCGCAGGGCACGGCCACGGCCAAGGACGAGGACGACGTGGCGAGGCAGTTCCTGGGCTTCTGGAAGAACCTGATGCGCCTCTTCTCGCTCGAGGGCTACCGGGTCTACGTCGTGGCCGAGTCGTACGGCGGCTACTACGGGCCGTACATTGCGAGCCACATGGTGGACGCAAACGACGGCCGCTACTACGACGTGGCGGGCCTGATGATATACGACGGCATCATGTTCAACGAGGTGGTGCAGTCGGGCGTCGTCAGCGAGAGCTTCGTCGAGCAGCACCGCGACCTGATGCCGCTCGACGACGCCACCATGGCGCGCGTGCACAACGTGTCGGAGCGGTGCGGCTTCGCCGACTACCGCCGCACCTACCTGGCGTATCCGCCGGCCGGCCCGGCGCCGCGGGTGCCGCCGGGGTCCACGGCCGGGCCCGACGGCTCGCCGGTGCCGGACCCGGAGTGCGAGCGGCTGTTTGTCGACGTGTACGAGGCGATGCGGGAAATCAACCCGTGCTTCAACATATACAACATCCCCGACCACTGCCCGCGGCCCGACGACGCCGTGGGCCCCGCCGGCCCGTACTTTGACCGGGCCGACGTCAAGCGGGCCATGCACGCGCCGGCCGAGGTGCGCTGGTCGCAGTGCGTCGACGGCGTCTTCAACTCGTCGAGGGGCGACCGGTCGCCGCCGCCCGACGCGCACGAGCTGCCCAACGTCGTCGACGCGACGGGCAACGTCATCATCGCCCACGGCGCCATGGACTACATCCTGCCCCTGGACGGCGTGCTGCTGGGCCTGCAGAACATGACGTGGGGCGGCCGGCTGGGCTTCCAGACGGCCCCGAGCGACCCCTTTTACGTGCCGCGCTACGGCTTCAACGGCTCCGACGCCGCCGTCTACTACGGCAGCCTCCTGCCGTCGGGCTCGGGCGTCCAGGGCACCGCGCACCACGAGCGCGGCCTGACCCTCGTCGTCACCCAGCTCGCCGGCCACGAGGGGCCGGCCTATGCCGCCGCCGGCGCCTTCCGGCACCTCGAGAAGCTCCTCGGCCGGGTCCGGAGCCTGACGGACACGGAGCCCTTCACCATCCCCGAGCTGCGCGGCGTTGCCCAGGCCGAGAAGCCGCTCGGCAAGGGCACCGTCAAGATTCCATACCGGGCGGGGGGCTACTGAGCATGACGGGCAAGAAGCATCATGACCAAGGACGAAAAGGGGCACCATTACTTCGTACTTGGTATACATTGTAGATTCTCAAAGACGACGGCGCTCTGCCGTTACTCGATAAAGCCAGACAATAAACCAGGCACGGCCCTCGCAGGGCAGTGGCATGTCTCAAGTCGGGTTCAAGACAGGCAGCAGCCCTTCCTCCTGCGCCTTGGCGACGCCCTCGTCGTACGCCTTGACGGCCTCGGCGTAGGCCTCGCTGGCCAACGTGTCGCGCTTGCTGTCGACGGGGCCGCCAAACCGCCTGACCGCCAGGTAGTAGATGTCGGCCAGTCTCTGGCAGGCCGACTCGGCAGGGACCTGTCCGCACTGAAAGTACAGGCTACAAGACGGGCAAGGGGGGGGATGTCAGCAGCGTTGCCGAGGCCGCCCTGGAACGCGTCTCACGTCGGCGGTGAGACAATTGTCCAGGACGAGGGAGAAGGGCTGAGGGAGACGCACTCGTTCTTGAACTGCTTGTCAATCCTGTCCTTGTTGCCCTGGTCGAAGCGGCGTTGCTTGCGGAAGTTGCGGTAGCCAAAGTCGTGGCGCTGGCAGCCGGGGAGAAAGGGGAAGTCAAAGGGGTTGTCGGCGGCCGCGGTGCAGCCGTCCGAGTCCCAGTCGAGGCTCGGGGGGTCTCGCCTGTTGCGCTGCGCGGTGAAGTCAGGCAGCGTTAGGACAAACGAGAGCCGGTCCGTCACGGCCCTGAGGTCCTGGGCCTGTCGGGGGACAACGGCCGACGACGCGGCCAGGGCGGCCGAGGCGAGGGCGAGGAAGACGGCGGCGATCTTCATGGTTCCTGCTGCGCGGCGAAACAGTTGATGGTTAGGCGGATGGGCTGGTGAATCCGGTCCTGGGCTGGTGAATCCGGTCCTGGGCTGGTGAATCCGGTCCTGGGCTGGTGAATCCGGTCCTGGACTGGTTCGTCGTCGGACCTCGACCTTTTATACAAAATTCCGAGGCGTGCTGGCCAGGGGGCTAGCATTCGTCTAGTCGTTTCAGCGAGACAAATTGGCGCCAGCAGCAAGGGTCGGCCGAGACATGAGTGGCGGATGACGCAGCGATATCATCATGGTTGCCCTCGAGGCCGGCGACCAAGTCCAGACATGTCGGGTAATTTCTCCAACCGGCGACGTGTGAAGCGAAAGGGAGGATTTCTGGACGAGGCCCGTGGTCGAACAAAGGGTCGACCCCCGTATAAGCGTGCCCGCGCCAAGACGGGGAGGAAGAGCTAGTGCTACTACCACAACCTAGATGCATGGCCAAGACAGGGGTTCGAGTCCGGTGATCCCAGAACAATGGGAGGCGTCTGCAGAAGAAGCATTGCAGAAGTGCTGCGCGTCACGCTGACTAGAACACCCCCTGGATGCCCCGTCCCGCTAAATGTCGCCGTGCCGTGACCGGGGCCCCGACGGATCCACACGGGGCGGGGCGGGGCGGGTCCGGAGTCCGCCGAGTCTTCCGGCCGGAGAGCGAGACGGGCGAGGAGACTCTACAGTGACAGTGGTCTTTTCACCACCCCTTTGCAGCCATTTCGCCGAAAAAGGGCAAGGGGGTCGATGTCTTGGGCATTGCTCTGACAGACATCAGCGGCGGGTAGTATTGACGTGCAGCTGCTGCAGAATGGACCTGTACGGATCGAATACGATGTCATTAAATGAAGCAACAAGGGAGAAGAGACAAGGAGAAGAGACAAGGAGAAGAGACAAGGAGAAGAGACAAGGAGAAGAGACAAGGAGAAGAGACAAGGAGAAGAGACAAGGAGAAGAGACAAGGAGAAGAGACAAGGAGAAGAGTATCTTGAGTCTGATGTTGCGTCCTAAATCAAAACAATGCAATTCGCCTACCAAACATACAAAACGCCCGCTCATCAACTCGGAATCCCACAAGACACACCTGCCAGCCCGGTCCAGCCAGTCACAGCAGAATCACAAGGCACACTTGCCAGCCCGGTCCAGCCAGTCACGGCAGAATCACCACCACTCCCACGAGAGCGCCCCAGAGCGTCAAGACCGCACTCACTTGGGTGGCGCCGCTGTGAAGCTCGAGGCTCGAGGGCCGTACCTGGGGTGGATACTGAGACCCCCCTGCGATGTGAGGAGAAGCTTCGTTGCCAGATGTTCCGCCGCCGGGTGAAACCGAGTCCTTTGGCGGCTCGTCCTTGGCAGGGACCCCGTTTGGCTTGGAGTCTGCGCTGGGACTCTCATTGAAACCTTGCTTGGGCTTCTCATTGGAACCTTGCTTGGGCTTCTCATTGGAACCTTGCTTGGGCTTCTCATTGGAACCTTGCTTGGGCTTCTCATTGGAACCTTGCTTGGGCTTCTCATTGGAACCTTCCTTGGGCTTCCCATCGGAACCTTCCTTGGGCTTCCCATTGGAACCTTCCTCGGGCTTCTCCATGGGAGAGGCCTTCATGGGAGAGGCCTTCATGGGAGAAGCCTTCATGGGAGAGGCCATGGGAGAGACCCCCCCGGTTTCTGTCCCAGGACCCCCCTGAGGAGGAGAACCTGCGTTGGGTCCGACCTTTGAATTCTCCTTGGGACTCTTTGAATTCCCCTTGGGACTCTTTGAATTCTCCTTGGGACTCTGCATGGAGCCCTCGCCGGTCTTGATATCCTGCTCGGGACCCTTGCCGGCTTTCTCCCAAGCGCCACTGCCCGGCTCGAACCTGACGGCGGCCTCGGCGGTTGCATGAATGTTGACGGGGACGCCGTCCGGCAGCTCGTCTTTCCCGGGAACAGCAGCGCCGCCACCAGAGTCCCTGAGAGGGGCTTCACCCTTGGTGCCTGCCGGAGACGGGCCCTCGGCGCTGGTCTTCTGGCCGTGCGAGGTGCCATCTGGCCGTCCGCTCCGAGGGTCGTCGATGGGGTCGGCGACGGATTCGCCCAAAGACTTACCGCCGGTATGCTTTGGCGGGTGGCTCGATGGAGGTTGGGTGGCAGACGACTTCCCCTTGTGCATCTTGCACCGCCCGGGCTTGACGTGTGGGCGGTCTGGCCCCTTTCCTTGGCTGCTTTGGTCCGACAGGGGCGTCTCGGGAGGGTTCTGCGCGGGGGCTGTCGGGCTGCTGCATTCTGGCCCCGGGCAGTTGACAACCGTTGTCGTCATGTGGCCGACGACGCAGCCCGTGGCCCCGGGGGGGCAGCGAGCGATCCTGACGATGCGCGTGACCCTCGTGATAACACTCGGCGGGTCAGGGTCCGACGGCCTAAAGGTGGGCAAGATGCCATGGCCCATCTGCTTGTCGGGCGCCGGGACCTTGGCCCCGCTGCCGGAGCTCTTCCCGGCGTCCATGTCAAGCCGGGGCGGCTCCGTGGGCCCCGGCAGAGTGCAGTCTTTGCCGCCGCACAGGGTCTTGGTGGCCGAAACGGTGCCCACGCTGCCCAGCGGACAGTTTGGCATCCCCGATGGGCAGCCTTTGATGCGGAACACCTTGACGACGATGGTGATCTTGACTGTCATCGTCGCCCCGGCCGTGCTCGCCGCCAACGTCCGCGTCTCGACGGGCGTCAGGGGGCAATACGTCACATACCACGGGATCACGGTGACGCTGACGGGGCACGCCGTGGCTGTGGGCGGGCAGGCCGTCACGGTGCCCCCGAATGTCCTGTACACGGTCACGGCGGCCATTTCTTTCGCGGCAGCATCTCCGCCGGCGCCGGCAACGGTTGCGTTGGTCGCGATGGAGGCTCCGGAGCTTCGCGAGGCCGACGGCGAAGACCCGGAGCCGTCCGAGACGCCGCCTGCTCCCGGGCCGCCGCCGCCAAACTCGAAGCCGGCGTCCAAGCTGGCGCCAAACTTCCAGTCTAGGCCTGCCGGGGCTGGGCTCGAGGGCGTCTTGAGGGCCTGGGCGTGCGAACTCGACGTCTTTACGCACGCGATCTTTCGCGTCTTTGACATGGTTGTATTTGAAGGCCATGACGAGTTGGTGTAGGAAATCATCGAGGCCGGGACAGACGAGGATCTAGTGTGGCTCTCTCGGCCTTTGGTTCTGTTGGCAGCCGTCGAGCTGGAGCGGGTCAAAGTCTCCAAGGGCGACGGGGACCTCGATCCGCCTACTACCGCGGTGCCAACTCCCGAGGACGGTGTCGACACAACGGCAGACTCGGTCCCGGACGGCGTTGAGTCCTTTCCAGGGATAGACTTTGGCGGAGGGTTGGCATCATTGCTTGAAAAAGGGACGAGAGACCCGGTAGGCTGCGAATAGATAGTCGAGCTCGAGAGGGTCTTGTTTGCCACATAAGGAGTCGAGGAGGCATTCTTGCCCGAAAGCGAGTGAGAAGACTCGGTCCCGGACGGCGTCGGCGTTGAGTCCTTTCCAAGGATAGACTTTGACGGAGGGTCGGCATCATTGCCTGAAAAAAGGACGAGAGACCCGGTGGGCAGCGAAGAGGTAGTTGTTCTCGAGAGGGTCTTGTTTGCCATATAAGGAGTCGAGGAGGCATTCTTGCCTGAAAGCGAGTGGGAAGAATCGGCCCCGGACGGCGCCCCGGACGGCGTTGAGTCCTTTCCAGGAATCTTTGGCGGAGGGTCGGCATCATTGCCTGAAAAAAGGACGAGAGACCCGGTGGGCAGCGAAGAGGTAGTTGTTCTCGAGAGGGTCTTGTTTGCCATATAAGGAGTCGAGGAGGCATTCTTGCCTGAAAGCGAGTGGGAAGAATCGGCCCCGGACGGCGCCCCGGACGGCGTTGAGTCCTTTCCAGGAATCTTTGGCGGAGGGTCGGCATCATTGCCTGAAAAAAGGACGAGAGACCCCGTAGGCAGCGAAGAGGTAGTTGTTCTCGAGAGGGTCTTGTTTGCTATATAAGGAGTCGAGGAGGCATTCTTGCCTAAAAGCGAGTGGGAAGACTCGGTGGCTAGTAAAGAGGTAGTTATGCTCGAGACGGTCTTGTTTGCCACATGAGGAGTCGAGGAGGCATTCTTGCCTAAAAGCGAGAGAGACTCGGTGGCCAGTAAAGAGGTAGTTATCGAGCGGGTAGTCTCTGACTTCTGAGGGTTAGCAGAAGGAGTTGGAGAGGCATTCTTGCCTAAAAGCAAGTGGGAAGACTCGGTCCCGGACGGCGTTGAGTCCTTTCCAGGGATATTCTTTGGCGGAGGGTCGTCATCATTGCTTGAAAAAAGGACGAGAGACCCGGTGGGCTGTAAAGAGGCGGTTGTCGAGGAGGTTATATTTGCCGCCTGAGGGTTGGCAGAAGGAGTTAGAGAGGCATTCTTGCCTAAAAGCAAGTGGGAAGACTCGGTCCCGGACGGCGTTGAGTCCTTTTCAGGGATATTCTTTAGCGGAGGGTCGTCATCATTGCTTGAAAAAAGGACGAGAGACCCGGTGGGCTGCGAAGAGATAGTTGAGCTCGAGAGGGTCTTATTTGCCGCCTGAGGGTTGGCAGAAGGAGTCGAGGAGGCGTCCTTGCCTGGAAGCGGGAGGGAAGACTCGGTGGCCAGTGAAGAGGTAGTTGAGCTCGAGGGAGTATTCTTTGAATTCTGAGGGTTGGCAGCAGGAGCCGAGGTCGGCTTCAAAATCGAGGGCGGCGGCTCCACCAAGGCAACCTTTGACTCCTGAGGGTTGGCACCATTGCCTGAACGCGAGGCGAGAGACTTGGCCAGTGAAGAGGTAGTCGCGCTCGTCACCGGCGTCGACGACTGGGCCTCCCGCTTGACCCTAAAGTGCCGGATGTCCTTGAACTGGAAATAGACTTCATTGAAGGCTTCGGGGTTCTCGGCCACATACTTGTCGCACGTCGGTACCTTTGTCGTATCGTAACACGTCGACTCACCCTTGTGGTCCGGCTTCGTCCAGAAGGTGGTGCCCGCAGGAATTCCGCAAAAGTCAACGTCCAACACGATAGTCTGAGGCTGGAACGCCCGGTCAATGTCACACGTCTTCAGGTGCAGCGACGGCGTCGTGGCGGACCAAGCATCGGTGTCAATCTCGTCATCATGGACGTTGTCCGGCTCCTTGCCGTGCGGCCAGGTGTAGATCTTGATCTCCTCGCTGGTCCAGAAAAGAGCCTCTTGGTCATGGTGAGCATACCCCTTTTTGCCAGCCTCGGGGCGAGTTCGACTTACGCGTGCCACCCTCGGGCGAGCCCCAGATGCTGTTTTCCGTCTCTTCCGTCTCTTCCGTCTGGCAGCCCTGGTTCCTGTCGTGCGTGGCCCCAAAGTTGTCGCAGTCCTCGGCGAGAACTTTTGCCCCTTGCTTCGTCCCGTTCAAGGTGCACTGGCCAATCTCAGCCGCCCTTCCAGCGTGAAGCGTGGGCTTGTTGTATGTGTTCAGGTTCCAGCCCTCGTATATGTCAATCTCGCCCGCCTCAGGCCATGTGCCTGACCCGAAGGTCCAGCTAAGACGGGTCAGATCAAGTGCGTAAAGGGGGAAACCGAACTCACAAGGCTGGCCAACTGCCGCAGACGGGGGCAGGCATGTGGGTGAATCGCGCAACAAAGAGGCCGTGCTTGTACACAGCTTTCGACTGGACCCGAAAGCTATCGCGACCGGGCTCCCTCTCGTGATCCAAGGTAGTCGTGTTGTCGACCCCTAGGTAGATGTCGCCGTTGTCCTGGATCTTGACCATGTCATTTTTACGCGCTTTCCCGACGCTGACGTAGTTGACAAACCCGTGGTTTGGGTCCTTGATCTAAGCCAAGTTTACCGTCAGTATTCGCCTCATCCTCTGCCGGAGCAACTTACTGTTGAAAAGGTGAATTTATCAAAAAAGTTGTCCTTGTCGATTCTTTCGGCGAGTTGAAACGACTCGGCGCTGGTGCCGCCGGTCCAGGCGAGGAGGACCGCGACGGCGGTGACGAGGTTCAAAGCCATGACTCCAGTCTCGAGAGAGCAAGAGCCAGTCTGTCTGTAGAATGTTGCGTCACAAGGAAGAGTAGGCAAACAAGGACAAGCGGGAGAACCTCTTCGGAAGTTGATGTAAGCGACAGATTGTACAGGCCAAGACCATTGTGTTTCATTGTTGGACGACGGCCGTCTTTAAAGAATGCGTCCCTGAGCTCGACTCCCACGTGGTCCCGAAGCGAGCCCCTGAACGTGCAGCCCAACTGTCCGCTTGCGGTCCCGCCGCCACGACATTGAATGCGAACGGCAGAGTATGCCGTGCGACGTGGCTCCGGGTAATATACATATATCCATTGTTGGGGCCTGTTTGGCAGAGGGCTCGCAGGGACTGGGTATGCAGACAAACTCTCCAGGAGCGTCTCCCTTGGACAAGAGCGGCCGTGGCCAGTTGTGAATGTCTGAAGGAAGCAAGAAGGGACGAATTTCGAAGCACGCATAGGGAACCCTCGATTGAAAATGGCCATTCTCCAGGCCTCAGGAACGCAAAGGTGGTTGGCGGCGGCCTTGGCAGACGTTTAGAGTTTTGCCGCAGGAGCACTCCAGGCCCGTTTGATCCCAAGTCGATTCATCTGGACGGTGACGAAGAGCTCGTATCAGGCCTTGTGACCTTTGTTCTCGCCTCGTTTCCAGTGCCCCCTTTCAACAAAAGGACCTTTCAAAAAGGGGCATTTCTCTCCAATTTTCTGTGACGCTCTGCTGGGACATGGCAACGCCAAGGAACTGCGTGGGGCAACATTAGCATTTACATGCTTGGTCGTCTTGGCGGGCCAGATTGGCTGTTGCCGGGTGATGCCGCAGCCATGTCTGCTCGAGGCTGGGACCGTCGACGATGAGTTTCTGACGGATAGAGTTACGACCCCCTGTCTGCACCGCCACATATTTCCTCCTCGAGGTTGGCTGTTGTCCGGCTTATAGCCTCGGCTCAGCCTTTTCGCGGATCTGGCCGACGCTTGGCCATTCGCCCTGGTGGCTGAAGACAAGTCCGGACTTGGCAAGCGAGAGTTTTGGCCCAGCTCGCCCGAGTCTGAGGCCCTGGACCCGATTCTGCGGTCCAAAAGCTTATTGTCGGCTCAAACACCTTTCTTCCCCTTCAACTTTCAACCCAATTTCTACGATATGAAGCATGCTAGTTCGGTCGCTTATGGCTTTCGATTATCGAGTTGCCCAGCTACTTCTTTATAGTCAGAATCATACAGACGGGCTATACTCATCACCTCTTCTCCTCCGCATCAACATGTTCCAGCCCAACGTCGACTCTTGGAGCCCACCGCCCACCACACGTCCTCTTCAGCACTTGCCCTGCGCAAAGTCGTCCTTGGCCTGCTTCAGCACCTGAGTGACCTGCGACGCCTTCTTGTTGGCAATCTCCTGCGCCGCGACGGGCACCTTGGACACGAAGACGGCGATGAGCCTGGAGCTGGACTCGAAGATGTGGTCGATCTGGGTGCGCGTCTGGTCGCACTGCCCCGTGGCCTGAACCACCGCGCGTCGGGCCACGAGCTCCTTGGAGAGGGCGCTGCCGCTGTCACGCAGACGGTCGACGGCGGGCAGGAGCTGCAGCGCCTCTTGCAGGTTGATGCTGGACGAGCCTTGGACGGCCGTGGCGCCCGAGTCGATGGTGGCCACGAGGACCTCGGCCTTTGAGACGACGCTGCTGACGTCGCCGCTGAACTTCTCGACCGTGGTGGTGAGAGATCCGATGGCCGACTCGACCTGGGCCAGGACGGCGGCAATGGTGTCAGCGTTGCGTTGGATGACGGCGGGCCCGGCATAGGCGCCGGTGGCGAGACACGCGAGAGCGAGGGGGGCTGAGAACTTCATGTTGGAGTTGAGAGGGACAAGGTTAAGAAGCAGATGTGAGTTTGAGATGAAGATGATTGTGCTGGAGTTGTGGGAAGAGTTGGCTCCATCATCTCCTAGCCACCTGCGAGAGCTCTTATATATTGCCGGACCAGCACTCATGCTCTGAGACGCCGTGGAATAGGTAGCACGAATCGATGGCTCGCCTAGCACCAACCGCCAAACCCGCCTGGCGTTGCAGCCGGACATCGATAAATCGGCGGGGCGCAGCTCGGCGGCGCCCCAGATCCGTGGCAACGCCGGCGAGGCCGCGTCAAAGGTCCAATATAGGGAGCACGACTGGCGACGGCCTGAATATTGCAGCATCAGGTTGAAGGGAGCCCCGACGTTAGACAGCCAAGGCTCTAATCACACCATGGTTGCCCTGGAGAGGCCGAGGCACGGCAGAAGAGACTGCAGAGCCACCGTCCGTCTGGACGCTCCGTGCAAGCCGTACTGTACATTTCGTGCCATCGAGAGCGCAACGAGCCTCTGTCCGAGCCCGTAGTAACCCCCCTTGGAGGGTCTTTGACTTGCGGCCCGGGCCGACTTTTCGCTTGCCTCTCAGAGCCATGTCGGAGATGCGACTGGGGAAAGGGATGGGGCAATGTGGTGCAACACCTTGAGTGCCCGTGCGAATGGAACATGACCCATTGATTCGCCTTGGAGCGGCAGTATTTGACATCTGATTATCGGACAGATGGATCCCTCGCCTCGCCATCCGTCAAGACGGCACATGGCCATCGGGTCATGACGCCAGATGGTCATCCGTCATGACGGTAGATGCCATCGGCCTTGGCTGCCGGCATCAATCTGAGGCGTACGCCACACATGTATGGGATCAATAAGCCTTTGCGCCCCCCTTCCACCCGTCATTGGTTTGGGACAGCAGACGGGGATGAGATGAGCAAATGCTCGTGATACTGGCGACGTGGTGGACGTATCATCCAACATGGTCCACGGCTTCATGTCTGGTCTAGCTCCATTCAGCCTATCGAAATAGCTCCCCTAGGCCGGCCACCAGGAAAATGACTCGGCCAGGCGCGTGAAACAAGTAGTAGTCCACGACGTGATGCATTGCCGAGTCTGCCGAGATACTAGTGCCCTCGGGCCTTGCAGCAGCCTGCGTCTCATTCGATTCCAGGTTCCCGGGAAAAGGGATGGTCGCCGAGGTCAGACTAGGAGCCGAGTATTCCTTGTCTATTGGTCATCATCATCCATGTCCAAGAGTCCAAAGTATGTATACCTGATTGTCCCCAACTCGAACCGGCAGCACGGGCATCGACCGCTCCTAATGACCCCGATCCATGTCAACGGCGCTGGCTCTGTTCCCAAACAGGCTGCCAGGGGGTGGCGAAGGTATCGGGGACTGTAAAAAATATCTATAGACCGTGGAAAATGTCTATAGGCTAGGGAAAAGTTTTTAGGGGCTTAAAGGAAATAATTCTTTAGGGGTTACAGGCCCTCTACCCCTTGAGTCGTAAACATTAAACGTCCTAGACATGCATCGCCATAAGGGGAAAAACATCAACATGCGGTGAGTCCCCTCCTCGTAGCCAACGTCTCTCTCCAGAGGAAGACGAGGGATATCAGGAGACCAAGGCCGGCGAGCCCGACGCCCATGTAAAGGGCGCCCTGAAACCCCACGAGCCTGTCCGCACTGGTGAGCCCGCCGCGGTGAAGGTGCGACTCGACGGTGCCGGCGAAACCGACGCCGAGAGCGATGCCATAGTTGACCACGGTGTTGACCAAGCTTGCCCCTATGCCTTGGTGCTCCTTTGGCACGGCATTGGAGAGAATAAGGGTGGCGGCAGGGAACGACATGTCCATTCCCCAAGGGAGGACCACCATGGATACAAAAATCTGCCCCCAGTACGTCTGGTCGGTGGGTGCAAATGCCGTCAAGATTGCACCGACGGTGAATGCGCCGAGGGCAAGCGTCATGACTGCGGCGGGCTTGACCTGCAGCGGGCCGAGCAGCTTGCCCGTCACAATGGCAGCGAGGGCGCCAGAGACTGTGACGGGGCTGAACCAGGCCGTCGTCAGGAGGGGCGAGAGGTGGCGAACGTCCTCGAGGATCTGGACCAGGTAGAGAGTCCAGATGCCAAAGGTGGCCCACCCGCACACAACGGCGGCCAAAACAAAGGCAACCTCGGCGTTGACGGCGTCAAAGGGCAGCAGCGGCACGGAGCTGAGTCTGGCCTCGACAAAGATGAAGAGGGCAAAGAGAATCATGCCGAGGATCAGGGGGACGAGGACTGCGGGGGTGGCCCAGCCGTCGATGGGAGCCTGCGCCCAGGCAAAGTTGAAGAGAATGAGGGCGACGACGCCGACACAAGCACCGGGCAGGTCCAAGACTTGGACCCATGCCCTCCACCCTCTCGTCGGGAGCGTCTTTGACGGCAACTGCGGGATGGCAATGGTGCCGGCGACGGCGAGAATGGCCAGCCAGATGGCCATTGCCCAGAGGGCCCACGGCCACCACGCCATGGTCAGCAAGGAAGCGAAGAGGCCGCCGCAGACGCCGCCAATGGGGGCGACGGCACCGAAAAAGGCAAAGACCATGGCCTTGCGGTGGCCCGGGGGGTAGGCGGTGCCGAGGATGGCGAGGGCATTGGGCAGGCAGATGGCGGGCCCGATGCCCTGCAGGACGCGGGAGAAGACGGCGAGCTTGAAGCTGGAGAAGACGCTGAGGCCGGCAATGAGGGACCAGAGCGAGAACCAGCAGAAGCCGATGATGAGCATGCGCTTGTAGCCGAAGACGTCACCGAGGCGGCCGGAGAACATGATGAAGGTGCCGACTGTCAAGGAATAGCCAGCGACGAGCCACGCGAGATGGGGCGGGCTGGTGACGTTGAAGGTCTGGCCGATGACGCGCAAGAGGACCAGGGTGCCCATGAATGCGGCCTCTGCGACGGCGCGTCAGTGACATTGGCAGCATTCGCGCGAGGACTTACGAGTGCAGAACTGCGCCATGCAAATGACAAAGACGAAGAAGGCCTCGCGGGGCAGCGAGAGCGACTCCGAGGCCCACGCGGTCCGAGCAACTGTCGAGTGGCGGGTGACGTGGCCGCCGTCGTCGTCGTCGCGGGCCGGGCCGTGTGGGAGCGGCGATGTGATGGCGTTTTTCTCCTGATCCATGGTCATTGTGAAGCGACGGTGAGAGAGAGAGTCGGAGGCGGTCAAGAGGTCAGCGGCTCACGGTCGGGCCTTGATGTCGAGGTCTTGGTCGCTCTCGTCCGAGAGACATGGGCGGGACCCTCGAGTCGGGCTGCTGTCGACGGCCACAGGCGGGAAAGGAAGGAGCGGCACCGGAGATGAAACGAGACACAGCTGGGGGCCTTTGCTGGGCCCGATGCTGATGGGCCAGGAAAAGGCTGCCATGGCCCCATGCTCACCGAGATGACGAATCGGCCCAATGACTAAGCAGGGCGCCGTTGTTTGCAATGGTGAATGGTGATACCTATGTTGGTGGTGTCGTCCAGCGGTTTTTGCGAGAATCGACGAGTCACGCTTCGGGCGCTCCGGGTTGGCGGTTTGGCGACGTTGCCCTGAGACGTCACGTGGTTGGCAGGTCATAAGCCCCGCTCGCCGACGGACCAATGTTGTTCGGCACACCGTGTTCCCCGGGGCAAGGTTTGCCCGATTGCGGGACGCGTCCTCTTTGGGAAGTTCCGATTCCTCAAGTTACGGAGTAACTGCACCCGTATTCCATCGCAACTCCTCTCATCTCCATCTCCATCTCGCCGCCTCCAGTACGGATACGACGCCTCTCCTACGACGTCTCTTACGACGGCTCTCCTACTCCGCACGACGCCTCCAGTACGACGCCTCCAGTACGACGCCTCCAGTACGACGCCCTCTCCAGTACCACACCCCCCTCCAGTACCACACCCCCCTCCTCTCCCACGACGCCCTCCACTACGACGCCCTCTCCTGCACCACACCCTCAGTACAACGCGTTCATGCGCATGTCCACATATTCGTTGCAGTTGATGGGCTCGTACTTCTTGGGCCGCTCCGCCCCGAAACACCCCGGCGCGCAGTCAATGGTGCGCTCGCCGTCGGCGCAGATGAAGTAGGGGATGGAATATCTCGCCCGCGTCATCCTCGGCCGGCCCTCGTCGTCGTCGGCGGCCGCAGACGCCGGCGTGCGCACGCGGTGCAGCGTCGACTTGAGCTCGTCGTTGGTCCAGCGCATCAGCAGGTCGCCGATGTTGACGACGGCCGTCCCCTCAATGTAGGGCGCCGCGTTGAAGCGCCCCTTGTGGTGCCGGTCCTCGACCTCGAGCCCGCCCACGTCGTCCTGGAACAGCAGCGTCATGGTGCAAAAGTCGGAGTGCGCCGCGATGCACTCGAGCTTGCCCTCGCGCAGCAGCCCCTCGTCGACGGGCGGGTAGTGCAGGAGGCGGATCTGGTTGTTGGCCTTGGAGTGGTAGTCGAGAAAGTAGCCCTCGTCGAGGCCCAGGGCCGCGCCGATGGCCTTGAGCAGCTTCACCTCGACGCCGTAGCACGCATCGTAGAAGCGCTCGAAGAAGTCGCGGAGGCCCGGAATGTCGTCTTCGGGCGGCCAGATGTTGGCCATGCGCGGGTTGTCGTCGCTGCCAATCTCAAACGACTCCTTGCAGTCGGGCACCTTGCGGGACTCGCTGATGTCGTCTTGGTCAAAGAGCATCTGCGACGTCTTCTCGAGGCCGACGCCCGAGTAGCCGCGGTGGTGCCAACCCTGGGGCGGATGCGGCGCCTTGTCCTTGACGCTCTGCGGCAGGGCAAAGAAGTTGCGGCTCTGTCGGATGCTGTCAGTGAAGCCTCGACATGAAGCCTCGACAAGAAGCCTCGACAGAAGCCTCGACAAGAAGCCTTACCCATTCGAATGCTTCTTGCACGACGTCTTGCGGCACGCCGTGGTTCTTGATGTAGGCAAAGCCCACGTTCTTAAAGGCGTCATAGAGCTCGGCCGCAGTCTCTTGTCGCTCACGGCTGCTTTTGGATTCCAGAGGCGCCAGGTCGACAATGGGGATGCCCGAGCACCAGGCCGTCGTCGAAGTGGCCATGATGACGAGCAAGACTTGACAGCTTCGAGTGGACTGACGAGGACTCTACCGCTGTCGAGGTTGCAGCAGCCTCCCAAGGGGTTTACTTTATCACTCGTGTTCCGTGTTCCGTCTGGACGCAGCGGATCTCCTCCGTCTTAGTCCCGGGAGTCGACCATGGAAACGGCAACACGGAGTGGAGAAGGTCATGCGGGCCTGTTGGCTCCAAGGTTGTCGAGAGGGGAACTCGCTCAGGGCCGGAGCTGCACGGCATGATATGACGCCACCTCCATCTCTACCGGCCGGCATTCGACACCGTCGTCTGTGTGACGGCCAATGAGACCGGCGAACATCCGTACGGAATACACGCCTCCTTTTCCTCCAGGTGCTGCCGCCGGCACTCGCGCACCGCGCCCAGCTCGCCGAACAGCGCCAAGGAGGCATGTTGACAAGGGGTGGGGGATTTGCCGACGGATCTGACGTTGCACAATACCGATGCACTTGATTGTGGTATGTACATACTGTAAAGGGCAAGTCAAGTCTCCATATGGTGCAAGTCTCCATCATGGTGGCCCCTATTTCGCCTGGTGGAGCGGTATAAGTGACTTTCATGGTGTCTATATCTGCTCCCGCCCCCTGCCTATAGCATGAACTCGATCCTTTGAGGAAGTGGATGCCCGGCACATTCCAGTCCTCGGAAGACGGCTGCAAAAGATGCACACGCGAGGCATACAACCCGTTGCCTTTATCTAATGCCGAGTCCGCGCTGACCCAAGTCGTCAATAGCCATTCATTTACCCGTGGCCAATGCGATGCCCGAGGCTGACCTGACCACAGACATTCGCCGATGCGATATTTCACGTGTATCGTATTCGTATGTGTGCGCGTATTATCAGATTATCACGTCGCTTCTAGTCATTTCTTCCAAGCTACCCTTCTTCATCCCCTTTCGTCTCTCGGAAATCCAACGTGGAAGGTACATATAATGGCCCTGCTATCCTCTCAATAAAAGCTCTATTTATAACACAAAATATCTCGTAAAAACACGGGCTCACCAAGACAACGGATAGGGGCCAGTCTCCCCAGGCCGCCGAATCCGCCGCCCTCGGCGTTGGGCCAGTCTTGCTGCTAGTCTGCCTTGCCACTGGCAAGCCTGCTGCTGTCCACTCTTCTATTATTCTAGTTGCCCTTCTTTCCCTTGTTTTTGTCATTTTGGTTGTCCTGTTGACTTCTTGTTGTTGTTCTTGTTGTTGTTCTTGTTGTTGTTCTTGTTGTTGTTCTTGTTGTTGTTCTTGTTGTTGTTCTGGTTGTTGACCTGTTGAGAACTTGGCGCTTCATTATTGTCCTTCGACGACGAGACACCATTTGCTGCGGCCGCGGCCTTCTTCGCGGCCTTCTTCTCCCCCTGGTCCCCATTCGTTTCCAGGCCACCAGCGATCTCCTGGGAAGGCAGCTGGGCGTTGGCCAGGCCACTTTTACCGTTTTCGTCGTCGCTCTGGCCTGCTCCCTGGCCGCCGCCGCCGCCGCCCTTTACTCGTTGTTGGCCTTTGGGCGAGTCGTTGTCCTGGCCACTATTGCCGTTTCCGCCGCCGCTCTGGTCTGCCTTCTTACCGCTCTGGTTTTCCTTCTGGCCGCTCTTGACTGTGTTCTGGGTCCTTTCACCGCCTCCGCCGCCGCTGCCACCTCCATCTTGGACTTCATTTTTGACTCCCTTTTTGACTCCCTTTTTGACTCCCTTTTTGACTCCATTTTGGTCGTCGCCCTCTCGTTTTTGGCCTTTGGGCGACCGGCTGTCGAGTAAAGCTCCTTCAAAGGATCTTACTGCCATGTTGGAAGCTAAATCAGAGTCAATACGCATCCGAGATGACGGCCAACACCCTCTGGCCTACTTACATGCACCGAGTGCTCGTCTCTCCACCTTGACCCCCGAGCCGGCAGGGAAGGCCAGAGCAAAGGGCGCCGAGAGAGTCGCAATGCCAGCCAGGACTTGTACGAACTTCATATTGACGAGTTTCCTCGAGTGCTGAAAATTAAAGAGAAACGTTTAAAGGGCAGATACTCAGTCGCAGACTTGAGAATCGTGAAAAGTTTGAAGTGGGAAAAAAAGAGCTGTCGAGAATCGAGGCCAAAGTTGACGGGCGTTGCTGAGGCCCTTGTGGCTCTTATACGGCACAATGGCCGGCGACGAACTTTCAGATGGCATGTAAAAAAGTTGCTACACAAGGAGTCGTCAGACCCTCCAGGCTGGAATTTAGCCAAGCCCCTTGCTCAATGTCGCGTATCGGCTGGAAACGAGTGTCATCAGGGATTGGTCACTTACAACTCGAGTCAATGGAACGGCGAGGCGAGGATGCAACGAAGGCGGTATCAGGTAATCAGGGGCTGTTTGAAGACGTCGGGGGGTCGGTCGGGGGTTGGCGGCCCCGCTTCGCCGACGTTCCCGAGCAAGTGACGTGCGCCACGGACGGCGATGCCGATTATGGAGTGCTTGATCGAATGATTGACCGACGCATCATTAATCATTATGCACGCCCACACGGGTCGACCTGCCAAGTTGATGGCAACAACACCAGGATCACCTTGGACTTGGAAATTCGTCTTGGGTTGCTTTTTGGAAGCGACGGCTCGCAGCGAGTCAGTGCCAGCTCTCCTGTACGTAAAAGTGACACAACAAGAGAGGGCGGTCCGTGTTCCGTCGTGTTCCACGTCGATGACCGGGGTACTATTATATGTAGGCATATATAGGCGCATATGTAGGCATATGTGTCGTGGCGGCGGCGATACAATGAATAGTCACTGCAACAGTTGAGCGTCTCGTAAAGCAGACCCTTGAACCGCATCAGTCGCAGATTTACCCCGTCTGTATCATCGACAGGTCAAGACTGGGGTAAAATGCAGAGGCGGTGATGACTCGTGAAGCGCAGAATCCTCATGATTCGAGCGTAGGGACTAGGAAAGACGTGCAAAGGATAAAAACAGGTAGCCTTTCACGACATGGAATCATCCCGCTGTCACAATCAGTCAGCTGCTGCTTTGCTGTCTCAGCCAGGTTTCAACATGAAGCTGCTTGGCGACGGAAAAGATGTATTCACCGAGGATGGCAGCAACGGGCCACTCACTTTCAGAGCACTCACTTTCAGAGCAAGCACTGAAACTCCAGCATGACACATGGAATAGATGACCTGCCAAGGGACCCGAAACCCAACGCGATACCTCGAGGGAGTGGCCAACGTCTTTTGAACTTAAGAAGACGCTGGATCCCGCATTGCTGGACGCACAGTCATACACGCCCGTTTTACTTATCATTTTTGCTGTCAACTTGGAGAGCCGGGCTCTTTCATTCTTACTTCTTCTTGTCCAATCTTGCTTTCCCTTCTATTCTCCCCCCCCCCCCCCCGCTAATATGGCTCCCACCATCTCAACCCGGTCCCTCGTGGCATTTTCGTGCGTTTTCGCTCTGGCTAGCGCTCATGCAATCATAATGGACGCAACATGTGGCCAAGGCTTCAGCAATGGTTTTGGAAGTACGTGTCGAGACTGTGCGGAACCGAGACGCTGGCTGACCATTGTCCAGTGGTCGATGGGATCCCTCGAGATGATGACAGCCCTGATTTTGCCCAAGTGGACAGTGCCATTATACGCAACGCAGAAAACGAGAAAAACATGAGTAACAAGTGTGGTCGTACGCTGCTAAGCAATATCGATGTGGCCAAGGAGACGGAGAAGGCGTTGAAATTCAACATCACACAATGCGAGGCCGGAGCCACCTTGAAGTTCACGCTGCACATGGTCAACACGGACGCCGGCGGCCCGTATTCTTGCGACATGGATGAGACCAACAACGCGGGAAAGATGACCCAGGCAAGAAGGAGCACCGCCGGTCTGCGTTAACGGCGGCTAACTGCCTCTATAGGAGATCGAGGTGACGCTAAACGCGCCTGGCGAACAGGGCCTCAACCCGGACGCACCAAAGGGGGAGAATTTTCCCATGACTGTGAAGTTGCCGGCGGACATGAACTGCAAGGGCGGTATGTATTCGCTCTTGGAGGCGTCTTGTCCAACCGCGAGGCAGCGTCTTATACTGACTATGCCGGTTAGGAACAACCGGCAACGTGTGCACCCTTCGCTGCCGGAACCTCTCCGTGGCGGGACCGTTTGGCGGTTGCATCGCGATCCAACAAATCGGCGGCAAGCAAGATGACCCGCTGCTAAATGACCCGCCGCGAATTGACCCGCCGGGAAATAGCCTGGAGCCAAATGACCAGGAGCAAAATGACCAGGAGCAAGGCGGTGGCGGGCGAGGACCGCGCCTTTTGCGCCGGAGGGTAAATCAAGCAGGCCAGAGCAGACGTCGCCTTGTGCGTCGAAAGGTAAATCAAGCAGGCCAGAGCAAGAAAAGCCAGAGCAAGAAAAGCCAGAGCAAGAAAAGCCAGAGCAAGAAAGTGGTCAACAAAAACATCAAAGCCAACGGGGGCGGCGGCGGCAACAACGACAACAAGGACAAGGACAACGGTGGTAAGGGCGGCGACGGCGGCGGCAAGAACGACATCAACAACAAGAACAACAACAATGACAAGAACGACAACGACAAGAACAACGACAACGGCAACGACAACGGCGGCAAGGGCGGCGACGGCGGCAACAACAAGAACAACGACAACAACAACAAGATCAACGACAACAACAACAAGAACAACGACAACAACAACAAGAACAACAAGAACAACGGCGGCAACGGCGAAAACAACGATTTCGCCCCAGGCACCAAGATCGTCTCCCCTGATCAAATCCGAACCCAGGACAAGGCAGAGGATGTCAAAAAGCTGAGTGAGGAACTCAACATTAGCGTCCCCAAACTTATCAAGGAAAGGGAGGATGCTGAACGGGGTGATAAAGCCGGCGGAGAAAACCAGGATCAGGGAGCTGGTGTCGTTGGAGCCAAACAGAAAAATCAGCAGAAAAATCAGCAGAAAGGCGGGCAAGACAAGAAGAAGAAGCAGTAGAAGCAACGACGAGCCCGAGACAGCGGCTGCCTGCACTATCTCCCACTCCTAAATGTATCTATCCCGCACAGCTTAGATGATGTAGAATTCTAGAATCATCTTGTGGCACATATAGGAGACCTCAAGTTAAGAATACCACCTGCTTTCCAGAACCTTGTACTATGGACCGCTACAAGCTTACAAGTCTGGTACTCTCACTGAATCTTGCTCCCCACTTCCATCGGAGACTCGGGATCCGCGACATCATACGTGGATCCGTTTGCCCTGAAAGGCCTCTCCTCGCCAAGCCCCGGGACAGGAAACACCATGTTGAGCACCACGAAAACAGTAAAGGCGATAAAGAGGCCGACGATAAAGGTCAGGTTATAGAGGCGAGCCCATCCCGAGGAAGCGGCAAAGGTGCCCACGTTGACGGTCCCGACCAGGCCGGCTACAGGCAGGCACTGCTTGTTAGCCTGCTTGGTTGCTCGCAGCATGGAACGCGCAACTTACGCAGGAGCGGCGACACGCCAGCGAAAAAGGCCACAAAGGCCCGCCAGTTGAAGCCGTGGTGGAACCAGTAGATCGAGGAAGCATCGCCCACGTATAGGTCGTCGAGCTTGAGTCTGTATCTCCGGACGACGTGGTAATCCGCGAGCAATATCCCGCTGCATATGGTCAGCATTAAGCGTGCCTTGTTCATATCGGCCAAGTCTTACGTTGCAGGGGCGAGAAAGACGCCGAATCCGCCCATGACGGCCAAGAACTTGCTCGCGGACATTAACAGTTGCCATGGCCTGTGACTGATCAGAACTTCATCTACTTCGAATTCGGCAATAAGCTCACTGTGTCAAGATCCCGATCATGGTCATGATGTATGCCCCCCGTCTGATGTTGATATACTTGGGCCAGAGGCCAGCCATGTCCATGCCGGCGCTCATGGCGTTTAGCACCAGCGAGATCTGAGCCACGGTCAGCGAATGCCGCGGCAGTTGACGAGACGGGGTCTTGGTACCGCGAGCTGCGAGCACACCAGGCCAGAACTGGCAAAGAAGACGCCGGCGCGGGCTCCGGACGACGAGTCGTAGTAGTCCTGGATCTTGGCCAGGAGGTAAATGGGGTTCCACTGAAGCTCCCCTCCCAGAATGTCACGCGAGGCGCTCGTGACGACGATGCCGATAATGGCCGTCACGGCGATGGTCACGGGGCTGGCCAGGAGCTGCGAGGACGTGGGCGCGTACCGGCGACTGGCATACCTCGTCCAGTCGGACTGGCCGAGGGTGCCGCCGCCCCAGGCGCCAAGGAGGGCCGTGATGCCGAACATGAACGCCCATCCGATATTGGGCGCAGTGCCGGCTTCCTGAAACATTGTCCCGGGTCCGTTGTTGCGAGATACCGCCCTTGGAGGACATGAGTCTATATGGACAGTCGAGTCAGGGGTCAGGGGTCAGGGGTCAACTTACCAGATGAGAAGCCCAAAGCACGAGCCGCAGAAGAGCACAAAACAGACGACGAAGCCGGTCTGCAGTTTCTCTGGCCGGATGAGAACGCCGGGTATGAAGAGGCACATCCACACGATCAGTCCGACAAAGTCTTTGGTTTCGAGGTGCGAGCTTGGGTCGAAGGAATTAGGGAGATGGGCAAAGCCTGCCTTTGCTTAGTCCTGGGAGAAACGACGAGTCCTAAACGAGTTTCATACCAGGGATCAAGGCTCCAATCGCAACTCTCGTGGCCTGGCCGCCCCAAAAAGCCTGCAGGCCGAACCAGATGCTACCGACAAAGACGCGGATGATGACGGGAACTCGAGGCCAGAAAGTCAGCGGCGACGGCTCAGGGGCAAGGGAAGGGGGCATGCTGACAGTAAGAGCCACGCATTCCCCAGGAGAAGCGGCTGCAGACTGTAAATCCGATGTAATGGTACTCGCCCATCCAGCCGCAGGCCACGGCAAGCAAGCCCGTGAGGACGCCGCCGACAATCTTGGTTCCACTTAGCCACGGGCGCCGGGCCGTCGGGCTACGGCAGACATACCACGGTGCCGATGGCCTGCTGAGGGCTGAGCCCAAAGGTGAGGAGCGTGCTCCCCAATGCCCATGCCGAGATGTTTGATCCGGACACGGTCCAGTAGCCTGACGGGGGAGAAGATGAGCTTGATCCGTACGACGAAATCCGTTGACGACGACGTGGACTTACCGAGATAGGAAAAGACGCCAAACGTTCGCCTGTCCGGCGGAATGGGGATCAAGTCTCGGTTGCACCACGTGGTGTTTTCATAGTGTGCGCCATCGTCGCGAGGGCTTCGAGGTCGTCGTCGGTCAGCTGCGGACAAGGGCGAGAGGGGGAACCAACCATTCGAGCTTCTCCTTGACTGCAGTCCAGTCTACGCCCATTGTAGCGGGTGCCGGGACATGTGCTTGGTGAGAGTGAGCTTGACGAGAGGCATCGACGTAGAATCCGGCCTTTACATGCATACATATGTACTACTTCTGCTCCACAGGCCAAGCGGAGGGCCACAGTACAAACAGTACGAACAGTGAGCTTACCTTGCCGTTGCACTGCGTCATGCGCGACGAATTTTATCACCCTCGGCTAAGACGGGTCCTCCCTGGCGACCAAGACGGCCCCCCCTGGGCGACCAATGGCGAGCAGAGGCGTTGTCTCTCTGGCGTAGGCGTGAGCCTGGAAAGCCTGCAAAGAGAGGGCTTGCGTTGGGCATTCGCAAACATGTTCAAACCTTTTAACATCCATTCTTCCCACCCGTCGTCTCACAACGGGTGTTTCGATGCGGGAAGTCAAATCCAAACCCTACGGCCATTCACCGTGTCGAATGACTCCGCCCGTAAGCCGTTGGCTCTCCAAACCGGACAGGGCACATATATATAGGGGTGTCGGAGCTATGAGTTGTGCTTATCGTGACGACACCAAGTTCCAACAGGGGCGCCTCCGCCGTTTTGCACCGAGAACTGTAAATAAATATGCATTATACTCAGGGACAGTTCCCAACGGGTAATAATCTGCCGGTACTTCGTAGAGATTTGTCTTAAACGCTAAAACTACGACGCAATGCCAATTACGGCCATGAATCCACTGAAAGCGGACCTTTGGCCAGGATCATCCTGCTCCGCCTACTTCGTACCAAGTAGAGGTATGTGTACGAATACCGTGCGAGGGGGACACGCATCTTGTCAAAGAAACGGAGAGCCGGTCCTCTCGACTGTGAAGGGGGTCAAAAGGGGCAGAGCGTGTAAGTTGTCAGATCATCGTGACGGGGGTGTTGTTCAAGGTGTGTGTATATGTATACAGATGATGGCACAAAGTCACCGATACGACGTGAATAAACCTCAAATATATGCCCGCAACTCTATTAGGCTTTCATCACGTGGAGAACCCGGCAGCGTGGATACGAACATGTGCTGACTTTGGCTCTCCGCATGAAACTCGCTCCTCACCACGAGTTTGTTCAAATCGTCAGGCGATTGCCTGTCATGAAGTCGTGAAGGTCCCCCCCCCCCATAAATGTCCATACCTGCAGTTGCCGCGTCTTCTCCGAGCGACTATTTTCAAGGACCTTTTCCCTGACCTGAAGCGTCACCTTTTGAGGACCCTTTCCCTGCCCAAAACGTCACATTTTAAGGACCTTTGACCCAAAACGTCACCTTTTAAGGACCCTTGACCCAAAACGTCACCTTTTGAGGACCTTTTCCCTGACCCAAAACGTCACCATGAAGCCGGCCCCGACAAACAACAGAGTCGGCATCAGCGCGGCCAGCGTGGCCACCTGGTAACTGGACCTCACCTGCTCGGCCACCTGGCTGGGAAGCTCCTTGATGCAGTCGAGGCTCCGGCGCACCCTCTGCTCGACCTCGCGCGCCTCGGCGCCGCTGTCCAGGCGCGCGAGCAGCTGGAGTCGGAGCGTCTGCTGGAGCACGGCCGAGTTGATGCTGATGCCGATGCTGGACCCCAAGGAGCGGAAGAGGTACGAGCAGGCGACCACCATGGCGCCGTCCTTAGGGCGGGCGTGGGCGAGGAGGCCGACCAGCGTAGTCGTCATGCCTGAGTTTCGAGGTCAGCAAGGGGCAAGATAGGGGCAACATCCGGCCCTTACCGGAACCCCCGCCAATGGCCGTCATGACGAGCCCCATCGTCTCGCCCGGAGTGAACCGGTACCAGACCGACACCAGAATCGGGAACACGCTGACGAAAAGCACGCCGTAAGCCCCGACCGTGACCCAGTAGAACCGGCCCGTCTTCTTCACGATCCACCCGCCGCCGAGGGAGGCGGCGACGCTAAAGACCATGGCGGGCACCAGCAGCACGCCGCTCATGGTCGCGTTGAGCCCCTCGACGGCCTGGAAGTAGAGCGGCAGGAAGAAGAGGATGCCAAAGTACCCGGCCGAGCCGAAGAAGTTGGCGAGGTAGCATGCCAGGATGTTGGCGTCGAAGATGATGCGGCCCGGGGCGAAGGGGTTGGTGGCGACCCGGGTTTCCACCAGGACGAAGAGCGCGAAGAGCGGCAAGGTCAGGGAGAGCGAGACCACGGTAAGGGGGTGAGACCAGCCGAGGTTGGAGCCAAAGTCGAGCCCGGCGAGAAGGGCGAGGACGGCGAGGACGAGGGTCAGGGCCCCGAGGAAGTCGATCCGGCGGAGCTTGGCGAGCCAACCGTCGTGGGACGTGGGCGGAAGGTCGAGCACAAAGTAGACGGCGAGCCAAGCGACGACGCAGAGTGGAGTTTGCAGTATAAACGACCTTGACGGTCAGTCGTCACGGCTCAGGGGCTCAGGGGCTCAGGGGTACGCCTCAGGGGTTCACGCCAGAATCACATACCAACGCCAGCCGAGATAGTCGGCCGCGATGCCGCCGAGCGGAGCCCCCGTCGAGGTGCCGGCGGCAAAGATGATGTTGATGTAGCCCTGCCAGATGCCGCGATCCCGCAGCGGCACAATGTCGGAGAGGAGGATGGCGACGACCGAGTTCATGCCGCCCCCGCCGATGCCGGACAGGGCGCGAAAGGCACACAGCTGGGCCATGTTCTGCGCGAGGCCGCAGCCCAGGCAGCCGACGCCGAAGACGGCATAGGCAAAGAGCAGGCACTCCTTGCGGCCAAAGATGTCGCTGAGCTTGCCGTAAAGGGGCTGGCAGCTCGTGAGGGTGAGAAAGTAGCTATGCGCGTCGACGAGGATGATTAGGCAAATGGCGCACGAAACTCAGTCTTGGGAGAGTTTACACCCGGGCATGAATGGGTATGTACGTGGGAGAGGCCGAGGCTGCTTACGAGGTGGCGACCCAGCTCATGTTGTTGAGCGAGTTGAGCTCGTTGCCGATCTTGGTGCCCGTTGCGACGGCGAGCAGCTGGTCGATGGCGACGAGATAGATCTTGACTCGTTGATCAGCATTTAAGGAGGCGTTTAGGGCTGTGGACGTGGTGAGCCTACCCCGACACCCACGGCGGGAAGTATCAGATGCATCCTTTTGGCCATGACGGGGTCGCCGTCTTTGGGCTCATCGGCGCCTTTGAGCACATGGCGGCCATGTTCGATGTCGCAATTATCTGTGCTTCCCAGGAGAGGGGACTCTTCGGTCACGACAGCCTTGACGGACCGCATCGCAAGTTGGCCCCTAACTGGTGAAGTGATGGCAAGGACTCAAAGATAAAGACTACGATCCTCGACGCAGACCGATGCTCCCTCGGAACGATGCTCCCTCCCTCACTTTCGGTCGGAAGCCATCAGGACTTTGCCGGTCGCCAAGTGAGCTCGGGCTCAACCAAGCTTGGAGGCGTAAGGGGAAGTCCCGTGGAGATGGCTGTGTCGGTGGTGATGGGACAGACGGAGGTCCAGAGCCGGCGATGGATATATAGGTAGTATCCCGGTGACGATGGATATCAAGAACTGGACAAACAGGCATCATTGAGACACGCAGCACAAATTTTCATTGGTTTCCGGGAGCCCCTTTCCATCGGGCAAGGATCATCAAGAAACGCGAGCTGAAAGGCGTCGCTCTCGACCGGGAAAGGAACATCCCCCGTCTAGGCTGGCTGCCGACATGGACGGCACAGATACATGTCGGTACACCATTGTCGGCGTCTGGTTACACAGCTGCTGGTCTCAGGCTTGGAACCAGTGAGCCCTGGGCGCCAGGGTCAGGGGGACTTGCATGGACCACTTTGTGCCGTCTCCGGGTCTGTCTGGCGTTGAAGGAACCCTGTCGGCACTCTACTAGTACTCTCAGGTTGATTCATTAGTACTAGTTGATTTTTGATTTGGCCCCTGATGCATAGATGGGCATGCGATTCGGGGATTTCTTGACAGCATCAAGCTAGCGGTGCCGATGAGGTCCTGCTCACGACTCTACATATGTACATATGCGGCGGCATCCGCTTCCAGACAGGGCCACAGCCATAAATGGCGGCACTGCCTCATCGACATTGTTCCAGCTCGTGCCGGGCTGCAGGCTACATGGACGTCTTGCGGGCGTCGAGACCCGGAAGCTTGCCGTTTGAAAGGGTCAAGTTTCGTCTGCCCACTGGGCAGGGGCAGAAGACGCCTTTGAAGCTGTCAGACGGAACAGGGCTCATGATGGCTACCAAATACTACCCAGTTATGACCATTATGGGCCATCATGGGGGTGCCCCTATTTGCCAGGTGGAGCGATGCGTGGTTTCGACAGAAGCCAAACCGTGAGGCGGCACATTAACCTCGCTGCAAAGCATAACTCGTAACTCGTAGCCCCCCTCGCGTCTCTTGGCGGGCAGGACTTGACGAGGCAGCAGGGAGGGCATCTCGCAGCATTGGTGGTCGACCTCTGCATGTTAGCCGCGGCACAGCCATCCACATGTCTCACTTGATGTGGCAGCCATCACGCCGAGTGTGTCACTTGAATACCCTTTGATGCGAGTTCCTTGCGGCATTCGTATTCCTACCAAGTGCTGTACTTCGTACATGATGCACATTTGATTATACGGATACGCTGTAGGAGCACTCGGTAGGAATGCTGTGGCTCGCCGACGAAAAGCACGACTCGGTTCTTCAAGCCCGTCGAGAAATCAGGCACAGACTGGTATGTTATACCCCCTATGGCGAGTACCACTATGGCGTGATGGCCACCCCTTGGAGGTTACTGGGGCTGTAAGACGCATCGGGCCTCCTGTCGCATGGCGGCACGGCTCGTACATACATACAGTGTGGCTCACGCACATGAGCCGTCGGGTGGGACAGTAATTCCAGGATCTCACAAGTACTTTCATAATAACGGCTGCGATTCGTATACGGATACGAATACTCACCATCCGTTCATCATTGTTTCAAGAACGAAAAGCACTCAATATGGATCACAATCACAATCACAGTCACAACACCACACGCTGCTCTAACAACGCAATTCCAGACTACCTGCCAATTCCGCAAAACGTCACCTACGCCGTCATTCCGGGTCGAACAAAGTCGACATGGATGCTGGGAGTGGTGCCAGGTGCCAGACCAGTGGGCTGGCCAAGGCTATCGCGTCATCATGCGCGAGTTTGGGAGCTGTCTCGTAGACAATAAGAGGAACCTGAATCTATCTCGATCAATATCGGTTCACTCCCACGACTGTTGGAATTTGGAAAGCTGGGAAACATAGCCATCATGACCCTGCTAGTACACACTCCACGCGGCAGTTTCTTTCTAGGTTTTTGTCCTCGAGGAGCCTCGATGCCACATTCGTTCCCAGGGGGGGACTTGCTAGCTCTGGGTCTCGCAGGGTAGGAGTTTGGAAGTCTTATTGCGTGCAATGAAAGTGAAAAGTCCATTCCCTCTACATCGTAAAGTGAAGCTATTCCCGATAGACCTACAACTCCCACGCCGCACACACACGTAAACGAGATGGACATACGAATAGGTAGGTATACTAAGGGGAAGGCAGTTGGGGCTATAGCCGCTATAGCCAGCCGTCGCAAGGAAGATCGCGTGCGCGAACTAATATACGGGGCAGCGGATCTAGGGGCGGATGCAAAAACGGCTACTATCCGAGCGTGAATCCGCCGCCGTTATACCTGCGTACACCCCTATTAGCTACACCAACGCCGATGCGTATGTACGTTGACTAAAGCCGTAATGCATCTCGGCAAATGTCTTGGCCGCTCAACGGAGCGAATCCTTGTCTTGGCCGCCCAGCGAATCCTCGTCTACCGCACGATGCGGACCAACAAGTCGCCCTTGTCCACGGCGTCCCCGGCCAAGGCGGCCACGCAGTCGATCCGGCCGCTGATGGGCGAGCTGACATTGACCTCCTAGATCCGATTCGGTGAGCATTGCCCGGCTGAGACAGGGGCTCACGTACCATCTTCATGGCGCCCACCGTCAACAGTGTCTGCCCGGCCTTTACGGCCTGTCCGTCTTGGGCGAGGACTCGGACAACGGCCCCGGCCATGGGAGCCGCCACCTCGCCCTCGACCTGGGCGTTGGCCTTTGGCAGTCTCCGCTTGGGCGTGGCTGGCCCGTTGCGTCAGCTCACAGCATTTCCTCGAGAACTTGATTCCCTCGAGAACTCACCCTTGATATCTCGAACCGCCACCGAGCACACCTCTCCGTTCAGCCGAAAGAGGACGTCGCGCATCCCGGTCGCCGCGTCCAGGGGCCGGATCGCCATCACCTCGGCCACCGTGTCCCGGCCGCGCCCCGTCGGCAGCCGCACCTCCTGCCCGACCTCGGGCGCGCATAGGAAGTCGGGCGTGCGGAGCCCCGTGACGTCGCCAAAGTCCTGCCGCGCCTGCCGGAACTCGAGGTAGACCTGCGGAAACATGACGTAGCTGGCGACGTCGTACTCGGTCACGCGCGACCCGGGGAACCTCGCGGCGATGTGCCGGCGGACGCCGTCGAAGTCGACGGGCTCCAGGACGAGGCCGGGCCGCTGCCGGGCCGTGTCCCGGCGGCCCCGGAGCACGTCTGTGCGCAGGGGCTCCGGGAACCCGTCAAACGGACGGCCCATCAGGCCCTCGAAAAATTCGACGACGGACTGGGGGAAATCGAGCGTCGACGCCCGCTGCTCGATGTCGGCGGCGGACAGCTTGCGGTCGACCATGAACTGGGCCAAATCCCCCACGGCCTTGGACGTCGGCGTGGCCTTGATGATGTCGCCGAGCAGGAGGTTCGCGTCGTGGTACGCCTTGAGCGTCTCGGCCCACTGATTCCCGAGCCCGTTCTGGCGCGCTTGAAAGACGAGGTTCGAGTACTGGCCGCCGGGGATCTCGTGCCTGTAGACGGTCGGGTCGGGACTCCGTAGGTCGGCGTCGAAGCCCGCGTACACCAGCCGAAGCTGTGCCCAGTAGGCGTCGATGACCTGGAGGTGCTGCAGAACGAGGGCCGAGGCAAAGTCCGAGTTCTCCAGCGCGGCCACCACGGCCCCGACGGCGGGCTGCGACGTGGCCCCCGAGAGGCTGTCGACGGCCGTGTCCACGACGTCGGCGCCTTGCTCGACACAGGCGAGCATTGTCGCCACGCCGGTGCCGTTGTTGTCGTGCGTGTGCATGTGGATCGGCATCTCCGGGTACTTGGCCCGGATAGCCCGCACCAGCGCCCGGCCAGCCGCCGGCTTCATGACGCCCGACATGGACTTGACGGCGATGACGTGGACGCGGCACTCGACCAGCCCGTCGACGACGCCCATGTAGTAGTCGAGGTTGTACTTGCACCCCGGCATCAGCATATCGCCCGTATACATGACGGCTCCTTCGACGAGGCCACCGGCCGCATGCACCGCGTCGATGCCGACTCGCAGGTTGTCCAGGTCGTTGAGGCTGTCGAAGACGCGGAAAATGTCGATGCCCGTGTCCTTGGCCAGCTTGACAAAGTGGAAGAGGGCGTTGTCCGGGAGGCTACACGCTCGTCAGCCTCCAACCCCCGGTGTAAGTCGGCAGCCCTACGAAGAATAGGCGACGCCGTTTGTGCTCCGGAGCAGCATCTGGAATGGGATGTTTCTGAGGTTTGTCAGTTAGCCGTCGATGCCTACCCCTACGTGTACTAAGGAATGGACCGCGTACGGCACAAGTTTCCGCAGCTTTCGCTATAGTGGCCCGTCAGTGCCTCGAAAGCCGAGTAGGGACACCATGACACGAACCAGGCGCTCCCACGGATCCTCGTGCAAGAAGCGCAGCATCACGTCAAACGTGGCGCCGCCCCAGGTTTCGAGGCTGTAGGCCTTAAGATACGCATGGCTGGTGTGTAAGGCAATCGCCTCGAGGTCTCTGCTCCGCACCCGAGTCGCCAGGAGAGATTGCTGTCCGTCGCGCCATGTCGTGTCGGAGATGAGCGTCTTGGGGTGAGCTCGAATCTGGCGCGCAAACTCGCGAGGTCCCTCTCGCACGAGCACTTCTCGCCATCCGTCAAGGCACGGCTTGGCGCAGTTGGTTGGCACGTACGATATAGGACCAAGCAGAGTGCCAATTTCGATGTCTCGCTTGAGGCCGGGTGGTTTCTATCGCGACTGTTTGAGAAGGCAAGAGTCGTGGGAGGCTGTCTGGGTCGAGCCTACCGTTTGCCCCTGTACTTGACTACCGTTCACGGCGGCGGTCGCCAAGAACCGCATCAAGCCCTCGCCCTGATCGTCCTGGGCGTCTGGAGCACGGAGCTCCGGAGTGTCGTCGACGAACGAGGTCCAGCAGTTGCCTTGGGCAAACACGGGGTGCTGGAGGAGGCGAATCAGGAACCCGACGTTGGTCTGAAGACCGCGTATCCGCAGCTCGCTGAGTGCACGCGTCGCCCGGGTCACGGCGGATGGTAGGTCGGGTCCGGAGCAGATGCACTTGACGAGCAGCGAGTCGTAGTATGGGCTGATGCAGGCGCCCAGGAAGCACTCGCTGTGGTCGAGACGCACGCCTCTCCCCGTCGGCAGGCGACAGGCCCGGATGGTGCCGGAGTCGGGGCGGAACCCCTGCGAGGGCATCTCCGTGTTGACCCGGCACTGGATGGCGAATCCACGGCGTTGAATCTTGTCTTGGGCCAGACCGATGTCTTTGAGCGTGGCGCCGCAGGCGATGTGCAGCTGCGCGATGACGAGGTCGATTCCAGTGATTTCTTCCGTGACGGTATGCTCGACTTGTCTATTAGAGGTGTTTAGAAGCCGGAACCGAAACCCGGAACCACAACCGGAACCCCAAGCCGCGAGAGTGCACGTACATGCGAGGGTTCATCTCGATAAAGTAAAACTCGTCGCCCTCGACTAGGAACTCGACGGTCCCTGCATTCTCTACCGTTGCTGTTAGGACACGCCATCCGTCAGGGAGGCAGTCACATGCCATAGTTGAGCCCCTTTGCCAGCCGCAGGGCCGCGTCCAAGACCCCTTGGCGCACCGCGGGCGAGATGTTGGCGGCCGGCGCAAACTCAATGATTTTCTGGTGGTTGCGCTGGACGCTGCAGTCGCGCTCAAACAGGTGGACGTGGTTTCCGTGCCCGTCGCTCAGTATCTGCACCTCGATGTGCTTTGGGCGACGCAGATAACTGCGTGCAAAAGGGGTCAGCCCCTGAGCCAGTCGTCAAAAGGGGGTCAGCCCCTGAGTCTTCGAGAGTCGTCAAAGGGGGTCAGCCCCTGGGCCCTCGAAGCATACCGTTCCATGTAGACGGTGCCGTTTCCAAACGCCGATTGCGCCTCGGATCGACTGGCGGCCATGGCCTCCTCCACGTCTTGCTTGTCGCGGACGACTCGCATCCCCCGGCCGCCGCCTGCCATGGTGAGCGAGTCGGATCATCGCCTAGTGATCGTGTCCTCACCTCCAAAGTTGGCCTTTACAACGACGGGATACCCATGTCTAGCGGCAGAGTCCGGCTTCAGCCCCGTCTAGCTCGGGTTCGGGGCCGGGACATACTCTTCGGCAAACGCGTACGCCTCTCGCACATCTTCCACTGGTCCGTTGGTTCCCGGGATGGTTGGGATACCGAGGCTCTGCGCAATCTGCCTCGCCGCCACCTTGTCGCCCATTTTCCGAATGATTTCCGTGGGCGGTCCGACGACTGAAGATGGTCAGCTGGTCTCGGTCCGTCGACATTGCCCGAGGTTTACATGTGAGGCCCGCCTCGGTCGTGAGTCTTACATGTGAGGCCCGCCTTGCGCACCTGGGCCGCAAAGTCGACGTTTTCGGACAGGAATCCATAGCCTGGATGACTGGTCGACGTGAGAACAGTCCGGGACAGCTGGAGTGCGACACGTACACCAAATCTGCGTCGTGCTGCTTTGCAATATCGACGATGCGGGTCCCGTCGAGATACGCCTCTCTATATGCCATTCTTAGTCTCGTCCGCCAAAGGACCAAGGGCTTGAATGTACAATGGGCCCACGACGCCCGAGTCGCCGATCTGGTAGCACGCGTCGGCCCCTGAGAAGCATTAGCCGACTGCAGAGGCCGGACGAGCGGGCAACGGACTCTGAAGATGGCCGGAGAGACGGTCCTGCTCTGAATAGATGGCCACCGTCGACATGCCTGCTTCTTTGGCCGCGGCCATGATTCTACTGGCGATTTCGCCGCGGTTGGCGACGAGGACTGTATGGTGGGCCATGCTGCGATGCGTCTGGTGAATGAATAGGTAGGTGAAAGGACAAACAGGACAGTGTCGAAGCACAGGCGGAATATGAAGAATCGCGTAGGCCCAACACCTCCGATACTCACTTGTGAGTGACATCATGTCGTGAGGCGAGGCTCACTCAAATCGGAAGGATTATTGGAGCACCGCTTCAGCCCCAGATGACAAGACGGCACGGAACGTCAAAACAGGCAAGTCGAGACGACGCATTGTGACCTGTCATTGTGACGTGGCACCGAAGATCAAGAGACGACGAATCAACGGCCGGGTTCCATGTGAAAGGCGAGGCGAGATACGGCGCCGTGATACAGTCGCACATTAGCTCATCGTAACTCGTAGATTATATCGGGCCCCTCAAAGATGAATCTGATGATTCGCTCCAGTCCTTGCACATCTCCTTCCACCGTTCCCGCCTTATCGGGATCAACCCAGCCAGGGGTGTAGCCGCCCTCGAAATCGGTTATCCAAGCGTTGTCCTGCTTGTCAATAAGGATGTTTCCTGGCTTCGCGTCGCCCCAAACACTGCCTATTCGGTGCAGCTCGTGCACTGCCTTGTCAATTTGTGCTGCCCATTTCTTTCTCAATTCCACTCTCGGGTTATCTTGGATGGCGTCATGAAGCGTCCCTTGGTGGTCAACATATCGTAGTAATAAGCCCACTGCGCTGTCGCGCCTGTGCTCGTAAGCTACTCCAACGAGGCGTCCAACAGAAACGTCTTCACTCAAGTCAGATGTATGGATGTTCTTGTAGACGTCCAGTTCCCTGTTGAGTGGACCGCCCGGTATACCCAGTCCGAGGAAGGCCTTGAAGAAGCAGGTTGTCGTCCGTTGGAGCCCATCCAACCCGACTTTGACTATCGTGGGCATTCTTTCCAGTGCATGCTCTGCATTTGCGAAATAAACCTCCACCTCGAGAGGTTCAAAAAATCGGGCCCATGTCTCGATGTCGTCCAGCGTCTCACCGTTCAGCCACGTTCCAGAGGCGACAAGGCCGCCATGGTCGTCGGTGTGTAGTGGGAAAAACGTCTCATCCACAGCTTCGAGTCTACAGCCGAATGTTTCGGGGGAGAGGTACTCTGAAAGCGCGGGTTTGGCTTCGCCAGATCGGATCCTGTCGGGGTCGAACGAGGGAAGCGGCTCGGGCGCCAATCGCATGAAGATTGGCAGGAATAACCCAACAATCCATTCGTAGACGTCTTCCTCGTAGACTTCTTCAAACGCCCCAGGACCGTCGGGTTGAATCGCTTGCAGGTATTTGAGATATAGCGTCGTTGCTTTTGGCGAGTTGCGCAGGAAACGCGGCGACATGTGGATGCAGAAACATCGGCCGTTGTACCTCACAGAGACGGTGCTATCGTTGTCAACATGGCCGCCAGTCAGTGTAGAGATGACTTTGGCGGGCCATCGATGGAGGTCCTTTGGCGGTGTCGAAAAGATATTTTGTCCAATTGAGCCCATGACGGGAGGAGGAAGAGGACAGACAGATCTGCACCGATTGTCAGATCACATGATGGAGAATGACAGAATTGGTCACGTGCTCACGTGTACACAATTACCCCTCTTTCGCACAGACGACTCTACGAATACAACCTCGAGCGTTCAAGGATGACTCAGGACACTTTGGCCCTGACCTGACCCGGAGGCGACTACATACTCATGTATTCTGGCCCGGAATGGCACGAGACATCGTCTTCTATTGCAGGGGCTGCTGTGAATGCCAGTCACACGCTCCCTCGAAGCCCAAGGCGCCAAGTCAACCCATTTCGGCTTCCCAAGATTGGCTGGGGGGCCAAGTCCGCCGAAATGGGGGAATTTTCCCGACTGTACCCGAAGGAATAGGGGTTCATGAGAAGGCGTGTAAGTGACGAGTAGTCAGGTGCTCGGGGTGAGCCAAGGGAGCCGCCGGAACTGGGAGTAAATTAATTCGGCGTTTGTATGTGAGCCCGTCCTTTCATTCGTGGGCATTCGCTGATGATTCGACAGCGACGCCGGGCGGATTACCGTGTTGCCTGTGACAGGTGTCGGGATCATCTGGTCCGACGGAACCCAAGGGTGCTCACTACCATTCGATGAGGACGCAATAGAGGTATAGTTGGTTGGGCGTATGTCGGAGGCATACGTAATGCCCGGGGAACATGATGGAAGGATAGTCCATCGCACTAGGGAAGGTGCCCGGTGCCGAAAGTACGTCCACAAAGGCATCTGGGGTCTTGTCATCGCAGGCGAGTGTCACCATCTGAAGACGGTGACAACATCAAACGACAAGGTCTTCTCCTAGCTAAAGTGGGACGCCATCCTATTCATCTCGGCCGCGGTAATGTCGAACCACGTCCGAGACATACAGGGGTACCTGCGCCTAGCATAGAGGGTATCATGGCCGTTTACCTACCGTGGCCACCAACTTAGCGCCGGAACTTGGGTACCAGAGAATGTCGAGGCAGCCTGCAATCGACCGGAGTGCTACGATGAATATGTACTTCTCAGGATTGCCTGGGTGTGCCATAATTGCAGAGGACAAAATGGTCCGGATCTGGACAGCAGAGCCTCCACCTTGTTTGTGGGAATTGTAGTCCACCGCCGCGCTGAACACGTCGGTAAATCGCCCGCTCCATGGGGTTATCCTGACCGCCAAGCCAACGCCAGATCATAGCGTCAAATGGTTCGCTTTCACTTGGGCCGCTCATGTCGCTCTTACAAGTATAGAGTGCTGGCGGCGAGGTTAGAGAGCTGGTAGGTCAATCTAGGTTTTGTTAATGCGTAAACGAACGTTTATAGATAAACGCCTGCCCGCACTCCGAGATGAGAGCTACGACACTGCGAGGGGAGTATCGGCGACGGTGGATAGTCAGTCCAACGTAGTAAGACAATGCGAGTACGTTTTTGCAAAGCTTTGTCTGTTGAGGCACCCGTCTTATAACCACTATATGCCTAGTCTCTGGCTTCCGGAGCGAAAGAAGACTCACCTCGACCGCAACGGCATCCCGCAAATGAACTAATCGTGGGTTGGCATAAGTACCCGTCTCCTTCAGTTCTTAGCAACAGACTCATTTAGTACGGGACGACGGAGCTTCAACTGGATAGACTTGGAATATATTGGGCAATTGCCCTTCTGGTCGTGTTTGCATGAGCCACTAGCTGCCGAGGGACTCTCTAGAGAGCATGTGAGGCCAGTTCTCTTCTCAGGGCCCCTCTAGACCTCTGTCTGCATTTATCCTTGGCCCCCCAAATCTGTACTGCCTTGGAGGCATCCAGGCGCGCAAATCCTTCATTAAATTCAGCATTGCCCACAGCACGGTTTACCTCGGTCATAAACGCGTGATGCTATGGTTATATCCATGTGAACTGCCCAGCAGGACTGCCCTGGCTGCTGCCACCTAGGCAGCGATCACCGTTCTCGCTCACCACGCGGGGAGCTACTCGAGGAAAGCCGTTAATTCCGGCCAAAGGCTTCTGCGCCCCCTAGACGATTACCTTCTTCGCGAGACGATTCGCACAGGATTGCCCAAGCCACATCTTTTCTCGCTGAGTCCTATAGGAGACAAGGCGGCGCCGCCACGACCAAATAGCTCCCTTAACAAAAGGAGCTTGAAGATAATGTAATGGTCCCAGCTAACTCTGTTAACGACGGGCTGAACGAGTACTACTAGCATCTAAAAGCTAGGAGGAAAGAAGAAAAGACAAGAGTCTGGAAAGCGGCACGAGCTCTTACGCGGAGCCTGTACGGAGTAGTCTTAGTCGAGAGAGGAGCCAAGACCCTCACGGCTGTATTGTAGCAATGTATCTAACATATATCTATCTACACCACCGCGGTGATCTTAGCTAACATCCACATCAACTCTTAATTTAATGCGCCGGGCTATCGTCGCCTGCGATAATAGCGCGCTGCTTATAAATAACTCTTACCCCCCCCCCCCGGGTATGGGATCTCCGCTTCGCTTTGCTATTACCTTAGCCGGCGGCATCCTACGCAACCTGGGTTAAATCGGGAAGGTCCAGATATGCCCCGAAGCTGGTCGGCCTTGTCGGCGGTGCCGTCCGCAAAGCCACGAGCATCCTCAGCTTTAGTGACAGCTCTATTGGCATCTCTAGAAGAGCCAACTCCATTCCTAAAGCGTTCGACGGCGTTGTCCGCTTGCGCCGCAACTCCTAGATATCGGTCCGCAGCTGAGTCGGCAGTGTTCACGGCATTCCCAACAGACTATAACAGTCCGTTATATTAGCACGCCGCCCATCACTAGTCTACTCGTCAAGGGCAGGAAGGGCTAGTCATTACCTGTCCGCCTCGGTTGTTAAGTGGACTAGCTGCAGCCAACCCAAAGATGAGAGCGAGGGCAAAGGTTGAGGCCTTCATCTTGGACAGAAACCCGTTCGTCCGCTGGTCCGTGAAAGGGAAAGATTAAAGATGAAAACACTGAGAAAAGACGTAGAGGGGTCTGTATAGCCCAGCTATACCTTTAAATATGATTTTAAAAAGACGAAGAGGGGTTGATATAGCACAGCTATACTTTGAGAATACTAAAGAGCCAAGATATGCCGGACATAATAGCATCGTATGGGTCGACGTTTACCTCTCTATATATATCTTCAACTCGTAGAAATCGGCTGGCGAGTCAGCACTTAACATATAGGATAAAACATGATCTGATAATACTATAGAAGAATGAAACTGCACGTAAGGATTATGGCATAATCGATATGTTTCGTGTCAGCTGCGTGGATATTATATGTCTAACAAGCATAAAGGGTATACCTCGCAGTCTTCCTAAACACTACCCGTACCACGCTTATTCTCCCTGGAACTTAAGGGTCCTACTATTTGGCCCTCTAAAGCCTGTACCTTTTCCCAGCTCGAGGGATTGGTTGCTATACGCTTTAACAAGGGGGAAACAAGGAGTAACTCCAGACGCATAACATTCATGCGGTTTATGCAACCGGTGGGGTATATCGCGTTTAGTACGTGAGCTTATGTTTGTTTCAGCAGCTTAATGCTTTATGTTTTAAGCGCGATGGTAACGTTAAGAAACCTCACGTACTCCGCGTCCCCTCGAGGCGCCTTACTGCCTTGCTATTCTAGGCCTCGCTCGTCACGCCATTAACGCAGATGACCGACTGCTTACTTACCAAGCATGAAATAAGACATCTTGGGAGGGGAGAGTAATGCTACCGATATACGGGGTAGCGCTCACGTTTAATCGCTGGAACGTTTCATGTTTGGCAAAGCGGCGATCTTCCATGATACGTGCCGCCATTCGAGTCATTAGTCAATCTAGGCCGTTCTGTCGGTGTTCCTTTTGTTCGTCCCTACATTCTAGCCCCATCGTATCGCAGATCGTTCACTATCCCAAACATTGTCTATGAGGCATAAAGGAGAGACGATCATTTCCGCTTTAGCATGATCTACGCATATTGGCTGGTGCGTGAAACGCCTCCTGTCGCGACGCACACAATCGACACGTCCGCCTGTAACCAGCTCCTATTTTTTTGCGACAGTCATCTTCCTAGAGCTTCCCGGTAACCGCGCACGACCATCGGTTAGTATTGTCGCGAAGCACGTCTGAGATGTTAAGCCGGACGGGGTTAAGCCAAGTAGCCGGACGGAGTTAAACCAGGTAGCCGGACGGAGTTAAACCCAGTAACCGGACGGGGTTAAAGCCGCCGTGTGATTCCGGGCCTCCCTGACCCGCTCCAGCCCGCAGAGGCTTAAGAAGGTAAGAGCGCCCTGGAGAGTGCGAAAGCGCAGCATTGACTCTGCGTTTTCTTCTCGGCAGCTAGCTATATATGTGTTCCAACTCTTGAATCTCCCACCGCGTGTATTTCGCTCTTGTACAGGCTCGGTCGGTGAGTATACGGACAAGGGACTCTGCCACAAGAGTGATGTGCTCGAGTTTATATGCAGACGAAGGACTCTTTTCCGCTCGCGAGAGCAGTAGCTGCTTTGCTGTAAGTAAATATAGCGGACGAGGGACTCTGTCTCTACAGGGAGTCGATACTCAATGCAGGGTATGTTTACTAGCAAGAGAATAGCTCACTCCCTTGCATATAATGCCATGGAGTAGGTTCAACGCGGGCTTTCTTTATGATAGTGCCGCGGGTTAATTTTCACGCGGGGTTGTTCTTTACGAGGGAATACTTCGAGGATTATTAGCCAGGCCGTCTCTCGCCGATTAATAGAACGTTCTTGTCATGTGCCAGCCATAAAGGCAGCGTGCCCACTGTGTTTTGTAGTCATGATGTTGTTGTCTTCTAGGCATACTTCGTACGCCGTAGGAGATTGCTTAGAGCCGACGAGGCTTTCACGCGTCTAACGAGTGGAAACGTTAAAGTCTTCATACGGGCGGGCGTAGGTTCATCAGTTCATTGTCTTTGTAACTAGTATAGTGATATATAAAGGGGGCATTGTTCTAGGTGGTCACGCGTTACCACGCCGGTATTAGGGCCAACCTTGCATACATCCTAGCCTTTTTTGTCACATCTTCTTCACACCCCTTAGTGTGTGTGCATTCCTTGTTGCGAAGCATATCCGGGATTCATGGGTCTCGAATACCGTTGGCGTCCCTTCTTGGAGACACGGGGAGAAGGATTACAGCGGCCCGTGTCTTGCTGCGCGGCCTGGAAGGCGTGGAGACAAGGGCTCGTGCGAGCGTGTAGGCGGCTCGTATGAAGCCGTTGGAAACCGGGTTGCAAACAAAACTCAAAATAGGGGCTCGAGCAAAAGGACCAGTCCGAGCACCGAACCCCTCGAGTGGAAGCATTAGGAATCAGGGTGACAAATAGAGAATGGAAGTCGCGTATAAAGGAGCAAGAGATGCGCAGTAGGAAAGGAGCGTTTTTAGCTCAGTTCTCGACCACTTCCGCAGCCCACGCTAGATTCAAACGCCTTTACGCATCCTGTCCAAGTCTGCGACGCCCTTTTACACGTCTCTAGATTTGCAAATCGGCATATCTAGATTCGGAGCCTCAACATACTCACCCTTCGTGCCGGATATCCAGCCGCCAAGCCCCTTGCCTTGACAACTTCACCGACTTGACGGATGTTCGGAGTATAACAAGTCACCAGGCAGCCGAACGGGGCTGAGGGCGATGAGAGGCTGCGTCGGCACCGAAAAGTTCAGTTGGTCAGACCACTGGCAGAGTCGAGATTAGAAAGTCAGCTTACCTGACAGTGGGCGTGCACGAGAAAACCAACTCTCGGGGTCCCCTGTCAACGGGGCATTGTCGAATGACGAAAGCCAGTCGAAGACATGGCTATCCGAGTCGGATAGAGGACGAATAGGTTGCTTGCAGACTCTGAGTCGCTTACATTCATTTTCACTTGCACAAGAGTGGCCCCCTTAATCGGCATCATCCCCAACATCCTCACAGCATTTCTTGAACACGATACAACGCTTTAAACTCGATATTAATTTCAACATCACTCCCCCCTCTCTCGTCGAAATGACCAAGGTTGCAAAGGTTCTCGTCTCCGCTCTGGCCCTGGCTGGCTCCTCGGCGGCCTTCCCTACCAACCCCGGGTCCACCCCGACTCAGGCACCTGATGGCTTTCCCACCCCGGATGCCCAGCAACTGCGAAACATCTCGGTGCAGGCCGGTGGCGCTCTGTCCAACGCCCCCCCCCCAGCCAAACTGGCCGACAGCACCATCCAGTCCTTCCAGGCCATCGCCTTTAACGAGGAATTCGAAGTCGCCTACTTCTCGTCTCTGCTTGCCAATGTCAGCAACGGCGTGAGCGGCTACGAGTCTTGGAATGGCCACCGCAAGCAGGAGCTGGAGAAGATGCTCAATGTTGTTGTTGCTGTAAGTCGACACCATCCGATGAGCCTCAAAGTAACCCATCCCGATGCCTCAAAAGTAAGCTTACACACACTAGCAAGAGGAGCTGCACGCTCTCAATGCCATCGACGTCTTGAAACACTTCAACAAGCTCACGCCGGAGCCCTGCGAGTACCACTTCCCGACCACCAACATCCACGACGCCCTCGCCCTGGCCGAGGCCTTCACCACGCTTGTCGTCGGAACTCTCCAAGACGTCAGCGAGGGTGCTGCGAGTGCCGGTGACGCCGGTGTCGTGCGTGCCGTCGCCTCCGTCATCAGCCAGGAGGGCGAGCAGAACGGATTCTACCGCCTGTTGCTCAAGCACCTCCCCTCTGAGAAGCCCTTTCTGACCACTTCCGTCGGACCTTTCCTCTTCTCCTTCGTCAACAACAACTTTGTCGTCCCCAACTCCTGCCCTTTCGATGTCAAGGCTCTCGGTATCCCCATATTTACTCAGCTCATCGTCGAGGACCCCAGCAAGGGCATGGATGTCAAGCCCGAGGACCAGACCCTCACGTTTACCGCAGACCTCGGTAATGATGCGGAAAAGCACCGCGGCGGCAAGGGCGAGGGCCTCTTCATCACCTACTTCAGCGGCCAACTTCTGCCCATCAGCGTTCCCGTCCAGAACGCCAAGTGGGGTAATAACAGCAAGATGACCTTTAAAGCCCTCTTCCCCTTTGAGGAGAACATCATGCAGGGGCTTTCCATTGCAGCTCTCACTACCAGCAACAACTTTACCGACCCTGATGCTGTTCCCGCAGCTACCCTGGCTGCTCCTGCCCTCATCCAGGTCAACGAAAAGATCTAAGAACCGTAGGAACGGGTAATGGTTTGATAAAGAAACATTGCGAACAGGCTAAAGAAAGCCAGTTGGAAAAGATGGGTGACTAGACATGGACAAAAGATCACCAAGATGGTTTAATATTAATACATGTGTTTATCTGCACTACAGAGGTCGTGTATCGACAATTCAGACCAAGCCCGTACGGCCAGCAGTATCGAGTGGTCGTGGCGCCCGAATCTTGATTCCTCAGAGCTTGGCTGCCTTCCCATGACCTGAATCCTGCCACGGTGGCAGGGGCCAAGAGCCCGTAGAATCATTTGGATGACCATGGGAATCTCCCTGGCTCTTGCGTCTCAGCGCCATCTGTCGAAGGTCGGGTATCTGGCTTTGGTCGAACTGGTACTTTATGCCTTGCCCCGTGCTGGTGTCGTCGTGTTAGCAAGGAGACCAACTTGGCTGGCTGGTGACACGATGACATCAACGACCTACATTTGATACGGGACCATGATGTTTTGTGTGCCGCCCGTCTGTCTCCGGTTAAAGGGGCGTCCGCTGCCGCCGCCCTCGTTCCAGTGCTGAAGCCCCAGCCAGTGACCGGCCTCGTGGACCGAAGTCACGTCTTTGTCGTCGCCGTATCTCGACTGGCCGGGAAGAGTGCTGGTGGCGACGACACAGCCGTCCTTGCGGCCGAAGATCTGGCCAATGTTGTCGGACGGGGGGGGGATCACGCAGTACCCTTTGGCACCGGGGCCTTGGTTCGTCGGTACGTAGACTATGTTGAGCGTGGCCACACTGCCCTGGTGGCTCTGGACCTTTAACATGTCCATGGTTGCCTGGTCCGTCACGTCCGTCTGCTCACAGACGGCATCGATGATGCGAGTCGTATTGTCGATCTTGAAGCGGATCTGGGCCGGGGCGTAGAACTCATTCATGACTTTGATCTCTTGCTTTGCGAGTTCGTCCTATGCCATGTCAATTCATGTAAGGCGGGCATTGTCGTCCAGGGGGGAGGGTCATCTCTTACAGAGGGACAGTCTGCTTCTGAGACACAGCAAAAGTGAAAGGCAGCACCTAATTCGATTTCCCGGCCGTTGTCCTCCTCGTTCCGCTGGCGCTTCCAGAGGCCTTGCTCCTCGGGGCTGAGGTCTCGAGTAGCGCAGGTGTGCTGCCCGACTGCCATGGTGCCAGCCATGGTAGTCTGGGTCAGGAATCCGGCCACGGCGAAGCATAGAATCATCATGGTGAAGAGCTTTCTAGTGTCTCGTGGTGCGAAGGAAGTTGTTCGGGGCGAGATGGATAGAAGCCGGGACCAAACGCAGCTCTTGCAGTAGGGAACGAGGAGTGTCTATTCACATCATGGCAACGGAAGACGAAGAGTCCGTCTTTTATATCGAAAGTCTGTCCGTCTGTTAAAAAATCAGGAGTTGCCTCGTGCTGCCTCGAGGGGCAAGTAAAAGTCGCAACACGGGGGAAGCAACGTTCCCGGAAGCTGGTCCGCGAGACGTGGACGAGACGCGGCCATGCTTGAAATGACTAGATTTATTTGGTCACAGAGCCCGCGGATGCGTCTGCCACATCCATTGCTTGTGGATGTGAGATTCTAGGGGCTGGAGAGTCCAAGTTGCGTGTAACAGAATCCACGGATTTCTTGGATCAAGAATCAATTGGACCGACCGAGATTAATGGGAACCCGGCGCGGCCATCTCTTGTCGCAAACCTGGGGTATTGACCGTGGTTGGAGTCTTGTTGCTCGTTTGACCGATGCAGGGGCATGTCGATCAAAGACGTCGACCATGTCCCCAATAATGCAACAATGCTCATGCCATTGGGAGTTTCCCTGTCGATGCTGGATGGACACGACTGACGGCTAGCCCTAGTGACGGACTCTTCTATATGGACCGACCTCACCTCGAATGTATGTATATCAAGACACGGTTGGCACCTGGAGAGCTGTACTCGAGGCACGAGCTGAGGTTCTCCCCACAGGCACCCTCTTCAGCCGCTGTTTCGCACCCTTGCGAGGCGGCGCCTGGTCTGGTTTGAGGACAGGGTTCCAACGCGTCGTCGAGGAAGAAGCAAATCCTCTCGGGATGCAACTAACTCGTACTAGACGGAAAGCCAGCCAACGGGTGGACGACGTGCATCAATTCAACTGAGCCTTTACATTGATGGACTCAATTCCACCTTGATGACTTCAACGTTGACAACCGTAAAAACAGTCGGCAAGACGTGTCTGGTGGAGTCTGTAGCCAGATGCTTGAATGAATGGAGAAAGCACTGCCCAACTTCCTGCAACGAGACGACGGATGACATCTAGGCTCGACCAGGTGCGGTTACATGAGATGAAGAAGCGCAGCCATTGCGGGCCGTGACGACTGCACGCCTCTCCATGTCTCAGGCAAGGGGCAAGAATTGAGCATGCAAGACGGTATCGCAGCTGACCAGCTCGGCAACACAACACTGGAACAAGGTCAGCTTAACGCTGGATTCGGAGTGGGTATACATTTACACATCTTTTCTATTTGCTACATCCGGACTCTCGGCTCCGAAAACAGCACGCCAATAACTCTTTACGCCGTCGCAAATGCCCGTCTGGCCCCTCCAGCTCTCAAACGAAGTCTCCAACTCGCATGCCGTCCAGAGAATCTCGGTCCAGAAGCCCTTCTCAACGTCGGAGCCGAAGGCCTCCATGGTGTCTTGCGGGTTTGTCCAGGCACGCGTGTACGTCCCGTCGTCATTCAAGGTCGGGTTGACATGGCCTTTGGCGAACAAGGTAGCCGGGTTGAACTTGGGATAGTTGGCGTGGATGAAAAAGGGGCGCGGAGCAGGGGCCGTGGATTTGTTCACGCGCCACTCCCCCCTCTGCGTCAGCTTGAAGTCATCGACGGGATGGAACTGGACCATTGCGGATCCGGCAAAGCCGTCCCTTGTCGGGTGGCCCACGGCACGGACGCGCTCGCTGACTTGGTAGAAGGGCTCGCCCACGGCTGCTGCGGCCGCGACCAAGGTTTCCTTGTCCCCCTCGCCGGGTCCGCCTTGGGAGAGGAGGCGGTAATAGTGCGTGGGCCCCCAGAAGTTGTAGTAGGTGCAGAGCAGCAGAGTCCTGAGGTGTGTTTTCTTCGACACGAGGATCTGGCCAGATTCGGTCGACTGTCTCGAGTCCATGGGCGTGACCTGCTGCGAGGCAATCGTGTAGTAGAGCGGAGAGGCGGACGAGGCCCAGAAGTCGGGCCAGGTAACCATCCTGCCGCCCTTGAAGGGCTCCTCCTCAAACAGCGTCTCGGGCCTGGCGACTGGGAACGCATCGGCGTCGAGGAACAGCATCTCCTCGAAGGAGGAGAAGATGATTGCGCACGGCTTGAGCTGGTACTTTTCCATCTTGACCGTTCCGGGCACCGAGTCGAGCACGTCGGACAAGACGACGCATCTCGCGTTGAGCTCGGGCAGCACGCGGCCGCAGATGTCGTCCTCGAACTCGTCCCGCGTTGCCAGAAAGACCTCGACGGGGAGTTTGGAGCCCGTGCGGCGCAGCATGCGCAGCGAGATGACCAGCACGGGCAGGTAGAAGCCGCCGGCCGTGGTGACCAGGCCCCTTGACCGGGGGACATAGGGCATGTCGGGTGGATGGGCGATGATGGCCCGGACGAAGTCACTGTGCGCAGTTTCCATCTTGAGCAGATCGCGGGCTGACATCTCCAGCAGGTCCGGCCGCGGAGCCGGGCCCGAGGCCTCGAAGCCCGATGCCGGCGCGTCTCCGAGGCGTCGGGGTGGCTCGCACCGCGGCTCATGGGCCATCAGCAGCGGCTGAAGCTGGCTCCAGAACTTGATAAAGCCATCATGGTTCGCGTCTTGTCCGGAGGCATCATGAGGGTCTACCGGCCGGTTAAACGGAACCCCCTTCCAGGTGGTCAAGTACCAAACCAAGACACAGGCGAGAATGAGCGGAGGCAGGATGCGCCGTTGGCGCGTTACCCCCGACACTCTCATTATAGCCTTCTTGGAAGCACCCATGTAGGTCGATGGCGGACGGCGACGATAACGAGAGACGGCTATATTTCTACCACGGCGCCGGGGGCCAATGGCAAGCGCATTGTTGTACGATTCGCGGCCTGAGATGCTAGACTGACTCGAACTGACTCGAGCGTTTAGCGTTCACTAGACCTGCCGTCCCGCATTTAAGCTGCCCTTGATTCGTCTGCCCGACTAGCCCTCCCTCATGAAACTCGGCCCTGTATCCTGGCTGGAGAGTTCATGCGACCTTGGCGGGTGACAAGGGCATCTTGTTACATGCAGGAATGCATAACGGTCTCATCCCCGAACGATCGCCACAGTTTGAGCTGGTCTACACAGGATATCCTCCATAAACCATCCAGTACACCAGAGCGCCGCTCCCTATCATCGCCGAGAACTGCGCGTCGTGGCGTGTCATGACCGTGGTAAAGAAAGAAAAGGGGGTCAAATATTGGGCCCGCCCACGACAAATCTGCAAGACTGCACTAATAAATTGCCAGCCACCTTCCACGACTCTTTAGCCGGGAGGGCGCGCGATTCAGCCATCATGGCGTGTAATAGAGGCGGAGTCTTCTCGGCATCCCACATGGAGCGAGTCACGTATAGCGTCGAGCAGCCCCAAGGAGCCATGGAAATGTTTCAGAGGCTCCAGCCCCGATGTCCGTCTCGTCTTGAGACGCGGTGAATGAAATATAGGGAGGGCTAGGACAGGACGTCGAATGCGCTTATATAACCCGATAGCCACACATACTATAACTTGGTTCACCCTATACAGCAGCGCGCCATCACACGAGGGAGAGGGAGGGCAACATACTTCCGGGCCCGGCACCGCGTGTGGGGTCCGAGAGTGGGCCCGAGAGGGGCCACCACGGCACCGGGGCACCGGGACGGCGTCGTGGGCCGGGCGGCCGCCCAAGGAGCCTCGACACGTCCGTCTGCCGCTTCGGCCCGGCCCACTCCTCGGCCGCCTCGAAGATGGCCGGCACCCCGGTCCAGCTCCCGCGTGCTCGCTCCTCCTAGCTCCTAGTACCCATCCTTGCCCGTCTTCATCGTCCATACCTCCTCTCCTACCCCTTAGCTAAGGAGGTTATATAATGGGCTCGTTAGAGACGTAAAAGCCTGTTATATAGCTATAGTTAGGGCTCGGGTCAATGCCCCGTGTAGCCCCCAATACTATTTTTTTTTAATAGTATATACCCCCAACTGTCGCTATTCTCCTCCACTCGGGACAGATCACCGCATCAGTCGCCTTTATTTCTTTATAGACCTGTTTGCCTTTAATTGTATCTTGAGCAGCATTTCGTTTTCGTCCCTTCGTGCCTGCTCTACCTGTTTCTTGCCTCTCATCACCACTGCTCGCTGCTGTGCCGCTGGCAAATGCATCAGACTCCTCCGGTCAGAGTCCCGCAACGTCGCCAGTTGTGTCTGAAAGACGGCATCGCGTTTAGCCACTCGCTTTGAGCGGGGCGTCGTGTCTTGGCTGAGCGTCGACAAAGTAGATGCACATGGTGAAGACGTGGCTGCTTCCTGTACCGGCGCGGATCGGGGCACTCGAGTCCTGGCTTCCGCGCGATGCGACAGCACCTTTCCAGATGGCAGACGTATCGACTTATTACCGTCGACAAGCTCCGTCATGTCGTCGTCAGAGCTGGGCTCAAACTCATAAAAGTCTCTGTACTCCGATGCTTGGCTCGAAATGTCAATCTTGCAGTGGCCTTTGCCAATCATGTGTTGCTGCGCTGCCTCGATATTGCGTCGCTGGGAGCCGCAGAAGAGGCATTCGAAGTAGCCATGGACGACGAGATGGAAGTACTCGATCAAGGTTTCCAAGTCGACAGCAAGACGATCGGGGTCGGGAACAACGAGGCTGTGCTTCTTGAGCATATGGTCCATGTTCTCGTCCAGGCCCGGGCTGCGATGGGAGCAAAACAGGCACTGCGCAGGGTTGAACTGGACGTCGGGCTTGCGCACATCCAAGGCACTTTCTTCGACAGACAGCGCGGAGAAACGTTGCTCAATAGGTCTAGGGGGCCATTGTAAGTGCGACTGGGACTCCAATAGAGGGCCATGGTATACTTGCATTGTTCCACCCGACGCCTCTTTGTCTGGAAAAGCCTCCAGCCCTTGCAAGTGAGTATCGGACTTGGCCACCTCCAGTTGGCCATGACATTTGTCGGTGTCGGCCATGGCTGTTGGGTGGCGCAATCTGGGCTTGGGATGACAGAAAAAGGGGCAAGAGAGGCCAGGCGGCGAACCGGCGGCTCTTAAAGGCGAGCTTGGCCCTGAGCAGGCGGGGAAGCGAGGGGGGTGCAGGATGCGTCTGATATCATTTATCTTATACATACTACTCGCGTTATATGGCCTGATCGGGCACCCGTTGGCCTGATCGGGCGAGGCCAACAGGCAGGTGTAGGTACATTAGACACGGATGATGCTCCCGTTGTACAGAGTACGAATACAGAGTGATGTTCCTATCATCTATATAGACATCTCGGGTCATCATCACCCAATGCGCACTTGCCTACTGCCTCGCCATCTCCAAACCCCCTGAAATGCGGCGCCCGATGATTGTTCGCCCACTCCTTGATCTACACATATATCCATCTTAGCAGGCTGGCGTCGAACACAAGTGCAGTCCTACCTTGTCAAAGTCGCGACACTCGTGCACAACGTTGGCCATTGCGCGTATGCCAAAGTCGCCGGGGCTGAACTGAAAGACGTTTGGCGTGACATCTGCGGCGCACATCTGGTGTTGCCGGAGCGCATCAATGCAGTGGTCAACATGCGTTATGCCCAAGTCCTTGCCCACGGCCTGCAGCATCTCGTCAATGCCCCCTTCCGTGTGCGTGTACGGGTTGTCTTGGGCTGTCCACCTCGGGTCTACGAGATGATAGAAGGCCCTTCTTATCGCGTCGAGGCAGTGTAGGTTGTGGAAGACCTTCAAGACGATGAGGTATCCGCTGCCCTCGTATGGTGCTTCGGGGGATGTTTTGTTTGGTAATTTGAGGGCCTCGTCGTACGAAATACGGGTTCGTTCATCTTGCCGGTCAAGGCAACGTCAGCAAGGGATCAACAGGCCTAGGAGGATATATCCAACTCACGCGAGTATAGGTCTTTCCACAGCCGATTATTTTCCTCGTTCGGTCGTCCCTGGTACTGTGTTTTGTCACTGTTGATGCCATTGCGAAACACGACGAGTTTGTGCGATATGGCAGTCTCGGCCGGCGCTTGTGCCGCGTCAGATTTATTATCGCCATGTATTCCGTTGGCAGACGAAGAATTCTTACACGGCAAGGTAAATTCATCCCACCTTGGATCGGCGCTCGTTTGTCTTGCAACCGCTGTCAACACCAGGGCGATGTTGATCAAAATTGACAGGAACAAGGCAGCCACGATCCAGTTCCGAGAACTTGCCAACCGCTGGCGACCGTGTTTTGGCCAGTGTGACACACCGGGCTCCCTAGAACAAGGTGAATGGGGTGAAACCTGGATGAGGCTCGCGCTCGAGTCCCTGGGCGAGGGCTCCATAGTGAATGTAAACTGAGGATGCCGGAAACTCATCAGTCCTGTGAATGTCGGACATGTTTGCCAGCTTTCACTTGGGCGGCTTTGGCCCTCCATCTCGGATAAGTCCGAATCGAGATGGCTGCAGAGTCGTATGCATGCACGCGATGACAAGGAGATGACGGGGGCTGCAAATGAGTGCGTGCGAGACAACCGACCAACAAACTGCGAGCCTGCTCACCTGACTACTACACATGCATGCATGCAGTAGCCGATTGGCAAAAGGCCCCGGCTGTAGATGATACAATCATCACTTGGGCGGCTCAAGTCCAACTTCGCGACAGCTAGTTCTTGAGAAGCAGGCATGGACATTTTCTGTCGTTGTTGCCGCAGGTCGTAAACTTGGAGCGAACAGGAACTCTTCAAGCGGTTCTTGTATAGGCGGGGGGCGTCATAATCCAGGCGGCAAGGGGCGTGGCCAGAACGCCCTGTTTTTCCCAGGTAAAGGGGGATCAATCTTCGGTGACTTCCGGCGACCTAAATTTTGTGTCCGACTGGCCGGGTGAGCAGCGCCTGGCCGTCTCCCGGCTCGTCCCGGCACGGCTTGTCGTGGACAGGGACTTGACGATACTCTGCGTTGGCCATGTTGAGGGTGATGGGGAAAGATTAACTTACAGCCGATGGCTAATACTCAATACATATGAGTTGATGGCTAAGTTGATGTCCATTACTTGATGGCTATTAGTTGATGTCTAGTTTGATGGCTCATTCGTGCGGATGAATCCCCCAGGCGGCTCAAGTCTCTCCGTGTTCGACACGCCGCCGAAAAGAGCAGCTCAATCCATCCACAACACGTTCATCCCCTGCGTGATGTAACCTCGGGTCGGCTCCATTGGCGAATAAAGGGATAACCGACATATTGTGTTATAAAAGTTGTGCTGATTCTAACCAAAAGCGGAGGCACCTCCGTTTGATGACATTGTGGTCTTAACGGGGCTTCTCTCTTCACGATATTCATGGACCCCCTCTTTCTGCATACTCGACATTTTCGTAAACTCACCTCGTCTGCCCCTCATGGCCACCAACGCGACGGCCGACGCCTCCTTCGGCCCCCAACTGGGACTGGGCCAGCTCGACTTTACCCTGGCCTTTGAGCAGACCATTTTCGGCATCGGCCCCTCGGCGCTGCTCCTGGCTGCCGCGTCACTGCGCATTGCCGTCCTCAAGCAGAGAGAGCCGCTCTTTCGGGCCAGCCGGTTCCTCTGGACCAAGCTGGTACGAGCCCCCATAACCGTGACCGCCGTGCGCACTGCTAACAGGCTCGCCCAGACTGCCGCTGCCCTGCTCCTCGGTCTCGAGCTGGCCAGCCTGGTGCTATGGAGCACGTCGCCCCTCTCGGCGCGCACCCACGCCGCCCTAGCGACGGCGTCTCTGGCCGCGGCTGCCGTCGTGGCCGTGGCCTCGCTGCTCTACACCGAACATCGCTATGCGTATTCGCCGTCGCTGCTGCTGAGCATCTACCTCTCGGTCAGCGCCCTGCTCGACGTCGCCAGCGTCCGCTCCCTCTTTCTGCGGGGCGAGTTAGACGCCCTCGGAGCCGTCGCCTCGGCCGCGCTCGCCTTAAAGCTCGTCCTCGTTGGTCTCGAGGAAGTCCCCAAGCGAGGTCCCGCCGCCCTGCGCACGTCGAGGGAGATAGCAAGAGGCCTGTGGAACCGCTCCGTGTTCTGGTGGTTAAACGCCACCTTTCGCCGGGGTTATAGCGACTGTATCGCCGTCGACGACCTAGAGCGCCTCGACCACCATCTCGATTCTCGACATCTGGCTTCGGTCCTGGGCCGGCAATGGAACTCAGGCAAGTCGCTGTCCTGAACCCGCCAAGCCCTCGTTCTGATTGAGCTGCAGCCGACAAGTCGGGTAAGCACTGTCTTGCACTGGCCACGTCTCGCGCCTTCAAGACCAGCTTGCTGTCTGCTGTCATTCCGAGGCTGTTGTACACGGGCTTCAGCTTCGCACAGCCCTTTCTTGTCAATACAATCATCGGCTTGATCGGCGGGCTAGACCGCTCCAGGAGTATGGCCGGGCTCATTGTTGGGGCCACTGCCCTGGTCTATCTTGGAATGGCAGTATGTCAATCCCGCTTCGCGACTTAGACGTGTGCTGACGATGCAGTTGGCGCGATGCCACTATATGCACCACACCTTTCGACTCATCACGTCGGTCCGCGGCGGCATCGTGGCCCTCGTTTTCGCAAAGACTATCGGCCTCGACGCCGACGCGGCCAAGGAGTCTGCCGCCGTCACCCTCATGAGCACCGACGTCGACGGCATCGCCAGCGGCTTGCAAAAGATTCACGACATTTAGGCCAGCTTCATCGAGCTAGGTCTCGCAGTCTACCTACTGCAGCGACAAGTCGGTGCCGCCTGCTTCCTTGTCTTAGTGCCTGCCATCTGTACGTGCCGGTGCGAGTTCAAGAGTCTCTCATCGCGACTGACGACAGGACCCTCAGTATCAAGCTTTGCCACGGCCAGGGTTGCCAGAGGCATAGGACCGGCCAGGGCGCTGTGGAACTCCAAGGTCCAGAAACGCGTCTCGACGACCTCTTCGACGTTAAGCCATGCAAAGGGAATCAAGATGATGGGACTCGGCCATGGCATCTCGCGCCTCATCCAGTCCCTGAGAGTCACCGAGCTCGATTCCTCCAAAACATTTCGCTGGTACTTTGTCTGGATGAATATGATAGGTAGAGAATCTTTCCACGTCTAGCCACCATGGCCCTGTCCTGCTAATGCCTCGTTCCATCTGGTAGCCAATCTGTCGGACCAACTCACTCCCATCATCATCATTGCCGCGGCCGTCTTCTGGATCAAGCGCGATCAGCAGCTCAGCGTCGCCGAGGCCTTTACGTCTCTCTCTTTGATCGCCCTCGTCTCAACCCCGATAGTGAACATCATTGCCGCCTACCCTACATTTGTTTCTGGCCTGGCCTGTTTCGAGCGCATCCAGAGCTTTTTGCTGCTGCCAGGTAGAGTCGACTACCGGTCTCTTGCTTGCCCGCCTGTATCCAGCATGGAAAGGAACGAGCCCGGGGTCGAAAACGTTGAGCTCGGGGCGATTCAAACACCCGACGCGCCGGCAAAGACTGCCGTCTACATCAAGGACGCTTCGTTTGCTGTGCGGAACGACACAGAGGCAGTGCTCAAAAATGTCAACATGGCAGTTCCAGCAGCGAGCCTCAGCGTGGTTGTGGGACCCGTGGGATCGGGCAAGTCGGCGCTGATCAAGGCGCTTCTCGGCGAAGCTCGAATCCTGAGCGGCTCAGTGCACATGGACGGTGGGCCAGTGGCATACTGCGACCAGAACGCGTGGCTTCGACTGGCAACGATCCGCGAAAACATACTGGGGCCTCATGCCTTTGACGAGAAGTGGTACCAAACAGTCTTATGGGCCTGCGCCTTGGAACAGGACATGTCGCAGCTCGAGGACGGAGATCTCACTTCGGTTGGAAGCGCAGGCATAGCGCTAAGCGGCGGCCAGAAACAACGAGTTGTAGGTGTGCCTGACCCCGAGGTCGGCAACGGGGCACTGACTGTCTCGTAGGCTCTCGCGAGGGCCGTGTATAGTCGGGCTCGGGTCATGCTGCTTGACGATGTCTTTAGTGCCCTGGACCGCACAACGTCAGCCACCGTCTTTGGCAGGCTCCTGGGCCATGGCGGCCTGCTGAGAAACGAAAGCACCACCGTTGTCCTGGCCACTCATGCCAGCAAGTCCCGTCGTCTCCCGCCTCCTGACGCCGCCGACTAACAGTGCCCAGCCGAGTACTTGTCTTCGGCAGACACCGTCATCACGCTTCTAGACGGTACCGTGGCCCAGCAAGCAGCTTACACAGACGTACAAGGGAGCCCAACTCATGGAAAGGGCGCATTCGAGCAAGAGTGCCCGCGGGAGGACTCGGAACGCGCCCTACCAGCTGACAAGCCTCAGTCTAACGCTGCCGGAAGCCACCTCACTAGAAAGACGGGCGACGTGAGCCTGTACAAGTTCTACCTCGACTCGATTGGCACTCTCTTGTTCATTGGCTGGCTTGTGTTTGCAGCTGGCTATATCTTTTCGGGAAAAGTCCCTCGTGCGTTGACGTCTGGGCTGAAGAGGCTTGATTGCTAACACTGGGACCCTCTAGAGATATGGCTTCGCGTATGGACAGAGAACGGCACCGCCAACCGGGCCGCCGCATACTTTGGCGGCTACCTCGGGTTCGGCTTGCTTTGCGTCCTGTCTTCGGGCATCTGCGTCTAGTCAGTCCCCCCAGTCAAGGTTGAACCTGTGACTGACTGTGTCGTCAGCTACTTTATGATTGTCGTGGTGCCAAAGTCGGCGCAGCACTTGCATTGGCTGCTTGTTGATGCCGTGTTCAAGTAGGGCCTCCGAGTGCATCCGCCGAGCCGCTACTAACGCACATGTCAGGGCACCCCTATGGTTCTTCACATCAACCGACGTGAGCACCGTCCTGAATCGGTACGTGAAGCCTCGAACCGTCGATAGCCTCGGTCGTGCTCACGCCCTGCAGCTTCAGCCAGGACATGACGCTGCTGGACCAGGTCCTCCCCATGGCCGTCTTCACCACCACGTTCGGTACGTGACGCGTGTCAAGAGGCCGTATCGAAGCTGATGCGACGTCAGATGTCTTCAACGTCGTGGCGGGCACGGCACTCATCGCATCAGGCGCAACGTACGTTGCAGCCGTGATGCCGCTGTGCATACTGGCCGTCTACGCCATCCAAAGGTTCTACCTGCGCACGTCGCGCCAGATGCGAAACCTGGACTTGGAAGCCAAGTCTCCGCTGTACCGGCTCTTGACCGAGACCGCTGCTGGCCTTGAAACGATTCGGGCCTTTGGCTGGGAGCAAGACATAGTGCACGAGAACCTGCAGCACCTCGAGCAGTCGCAAAAGCCGTATTATACCATGTGAGTCTCGCCCGCAGAGAGCACGTGAAACAATAGTGACGCGGCATAGGTACTGCATCCAGCGATGGCTAGCCGTCGTCCTCGACATGCTGGTTGCAGCCATCGCCGTTGTCCTCGTCGGGTTCGCGTTGGGGCTGCCGGGCTCGGCCAGCCAGGGGTCCATCGGGCTGGCTCTGCTCAACGTCATGGAGTTCAACCAGAGTCTCTCGATGCTTGTCAACTCGTGGACGGGGCTCGAGACGTCTCTCGGCGCCATCGCCCGGCTGAAGAGCTTTCTCGCCGACACAAGGGCGGAGGGCTCGGAACAAGACGACGTTTCGCCCCCCAGCTCGTGGCCTGATAGAGGCGCCATACAAATCAACAGCATCACGGCAAAATACAAGTCAGTGGCCCTCTCCTCGCTTGTATCTTCATTTATCCAACGACCCGTTGTAGCCTCGGTGACGCACAGTCGCAGCCCGCGCTTCGGGGCGTCAGCCTAGACATACAGCCCGGCCAGCACGTCTCGATTGTCGGTCGAACCGGCAGCGGCAAGTCGTCTCTGATACTAACATTACTGCGACTGCTCGACCTGGAATCGGGGAGCATTACGATTGACGGGGTGGACGTGTCACGCGTCTCGCGTCAACTTGTCCGCTCGCGCATCATCACGGTGCCCCAGGACCCCGTCGAGTTACCGGGCTCGGTGAAGTCGAACCTGGCTATGCAGGCTTTAGACGAGGCAATACTCGCTGCCGACGCACTCGCCACCGATGACGACATGCAACGCGTACTGGCACGTGTTGGCCTCTGGCGTCTCGTGACCACCCGCGGCGGGCTCGATGGCGAGCTTGACAACGTCGGGCTCTCGGGCGGGCAGAAGCAACTCTTTTCACTAGCGCGGGCTCTGCTTGCCGTAAAAAGCCGGAAGCTGACGGGCGGCATCGTGCTCATGGACGAACCCACAAGCAGTGTTGACGAGGTGACTGAGGCCCGTGTGCGAGCCATCATCAAGGAGTCGCTATCTGCGTTTACTGTCATCACGGTCAGTCATCGGCAGGACGCGGAGAGTACTGACGCCGTTGTATATATGGCTTTTGGCGAGGTGGTAAAAGTAACTAGGGGTACTGGCACTTGATGGTACGGAGAGTTTGGGTTTCCTACTCGGGAACCCCTGAAGACGCCAATCTCATTAATGATCCGTGTTCTATATCCTTTGAGACATCGTTGCTTCCACTAACCCTTACAAACTAGATACAGTCCTTACATGCCACTACGCTGATTGCCGGTGTTCCAGCTTTTGAGCGCCGCCGTATCCTTGACGTGCTGATATCGAGGCAGTTGGTCGTTTCCCCTCGAGTTGGGTGCGTCCTCGGAAGGAAGCCTAAGTTTATTATCCGATGCTAGTTCGACGTCCGAGTCTCCAGCCCGGCTTCTGCTGGTGTTGGTAAAGATCTTCGAGAGGAGGATGAAGACGGGCATCTCGACCAAGTGCGAGCGCGTAAAGGTGGAGACGGCGGGCGCGGAGCTGACGATGATGGCCACGCTGACCTCGCAGAAACTAACATAGAGTCAGACTCACGGACGGCAACGAAGGATTGCAAGGAGGTGGAACAGCGTACGTGCAGAGGGCGAGGATGGCAGAGATCCACGTCTGGTCCATGCTATTTACAATCTTGACTCTCTCCACCAACGACGCGATGCTTGCCCCGATGCCCATGAGAGCCAGCGAAAAGACGGCAATGAGCGAGAGGCGCTGCTTGGCAGACAGCCTCAGCCCCACGATGATGGGCAGCGGGAGGATAAAGATGTACAAGTCGAGCAAGACGCTGAGGGCCGACTGTGTCTCCCACCAGAGGAGCGGTATCAGCGCCCGGCCGTCCAGAATGGCGGTCCACTGCTCGCCGGCCCGTGGCGTCTCGTAGTACGTGGCCACGGCGATGCCGGTCGCGTAGAGCAAGAAGTTGAAGGTCTGGCCCAGCCGGATGGCCGTCTTGGCAGACGTCTTGATGGCGAAGAGCTGGTGGAAGAGGAGAAAGATGGACGCCTTGGCGAAGAAGGCGCCGGACTGGAGCAGAACGGCCGGAATGTAGATGCCCTAGGTTCAAGTGAGTCTACAGAAGCCTGGACATGTTGGACATGCTTACTCTTGCATAGTCGGCATCGAAATAGCACGCCGGAACGTCCCAGATGTGTCGTGCCACCTTGAGCTCTAAGGTTGGTGTGTGAGCGACAGTTCGTCTGGGCTCGAAGGGGACTTACGGGTGCCCTGGATGCCCAAGATGGCGACGAGGAGGACAAGGGCGAGTAGGTTGAAGTCTGGCTCGAGTTAGGATGACGACAGGAGGCAAGACGAGGTGCTGCACTTACAGTCGGCCAGCTTCAGCCTTCGAATGTTGATGTAGAATCTGGCGGCGGTGAATGAGACGGCCCACACGACTAATATGATCATGACGGCCATCAGGACCGGGGCCAATGTCGTCGGGTTGTCAAAGTTGCTCTGCAGCCCGGGCGGCGCAGGGGCCGCGGGTACCTTGCAGAGGTCGACGGACGAGTTCGTGGCCATGTTGAGGCCGAGGGGATTCGACGGTGCAGGTGTAAAGAAGACTCCTACTGAGCAAGGCGGACTCCTACCGAGTAAGACGGCGGAGATGGAGGGTTGGCGAGCGGGGCTGGAGAGGTCCCCAAGTGGCTTCCGGGAGGGTCAGCTTTAGGATCTACGGAGCCGTGCATTCACCAACCATTGGTACGAGTTACACGACGAGGTATTCGTACGTTGATTCACCAACACGCGGCGCAGTAGGGCTGTTGGGGGTCAGCCTGCATGTCCTAGCCGTGTGACACGGAGTAGCATGTAAATCAAGTATTCAGGCATCCTCTATACAGCTGCTAATACTACCCAAGAAAGCTAATATTAAAATAGCAATGGTATTATTGTCATCATCGAGCATCCTTCCGGGTGTTGGTCGCCGACTTTGTCAGCAGCCCCTTGGTCGTTGCCGTGGCCCGAGTTTCCTTTATCCCCCTTCCCCGCCCGCAAAGTCTGTGGATGGACAGTTTCAGCTTCACTCCTCTTTTCCATTACTCCATTCTCCGCCTACAGCCAACCATGTCCGACTACACCTCGACCCGCGATGGCTTCCAGCGCGCCATGGAGTGGAGCCTCACGGGCCCGGCCGACGAGTGCATGGCCTTTGTCGAGGGCGTCTCGACGCCGTCCTTCTACCACATCATGAACGGCCAGCGCCTCGAGTTCGACCAGTACGTCGACGGCGTCAAGGAGTGGCGCGGCAAGGTCAGCGATTACAAGCCGACAGTGTGAGTCCTCTATTCGTACCAGGGCATCTTTCTACTGACGTGGAAAAGCCACGAGTTTCTACGCGATGGCGACCGGCTGGCGGCGCACATGGACGGCACCCTCAAGGTTGACGGGGCGGATGTCTGCTTTGAGAGCTTCATGTTTGCAAAGGTGGACAAGGAGAGTGGCAAGATGGAGTGGCTGGTTGAGCGGTCGGTCTGGGGAGCCGTGGGGGCGCCGCCCGAGCACGGGGTGAACTGAGCATCGAAATCATCATCCCGGAATACTGTGCTCCGTGTTGGGGGCCGGGGTGGGGCCGGGGGTACGGGGTCGGGCCGGAGGCGCAGGCTGGGGGCGATGAGTCCTCGACTGGCCGGCATAGAAAGCACTACCGGAAAGGTGATAGTCTGTCTGTTGATCAATCCCGATTCCGCCGGTCTAGATGATCCTAGACCGTCTGACTGCTCCAGGACCGTCAAGTGCCGAGTTCCGCAGCGGGTGCCTCGGGAAAGATCACTGCAGGACCACTGTCATCGGCGATCTCCTCGCTTGACAAGGCAGACGCAAGGCCCATGACGTGGCGCAGCGTAATGCAGCCCGTCGGGCAAGGCGGGTGAAACACTCCCGAACGCTCCCTGCCAGCACAGTGTGAGATGAGATGTGACGGGGCCGGCAAGGTTCCCCTCAGATCAAAGTACGAAGTACGAGTTATATATATATATATATATAAATAATCCATGCTGTTGGTAATTGAACACACTGCGCCTCTGGCCCCCGTCCATCAACACGACAGGCAAACAAGAAAAGACAAACTGCCTATGGGTCGTCAGAGACCGGACATGTTCAGAGTCGACTTGGTCCAAATCAAGGCGTTAAAGGCCCCTATACACGTACACTTGGCTTGCGGTGTAGGACCCTCATCATGACGCCATGACAGGGCGCACCTTATGTGATGCCATGGCAAGGCACACCTCCGATACGTACGGAGCACCTCGGTTCAAGAGGCGTGTGTGCCTGAGCGAGTGTCCCTCGGGTCGCCTGTCGGGAACTCGGCGAATTGGAACCACATAAACAGACTACTATACGGAGTAGAATCGCCATTTCTATCCACTTCACCCATCTTTGTCTCCATGCTAGAGATCAGTACATGAACATGCAAGAAATACACCTTGAGAATTCGTCTTCCATGCCAGTCGAGTCGGCCCATCTGGCCTGGGCAGCAGCCCTCCTGGGCGTCGTCTTGCTCCCCCTCCGTCCTATAATATGGGCATTACAGACTCTGGTGAGTCTCGTGGGAGTATCTCCACATTCAAGGGCTGATGCTCTAAATCTGACAGACCCCCATCGGACCCCTGACGCGCATCATCAAGAGGCGCCTTCGTGCCTGGGCCTACCTCTTTGACGGGCCCGGCATTGTTCGACGAGAGTTTCACAAAGTAACGTCATATTCTACCTCTCTGCCGAAGCCGGCTAATCGTGACAAGGCCCATGGAGAGCCCTTTGAGGTCGATGCGCCCGATGTTCGCATGGTCTTTGTGTCGTCGCCCAGACACATCAAGGAGCTCGACAAGGCCCCTGATGAGGTGCTCTCGCTCAACGGCGCGGCGAAACATGTGAGTGCCCTCTCCTTGCACTGCTTCGACCATGGTTCATATTGGAGACAGATGCTTCAGCCTCTCTACACAATGAATGGCTTTAACTGGTTTGATCGACGCGGCGTCGAGGGCATCGGCTTCGTCCGCACCCTGCGCACCCTCTTGACCAACAATATCCCCCAGCTTCTGCCGGACCTTGGCCTTCTCACCCGAACCCGATGGGCGGAATCGCTCGGGAACAAAGAAGCTGTCAATGGTCAGCTTTCTCATCATAGGCACCGAATTATTATGCTGCTGATTCACGAAAAGGTACCATACACGCTCCGGTGTATCCAATGATGATGGACTTGGTGGTGCTCTTGAACGCACGGTCGCTCTTCGGCGAGGACCTGAGTATGTCCTCGATCACCCCCAGACGTTCATCCGCCTGACGTGCAATTGTAGTCAAGGACGAAAAGTTCATGGCCTCTGCTCTCGGATACGTCGAGGAGACTCTGCTCAACGCCGAAGTCGTCAAGCTCTTGCCCAAGCCCCTCGCCCCGTTTGTAGGCCGAGTCTTGAGTCGCTGCTTGAGTTCCCACAAGACCTTTTTCAGAAGCTTGATTCCTGCCACAGAGCAGCGTCTCGAGGAGAAACGGCTGAACAGCTCGGGTCATGCGATCCCCAAGCGTGTAAGTGTTCCTCCCGTATGCTGTAAATGTCGACTGATTCCTTGAGCGTAGGCCGACTGCATTCAATGGATCATCGATACGGCCCCGAGACAGAGCCCGTGGTCGGCGGAGCGCGTCATCTACGAGCTCATGGCCATTTGGTTTGGCTCTGTTCATATTCTGTCGACTGTTGGTCCGCCCTTTTACCCCTTTTACCCCTTTTACCCCTTTTACCCCTTTTACCCCTTTTACCCCTTTTACCCCTTTTACCCCTTTTACCCCTTTTACCCCTTTTACCTTGCCTGCCCATCATGATTTTGTAGCTGACAGCATTAGACTATTGTTTACGTGATTCAAGACCTCTGTCTTCATCCTGAATACACCAAACTGCTCCGGCAAGAGCTCGAGACTTCGTATGCGGAATTCGAGCGCACAGGCCACGGTTTGCCGCTCCTGGACAGCTTCATCAAGGAATCATCGCGACTTACCCCAGTAGAGTCTAGTAGGTGAATCCGGTCTTGGAATCCTTGAATTAACCCTGGAATCCTTGATTACTTCCTGACGTCTTTGTCCTTTACCGTCTCTATCTAACAGTCATCCCCCAGTGAGTGTCCGCCGCTGCGCGCTCAAGCCCTTCTCCCTGTCAGACGGGACAAAGGTTGCTCCCGGCGAATGGGCCTGCGCCCCGTCTGGCGCCATCAACACCAGTGCCGAGCACTACCCCCGTCCAGACGAGTTCTCGGGCTTCCGATTCGTGGATCCTGCGGAACTGCCCGGTGCCTCTGCGCCAACGCAGCCGAAACCCTCCAAGCTCACGGATGTTGACTATACATTTCTGATGTGGGGGACCGGCCGCATGGCCTGGTGAGAGTTCCAACGGCATGCGGTGGCTGGAGTCCGCTAACAGATAACAGTCCGGGTAGATACTATGCTTCCGCCTTTATGAAGGTAGTTGTCGCCCAGCTTCTCCTAAACTACGACTTTACGCTGGTCAACCCCGAGGCCCCCCGCTGGATCTCCTGGCGCGTGGCGAGGATTCCGAGGCCTTGGACAAAGGTGGCATTTACACCGCGGACATGAGGTTGTCGATACTCGTGCAAAGAACCGGGGATTATGGTGTTCGCGGGCCGCAATTTCCTCTCCACGCAAGAGCGATTTATTTCGACTGCTTCTCTCGATTCTCAAGGCGCTCAATGACAAAGACCTCTATAAGATATATCCTCTCCTAACCTAAAAGCGCCTCAAACATTTCCGCGGGCGTACGCTTCGCTGGAGCAAGCCTCAAGACCTCCTTGCTCGTTGTCGAAGCCGTGCATTTGCCTCCCCACACTGCCTCGATGGCGTACTTGATAGATAAGATGACGCTTTTAGTTTCCTGGCTGTTTGCAGCCACTCGATCCACCATTGATGCGTCCTTGTAGCAGACATCCTTGACCTGCGTGCCAATGTGTTTCTCAACCATCTGGAGAACCTGCTGGCCGGTAATGTCCTCGGGTCCGTTGAGAACATATTTGGCCTTGTTATGCACAGCCACATCTTTCTCCAGGAGGAGGTGAGCCGCCAGGGATCCGACATCGTCCGGGTCGATGACGGCGACAGGACTGTCCTTTGCGGCCATCAACCACAATGTGTCTAGCTTCCCAGTCTTGCGATGGCTCTTGACGAACTCTGCGGCTGAGCCAAAGTAAAACGAGCTGAATATGTTTGGCTGTAGCGAAGTCCACTTGAGACGCTGAAATTCCGGTGTACTCAAGAGTGTCTCGATGGCCCAGTGCGTCCGTGGATAGTAGGCGCGGAAGTCGGGGCGAACATTGACATGCGTCGTCGAGATGCGCACCACGTACTCGACACCGGCGTTGAGAGCGGCAAGGTGAAACGTGGACTCTTCGGCGAACTGGTTCGGCTCGTTATGAGACGCAATAAATGCCCTCACCACCTTGTTTTCACGGAGCCAGTCATCGCTGATGTCGACCCAGTTCTTCTCGACGACCTCGACGCCGGGCAACTTGGCGAGCTTCTGTGCCACGGCGCCGCTAGAGGAACGTGTGAGGGCAAGAATCCTATAGCCGGAAAAGGTGCTGTCTGGAAGCAGGCTGGATAGCGTCTCGACGACGCTTCGACCGGTGTTGCCCGTGGCACCAACGACGAGAAATGTAGAGGCCATGATTGAGGCTTGGAAAATGATGAATCCAGGGGGTGGAAGGAATAGAAGAGGGGCTTTGGGGAGTGAGCTTTTATACGTGCTTTTCCTCGGCAGAGCACCTTGCTTATAAACCGATGGATTAGCAAGCGGCGAAACGAACGGAATGCGCAAATGACGTAGGTTTATACGATCCGGGTATGGTTAGCAGACGCTCATATTGTCAGATCTTCGATCTACGGCCCACCAAATGAGGATGCGAGAGATGTGGGTTGCAGCGGCTGTAATGCCGCTGAAAGCAGTATATTAATGATAATGCTTATTCCTGCTTAAAGAGGGGAAGCCTTAAGACCTTATTTAAGGGGCCTCTTAGCCGAATTTCCCGTCCGTGATCCCGCACGTAATCCTACATGTGATCCTGTATGTAATCCCTTAACCCGCGGATCTAATACACCCCTTTAGCTTCGATCGCAATGCGAGGGAAGCTAGACTAAAGAGCTTAAATAGCTTAAATCCGGGGTCTTTTGCCAATGTTTAAGAGTATTGCTATTTGCACAGTAATAAATTGCTATTTAGACAGTAAACCCACTTTTTCGGCGCGCACCCCGCGCGCCTATGTCCCGCCACTAAAATTAAGTGTAGGTACATAGCAATTGAGAGAGCCGCGCAAATCGTGCGAAGAACGCGAAGAGAGGGCACGCAGTAGGGCACGCAGTAGAGCACGCAGTAGGGCACGCAGCAGGGCACGCAGCCGGGTGTAATAGAACGGTTAGAAGAGAGAAGACAGTCTAACCGGACTAAGTCTCTAATAGTTAAAGACTAATAGAGGGCGTTATTTATCCTTAAAAGCTATAGGGGCGGAATAGTAAGTAGAGGAGCACTTAGGGTTACTTATACTAGACCGGCTAGCTAAGTCTAAGCAAGTAAGGGTAGTTAAGGCTAGAGCACTAAGGGTACTACTAAAAGAGGTATAGGTCACTTAGTAGGTAGTTAAACTAAAACTATAATAAAAGCTAAAGAAGAAAGGAAGGAAGGAAAGCCCGAGGAAGGGCGGACTAAAGTTCCTTTATATAGCTCTTCCCGTCCGTCTAGACGGTCCCGGTACGTCCCTTTCCTTCTAGCACCTTCTGCCACGTATCCCTTATACTGCCCTAAGCTAATGCGGGTCCCCGGGGCTACGTAAGGGCTATATAGGTCGGCTAACCTCGAAAAGGCTGCCTCCTACGTCGTTTTAAAGCCCTTATAGACTAATCTAGGTTATATAGGTCTATTTATACACTACGTGTATAATTTTATATAGGTAGGTTATACGACATAAGTCGTATAACCTCCTTATACGGAGGATCGGACGAATGATCGGTCCTAAAAGCCGGGAGGGCTATATTAGGCCTATAGCTCCCGGTAGTCTAGGTGTCGGTCTATTATACGGGGCATCGAGCCAATCATCGGGTCTTATTAGGCAAAGGTGCTTAATAAGATCGTCGGCGTGACCGTAGCTGCGTAGTACGTCCTATACCTAAGGAAGCTAAGTCCCGAGGGACTTAGGTTCGAAAAAGAGGTATATCTTAAGCCGGAAAGGGGTATAACCGGATAATAGGTAAGTCCGGGGCGAATATCTTTATGCTAAGTCATAAAGTACTAAGTACCCCGGTACCCTCGTACTAAGTATTTCCGTACTTAAGTCCCTTAGTACTTAAGTCGTCCCGTACTTTAGAAAAAAGAAAGTAAACTAGGAACCTAAATTAGTAGTTTTATAACACCGGGCAAGCAGAGCATAAAGCATACATTAAGGAGCCGCACACACAGCAAAGAGCACGCAGTAGAGGGCACGCAGCCGGGCACGAAGCATACATTAAGGAGCCGCACATATAGCAAAGGGCACGTAGCAGAGGGCACGCAGCATACATTAAGGAGCCGCACACACAGTAGAAGGCACGCAGCAGGGCACGCAGTAGGGCACGCAGTAGGCACGCAGCCGGGCACGAAGCATACATTAAGGAGCCGCACACACAGCAAAAGGCACGCAGCAGGGCACACAGTAGGGCACGCAGCAGGGCACGCAGCAGAAGGCACACAGCAGGGCACGAAGCATACATCAAAGAGCCGCACATATAGTAGAGGGCACGCAGCAGAGGGCACGCAGCAGGGCATGCACTAGAGGGCACGGAGCAGGGCGCGCGCGCGCTGCTATGGCTGTTGAATTAACTAACTAAATTGAGGCTATACACGATTTACGCGGCCCTCTCAATTGCCATATACCTACACTCAATTTTGGTAGCGGGACATAGGCGCGCGGGGTGCGCGCCGAAAAAGTGGAGATAATCGTGGTTTACTGTCTAAATAGCAATTTGTTACTGTGCAAATAGCAATAGCAATACTCATGTTTAATCCATCAATCGGGGCGGATTATCGTATTCTTCCGGGTCCTCCTTACGACCTAATTGCAACTCGGCATTTTATGCCTTTACGCTGCCGTGTGCGCCTTTGGCGGCAATAACACGCCTTATTCCTCCTGTATTAGTCGATTAGTCGATCGCTTCGGACGGTTCGTGTGGTTTATTAGAGTGTGCGGGCGGACGAGGGCTTCGTGTGGCTAAGGCTTGTGTGTTCCCGTAGGCTTATGTGTGTGGCCGAGGGTTGTGTTCCCGAGGGCTCGTGTGTGTGGCCGAGGCTCGTGGATGAAGTCGAGGCTCGTGTGGCCGAGGCTCGTGGATGAATTCGAGGCTCGTGTGGCCGAGGGTTGTGTTCCCGAGGGCTTGTGTTGCCGCTTGAGCGAGTGTAGACGAATGCCGTGATAGGTGCGGACGAGGGAATCTTTCGTCGCCGCGAGAGCTATTTGCTCGAGTAAGTAAGTGTATACGAGGGAGAGGGACTCTACCGCTCGCTGCGACGAGGGACTCTGCCGCTCGCTGCGACGAGGGATTCTGCCGCTTGCTGCAAGAGCTGCTTGCTCGAATAAGTGCGACGAGGGACTCTACCGCTCGCTGTAAGAGCTATTTGCTTAAGTATTAGATTGTGCGGATAAGGGGGTCTTCCGCTCGCCGTAAGAGCTGCTTGCTCGAGAGCCGTTTGCTCGAGAGCTGCTTGCTCGGATGAGTATGCGGACGAGGGAGTCTTCCGCTCGCCGCGAGAGCTATTTGCTTAAGTAAGTAAGTATATACGAGGGAGAAAGACTCTACCGCTCGCTGCGACGAAGGACTCTACCGCTCGCCGTAAGAGCTGCTTGCTCGAAAGCTGCTTGCTCGAGAGCTGCTTGCTCGAATAAGTATATAGACGAGGGAGTCTTCCGACGCCGCGAGGGCTACTCGCTCGAGAGCTATTTGCTCGAATTTTAGAGTATTCGTGACGAGGGAAAGGGACTTTTCCTTCTTTCCGCCGCCGCGAGCTATAGCTCGTCGAGAGCTATTAGCTCGTGTAAGTATACGCGACGAGGGAGTCTTCTTCCTCCCGCCGCCGCGTCGTTTATGCTACGATGAGAGAGTCTTTTCTTCCCGCCGCCGCGTTGTGTTTTCTACTAAATAAATAGCAGGCAGATATATTTCCCGACTATATAAGATAACTACTAAATAAATAGTAGGCAGATATATTTCCCGACTATATAAGATAAAATGCCACGGAGGGGTTAACTCCTTATTTATAGGCTTGCCGAGGAGGGGTTTGCTCCTTATTTATACGGCATAGGTGCTACGGAGGGGTTTATTCCTCGTAAGTGTAGACTTACCGAGGAGGGGTTTGCTCTTTGTTTATACGGCTTAGGTGCTATAGAGGGGTTTATTCCTCGTGAGTATAGACTTGCCGAGGAGGGGTTTGCTCCTTGTTTATACGGCTTAGGTACTACGGAGGGGTTGACTCCTAATCGTGTGGACTTAATTCCGCGGAGGGGTTTACTCCTAATCGTGCGGATAAGCCGAGGAGGGGCTTGCTCCTTGTTTATACGGCTTTATTACTACGGAGGAGTTTATTCCTCGTGTGTATAGACTTATTTAGCTTGGCTAGCTAACGAGGGAATTACCCTCTCGCCTCTGCTAGTAGCAGTATGTGTGTTTTAGCTAGCTAACTAGGGAATTACCCTCTCGCCTCTGCTAGTAGCAGTGTGTATTTAGCTCTAACGAGGGAATCACCCTCTCGCCTCTGCTAAAAGCAGGATATGTATTTGGCTAGCTAACGAGGGAATTACCCTCTCGCCTCTGCTAGTAGCAGTGTGTATTTAGCTCTAACGAGGGAATTACCCTCTCGCCTCTGCTAAAAGCAGGATATGTATTTAGCTAGCTAACGAGGGAATTACCCTCTCGCCTCTACTAGTAGCAGTGTGTATTTAGCTCTAACGAGGGAATCACCCTCTCGCCTCTGCTAAAAGCAGGATATATGTTTTTTCTAGCGCCGCGAGTCTTACGGGCTTTTTCGATGTATTTGTGCCGCGTGTTGCGGGCTTTTCTTTTGATGTATTAGTGCCGCTTAGTGCGGGCTTTTCTTTCGATGTATTAGTGCCGCTTAGTGCGGGCTTTTCTTTCGATGTTGCCGCGTGTTGCGGGCTTTGTTCGATGTATTTATGCCGCGAGTCTTGCGGGCTTTTTCGATAAGGTACCGCGAGGTGGTTCTCGCGGGCTTTATTCGATGTAGTGCCGCGAGGATAGTTCTCGCGGGCTTGGTTCGATGTAATGCCGCGTGTTGCGGGCTTTGTTCGATGCGAGAGGAATCTAGTCCTTTTGCCGAGCATGATTAGCTAGGCTTTTCTCGCGGTTTAAAGGGGGCCTAATAGTTAAATAGTGGCTTCTCTTTAGTAGCTTTAGCTAGAAGACTAAGACTCTTAATTGTTAGATCTTCGATCTACGGCCTACTAAATAAGGATGCGAGAGATATAGGTTGCAGCGGCTGTAATGCCGCTAAAAGCAGTGTATTAATAATAATGCTTATAAGTATTGCTATTTGTACGGTAAGAAATCTCTATTTGTACGGTAAATTAAGGAAATCTCTACTTTTTCGGCGCGCACCCCCCGCGCCTATATCCCGCTACTAAAATTAGGTAGAGGTATATAGCAATTAAGAGGGCCGCGTAAATTATGCCTAGCCTTAATTTAATTTAGGGCCTAATCTACAACGCATTGCGAAAAGTAAGCCGGATAGGATTTCTAGATATAAGAGTAGCGGTCCCCCGTTTAGTAGTGGATTTCCGTGTAGAAGAGAGGAGACGTACTTTTCTTTGCGTAAATGCATGTCTATCCCTATTCTTAATGTATCGAGCTAGTAGGGGCCGTAAACCCCCTGCTAGATGGCTTTATTAGGCAAGATCGCCCCTTTTTTGCCGTAAAAGAGCTTATAATTCGCAATGCGCTACAGCGTATTGCGAATTATAAGCCCAGCCGTATTGCAGAGCAATAGGCTGCCTCCTAGCATTAATAATAATAAAAGAGGGCATTATAACGACGATAAATCGGCTTTAAAGCGCCCTACCTAGCGGCTAACTCGTTCTTAAGGCCGAAATCGACGATAATATAAGGCACGCTATTGCAATCTTCGCCCTCGCGCAGGTGCTTGTTGTAGGCGGCTTCCGTAACGATAACGCACCTATTATAACTGCAGACGGCGTTATCCCGGTATTCTCACGAGCTTCTCTAAGTATATCGCAAACACACTGCTAATAGCTCCTTGCGGCACCTAAGATTATATTTAACGATCTCTTCCGCATGCTTAAGGCAGTTTTTATCGAGCTTTATAGATGGCTTCGAGTTTACGTAGGTATAACGTCATCGAGGTACTAGACGGCCGAGCAGAAGGTTCTAGTATTCCTATGGATTTATGCGTATAACGAGCCTTAAAGAAACGCGGCCTACCGCTTCTAAATTAGTCAATCGTCGGTCTTAAGGATATTCCACTAGCTAATCGATCTAATACGGTATTTGCATACACAATTCGTTCGTTAACTAGATCCGTCGTTCGTCTCGCTAGAGGTAGAATTCAACCCGAAGTTAATGCAATTCAACGGCGTAATTAGGGCTATTAACGGCATACATATACCGGCGTTCGTGCCTAAAGCTCGTTAGAAGAGGTTCTAGTCTAAGAAGAATAATATCTTATAGAATATGCTTGCCGTAGTTATATTTAATAGCCTCTTTAGTTATATGCTCGCTAAGGCCGAGGGCTCTATCCACGACTCGCCGTTACTACGGACTGTATTGCTTTACTCCCTTCGGCTACCGGCTGCTCGCTTCTATCTTAGTAATGCTAGCTTTAGCTCTAGGCGAGGCATTATCGTTCCCTATAGCAATATGCGTTATTATCTCACCGACTAAGGCGAGGCGGGCAAGCGGCTAGAAGATACTAAAGAGATCTTTAACCTACGGCACGTATAGCTTCGAACAACCGTTAAGCAGGTATTTAGCCGCTGTAAGAGGAAGTAGAAGATTATTCGCTATAGCGCACTAGAATATAGCCTTATCGATTAAGTTAAGCTTGTTTATGCCGTAACTAGGCTCTTTAACTTCGTCTAAATAGGCGGGAAAGATTATTAAGCTAGAGAGGCCGAGGAACAACGTTACCGAACGAGGCAAGAGCGCTAGACGCTTAAAAGAGCTCGCTAGCGAGCTAATAGAATTATTACTAGTCGCACAGGGACCTAAATGCGTAACCTTATTGCAGGATGGCTTTAGGAGATATACTAGTCGGTTCTAGCCCGGCGAGAGCGTGGCGAAGATACTAAAGATAACGACGATAAGGATATAGAAACTAATAAGGATATAGAAACTAATAAGGATATAGAAACTAATAATAAAGAAATCGAGGGGTTTAAGGCTATATAGGATACTAACGACTAGGAAGAGTTTTAGGATAAGGAGGAAAAGAGAGGTCTATAGCGAGCTTGCAAGAGATAAGGAGATATAGCCTAAATTATTAGGCATTAAATAGAGCTACATTTCATCCTTAACACTATCACTTAAATCTATCGCTATTGTCCGCCTAACCTACGCAAGCTTTACCTCCTTTATCGGTAAAGAATTCTATATTAGTAGGTTGCGTAGGGCTTTATTAAGCTAAGTAACGATCCTTAGCACGAATTCTATACCTCGTTCCTCTTTAAGCTGTATACAATCTTATATCGCCTTTTTAAGGTCTTCCGCGCCTTAAACTCGCGATGTTATTTTATATTGCTTTAGCTAAGATCCTTATGCAATTAAGTTAGTAAAAAGACCGACGATTTCCTGCCTATGCTACGGTTGCTAGGCCTTTCTCTTCTTTAATCCTCTTAGTCCTCGATTTAGCGATATTCCAGCAGGTGTAAAGGGAACTCTCGATCTACTAGAACGAGAAGCTGCATAAGAAGCTGCACGAGAAGCTGCACGAGAAGCTATACGAGAAGCTGCTAATAGCGGAGGCAGTAGTGTTTCCTTACGGAAAGGATCGATGCTATCGTCAGCGGCCTCTAGTCGGGGCTCCTCTAGCCGGGGCTCCTCTTCGTCGTTAGCTTCGCTTTTAGTTAACGAAGCTTCGTGTTACCGACGCTATAGTTAACTATTTGCTTTAGCCGCGCGGAAACCTATATCGTCACTAGCCTCGATAATCGTTAACCTAGCTAGCTAGTCGGAGGCAAAGAGCTCGGCCTAAGAGTTAATAGTAATAACATTATTAACGATAAGGCCCTAGTTAATAACTCGTGGCCCTATTATTAGGTGCTTCTCTCGCAATGCCTGCTCGTTAGCCTTACTTATCGTAATCTTTCCGCTATTAAGGTCGTATACCGTCCCGGATAGGTCTTCTGCCTCCCGAAATACCCTTTAGAATTAAAGCAGCTAACGATATTTATTATCTAGCATCTTGCGAGTCTATTAGCGGCCGGGAAAAGCGACGACGAGGATCGGAATAAAGGACTTAAACATAGGCCTAACGATAGACGCTTTCGAGCTATTAAGCAGCCTATCGCGGCGGGCCTTAAGCAATATACCGAGGAAGCGTAAGGTCTAGACCCGGTCCTAACGCTAGGCGGTAGCCCGTTGACTCGCGGACTTAGCGGTTTATTAAGGCATCTTTTCCAACGATAATAATAATATCGCAATATAGCAGCCGTCACGATAATTATATATAGGCGAAAGGCGCAAAATAGGCGTAAGGCGGTAAGAATACAGCTGATAAGGATGTAAGACTATTAACGTTATGCGACGTTAGGGGCTATACGGGGCATTAACCCGGGCCTAGACTATAGGGATGCAACAGGCTATTACGTCCCTAACGAGCCTATTATATAACCCCCTTAGCTAAGGACGGTAGGTAGGTATTCCGTTGTATTATAACTGCGGTTAGTGCGGGCTAGGGGCCCTGTTTAAGAGGCTCCGGTACCTATATATACCTCCGTTAGTCCTATAGTTAGGTAGCTATATGCATCTTTATGTCTCCGAGTTTAGACCTCCTTTCTTTACTCTTCTGCTATAATATTCATACAGCTGATTTCCTGCATTTAAGAGTTATAAGCCCGGCCGCATAAGCTAGGTCTCTTTTGCTTAAATAACGCTAAGTTAAAGCTATCGACATCGCATTTCTCACACCGCGTTAGGCTCTAACCTTAGTGTTATTACGAAGAGCTAGCTTTAAAGAAGGATTAAAACAATAAACAATATATAGTTATCCCTCGTAACGACGAGGTAAAAAGAACGACTATAGCGATATCTATATCCGGAGAGGTAAGTATCGTAACGCTTAAGGAAAGCCTTAATTAGACCCCTTAGATTCGGGCTATTAAGGGTTAGGCGAAGATCTACTATATCTAGGAATATATCGACCCGGCAGGATCCGAAGAGCTTAAGGAGCTCGTTAAGATTAGCTAGGAAGAATTTAAAACTAACCTTAGGGAACGACCTTAGAGAGGGGCCCTTAAGGACATTAAGTTTAACAATAGGACCGCTGACTATAATAATCGGCTTAATAATACGACGATAGAGTTCCGTTTTAAGCAGGATAGCTATAACTTAGCCGTTAGCCTATTTAAGACCCGGGAAAAGGCTATAATTCGCATCGAAGAGCTAATTAGTAAGTTAATTAGTAAGGCTCTTAGGGGAGAGACCCTTATATAGACCTTACCTTAAAGCAGGATCTAGGAACTTAAATAGAAGGTCCTGCCTTTAGAGGAGGAGGAAAAGACCCTCGTAGATAACCGGTATTATTATATTATCGGCAAAAAGGGGAATCGGGACTAAAAGGCCTAGGCCGATTAACTTAATTAAGTAATTGTCGACTCTAGGGACCTAAAAGTCACGACTTTAAATAACATTAAGATTCGATAGGATTTTCTTCGGGCTCTAGAGGAATTCGACCTTAGTTAAGCCTCGAACGAGAGATTAAATAATGCCTTCTATAAACGACTTAAAGGCATCGTTAGATTAACTCTAATATAACGCAGCTACCCGCGCAACTATAGAGCCGGGAGATAGGGATATATACACGATAGATAATGCATTTTAGCTTAGGGACTATTCGGCTATTAGTCGCTAACTAGTCCCCGACAACCCCTCTTAAGGCCTAAGGGTATATCCCTAAGGCCCCGATATATCTTAGAAGAAGGGCAAGCTTTAGTCTTACTACGAGAGGGCAACCGTATTACAATAAAGGATTATTCGTACTTTTAACTATCGTTCCTACCTTCCTAAACGTGCCTTTAGTCTATCTTCTTATAATTTCTAAAGCTTCTCTTTTTTAGTTACCTAAAAGCGATAGCGCCGCGCGGTAGGCGCGTTTCCGGACGTATAAGCCGCGTAGGCCGAATAGGTCGTGCTAGCTATCGAGTCGCTAGCCTATCGCCGTTACCTTATATAACGGAACTAACATTAGAAGATAAATATACTAACTTATATAAGGGCTATAACGAGCGTCTTAGGACGCTATTACTAATTTTTTCGCTGCCTAAAGGAGCCCGATCTATCCCCTCGTAAAGTTAAACGTAAGCCGGCCTTTTACGACCTACCCCTCCGCGTATAGATGTCCTCGCAGCCCTTTAAGCAAGAGCTATAGAGCTAGAGGAGGAGAAAAGATTAAGAGATAGGATTACGGAACTTTAAGAGGAATTTTCGCAATAGGGTAACTTATTTAGCAAAGACTTATATAAACGTCGCCGATAGTTAACCGAATTAAGGGAGAGTTATAGTAGGGAAATTAAAATAAAAAACATTCCTTAGTTATTATAACCGACTAACCCTTAAAAACGTCTCGATTAGATTAGCGATCTTAAGGATGCTTTTATCGCTACCTTACGTCGTTTTAAGCGCAATAAGAATAAAATCTTATATGCCTTTAACTATATATATATAGACTATAAGGCTAGATAGAGGCGATACCTTAACGAAAAGCTCCTTATAGAGAGGGAATTGCTTCGCACTAACTAAGATAATTTTCGCGATTAAACCTTAATTTTAATTAAAGATACTACTAATCGCGAGACTCTCTTAGCTACGCAACTATAGGAAGTACGCTAACGAGAGGGTTAGTCCCCCCTCGATTTTAGTCTTTACTTAGATTCCCTTAAGCAATACCTAGAACGTCCGCTAGAAAAAACTCGTATACTTTCCTTTTTTATAAAGTTGCGTCTTAATCTTCGGGACTAAATCTCCCTTTATTTAGCGTCTATTTAGGATAATACTCGTAAGGAGATAGTCTAACTCGCTTAACGCTTTTAAGATGCTTTAGGAAATAAGAAGCGCCCCGTAAAGCTAACTAACGACTAGTCGACCCTAACTTAAAGGGCAAGAGGCTCCCGTTCGATAGGCTATCGCCGACGTAAAGGCTAAAATAGATCTAAGGCTAAAATAGATCTACTAATAACTATTAAGATTCCGACGCCGCTAGATCGACCTTAAATAGCCGTAGAAACGGTCGTAGTAACGGCCGTAGGAACGGCCGAGGAAATAGTCGCAATAGTCGCAACGGTAGGAATAGCCGTAGCAACAACCGGGGAGGAAATTCGTATAGAAACGGCGAAAGCCAATCCGGCATAGTTATTTATTAATATTATAAGAAACTAGGCTATATATAAGCCGATTGCTAGGCGATAGTAAAAGCTAACCGAGCCGTAGCCGATTTAAAGACGATAAAGAAGGAGGGAAACGCTTAAAAGTCAAAGTAAATGCCTCTCCTTCGACTAAGCTATAGGTAGAGGTAGTTAAGAGACTACGTGCTATTAGAAAGCTACTAAGGCGAATACCTTATAAAATCATCGTTAATCTCGATTACGGTAGTAAAGTAGACCTAGTAGATATAAATTTTGCTCGAAAATAAGGGCTACGATAGCTTCCTTTATTAACCCTTAGATTAAAGGTAGTCGGGAATACGCTTATAAGACGATATAAAGTCTAGGAAGTTTCTATCTAACTCTAAGATAGTCGCTATAGGGAAAAGACAGTTATTCGCCCTTATATCGGCGTCGATAACGGATTAAAACCCGACAACGCACTAGTTTTGCTTAGTATACCCGTACTTTCTTAGGAATATATTTATCTCGTTCCTTTTAAACGCGTTTAGTGGTTTAAACACTAACTTTCTAAGGTATTATTACGCTAACCGTAGAAATTTTTGCATAAGTGTCGGAATAAGGCATAGGTCTATGTAGTTATACTAGACCTAAATTTTATGCTATTTCCTAATAAAGATAATAACTCGGCGAACCCTAAGCGAACGGGGGAGGAAATACCGGCGACTCTTTTAGACTTTAAAAACGTCTTTTCTAAGCATAAGGCCGATTTATTGCTAAGGAAGAAGGGCACCGATTATGCGATTAACCTATTGCCCGACTTTAAGCTACCTTTTAGACCTATCTACTCTCTTTCTTAATCCGAACTTTAGGTTCTTAAGGAGTGGTTAGATTAATCCCTTAAGCGTAGCATTATTCGGAAATCTAAGAGTTCGGCCGGGGCTCCTATCCTTTTTATGCTTAAGAAAGACAGCACTTTGCGCCTTTATATAGACTACTAAGGGGTTAATAGCATTACCGATAAAAATCGCTACCTATTCCCCCTTATTTCGGAGATTATAGACCGTTGTTAAAAGGCTAAGTACTTTTCGAAGATTAACCTAAAAAACGCATACTAACGCATCCGGATTAAGGGAGGGGATAAATAGAAAACAGCCTTTCGTACTCGCTACGGTTACTACGAATATTTAGTATTGCTATTTAGATTAACCAACGCCCTTACTATATTTTAGTTATATATTAACTAAGCTCTCAAAGGCCTTATAGACACTATTTACGTCGTCTACTTTAATAATATTTTAATCTTTTCTAAGACCTACGAAGAGTATATAGAACACTTACGATAAGTCCTCGAATAACTAAGGAATACTAAGCTATTCGCTAATTTATTAAAGTATACTTTCTATAAGCAGTCTTTAGAGTTTTTAGGATTTATCTTATTTATTAACGGAGTTGCAATAGACCTAGCCCGCGTTAAGGCTATTATAAATTAGGAAGAACCTCGTTTTTTCTATAATATTTAAGTTTTTCTCGGTTTTATAAATTATTACCGACGATTTATTTTAAGATACTCTAGTATTATTTCCCCTCTTACTGCGTTATTAAAGGGGAGCGTTAAGGGAAGAAAGCCCGGACGAGTATAGCTAAATACTAGCGAATTAATAGCGTTTTACGTCGTAAAGAACGCCTTTGCAATAGCCTTACTTCTCCGATACTTCGACCCTTAAAGACCGATTCGCATCGAGACTAATGCCTTAATTTTCGCAATAGCTAGTATTCTTTCGTAGCCTAATAACGAAGGCTACTATTATCCGATTGCTTTCTAGTTACGGAAGTTTATTAGTCCTAAGCTTAACTACGGCACCTTTAATTAGGAGATATTTGCTATTATTAAGTTATTTAAACACTAGCGATACTACGTCGAAAGGGCGGCGAATACCGTTAAAGTTTTATTAGATTATTAGAACCTTTAAGGCTTTATAAAGCAAGTATCCTTTAATAAAAGATAAGCACGTTAGTGTATATACCTAGCTCCTTTCGATTTTACGATTAAACACTAAGCCGGTAAATTAAATCCTGCCGATGCTTTATTAAGGAAGCTAAAATTTATAGGCAAAGCCCTACCGTCTATAGAGCTACTCTTAAAACTATAATAAAAGTTAGCAGTTATTCGGCAGGTATATATAGCTATAGATTCTATAAAGAGCGACCTTAAGACGAGTTCTTAGGTCTCTACTATCTCTAAGCTTAATAAGATATCTTTACGTAACGAAAATACACAAGCTCTCTAAGATTTAATCGCTTAACATTCGGGAACGAGTCCCGCTAAGTTAGCCACCTAGGTTAAAGATATCGTTAGTTATAAATAACGGTGTTAAAGACAATTAGCTAGGTTAGTAGCTCGTTATAAAAGGGTCTATAAGAGTAATATCTCTAAGCTCTTTTTTAAGCTCCTTAAGAGGACTTAAGCGGAAGATCCGTAGACTATATAGCGAGTGTAGGCCGAAAGTACCCTAGAAGAAGGGGTAAGTCCTTAGTTATTAAGCCTAGACGGACTTATTTTATATTCGGGAAAAATCGTAGTGCCCGTAGAGGTTGCCTTAAGGCAAGAGCTTATTTAGCTCTACTACGACGATCCCTTTACGGGATACTTCGGCATAGCCTATACGAAAGACCTCCTATCCCGGAAATTCTTTTAGGAAGGAATAGCTCGTAATATAAATAGCTATATGCGTTTATATTATATCTATTAAAGCGCTATCCTAAAGCGGCATCGCTTATACGACGCCCTTAAGTCGCTGCCTATTCCTATAAGACCTTAGAAAGAAGTCTTTATAGACTTTACTACCGGTTTTCCGGAGTTATAGTTCGATAGTAGAGAAGTTAATATAATACTAGTAATCGTTAACTAATATACTAAGTATAGCGTATTTCTCGCGGTCTTTAAGATAATAATAGCGCCTAAGTTAGCTAAGGCTTTTTATTATAAGATTAAGCTTATCTATAGAGTACCGAAAGGAATTATTTCTAATAGAGGATCTCTATTTACTAGTAAGTTTTAGTTAGACCTCTATTATATATTATAGATAAAACGTAGGTTATCGATAGCCTTTTACCTATAAACCGACGGTTAGACCGAACGGGTAAATTAGACACTATAATACTACCTTCGGTATTATATAAATGCTAAATAGTATAACTAGCCTAGACTACTACGAGAGGCTTAATTCGCTTATAATAATGCGAAGAATACAACTATAGGCTTTTCGCTTAATAAGGCATTATTCGGATACTAACTAGACTACTATATTTACCTTACGGACGATGCTATTAGTAGGGGAGTACCTAAAGCGAGAGCTCGTATTAGTAAATTAGCAGACTTAAGGAAAAAGCTAGAGACTTATTAGCGATAAGCTATCGAATCGCAAAAGAAATTCTATAACCTCTATTATAAGCCACTTACCCTTAAGGTTAAGGACCTAGTAGGACTCTCTACGAAGAACTTATACCTTAAGGATTAAAAAAGGAAGTTATTACTTAAATATATTAGACCTTTTAAGGTCCTTTAAGCTATTAGCAAGCAGGCGTACCGCCTAGCCCTACTAGAGAAATACGACCGGCTTTATAATGTATTTTATATTAGTCTTCTTAAGCCGTAGATAGAACGGGCTATTAACTAACACCCTAGCGAATTACTACCGATGCCTAACATCGACGATGCCGAAGGAGAATAGTCGGTCTAGTAAATTAAGGACTATAAGAAGAAGAAGGGCGTTACCTATTACTTAGTAAAATAGGAAGGTTAGCTAGCCGAATATAACGAGTAGGTTGCTTAAGACGATATAGCGAATGCCTAAGAACTTATTAACGAATACCTAAAGATACGACTAAAGAAACGGCGGAAATTATATATTACGAAATAACTTCTTTTTAGCTTACCCTAACCTTTCTACTTCTACTCCGCCGCTACTTTATCGTTATTCCTTAATATCTATATAGCAAAAGTCTCTTACTTCTATTTCGCTAGTAAACTCCGTAATAATAGGGAGACGTTTTAACTACTCCCCCCTTCCTTAGTAACCGCTCTCCTCGATTATTTCGTATAAATTATCGTATATATATTCTCGTCCTACCCGCTATAGGGTAAAACCTACGTCCTTAATTATTAAACGAAGCTTCTAGTCCTTATTCTCGCGCATAGCTTTCCGTTACTTTATTAATGCCTGCCGGGACTTAAGACGACGTTTCGTATATAAACGTTTAGCACCTAATACCCCCTATTCCTCTCGGTAGGCCGTTATTACGGCTACGAACGACGCATAAACTTAGTAGAAGATTAACTTTATCTTCTTCTTCTCTATCTTATCCTAAGTAGTCTATAACTTAGCTATCTTCGTTTAAATAGTGTATAGATTAGCTATATCTCCGGATATTATTGCCGGCACCTATAATTTTATTAGCGACTATATCTTAACTTAATAAAGAACGAGGAGCTTACTAATTCGTAGAGGTTACCGCGTAAGTTATATTAAATATATCTACTTAATCGTGCATCCTCCTATATATAATATAGTTCGACTATTTTAGTATCGTCCTCGTTCTCGCTAAACCCTTATATACTACTATTAAGGCACTTAATATAGTATAGCTCGGTAATATAGCACCCTTTCGCCCTACGACTTTTTATATTCGCGGCCTTTTTGCCCTTTTTCTTAGGCGATGTCCCTTTTTAGACATTCCTCTTCTCGATAGTATCTCCTCTTATATTCGCCTCGATGTCCTTATCTCTATCGTTTTTACTTAACGAAAATGTTTCCGATTTAATAACCTCTACCGTTATACGCTTTATATTCGCCTAATCGTCTTTAGACTCTACTATAATAGGTTTTTTTATGCTTATTAAAGGTCCCTTAAACAATTAGCGATATAGTTAATCTTCGGTTTCTTCCTTTAATAAAGATATCGACTTCTCTAAGGCATCTCGTAAGTTTTTCTCTACGAGGAGTCGTTCTAATAAGGTGGTTTTCTCTCTACGTATCTTCTTTAGCTTTATCTCTTCCTATGCTATCGCTATAGCGTCCTTAATCGATACTCTATTTACGGATAACTCGAGGACTTAAGCAATAACTAAAGGGCCTATCGGCTAGATATTGTCCGTCTGCTTTCCTCGCTTTCGAGGTGTTTATACCGTTCCGCTTGCCGTTCGCTTAAGAGGCATAGCGTTAAACTAATTTAGAATATGCTTATCTAATTCGGAATATGCTTATTAGATTTAGAATATACTTATCTAATTCCGAATATACTTCTCTATAAGATCTCGATATAGTTATATAATAAGAGAAGAAAAGAAAAAAATCTTTATATATAAAGAGCAGCACTCTATTATAGTTCGCTAACTATACGTAAGCGACTAGCCCCCTATTGCGTAGTAACTATTACAACGCGTAACTAATACGATAATTATTATAATATATATAATAATAACTATTATTGTTGATTTTTATACTACGTTTAATCCTATTTTAATCCTATTTTAGTCCTATTTGCTATTACGACTTTATTTATACCTAAAGCTATCCTAGCGTCTAAGGCGTCCGCCCTAGAAGGGGGGGATAATTATAACGCAGCTACCCGCGCAACTATAGAGCCGGGAGATAGGGATATATATACGATAGATAATGCATTTTAGCTCGGGGACTATTCGGCTATTAGTCGCTAACTAGTCCCCGATAACCCCTCTCGAGGCCTAAGGGTATATCCCTAAGGCCCCGATATATCTTAGAAGAGGGGCAAGCTTTAGTCTTACTACGAGAGGGCAACCGCATTGCAATAAAGGATTATTCGTACTTTTAACCATCGTTCCTACCTTCCTAAACGTGCCTCTAGTCTGTCTTCTCACATCTAAACCCCCTAAGGAACCTTATCGCGGAGTTTAAACGTAAGGTAACCCTTCGAAAGAAATCTCAACCTTAGGTCAACTAGAACTCTCCGGCACCGAAGAAAGAGTTAGGGTAGTCGCAGTGCCTATATAACACTTACCGGACTAACAATAAGGAGAATTAGTAGGAAGGCTGCTTCTTATTCCGTGCGATATTTAAAAAGGATGCCCTTAAGGGATAGGAACCGAAAGACCTAGTAAGGGCTAGGATTAATAAGTGGCTCTAGGATAACCTAGAAGGTAAAAAGAGGGCAATGGCCTAGAAACCCTTTGGAGTAGGTAAAGCAGACAATACGATTACGGTCTTAAATAGCGGCAACGGCAATAAGCAGGCGAATATAGTTTCTCGCATTAACACGATATTATAAGTTAACCTTACCTATATTAAGGATAAACCTCTTAGAAATAAGGTTATCTACGATTTAAGGGCGAGTGTATATATGTTTAATAATATTAGGCGGTTTAATAAGGAGACCTTTACCTAGGGGTCGTAAGAAGAGGTCCGCGCTAGTAAAACCGCGCTTATAGTCTAGGGGGTAGGATCCGTAGTTATCCTACTCTTAGGGGGTAAGAAGCTCCTACTCGAAAATAGCTACTATATCCCTAAGATGCCGATAAGCGTCTTTTCCGTTCGATAAGGGATTAAGGCTTAGGTTTATAAGAACTAGCACAATAACACGCTATTCTATAAACTAACGGGCGAAAAGCTTACTTAGCTTAAGGAATTCGAGGACTAATACGTTATTGCGAGCTTGCCGGATACCCCGGGAACTGTTTTTACGACGAGTCGACGACCTAAGCCACCTTCGAATAAGGATCTCGCGGACCTTTAGCATAAGCGCCTAGGGCACCTAGGGCCGGAGGCTATAGGGCTGCTAGTTAATAAGTCCGTAGGCACGAAGCTTTATAGACCGGCAACCTGCAAATACGAGGTATATACTATAGGAAAAGCGAAACGATAAGTCTCCTAGGACCTACTAACGTTAAGGCCGTAAGGGGTAGGGTTTTAATTTAGCTTTAACCTCTATATAGGCCCGGAAGTAAGTACCGCGGGATTTAAATACTACGCCTTATTTACCTATATAACGACTAGCATAAGGTTCTTCTACGCTATTAAGCAGAAAACCGAGGTCCGAGACGTCTTTAAGAAGCTAATTGCGAAGCTCTCTACGCGCTACGGGATTTAAATAATCATCTTAGTCACTAACGGAGAGAAGGCCTTAATCACGAAGGAGATTAAGCAGTATATAGATAGACTTAGCCTATAGCTCTTTATATTAGCCCCTTTAACGCCGACTTAGAATAGTTATACGGAGCGATTAGGGGCTATTGTTAAGGAAAGGGCTAGACTAATAAGTCTAGACTCGCAGCTCCCTAACACCCTCTAGACCGAGACCTACCGAACGGCCGTTTACCTAATAAACCTAACGCCCTTTACAAGCGTCGATAAGACAGGAAGGAGTCCCTATAAGCGATAGTAGTAGTATATAAGGGACTATAACCCTTTATATAGCTATATTAAGGAGATCCGACCGATAATCACGCATTTGCGCGTGTATAGATATATAGCATACCTAATAATAAGAGTCTTACTATTTGCACAGCACGAAATCTCTATTTGCATAGTAAGATACCTTAATCCCTACTCTTTCTGCACGTACCCCGCGCGCCTATGTCCCGCCACCTAATTTTAGTAGAGGTATATAGAAATTGAGAGGGCCGCGCAAATCGTGCCTAGCCTTAATTAAATAGTCAATTCAATAGCCATAGTAGCGCACGCGTAGGAAGCTTAAATAACGCAAATAACGTATGTTTAAAGAGATCGCGAGATGCGCGTACGGACCGTTAATTAGTCCGTGGCCTACGTAGCTGGAATAACCTCCTTAATAGACGGCGACGGCGACGGCGACGGCGACGGCGATAGCGATAGCGTAGCTCTTATAGCTCTTCCGCCCCTAGCCCGTCTCCCTCGAGATCCCCTTGCCCGTGTATTTACGCGTGCACGCGATCTTCCTTATAACGCCTATCTTTATAATGCTCCTTATAACGCTTAAGATACCTTATCGACCTTATTTTATATACGTATGCGCCGTACACTTACGTTAAGTCGGCGGACACTAGCCTAACTTAATCGCGGTAGCCGCCTCTATATCCCTCGTCCTCGTCTACGTGGTTGTAAGGCTGCTTGTAAAGCTGCCGGCGCTTATTAATCGTGGCCTTCTTCTTCTTAGTGTTATAGGGTTAAGGACATAGTTAGACTAGTGTTTTTCGCAACGCGAGGCCGGCCTTTAAGCGTTTGCACTACGTTAGGGTTACGAATACGGAGGAGTAGCTCCTTAAGGTCCTAGAGGTCGGTCGTTATTAGCATTATTTATATAGATAAAGGGGCAAAAGGGGCGTCGTACTAAAGGCTTCTTAAGCTACTACCGGGGAAGAATATTAAGCCTAATAAGCAGAAGCAGAGGGTTAGCTTTAAGGCGCTTAAGAATAACGTAGGCATAAGGAAGCCCTTACTATTAAGTAAATCGCCCGGTATAATATAGTAGCGGGATTAGCTCCCGCGGCTCTTTCCCTAGCTTTAAGGGCATCGCGGCTATAGCAAGCCGGTGCTATACGGCAAGTATATTAATAGCCTAATATATAATCTAGAAAGTCAGCTTACTAAGCTAATCCTAAACGCTATAGAGGAGCCACTGCCGTGCTTACTATTAGGCGGCCTTTTACTAGTAGTAGCGCTTTTTATTCTCGATTATTTAGAGTAAGGCGGTATAGAGGTAAAAGAGGTCTCCTATACCTATAAGAAGGTACGATTTAACGTCTTTATAAGCGGTCTCTACGGGGCTATTAACTCTCTAGCCGAAGTTATAATACCTACTAATAAAGCAGGCAGCCTATTACTCCCGCTAAGGCATATACTCCTTCGAGATATACCTAATGATATAGGCCTAGAGCTCTCTATAGGTCTTATCGAACGTCTTTTAATTAGCCTTAAAGGCTTCTTCCGTAGCCGTATAGATTATAGTCTTCTAAGCTACGAATATACTCTTACGGGTATATTTATCGGCCGGGGGCAGGGGCGCGTTCCCTGCCTCTTCTGCCTCTTCTGCCTCTTATTATATACGAGTTCGTCCGGCAGCATCGTCTTCGTTAGCCTCGTTAGCCTTGTCGTCGTCGTCGTCGTCGTCGTCGTCGTAGCTAGGCTCCTTCTACCGCGTCTTTATCCTCGCGTAGATATTAGCGTTAATATGCTATACGTAAAGCTATTGCTATAAGGAGGGGAAAACGTTCGAGAGTGCGTTTTTAAGGGCTTTTTCCTTATCTATAATAATAATAGTCGGCTCTATAGCCTCGACCTTTAGTCGTAGCTCGTTAAGCCGCTCTACTAGCTACTAGAAGCCCTCCTCCTTTTCTATATTAATAAGGCTAAAGGCGAAGTTAGCAACGGAATGCTAATCGGTAATCTTAGTAGCCTAGAAGAGAAACATCTTAAAACGGTTAGTATTATACGTATTATTAAGGCCGATGACCTTAGGGAACCGCTTCTATATCTTCTCGCACTAAGGGTACGTCTAGAAGATAGCCTTAACCTTCCGACCGTTATCGCCGTCGCCGTCGCCGTTAGCCTCGCTATCGCCGTCAGCCTTACTATCGGCGTTAGCGAGCTTAACGACGTGTTTAAGGCCGGCGTCTCGGAGGTAGGCGATAAAGGCTTAGGTAGCGGTCTTCCTACTAAGGGCTATGGCGCGGATCTTCTATCGGTCGTTATAGATATCGCGTTGCTAAAAGAAGCTCTCTTCGGCGGTTAATTCCCTAAGAATTAATGCGATCTCGCGAGTAGGAATAGCTCGAAGCTTAGAAAGGCTACTCCTAAGCTCTTACTGCGCAAAGGTTCGTCGACGATATATATTATGCGCTAAGGGATTAATTAACTGCCTATAGTTATACTAACTATTATTAACGCGGAAGGTCTACTTCTAGTTTAAACTTTAGGTTGCTAAGGCTATAATCGTAACGGGGTAGTTAATCTTTATAGAGGAGGCTTTCTAGAGCCTAGCGCTTTTCGAGGCTCGTCGAGGCCTACGATCGTATATAAAGACAACGTAGGTTAAAACCAGCTAGCCGTTAATCTAACGCTTATAAGCGCTATTCTTCTTTACGATAGCGGCGCTATTCTCGCGGTAGAAACGTTATAGGAAGTTATATAGCTTATCGTACGTATTAAAGGTCGGCGAGGGCGGTAGGAGTAGAATTAGTAGGCTATCGTAGTCGTCGGGCTCGTAAAGAGGCCTCTCCTCGTCTTAAGAGGGCTTATCGGCGCGTAGCTGCTTGTATATCGGCTCTTAGGGAGGGCGTTGCGAATTCATCGCGAATAGCTTTACGTCGCTTAGGAAAAATCGATAGGCATGATTTACGCAGCCCTCTTAATTACTATATACCTCTACTAAGATTAGGTAGCGGGATATAGGCGCGCGGGGTACGTATAGAAAGAGTAGGGGTATACCTATCTTACTATGTAAATAGAGATTTCGTGCTATGCAAATAGTAAGACTTAATAATAATAGATGCCCTCGAATATATTAAATCTTGTAAGTCCTTCTCGTAGACTATATAAAGGGCATATATTAGATATCTAGTTAGGTATAAATCTACTAACCAGTTCGTTATTTAGGTCCCTTCTCTAGGATAGACGAAGCTTTTAACCTCTTCGAATATTTAATTTAATAAGGATATTATATACGATCTAAGGAGGGAAGAAGGTGCGTAGGCTTTATACACCTACACCTATAATATCCTCCGATAGATAAACGCAATTAATATACCCGAAGATAATAAGGGCGATAAAGAAGGGGCCTACGAGTACCCTTAGACCGATAAGACTACTAGACTCCGATATACGGCCGCTAAATTTATGCTAGTATTTAATTATAGGAGGCAGAATAAAGGGGTAATACCCTTAATAATAGAGGATCTATACGTCTCGCCTCTTCCGACCGGTAAGGTAGTCTCCTTCGATACCGCGATACTACTTAATCTTAAGGGTAGGAATCCCGCGATACTAGAACTAGTAACACTAATGCCTATAGGGGGGGCAATTGGCCTTAGGACACCTCTTTTAGAGGTCTTAAAGGTGCCTCCTCTTCTAGGGGGTAAATTAATAGCCGAAACGGCTAATAGACCCGACCTTAATAGCCGACCTTATATAGAGGAGCTTTTAGATATAGAGGAAGACGTGCCGGCTTTATCGAAGCCGTTACGTAAGGAGCGGGATACGTCTTAGGGTATAAACCCTAGCAATATTATTAAAAGGAAGAGAAAGAGAACTTAAAGGACCCTATTTATTAATAAAATTATTGCGAAGGCTTTAACCTATAGACTATATATCGAGGATATACCTCCTATGCCTACCTCCTATAAGATAGCGATAGCCTCGCCCTATAAGACCTAGTGGCTTAAAGGAATAACCTACGAGATTAAGGATTAAGAGAAACTTCTAACTTAGGTTAAGACCTTAAAATCTAAGGCTGCGAAGAAGGGAGAACCCTTAATTCCGATAAGATAGGTCTACGCCTATAAATGCGATCTATAGGGATATATAGTTCGGTTTAAAGCCCGTCTAGTTATTCGAGGAGATCGCTAACCGGAAGATAACGAGGATACGTATACGGCGACCCTTTAAGCGAGGACCTTTAGGCTCCTAATAGCCCTACTATATCTCGAGGATATAGAGTCCGCGTAGTACGACGTTAAGACGGCCTTTCTAAATACGATACTGCGATTTATAGTCTACTATTAGCTTCTACCCGGATACGTAGAACTAGGCTTATGCATACGGCTTCTACGAGGGCTATACGGCCTAAGAATCGCCCCGAAACTCTAGTATAAGGACCTTACCGGCTTCTTTAAGTCTTAAGGCGCGGAAACCCTAATTAAGGACGCCTATATAATAGTCTATAAGGGAGTAATTATCTTCTTCTTTATAAACGATATCGCGATGATTTATCCGAAGGAGCGGAAGGATAACTAGCTAGAACTCTATAAGGCCCTTATAGCGAAATACACTATTAACTTTATAGGGGAACTACGTTAGTTCTTAGGGATTAAGATAATCCGGGATAGACCTAATAGGAAGTTATAGCTTTCTTAGGCATCTTATATCTCTAAGATAGCGAAGAAGTTTTATATAGACGACGATTCGGGCTTTAGCGCGCCTAAAATCCCCTTAACAATAGATAAGCTAATTCCCTACGAAGGAAAGGCGACTAATAAAGAGGTCTATTACTTTCTTTCTTTAGTAGGCACGATCCTACATCCGGCGATTTATACTAAGGCGGACGCAGCGTTCCTAGCGGCACGGCTAGCCTAGTTTAGCTATAACCCGGGTCTATAATACCTTCGAGAAGCAAAGAGGTACCTAGCGTACTTATATACTACGTAGGACTATTGTCTCTATTTTAAAGCGACTAACAAGATAAAGAGGTTTCTCTATGCGTTAGACTCCTCGTTCGCGGACGACCCTACGTCGAGGAAGTTATTATAGGGGTATATATTCTTATTTCTCGGCGGACCTATAGATTAGAAAGCTATTAAGCAGGCTACTATTACGACCTCGTCTACCGAAGCGGAACTCCTAGCTTTATTAAAAACCGCGAAAGAGTAAATGCAATTTGCTCGGCTTATTAAGGAGCTTAGGATCTAGGTTAAAGGCACCGCGGAGCTATAGTATAATAACCTCTAAACGATTAGGCTATTAACTAAGCTAAGTGCCCGGCTTAAGACGAATTTAAAGTATATCGATATCTATCGATATTAGCTTCGTTAGGAGGTATAGGAGGAACGGCTTTAGGTTAAATAGATTAAGTCTACCGAAAACCCGGCGGACGGCATAACTAAGGCCCTCCCTTTGCAAAAGCACGAAGACTTCGTAAGGCAGCTCGGCATAAGGGACCGCCCTAAGGACCTAGATAGGAAGAACTAGGACGGCGCGGATAGGGCCCTTTAAGGTATATTTTTTATAGTTTATGCGAATTTAGCCCTTTATCTAACATTAAGGGTAGTATAACGGATAAAGGCCGTTCTAATTAATTCGAACGCGCTATTTTGTTTAATTATTATATTGTTTTTGCGTTGCTATAGTCTCTATAAGGACTATAGCAAAGGGGTATATTAACGTTATACGACGTTAGGGGCTATACAGGGCATTAACCCGGGCCTAGACTATAGGGATGTAATAGGCTATTACGTCCCTAACGAGCCTATTATATAACCCCCTTAGCTAAGGACGGTAGGTAGGTATTCCGTTGTATTATAACTGCGGTTAGTGCGGGCTAGGGGCCCTGTTTAAGAGGCTCCGGTACCTATATATACCTCCGTTAGTCCTATAGTTAGGTAGCTGTATATATCTTTATGTCTACGAGTTTAGACCTCCTTTCTTCACTCTTCTGCTGTAATATTCATGCAGCTGATTTCCTGCATTTAAGAAAGACAGTATAAGAGATCGTGCGCGCTAATTTTTAGTAGGCCATGTCTCTTCCTACGTCCGGCTTACTTTTCGCAATGCGTTGTAGATTCGGCCCTTACAATAGTCATAGCAGCGCGCGCGCGCAAAGAGCTTAAATAAGGTATATCCCTAGCTCTCTGCTGCGTGCCCTCTACTGTATGTGCGGCTCCTTAATGTATGCTTCGTGCCCGGCTGCGTGCCCTGCTGCGTGCCCTACTGCGTGCCCTCTGCTGCGTGCCTTCTGCTGCGTGCCCTCTGCTATGTGTGCGGCTTCTTGATGTATGCTTCGTGCCCGGCTGCGTGCCTTGCTGCGTGCCCTTTGCTACGTGCCCTCTGCTGTGTGTGTGCGGCTTCTTAATGTATGCTTCGTGCCCGGCTGCGTGCCTTGCTGCGTGCCCTTTGCTGCGTGCCTTCTGCTGTGTGTATGCGGCTTCTTAATGTATGCTTCGTGCCCGGCTGCGTGCCCTGCTGTATGCCCTGCTGCGTGCCCTGCTGCGTGCCCTCTACTGCGTGCCCTCTACTACGTGCCCTCTACTGTGTGTGCGGCTCCTTAATATATGCTTCGTGCCCGGCTGTATGCCTTACTGCGTGCCCTTTACTGCGTGCCCTCTACTGTGTGTGCGGCTCTTAATGTATGCTTTATGCCCGGCTCCCGGCTGCGTGCCTTTTACTGCGTGCCCTGCTGCGTGCTCTACTACGTGCCCTCTGCTGTGTGTACGGCTCGGCGGCTCCTTAATGTATGCTTTGTGCTCTGCTGCGTGCCCTCTACTATGTGTACGGCTCGGCGGCTCCTTAATGTATGCTTCGTGCCCTACTGCGTGCCCTACTGCGTGTAGTGTTCTTCGCGTTCTTCGTACGATTTGCGCGGCTCTCTTAATTGCCATATACCTACACTTAATTTTAGTGGCGGGACATAGGCGCGCGGGGTGCGCGCCGAAAAAGTAGGTTTACCGTATAAATAGAGATTTTCTACCGTACAAATAGCAACACTTATGCTTATTCCTGCTTAAAGAGGGGAAGCCTTAAGACCTTATTTAAGGGGCCTCTTAGCCGAATTTCCCGTCCGTAATCCCGCACGTGATCCTATATGTGATCCTATATGTAATCCCTTAACCCGCGGATCTAACACATATATGGACTAGCGGCGGAACGAGCAAATGACGCGATCCGGGCGGCTTAGACGCTCCGCTCCGCTCTGCTCGCAAGTCCGCATGCAAAAGCACGCATATTTTAGCAGTATATACGAACACGTATTCGTAGACGTCCATCTTCGCGCTGTGTACATATGTGGCGTCGTATCCGTTGCGGAGCTACAGGCTAGCGAGAAGCGGCAAGGAGAAAGCACGGCGTCGTTTTAACACGCGCTATAGATACAGCCTAGAACAACTTTCAAGGGACAGAGCTTGTCCGGTTATATGAAACGACATAAAGGTACCAAGAAATTCAGGGCAGAAACAAGCTACTCTATAGACAATCATCGTTGCCAGCCCACTCACCCTGGATAATGGCCATCCTCACTCAGCCTGGATAATAGCCATCCTCACTCAGCCTGGATAATGGCCATCCTCGCCCTCTTAAGCATGGTAATGCCAAGACATCGAAGTTAAAGTAGATAAGACGGAGAGGGTTTTTTTCTTCTTCTGGCTGCCCGTAGTATAAGCGAATAAGCCTGATTGTCAAAGGAGAGCCAACTTACCTCGGTTAATTTTATCCACTTTTTGAAGAATTTCAGGAACATCCTCGTCATTTTTAAATCGACGTTCCTGTTCTGCGTGCTGCGGACTGATACTTGTAACTTCTCGACCAATGTACGTCTTCGACGGCCTATCTTGACCAAGGGCTGGATTTGGACAAGGATCTCTGCTGTTATCATCATATAGGTCTTGATGAGGACAAGGGTCTCTGCTTCTGTCCAGAGGACGGTTCGCATTTCTTTTCGCTCCCGGGACGTCTGCCCCGTAAAATACAGAATTCCGGTCTTTTAGGACAGCCGGGTCAAAATGAAGTTTATCAAACGGCGGATCTTTCTGGGCAGTCTCTTTCCCTCCCAGCCTAGCCGGCTTAGGGGAGGTCTTTGTATCTTTCAAGGTTTGGGCCATGGTTGTAGCTAGTCCAACAAGGACGACAAGGAGAATTGCCAAGATTCTCATTTCGACTTGGGGTGCAGTTCGAGGTGTTTTGAAGTGCATGTAATGTAGTATTCTGGAATAGGGGGTCGCAGACGCAAGCAGTAAGGATAAAGTTGCTGAATCTTGGATGGCCTTGCAAATAGTAGAGAGATTGATTGATCTCTATGCTCCCCTATTTCTTCTGGGCATGCCTCGCCTCTTTATACCTGGTGTCCACCTGTCAGAAGAGAGGTCCCGCGGCCCTGACAAGATAAGCAGAATGGAGGGTCAAATTCACAATGGATGCACGAGTCTTGTGACAGCTTGCGGGGCGTTGCAAGGGTTTAATTGATGTGATGTGTGTGGGAACAAGGGATAGGGGATACGCAAGGGCAAGGGATAAAGGATACGTAAGGTGTAGTTAGCACATAACCCACACGCTCGCACGCAACGAGACCGCATTTCCGCGATGCCTTCCCCTCTCTTAGCTGAATCATATAAGACATAACACACACACTTTGGTTGACCCCAGAACCGAGCCTAACCAACAATGTGTATACATGTTCCGTGTGTGCGGGACCGACCCCCTGCGTGTGTGCGGGCTTCTTTTCAACAAACACGTCACTTATTAATGTCAAGAAGGAATCTAATGACTCCCTGTTTCACTTCGTGGTCCCCTGGAAACTGGGGCCCCCACGTTATGTATTTTTTGTGCGTTGTGTGCGTAAAGGATTGCTCGGGCGGGTAGGGCCAAGTACCTATGGACTGGGACATGGGCCATCAGATACCATTTCGTACTTCGTAGGTGTCGACCTATTAGATGGCTTGGTAGTAGCTTGTATCATGCGCATTAACACATTAGAGGTCCTAATGCAACCGGGTTATGTCCGTTACGGAAAAACTTAATCTAAACATGTTAAATAAACATGTTCATCGCCCTGTTAACGCAGGCTGCATGTGCCCGAGTCATACACGATGGCAGGGTTTCAAGCTACTACTACTAACTAGTAGCCTAGCTCTATGTGTCGATAAACTTGTGTGTCCTCCATGGTGGCGACCAAGTCAGCTGCCAGTCACCGTAAATAGGCCCCTGCCACTCCGGCACTTTACATGTATATTTACGTAACTCGTAAGCATGGCGTGACTTATTCGCGCTCGGTTAACCGAAGAGACGCCGGAGACAACAAGCTCTTTTCAACCCGCGCCCTTCCGCTGCTTTCTCCCTTTAATTCACGTCACATGAGCACTCGCATCGTCTTCGGCAACACCGCATCGCAGAATGGACTGGGACCATCTCGCCGAAGAGCAGTCGCAGCGACTCTTTGCCAGCTGGCTTAGAATCCTCTCTAAAGCATCCCCGGCCCTGCCCCTCAGGCTCGCCCAGAAACACCGGCCCGAAGCGGAAGCGAGAGAAGCCTCGAGTCCCGTGACCGGCTCCTTCAACATATGCACCATAGTCACTTTTGATGATGGCTTCAAGGCCATTGTCCGGTTCCCCATCTTGGGCCGAAGCCGGTTTCGGGTTGAAAAGACAAACGACGAGCTCCTTGTGATGCAGTATCTCACTCCGCGGACAAGTATCCCCATCCCAAAGATCCTTGGCGCCGGCGCGTGGGACTGTGGCACCTATATTGTGTCCACCTTTGTCGAGGGAACCCTTCTGTCCAAGTGTCTGCCGCATCCAACCGGCCAATCTTCTGGTCTCAGCCCATACGTCTCGTCTTCCGAACTGAGTCGGGCCTACCGGGCAATGGCAGACATCATGCTGGAGCTCCATCGGCTTCCATTCCCACGCATAGGGGCCATTGCCAATATCTCTGGACAATGGAAGGTGGGCAAGCGACCCTTGACGCTGAACATGAACGAGCTTGTTCGTGTTGGCAACTACCCCCCAGGCGACTTTACCCAGTCTAGCTTTCAGACGGCCTCGGAGTATTTCCAAGAGCTTGCCAGACAACAGTACCTTCATCTTCAATACCAGCGCAACGATGCCATAACGGATAAGCACGACTGTCGAAAGATGTATATTGCTCGATGTCTTTTCCGGAAAATTGCAAAACATATTCCAACCAAAAAGGGACCTTTCCGCCTCTACTGCGACGACTTTCGCCCCGCAAATGTCATTGTTTCCTCCGACTTCACCGTCAAGGCTGTTATTGATTGGGAGTTTACATACATCGCCCCAGTGGAATTCTCCCACGCGGCCCCTTGGTGGCTGCTGTTTGAGAGCCCAGAGGCTTGGGAATCGGATCTCTCTCAATTTCTCCATCGGTACCGGCCTCGCCTTGAACTCTTCCTCACTGAAATGAAAGCCTGCGAGGACGAGCGCATACGATCCGGCATATTAGAAGAGTCAGAGCGGTTATCGGAACCCATGGCACGATCCATGACGAACGGCATGTTCTGGCTCTGTCTTGCGGCGAGAAAGAGCTTCATGTTTGATGACATTTACTGGGCCTTTCTTGATGAGAAGTTCTTTGGTCCTCTAGGCACGCTGGAAGATAGGTTGTCTCTACTAAGTGACGAGGAGAGGAATGGTCTTGACGGGTTTGTCGAGTTAAAGATGCAGCAAAAGAGCGAGTGCTCTTTAGATGAGCATCTGACGTTGGACGAGATTATGGACCTTTGAATGGTGCAGCAGCATTTGCGGGCCGCCCATGCTGCAGATCTATGCCGACCATCTCCAGGTCACGTCATGTCATGCAACCTACACCCCCTTCGCTCTCGTTGATCAAGGACAGGGAAGCTGGCCCAACTAGCAGAGCTGCCGAAATGGCTGCCCAACCCCATGAGTCAATATGCTCGATTCAGGTGTGATCAATGGCTCGTAGTGGTGCGGCGGCTATGACGTATGTGTTTCGCTTGTTGCTGTTACGAGGGTGGGGAGGAGGGACTCTGCCGCTCGCCGCGAGTAATGCGTGCGGGGGGCGACCCTCGTAGTATTTGCAACGAGTTAGTCGTATGTTAGAAGTTGACGAGGAATGGCCACGAGTGCAGACCCGCAGGCCGCGTATATACCCTCTAACGCGCCTCCTTTCTATCTTGTACGGAGACCGAAAAGTCCACCCCACGTCCCACGCTATATGTCATCGAAACTTCTAGTAGCTTAAGGACTGGTCGACTGCGAGTCATAAATTACTGATTCTGTTAGCGACCGAGACAAATCACCAGGTAGTAATAATACTATCACTTTCGTATCGGTCATCCTCGTCGCGAACCCGGAACGAGCTAATGCTAACACCCAGGACTAGGACGACTCGTGATCGCGGTAGTATTAACCGTCACTATCTATAAAGCTCCACTCGGAAGAGACCAAGCAGTCCGGGTCTAGACCCGAGCAGCTACCTAAAGCACATGGTGTCAGCCTGTCGGTACGTGTATATACAACTCTTGCGTACTAACTCCATGGTGGAGAATGGCAACCTTGACGCCCTTGCCCGGGATTCCCTTCTCGTGCAGCTTGTCGATCTACGTCATCACGAGAGGCGTATACGCAGGGACGGCCGTCTTGTTGCTTACGGCCCGTCGCACCATAACACTCCTGCCATCCTAGCCAGGGAGCGGTATGTCTATAACATTGCCGACACCGAAATGTCAAATTACGCTGCTTATCTCTTGGGGATTTCGGCTCTGTATTCCTAGGAGGGAATAAGTGAGGGAAAGGGGGCTGCTATCTATTCGGCCAAGGAAAGGACGACGACCACGCAAAATTGCTTAAGGGGTAGATGCTCGTGGAGTCTTTACTTCACAACCTTGTACTAGCACGTTCCAGACTAGAGTGGACTTACTCGTTGCTTCCGAAACGTTAAGATGCTTGATTTTGTTTTCGATGGTCAAGATCGCAATGTCAAGTTTTACGCAGGATGTTAAGCGCTAAAGTGGCGCTTTAATGCCGCGTTAGTCGAAACGGGTTCTCCACTCCGTATAGAGACGGGAGATCTCCTCTTTTATAGTGTTCGTCTTCTAGGTCGATCCCCTAGGTACCTGACCCACGGGAATAGCTTCATACTATAGTCCTGCATGGATGTATAAGATAACAGCTATTTACAATATAGCTCCTAGTCCTGACTCGACTGGCAGCGATGTAAACTATTACGTAGTAAGTAATACACCGTGTATAAAGCGGGCCTAAGTCGAGTATTTAAAGAGCTCTGGCGCCAGGTCGAGGATAGATGACATCCTATGTGTTGCACATACCATTACGCTCAAGTTGTCTACTATATCAAACATACTTTCATCATAAAAATGCAGATTTCCGCCACTCTCCTCCTTGTCATTGCTCTCATGGGGCTTACTGTCGCCGACCCACTGCCAGACAATCAGATTTTTCGACGAGGAGATGGGACTCCGGACAAGCCGCGCCCGACTGTTACACCCCCAGGCCAGCTTCCGAATGCTGGGCCTGGGATAAATTGGTCCGGGCCGGGAGCAAACCGAAACGATAGAGGCGAGAGCCCTAGGACTAGCCGCAGGAATAGCGGTACTAGCAGTACCGGCAGTGGATCGTATGATGATAATATGTTGTCTGATAGTGAAGGGCGACGACGTCGGGCATCTAAAGAGCCAGAGTTCAATGGTTGGCCGGATGAAATTGATGCGCCAGGGGATAAGAAGCCAGGTTTTAAGAAGCTTGGTGTTAAGAGGTCAGGCCATGAGGGATAGGATTCGAATCTTCTAGGTTATATCGTTCCTTATGCTATCTAGGTAGCGACATTACCATCACTTTGATAGAGATTTAAGAAACATTCGTTGCCCGATTTGAAGGGGGTCTTCTGCATATCGCCGCTTCGTTATCTATGCCGTCCGTGCCTTATTTATGCGTGTGACTCTCTTGTCTGCGTCTCTTGTCTGCGTGCGGCTCTCTTAAATTGGCGACTCTCTTCCTGTGGCGAAGGAGCCCGGCGAGGGCGCGCGGACCGGGGATGAAGGTGCCCGTAGGCGATAACCGGCAGACGCGCGATGTGTACCAGTCGTCCTCCGACATGGTCTCCAGCACCGCCGCTTCCGTGCGCTGGGACGCCGTGGGGGTTGGCGACGGATGGGGCGACGGTGCGTGCGATCCAAAGGTCGCCGTCTCGGCTGAGGGGGAAAGACGCTGGGTCTGCGAACCCGGTGGCCCAAGCGGGCAACTCTCTTGACTTTGCTGCCGCAGGCTTGGGGAGCTGCTTTGACGATTTAATCGTGACATAACAAAGGGGTCCTAGGCGCCTGAATTAGTACAGGGGTTCGTTGCTTCCGAAACATCTGGTTGGACTAAATAGACTGTATATTACCCCATCTCTTTGCCTGCATCCGTCAATACATGCCCCGAAAACACGAGTATTAAAAGTTCCAGACAGAAAAAAGTACAACTCCTTTATTAAGTGATGGAGGGATGCAGCTTGGCTTGCTGCGGCAGCATCTCTTCAGGCGATTGTACACAACTCTCTGTACCTCTTTTCTCGTTGATACCAGGCTTGAAACGTCCCTTTCTCAATATCAAACACGGCAAACACTGCCAGAATGGTAAATGACCACAAATTACCCAGACGAGAGAACATACGGGGCAGAGCCAGGAGGGGAACAGCGGCAGACTTCTCGCAAACGTGTTTGCCGCCAGCGCATTCGCACTCCAACTCTGGAAGAAATCGACGAGATAGTTCAGGGCGCTCGTAAAGACGACGTAGTTGCCAAAGCCGAGCGGATATTCCAATCACCGTCGAGATCCAGGATGTCGACGGCGACGACGTCCAGCCAATGGTAAAGGGAGAGCTCGCTAAGACTACAGAGGCGAACATCATGGGAGGGAGGCTTGCTTCAAGCAGGCCTTGGGGCCATTCAACTCGTAGGCACAAATGTTGTATTTCTGACTCCACACACTGAGCAGCGCCCGAGATTTTGTCCAACATGATTCCCAAGAAAGGCAGGGTGTTCCACAGTCGCGTGTCCTCAAACAAGATAGGAAACGCAGCCAAGCTAGCATAGAAGAGGCCGTAAATAAATGACAAACAGATGGTGACGAGCAGTATTTGCAGCGGACGCAAGCCGTACGTAACAGGAACATGGGCGGGAGAGACGCGGCGTGCTGTTCGAGCCTGGCACTCGACATTAGCTGGACCTACCTATCCGACCTGCCTTGGCTCATATGCCTCTACCTTGTCGATGGGAACACAGCTAAGCCCGAACTTGGTGCACAGTTCCCTGGCAGCCTCTGGCGTGACGTAGGTTCCGCTCTCGGCGCCTCCGTTGACAACGCGCTTCTCGACGTTGTGGTGAGCTAGGTGGCGACGCATTGGGAGAAGCGGGCGGCTCTCGACGTTGAAGAGCTGGGTGACGTTGACCTCGCGATCCCGGACCGTGAAGAAGACCAGGCAGCCCCGATACGACACGGCCATGTAACCCTCCCTCAAGCCGACGCCGTCGACGTACTCGGGCTGATCCAAGCGTTCGTTGCCGCCCGCCGCGGAGCTGGAGTCTTGTCGGCTCGTTTGGTAAAGGGATATCCTGTCGACTGGATTCCACGATAGCCCAAAGGAATCGCACAATGTCCTCGCGACAGCGAGCTTGACGTAGGTGCCGCCCTCGGGCCTGCTTCGCTTGAGAACGCGCTTCTCGAGGTCCCGACGATGAAAGAGAAACGACGTCATGAGCTTCGCCGCAACTCCGTTCAATTTAAAGAGTTGGGTGGCATTGATCTCACAGTCGCGCGTGGTGAAGAAGAGCCGATCACTGCCAGAGGACAAGGCCATATAGCCCTCCAAAAACCAAGATTCTCGGACAAATGCAAACTCCTTGACGTTGTGTTCGGCGGGGGCGACGTCTGCTTGGTCAGATTCGGGCTCATCGTCCCTTGCTTGAGCTTCGCATCCAAGCAATGCAGCGTCTCCTGCATTCCCACGATGCGCAGAACCCGTACATTCGTCCAAGTGACCAGCCAAACTTTCGCGGCGCTTTGCTGGCCGTCGGCCAGTGGCGGGGTTTTCGTCATCCAAGGCGTCAACCGCAGTCTTGTCTATCGACGACAAGGGGCCCCAGATGTCCGAATGCAGTAGGTCGGAAACCGTCAGGACTTGGCTCTCTCGTGCGGCGTGCTGACTTGGGGATGCACAATCTGGGGCCCGCGCCCGCTTATTGGACGAACTTGACTGATCCCATCGGGCCGTGTCAGGAAGATGCTCGGCGCGGATAGTCGCTACAGACGATTGATCAAACTGGTCTGTATCGGAGAGATGCTTCATGTTTCCGTCCACAAGTGGCAGATGGACGTCGGCGTCACCCTGACGCTCTTCCAGGAACTGGTGACAAAGAGCCTCGTCTGCAGTCGGCCTCTGCGTTGGATCTTTGGCCAGCAGAAAATGAATGAAATGAACGGCGCCCATCAATGGTTTGCCCTTGAAATATAGGTGCAGCTCAAGATCGCCTTGGTACCAGTCGTCTTGGAAGGGCGGGAGCCCGCAGAAGAGCTCCATGGCCATGATGCCCAGCGACCATATGTCGGCTTTGCTGTCGTAAAGTCGAGCATGTTCCAAGATCTCGGGTGCAAGATATCGGCGCGTGCCGACGTATGTTTTCATCTGGGCTAGGTCGGACGACACATTAAAGTCAATCAGCTTGATATGCATCGGCTGTCTTGTCTGTACGATGATATTGTCCAGCTTGAGGTCCCGGTGCGTGATGCCCTTGGCGTGCAGATACGACAAGGCATCCAGGGTCTGCCTCGACATGGCCTTGAGCTCGAGCATGTTGAGCCTCGTCTGGTCGTGCTCCTGACGAAGCGTCTGCCCGTGAACGTACTCGAGCACCAGCTCCGGACAGTCCGCGGTCGCTCGAAAGGCGTGAAACTTGACAATGTGTGGCTAAAGACGAGCCTATTTAGCCATGGCCATGGTAGTCGCAACGAATGTCGGTACTTACATGCTGGATCTGAAGAAGTAGTGCAACCTCCTTGCCCACCTTTTCGATGCTCCAGTATTGCTTGACGGCGTAGACTTGGCCGGTGATTCTATCGACGGCGCGGTAGACGCAACCGCCCTCGCCGCGGCCGATGCTACCATCCAAGTAGTACTCAAGCGAGATGCGTGTCTTTGTTAAGCTCGGTCCGGCGCTCAGCGCGAGGCTGTCAAGAGGCGGCACCTCGGCCTCCATCTCGGCGTAGAACATGGACCACTGCCTTTCAAACAGGCGACGATGCAGTGAATGGTCGGGACACAGAAGCTCAACCCTGAGTTTACCGATGGACATGTCCATCCTGTGTCCAAAGGCTCGCTGGGACTTGACGCGATCAAAGTTGGCGGTGTTGAGTCTCATGGGGGTGCCATTGCGGCTGAGGTTAGAGACGATGAGCACGCCCGGCTCGCTCTGCAGCTTGATGGCAAACTGCTTGGCACTCACGCCGTTTTGGCTGCCCTCATCGAGCATAACATCGCAACAGTGCTCGCTGCTGCCAAAGACCCATCCGAGGCGCGGATCCTTGGGTCTGTGGTCCATGGTGATGCGCAGGAAGGGCACAGGGCAACTATTACGCGGATCCGGTGTGCAGTCTCTCGTTGAGGCATTTGCCGTCTGAAACGACGATTCGGCGTGTCCCGTCTGAACCGACGATTCGGCGAATGGGTCCGGGGCGCAGCTCAGGGCCTCATCACGAACTTGGAAGGCGGCGTTGGCGGGATTGCTCGCGAGGCCGCTCGGGTTGGATCGCAACTCGACGAGGCACCTGACACTGGGGGGCGCCATGTTGGAAAGCGTGAAGAGAGGAGATGGGTGATGCACACTCCGGGAGGAGTCACTCGGGAGGGGGTGTATTCGTACCCGTTGGGGGTAATACATACATCTTCAACGGGCGCTTATGCGGCGGTTAGCGGATCGTGACTCAAGTTAGTGCTCGACCTTTAGATACCTGGGTCTACGGGGGGGGCTGCATGTAGATTCTTATTGCCCCCGTAGCGAGCTTACTGCGCCCCTCTGTGTTGCAATTGTGGCACGGACCACCCTTGCCATTAGTCAGCCTCGCCGTGCAGAGTTTTAGCCCTCTGCACGCCGCACAGCTTTTAGCTCTTTCTTAATCTATTAGAGCTTTCTCAATAGGTTATAGCCCTCGCGCACGCTTTTTCTAGCGCACGCATTTTTTAATTATCGTGAGAATAGATTCTACGATAGCTCTAATTATTGCTTTCTTAGGTATCTAATAGAACGATATATTTGCCGGTCGGGACCTTTTTATAGCTTTCTATTACCTATTATAAAATAGAGGCGTTTTCCTACGTAATATCGCACTACGCTAAGAACGCTAAGATAGCGTTAGTAGCCCTACGTCGGGCCTAAGACGCTAGACTTAATAAGCTTCGAGGATAGGAAAATTATAGCTTATAGTTTATTAAACTATCTATCGCCTTAGGTATCGAGCACCTAAAAGGGCATATTAATAGAAAGATTAAGCCTATAGAGGAGGACTCTCCCGGTTTTAAGAAATAGGATTAAAACGATAGAGTAATAAAGCACTACATTATTGCGAGTCTCTCCCTTAAACTATAGGACTAGATCTAAAAAGAAGGTTAGGATATAGAGATAATAGCTTTTAAGACTATAAAATAGATTAAGATAACCTCTATAGAGGTGCCTAAGGCGATATTCTACTCTACGTTCGTAGAGCTTGCTACTATCGACGCGAGAAAGTTCGTAAATATAGCATAATATTTAAAGAAGCTTTATTTCTACTAGGACTAGCTTATCGCGGTCTCGAGGAACTTAGACGAACGAATCTTCGTTATCTTTGCCTTTAAAGGACTAAAGGCATATCGACCGGACTAGTTTAATAACTAAAATCACGATTAATAAAGAGGCAAAGAGATCTCTAAAGACGAGATTTATAAGTAGCTCGCTAGGAGAGCTCGAGCCGAGCAGTTAAACTCTCTTACTAATACCGCGTTTAAAAACACTTAACGTAATAATAGCGGGAATAATAACGCTAATAGTAGTACCGGTAGCAATAATAACACCGGCAATAATAATAATTCTAGCGGCAATAATAATAATTCTAGCGGCAATAATAATAACTTTAGTTAGAATAATAATAACTAAGGAGGCAGCTATATAAGGAGGAAGAGGAACCTTATAGATACTCTAATTAAGATTAAATATAGCTGCTTTATTCAGCCGGGCTAGTTATTTTATAAGGAGGATAAATGCTATCGTAAACATCCGGAAAAAGCCCTAAGATAGTAGGTTAATAAGACTAAGGACTAGAACGGCAATGCTAGGAATCCCGATATTATTATAGCCGGCGGAGAGTTTAACGGTTGTTTGCTAAACTACGCAACGATCGAGGACCCCGTCGAAGTTATCGCTAAGGCGGGTTTACTAAGCGGCACCGCGATTAATAAGCCTATCCGCGACGAAGTTATCGCCGATTCGGGCTACGCTAACTATTGTTTTAACGACTTAAAGTGGTTTTTAGACGTAACCTCTCTTAGACCTTTTTCTATAATATCCTCTAATAGCTCCCCTTTATAGGTTAAAGCCGTAGGAACGGTTAAAGTAGTTATAGAAGGCGTTATACTAAAGCTATCTAAAGTTAATTATTCCCTATCGGCACTAGCTAATCTTATTAGCTTTTAGTATTTACGGGAGAAGGGCATTAAGTTAGACGACGTCGTTAAGTGCCTTATGTATATACCTACTACGTCGAAGATCTACCGCATTAAGTAGAAGCTAGGTATTGCAATAATTCTTAACGTAAAGCCTAAGGGCAATTGCACCGACCTTAACCTAATGTCTTTACTATAAGGCGATAAAGGAAAGCTATTATATAAAACGATATACCGTCGACTTAGCCACGCCGGATAAGAAAGAGTCCTTAAGGCTTATAAGAAGGCCGACATTAAGATCGATAAGGAAGAGGCTAAGACTTTCTATTGCGAACTATGCTATCTCGCTAAGGCAGATAGAATAATATGCCGGAATCCGAGCGTTATCGCTACCGGCTTTCTATCCTATATATATTAGGATTTCTTTAGCTATAAGCTAGTCGGATATAGCGGTATTAATTACTACCTATACGGCATTAATGTCTTTACTAGCTTTTATTAAAGCATCTTCTTACCTTTTAGGGATAGGGCCTTCGATATGCTTAAGGGTTAGAAGGCGTAGGTTAAAAACTACGCCGGCGATGCCTTAGTCTAAGTGATAGCGTTTAATAACGCTAGGGAATTCTACCCCGAGAAGATAAAGAAATAGTTATAGGGGGATTACTTTATGCTGCGATATAGCGCACTATATATATCTAAATAGAACGGCAAGGCCGAGAGAGCCGGCCGTACCTTTATAAAGTCTATACGCACGATATGCCTTAATATTAGCCTCTTAGACTTCCTTTAGCTACTTTACATCGAGATAGCTACCTATATTAATAACCTCCTTCCGATATAAGGCAACGCCTTAAGGGAGGCTCTTATAGAACTACTAATACGGGAAATTAAGATCCCGTATAAGTATACCCTTAAATATATAAGGACCTAGGGTTATATAGCGTACGTAATAAAGCTATAAGAGGCTATTATAAAGTCTCGGAAGATAGACCCGAAGGCCTAGAAGGGGAAGCTCGTAGGACTTAAGGGTCTTTATAGGCACCTTTATAAGGTATGGTTGCCCGAAATAAAGACTATTATTATGGCTAGAGACGTTCGTTTCTACGAGGCTACTAGGACTACTCCTCCGCTAGGCATAGACGCCTATAACATCGCGATCTTTAATAAAGATAATAACGGCGACGGGGTTATAAGCGTGCGAGATGCAATGCCTTAACCGAGCCGTTATAAGGATTATCGCGATCCCGATTTAGACCGCTATTAGGAAAGTTATAACGACGTTCCTCGCACGCTTAAGCAAGAGCGGCATATATATTTTAATAGCGAACATCGGGATAATGCTAAAAGGTAGATATTGCCGACGCTATAGTCTAGCCTAAGCCTATAGCATCCTTGAGTTACTAAGCTTAGGGATAATAACGCTAATATTCTAATATTAGAGGCTCTTGCTTTAGGACTAGAGATTCTTCCTAAAGCGTTCCCTAAAACACTAAGATAGGAGCAATAATTAGTCCCTTATACGCTAGTTTAAAGTAGGAAGAGATTAACGGACCCTCCGAAGGCGCTAAAGGCTTTTAAGAATAGTATTGCTATTTACACGATAAGAAATCTCTATTTGCACGATAAACACCTAAGTTCTCTACTTTTTCTACGCGACCCCGCGCGCCTAGGTCCCGCCACTAAAATTAGGTAGAGGTACATAGCAATTGAGAGGGCCGCGTAAATCGTCCCTAGCCTCCCTTAATTCAACAGTTATAGCAGCGCGCGCGCAAGGCAAGGAAAAGAGCTTTAAAGAGCTTAAATAACGTATGTTCGCGAGATGTGCGCACAATCGGCCAGTCAATTAGTCCGGCCCGGACTGCGTGGCCTATATAGCTAGAATAACCTCCTTAATAGACGGCTGCGACGGCTGCGACGGCTGCGTCGGCGCCGTCGCCGTCGTAGCTCTTCTACCCCTAGCCTATCTCCCTTAAGATCCCCTTGCCTATGTATTTACGCGTGCACGCGATCTTCCTTATAACGCTTATAAGGCTTATAACTATATATCGTCTACCTTATTCTATATGCGTGTGCGCCGTACGCTCGCGTTAAGTCGGCGGGCACTAGCCTAACTTAATCGCGGCAGCCGCCTCTATATCTCTCGTCTACGTAGCTATAAGGCTGCTTATAAAGCTGCTTATAAAGCTGCTTATAAAGCTGCTTATAAAGCTGCTTATAAAGCTGCTTATAAAGCTGCTTATAAAGCTGCTTATAAAGCTGCTTATAAAGCTGCTTATAAAGCTGCTTATAAAGCTGCTTATAAAGCTGCTTATAAAGCTGCTTATAAAGCTGCTAGTGCTTATTAATCGAGGCCTTCCTCTTACTCTTAGTATTGCAAGGTTAAGGGCATAGTTAGACTAGTGTTTTTCGCAGCGCGAGGCCGGCCCTTAAGCGTTTGCACTACGTTAGGGTTACGAATACAGAGGAGTGGCTCCTCGAGGTCCTTAAGGTCGTTATTAGCATCGTTTATATAGACAAAGGGGGGGGGGGGGGGGGGGGGGGGTCGTACTAAAGGCTTCTTAAGCTACTACCGGGGAAGGATGTTAAGCCTAATAAGTAGAAGCGGAGGGTTGGCTTTAAGGCGCTATAGAATAATATAGGCATAAGGAAGCCCTTATTGTTATATAAATCGGCCGGTATAACGCGGCAGCGGTATTAGCTCCCGTAGTTCTTTCCCTACCTCTTAAGGCATCGCGGCTAAGGCAAGCCGGTGCTATATAGCAAGCATATTAATAGCCTAATATATAATCTAGAAAGTTAGCTTGCTAAGCTAATCCTAACCGCTATAGAGGAGCCGCTGCCGTGCCTACTATCGGGCGGCCTCTTACTAGTAGTAGCGCTCTTTATTCTCGATTATTTAAAGTAAGGCGGTATAAAGGTAAAAGAGGTCTTATATACCTTTAAGAAGGTACGATTTAACGTCTTTATAGGCGGTCTCTACGGGGCTATTAACTCTCTAGCCGAAGTTGCGATACCTACTAATAAAGCAGGCAGCCTATTGCTCCCGCTAAGGCATATACTCCTTCGAGATATACCTAATAATACGGGCCTAGAGCTCTCCGTAGGTCTTATCGAACGTCTTTTAATTAGCCTTAAAGGCTTCTTCCGTAGCCGTATAGATTATAGTCTTCTAAGCTACGAACATGCTCTTACGGGTATATTTATCGGCCGGGGGTAAGGGCGCGTTCCCTACCTCTTCTGCCTCTTTTACCTCTTATTGTATGCGAGTTCGTCCGGCAGCATTGTCTTCGTTAGCCTCGTTAGCCTTATCGTTATTATCGTCGTTATCGTCGTTATCGTCGTCGTCGTCGTCGTCGTAGCTAGGCTCCTTCTACCGCGTCTTTATCCTCGCGTAGATATTAGCGTTAATATACTATACGTAAAGCTATTACTACGAGGAGGGGAAAACGTTTAAGAAGGCGTTTTTAAAGGCCTTTTCCTTATCTATAATAATAATAGTCGGCTCTATAGCCTCGACCTTTAGTCGTAGCTCGTTAAGCCGCTCTACTAGCCACTAAAAGCCCTCCTCCTTTTCTATATTAATAAGGCTAAAGGCGAAGTTAGCAATAGAATGCTAATCGGTGATTCTAATAGCCTAGAAGAGAAATATCTTAAAACGGTTAGTATTATACGTATTATTAAGGCCGATGACCTTAGGGAACCGCTTCTATATCTTCTCGCACTAAGGGTAGGTCTAGAAGATAGCCTTAACCTTCCGACCGCTATCGCTATCGCCGTTACTATCGCCGTTAGCCTCGCTATCGGCGTTAGCAAGCTTTACAATATATTTAAGCCCGGCGTCTCGGAGGTAGGCGATAAAGGCTTAGGTAGCGGTCTTCCTACTAAGGGCTACGGCGTAGATCTTCTATCGGTCGTTATAGATATCGCGTTGCCGAAAGAAGGTCTCTTCGGTGGTTGATTCCCTAAGAATTAATGCGATCTCGCAAGCGGGAACGGCTTAAAGCTTAGAAAGCCTGCTCTTAAGCTCTTATTGCGTAAGGGTTCGTCGACGATATATATTATACGCCGAGGGATTAATTAACTACTTATAATTATGCTAGCTATTATAACTAACGCGGAAAGTCTACTTCTAGTTTAAACGCTTAGTTGCTAAGGCTATAATCGTAACGGGATAGTTAAGCTTTACGGATAAGGCTTTACGGAGCCTAGTGCTTTTCGAGGCTCGTCGAGGCCTACGATCGTATATAAAGGTAACGTTAGTAAGAATTAGCTATCCGTCGACCGTACGCTTATTAGCGCTATTTATCTTTACGATAGCGGCGCTATACTCGCGGTAGAATGTCTAGAGGAAGTTATAAAGCTTATCGTATGTATTAAAGGTCGGCGATAGCGGTAGGGGTGGAATTAGCCGTGCGTTATAGGCGTTAGGTTAGTAGGCATTCGGATCGAGGGCCTCTTCGTCTCTAAGAGGCTCTTTAATAGGCTATTAAGCGGGAGGAATTTAGTCTATCGTAAAGGCTTTACTTTACGTACGAATACGCGATATAGAATTAAGGATAGAAAATTAGGCTAGGGACGATTTACGCGGCCCTCTTAATTGCTATATACCTCTACCTAATTTTAGTAGCGGGACCTAGGCGCGCGGGGTCGAGGCGAAAAAGCGGGGCTTAGAGGTATTTATCGTGCAAATAGAGATTTCTTATCGTGTAAATAGCAATACTCTTTAAGATAGTCTAGCTTAATAATAGGCCTACCCGTCGCTAAACGAAGTAGGCAGCCGCTATAAAGGGCGAGATACTATATCGCGGGTTAACTAGGCTAAGCACTAAACTTATTATTAATCGCGACGACCGCGTAGACCTTTTTCGGCCGAATGTAAGTGTATTGCTTACTCTTTTAGCTATTTATCGTAAGTAGGATTAATTTAACGATCCCGGCCCTTAAATAGTATTATCCGTTTTTAGTATAGTAATTCTCGTAGCTTTAAGCGCACCTACTACTTAGAGATAGGCTGCTAAGCGGGACGACTACGAGACTAGGTGGCTTCCGGCAATAAAGAGGGAGATAGTCACGCTTTGCGTAAAGAACGCATAGAGCCTCGTACGACGACTACTAGGCGTATAGGTCTTTAATAGCAAATAGGTCTTCCTAAAGAAGCCGCGCGCGGACTAAGATCCTTTAGCTAAGGCTAGGTAGGTTATACGCGGGGATTAAGACAACGAAGAAAGGCCGATAGAAGAGCTCTACGCAGCGGTCGCATACTAGGCCTTATTAAAGCTCTTCGTAACGATCGTAGCCGCTTAAAATCTTAAGTAGGAATAGTTTAACGTCGTATACGCCTACGGCTACGCCGAGGCATAGGAAAAAGTGTTCGTAATACAGCCGTCTAGACTTAATAACGGCTCCGGGTGTGTTTATCGTCTAAATAAAGCCCTTTACGGGCATCCTAGCTCCGCTAAATAATAGTATAATTAGGTTAGAATAGACCTTAAGGCGTATAGATATAAGAGGCTAGAGACGGACCGATGTCTCTTTCGATATTCGAACGGCACTCTTATTATTGTTTATATCGATGACTTTATTATAGCCGCGCCGATACAACGGCTTATTTAAGCCGCTAGGGATATACTCGACTAACTCTACGAGATTAAGAGATTAAGGGAACCTAAGGAATTCCTCGGGATCTAGCTCGAGAGGAATAGAGATAACCGGACGATCCGTATAACCTAGACTAGGTATACGACTAAGATTATTAATAAATTCGGCGAGGGCATCGTCGGTAGCGTTTCTACGCCGTAGCCGCCGAAATGCGAGATTCTATACGACTAGAAGGCTTAGGAGCTAGTTATAACTTTAAAAGCATAGCTTTAACGCACCGGCAGCATTTATTACCTTTCGATAGGCATAAGGCCTAATATTATATTTACTGCGAATAAGCTATCGGAGGCAAATAGTAATCTAACGGAGACGCACAAGGCGATTTTAAAGCATTTGCTTCGATATATTCGGGGTTCTTTAGAGTAAGGCGTTATCCTTAAGGGTAAATACCCTATGACTAACCTTAAGCTACGGGTGTATTTAGATATATCCTTCGCCGACGATAAGAGTATACGATGCTCTACGGCCGGATACATAGTGTTCCTTAGAGATAGACCTATCTTTTAAAAGTCGAAGCGTTAAACTATAGTAGCTATATCGTTAATAAAGGCAGAACTTATAAACCTTACACTAGCTAGGATAGCTTCGATATAGATCTATTAACTTTTCGATAAGATAGGGTATACGCAACCGATTCCTTCCGTAATATATATAGATAGCTAGAATGCGAGGCTTACGGTTCTAAATAAGAATAACCCGGCGCGTACGCGTTATATTAATATCCGATACAAATGGATTATCCATCGCACTAACGAGGGCTTTTTCTAGCTAGTATAACTACGGACCGATAAGATAACTGCCGACGGTATAACTAAAGGGCTTTTAAAGGATAAGCATTTACAGTTTATACGTTAATTAAGGATACGTAAATCCCTTTAGGAAAGGGCAATATAAGTCATAGGCAAAGAGCGAAGGAAAGGGGGGATTAAAAGGCGAGGCAATTCGAGGGCAGAAAAGTATTAGATCGTAGATCTACGGCTCGGACTAAATAGGCGTTATAATAGGTCTAGATAGGTTATATAGCAAAGAGGTTATATTAATATAATATATAATAATACGTCTTATGCGTGCTTCCCCTCTTTTTATAAGGGGGCTATATTTAAGGGATATTTCCCTTACGTTACGTAGCGGTTATACTGACTTAATCGTTGTGACCTCTATTATATAATCTAACACACCCCCCTAGCTTCGATCCCGAATTTAAGGGAGGGAAGCTAGCATTAAGAGGTCGCTAAATAGCTTAAATCCGATGAGTTTTTAATCCTCGTTCTATCGTTAAGCCATCGGGGCGGGATATCTTTAATCCCTGCCCTTTTAATCCTACGCTTAAGCGCTCTAACGAGTGCGGCTTTACAAGCTCTTATACTTCCTTAATTCCTTCCGCCGCTATACATAGCAGATGCCCTTACTGCGTAGAAGCATCGTTCCTCTTTAGTCCACCGTCGTTAAGGGTATCTATAGTCGTTTATAAGTCGTTTGCTTATAGCGATATAGCGAGGCTATTCGTTTAGCAGTCTATGCTCGATTCCCTTAGTGCGTCGTGCCGAAATCGACGGCATAGTCGCTATTGCGAGATACGCTAATGTTCTTCTTTCCGCCGCTACTATTAGGTGCCCTCGCTGCGGGAGAGCTTCCTTCTTATTTAATACTTAATCGAGTATTTAGACGCCTCTAGCTTAGTTAATGCTCGTAGATATTTAACGAGGCCCTTTATCTATCGTCTCCCTAACGTTTTCACATAGGGCTTAGTAATACGCATAAGGAACTATATTACCTACGGTTATTTCTTATCACCGGCGCTTATACATAGTATTTCCTCTAACGCGTGTGTATTATGCCTAGCATCGATACTATTACCCCTAAGGATACGGCTTTATCGGCCTATTTATATCTCCTAACCTTCCTATACTATATATATATCGGTTTATATTATTTCGTCGGTCGTTTTAGGGAGTTCTTAATCGGCGAGGCGTTAGGTAATATTGTAAAGGCCTATTTATTCGACAAAGGCCTTAAAGAAGGGCCCTTAAAGTGCCTTAGTAAGGCCATCGGCTATTATCTTTGCGGTAGGTGTATATTTAACATCGAGGGTCTTATTAAGGACTTCTTAACGAAGCTAGTAGTTATAAATATCTATATAGCGAAGCTTCGTTTATAGAGTAGCGATTTCGGCAGTAACTAATCGGATAGTCTATATATTATTATATTAAATGCAAATGCGGGAGTTATTAAGGGAGACGTTAAGCTCTTTAATAAGCCTGCTTACGTAGATTACCTCCTTTACTGCCTATAATAACGCTAGGAGCTTAGCCTCGGTTATTAAGGTTATAACTATATCTTATTTATTAGCTCTCTAGCCGATTAAGCCTCCGAATAGCTTTATAGCAAATGCCTAAGAGCTTTTCCTATCGGTATTATCGGCGAAAGAGGCGTTACTTACTACTTTAAAGTCGTCCCTACCCTTTAGACGAAGCGTAAGTCCCGGGTGTAGTATAGATAATAGAGAACTCGATCGACGGCGTCTTTATAGTCCGGTCTAAGGTTAGCGTTAAATTTGCATAGTCTTAATATAGCAAACGCGATGTTAAGGCGGGTGATAACCGCCGTATATAGCACGGAACCTACGTTCACCTAGTAGGCTTATATCTTATAGTATTTAGCGATCCCTTTATAAGGGAGAAGCTCTTTTACCCCTATTAGTATATCGAAAGGGCGGCGTTTCTTTATAATATAGTAGATCTTATTAATATAGGCGTAATGTATATAAAGCATCCTCTATGCTATATGCCGGGGCTAATATAATCAGCTATAGATAAGATAGCAGGGAGCTATTCCTAGCTCCTAGGGCTTACGCCTACCTAATATAATTATCCTTCTTTACACATATATTCTTAGTGCCTAGTGTATTAAATTAGTAGTAATTCTATACCTTCTGCCTTAAAGCTACTATTAGGAACGCCCTTCCTATCTCTAGAGCTTCGCTCTACTATAATACGTTTGCTAAGAGCTTCTTAAAGCTCTCGCTATTCGTTAGAAGCCGCTTAAAGGCTCTTAACACCTATAGTATAACTAGCTTATATAACCTTAGCTAGCACGCTTATATAACCTCTAACACAAGCCTTACGATCCGACGAGGCTCGCCTTTCTAGGCATTATTAGAACTAAGGCCTACTGCTTAGTTCTCTATTTTAAGTCCCTACGCAATTAGCCGTAAGGAAAAATTTTCTCTCTATGTTTTCGATTTCCTATGCGTACCCGTTCCTACGCTAAAATTAAAACACCCTACACCTCCTACTACAGACTTTTCTTTTCTCCTATAACTCTTCTTTCTTCGCAATCCCTTCTCTTCTTTATCTATCGACCTCTTCGCCTTCTCCCCTCGTTTTATTAAGCTATTATCGCTATAGCTAAGGACGAAGAAGCCCGTTAAGCTATAGCGTCCGTATCTCGTTTAGACGACGACGTCTACCCTCGCTTGCTAACTTAAGAATATGCCCCGCCGGAGAGTGTTTATAGCGCCGCTCCCTCCGGGGACTCTAAGAGTAATTATAAAGATCCTCCTCCTCCTACCCGCCGTCGTCCTCGCTTATCCTTAGAAACCGAGGTACTACGCAAGCAATCTACTATACTAGCTATAGAGGATAAGGACTATAATAACCTATTAAAATAAGCCGTTCGCTACTCTAAGTTAATTAAGATACTGCTTACGGAAAGGGTTATTAAGACCTTTACTAATATAGACGTAATATATATAAAGTAAGCCTATGTTCTCTTAGGTTCTTTAGCCTCTAAGTCGGAGGTTATCTTCGATATCTAAGATCTTCCGTCCGTAAAGGAAAAGCATTTATAGCACGCCGACACTTAGCGAAAGGGAATTCGCTCGTATCTTTGTTTTATAGGCGAGCTTCCCGATAAGGAGACTCCTCTCTACGCTACGATAACTCTAGTATATCCGCTAGTCTAAGCCGTGCCTCTTAACCCGTAAATAATCGACGGAGACCCTTCTAATAGTTAATCGGAGGAATATCTTCCTCTTCGTCCGTAAGGAATACTTCGCTTATCTAAGTAGCGCTCTATTAGATAGCAGTATTACCCTAAGGAATAACCCTAGGTTCTATATTATTCTCTTTAGTCTAAGTTATCTAAGTACTCTTAGGCCTTCTATTCTCGTCGATAGAAGAATTCGGATAATAATAATAATAATTCGTCTAGGTCCGATAATAGTTTTATCCGCCGCCCCTTAAAATCCTATCTAAACCTACGTAGGTACTACGAGGCGAGTTATACCTCCTCCTTAGCCTATAACGACGAGGCTATTACTAAACGCCTTAAATAGGATAATATTAGTACTTTTAACCTAGATAAGCATAATCCGAAGAACTTAGGCATTATCGCTCTTAGCGATAGAAAGAACATCTATATAGACGTCTATCTCTTTATAAAGCGTCTAAGGATCTATTAAGACGAGGATCTATTCGCCCTTAGCCTATATTACCTCTCCTTCTTAGTAGGAGGAGCTCTTATATAGTATATAAGTAAGCTTATAGCGGAACAACGCGATATCCTTAGTTCCTCCCCTCTTAAAACCTTCTATAAGTTTTTAACTAAGCGTTTTAAGCGTCTTAACGCCGACGTCTTAAAGGAATTTTATAAGGAAAGATATACGATATCTATATAGTCCTCTAGCTCTATTACTCTTACGTAGTAGATCTAGAGAAAGGTTTCACTCGCCCGCTAACTTAAGATAGGCAAGGATGCCTAAATTATTAAGGCTATCTATCCTCTTATTGCCGTCTAGATCTCCTCGCTTCTTCCTATTCCTATAAAGAAGACTTTAATCGATAAATAGATTCGTATTATTAAAGAACGGAAACCCTTTATTATAGCCTCCCTTAAGCTATATATCTCCGGAGACTAAGACCGTTCTCGCCGCGGCAGCTTTTCCCGTCGGGATAATAACTATCGTTAGGATAACCGTCGCCGTAATAATAGTTACCGTTAGGGTAACCGTAATCGCAGCCGTCGTAATAATCGTCGCAATAACTATCGTTAAGGTAACCGAGGCAATAACTACCGATAGACTAACCGCTAGGATCGGGACTAAGGTTATAATCGCAACCGTAGTCCTAAGGGATAAAGCTTTAGTAATAACTATAACTAATTAAGCTTACGCCCGCTACGCTGCGATAAGCGTTACCTTCGACGGGACGACCGACGAGATAACCGAACGGAATACCGCTAAGGTAAATATAAGGGTAATAATAATAAGAAGAAAGTGCGTTTTAAGTCGAAGTATTAAAGCGATAAAAAGACTACTCCTAGCGGCGATAAAGCTAGTAACGAGCTATACTTAAATAACTCTTAAGACGACGCGTCCTCTTATGCCTCCTTAGAGGCTAACTTCGTAGGCTATATAAACTCCCGCTACCCTACCGAACGGGCCGGTAAGTTTAAATATAGTACCTACGACCGTACCTTCGCCCTCGCCTCCGTACTTAAGGAGTATATATATGCTAACTACTATATATCTAAGCAGTAGCTCTATAGTAAAGAACGCGTGCTTAAGCCTTTAACCTATAAGGTTTATAAGGCCTCTTTTCTTTCTCGCAATGCTTTCTTCTCTTACCTCTGTCTTAGGTATAAGAAATCCCCTTTTATTACCGTAGGGAACGTCTTTAATCCTATCGTTATTAAGCCTAATGCCCCCGCTGCCCTAGAGCCTATTCTTCCCGTACCTATTATTAAGGAGCCTGTTTTTCACGCAGCGCTTACTACGGCACCCCGACTAGATTAAGTCCTAAAAGCTAAAGCCGAGGAGCCCTAATAGGATTAGGATTCCCCGCCGCATTTATACTCCTATATAAGGATTAAGGTCTCTGCCTAACCTAGTAGGTAGGAAGTCTAAGTTTGCCCCGACTCTAGCTATAGTAAGCCTATAATTAATCGCGACCTTCTTTAGACTCTTAACTATACTATCGAGAAGAAGCCTCCCGTTACTATTAACGGAGTTAACGGTCGTTCTTTTTGCGAAGACTAAGCCACGTTCTCCTTCTACACGCGTGGCACTATAGCTAGCTAGGCCGCTTAAGCAGCTATAGCTAAATTCACTTGCTCCGCCTAGGTCTCTAAAGTAAAGGCCGGCGCACTTCTCGGCAATGCCTTCCTTAAGCTATACCGAGGATCCCTTAATTATAATAAGGAAGTTATACGTATCGGAGTGCTCGACGGGTTTAAAATCCTATTCGACATCTATAAATAGCCCCGCGAAGTTATTCGCCGTGTCTAAGCCGTCTAAAAGACTATTATACCGCCCGGCACTACCCTTATAGTCCCTGCCTCTTAGAAAGAACTTCCTAAAGACTGTACCTACACTTTCTTCGCCTCTTATGCTAATGCTATTTATAGTATCGTCGATGCTAAATCTCTTCCTACTATCCTTATTACTAATAGCACGAACGTCGACCTCGTTATTAAGCGCAAGCAGAAGCTTAGCTAGATATAAGAGTGTTAGGAGTCTAGCTATTTTACCGCCCTGTCTTAAAAATCAGCTATAAAGGCTCTAACGCTAGCTACGGCAATTTCGCCTGCTCTTAAAGCCGCTACTATACTATCCTCCCTTATAGGAACCGCTATTACTATTACTACTTCTTTTATTAACTTATCGGTTAACGTTGTAAGTACCTTTCCGCTTACTTAGGAAGTCCTTAAGTGCCTATAGGCTCCCGCCCCGTCTTAGCCCGTAGAAGCTCTTATTCTAGACACTTCTCTAACGCCTTCGCTATCTAACTCTATCTACGCCTACGTTATAGCCTCTTCGGTAGGACCCGCTAAGTGGTCTAAGGTTTGCTAGAACCTCGTAGTAGCCGCTATTAACGTAATAGCAGCTGCCGTAGCTATCGAGACAGACGCCGCGGATAGAATCGAGGATCCCCTCTCTAGCCGTATTCTATACTAAACGCACGTTTAGCGCCTACCGGAGCTTTAAGAAAAATACACTAAGGAAGGGATTTATATTTTCGACTATAGCCCCTCCTTCGTACGCCGCGTTAAGAAGCTTCTTAGGAAATACTCCTAGCTCTAGCGAGACATAGGCACCGCCGTCGTAAAACCCGGAAAGGAATTAACAGTCCCCTTAATCGATAATTAGCACGAAAAACGAGTCGCTTAGAGGCCTTACCTATAAGGGCTTCGCGATAGGAAGGTTATCGACGATACATTTAACCTACTTTATAAGCAGGGTCGCCTAGAGTAGGCCGACGAGCTTACGCCGTTCGTAGCACCTGTCTTTATAGTTTAGCGCATAGCCTAAGGCGAGACTAAAGGGCGAGTCGTTATTAACCTACGTGCCGTTAATAGTATTACTATCCCGGACTCTTACCCTCTGCCGCTATAAAGCTCTATTATTGCTAAACTCTTAAGCGCCCGTTTTATTACTACTATCGACGCTTCCGCCTTCTTCTATTAGTTTCGAGTTAATCTTAAGCATTAAGGCAGGTTTACTATCACGAGTCATTAAGGTCTAGAGCGCTTAATAGTTGCACCTATCGGCTTCCGTAATAGCCTAGCGTACGCATAGCGCTATATAGACCGAGTTCTCCGTCCGCACTAGGGCTATAGCCGCGCGTTTATTAATAACATTGTTATTTATTCCGCTATAGAAGAGGAACACTTTTAATATCTCGAGGCTATCTTTAAGCTCTTCGCATCGCTTAATCTATCTATAAGCCCTACTAAGAGCTAGATCGGCTACCCTTCCGTAGAGTTGCTCGGATTTTATATCGACGCGTTCGGGATAAGCACTACGAAGCATAGGCTTACCGCCTTTATAAAGCTTCTATTTCCCGATAGTCTCGCCGCTCTCGAACACTATATTAGCGCTATAAGGTATATTCGCAACCTTATCCCGTACTACGGCGCCTCTATTACCCCTCTATAGGTTCGTAAGACTAGTCTTCTAGCTTAGGGTCGCTTAATTAGTAAGGTTAAAAACGGGAACCCTAATAAGCGGAAGTCCTATACGCGAGTTATATTATTCTAGCCGACCCTAGCCGAGCTTTCCTCCTTCGCCTCCCTTTAGAAGGAAATTACTTCTAGCCGTATAATTTACTATATAGACCTATAGAAGAGGCTATTCTATTAGATTAACGCCTCCTTATAGCGAGGCTTCGCAGCCGTCTTTTTCTATCTCCGCGATAGCACCGTTTAGCAGCTAGGCTAGCCTATTCCGGTTAAAGCTATTATACCTATCTGCTTCCTCTCCTATACTCTAACGAAAGCCGAGTAGTCCTATAGTCCCTTAGAGCTAGAGGTCGCCTGTCTTATATAGGCTGCGAAGAAGATATATACTACGGTGTAGTCGTTAACCCTTCCGCTTATAGTCTTAACCAACCACTCTACGACTAAGCAGATCGTCGCTAAAAAGACCCTCGATACTTCTAGCATAGACCGAGCCAACCGTCGCTTAGTTATAGCCTTAATTTACCTCTCTAAGTACGATATCGAGGTTTACTACCTCCTTAGTAAGAAGAACTTTATCCCCGACGCCTTTAGTCGCCTACTAGCCGAGGAATCCGACTAGCTGCTTAATTATCGTCGTCCTAACTTTACTATGCTTAACGATATGCTTATAGCCTCCGAGGCTATTATAGCTCTTAAAAAACGCGAGGAATTCGCCGTCGCCTACGATAATAACCCTTACTATAAGCGAATACTTTAAATAATCGCAGATAGCGAGGACGCTATTAAGAGTCTTTCCTTACCCTTAGAAGGAGCTATAGTCGCTAACTTAATAGCACGAACGAAAGCATAGCTTAAGCGCCGCGGTATACCGTTCTTTATAGTCGATAAGCTTTTATACTATAAAGGCCCCGACGGCTTTACCCGGCTGTATATCCCTAACGCCCTCGTCCTATCTATAATCTTAGCAGCTTATAACGATAAGAACTACTTTAGCGTCGTCCGTATAATTAAGGACTTAGAAATATACTTAATTCGCAGAGTCACCCGTTAGGTAAAGAAGTATATCGCGGCCTATAAAGCCTATTGCCTTAGCTAAATAGACCGTTAGACCCTTACCGGCAGCTATAAGCCTATTCGCCCCTTACTACTTCTAATATAGAGTATCGCGATGGACTTTATAACCGATATACCGCTCTTACCTTTAGCAAGCTCCCTATAGTAGATCCTAGGCTTTAATATCTTTAACTAACTTCTTATAGTTACTTGCCTAACTAATAAGAGATGCTTGCTAATCCTAAGCAACGCGAAGTACGGCATAAAGGACTAGGCTTAAAGCCTAGCCCGTTAGTTACTTCTTTCCGATTAAGGCATACTAAGAACTATTATTAGCGACCGGGATCGCAAATTTACATCCGACTTTTAGAAAGGCCTCTAAAGCGCATTCGGCACTAAAATTGCAATAACCACCGCCTACTACCCGTAGGCTAACGGACTTGCCGAACGGCGCAACTAGACCGTAGAGACCGCTCTACGAATATCCTACATCGAGGATCTTAGCCTAGATTAGAAGATAATAATCCCCGCCCTTTAGTAGAATCTAAACACGGCATTTAACGCTAGTACGAAGATCTCCGCCTATAAATCTATCTTCGGCTTTAATATACGTAGACCGTTAGAAGCTGCCGATAATGTCTTAGGCACTACTACGGACGAACTGCCCTACTTACGAGAAGTTATCCGTAGATAAGCGAGCCTAGCTATAGACCTAGCAGCTATAAAGGCTAAGCAGCGGTATAACGTAAAACACCGGCCGGTTCTTCTTAAGGCTAGTAATAAAGTCTATCTAAAGCTATATACGGGCTATTACAAGCCTAGCCAGCCGCTAAAGAAATAGTCGCGGCAACGAGAAGGTCCTTTTGTTATTAAGCGTATAGTTAATAACCTCGCGGCGGAGCTCGACCTCCTTAGCTAAGTCCGAATCCACCTAATCGTTTCTATTTAGCACCTTAAGCTCGTATACGAAGGGCATTACATCGAGCTCGAGCTTAGACCTATAGAAGCCGCTCGCGACGTCGAAGCACTTAACGAAGGGGATTAGCACTACGAATTCGAACACCTAATAGACATCCGTATTCGTCGCATCGGTCGGTCGAAGTCACCTATAACCGAATACCTCGTACGATAGAAGGGATAGGCTGCTATATATAACTAATAGGTCCGAGCCGACTAGGTCTCCGCTAAAGCTATCACGGAGTTCTAAGGTCGCCCTCCTACACGCGCTATACGAAGCAAGAAGGCCTTTTAGTAGAAGGAACGATTAGAGGAATAATTACTAGCAGGCATAAGCATAACTTATAAGAATAAAAGGAAGGATTTAGGCAATAGGAGTATTCTTCTTAATTGCCTATTTAAGATTGTATTTATAACTGCTATAGGCAGTAGTATTTTCTTTTTCGAGCCGGCATTCTAATATAAATAAAGCATCCTCTATGCTATATGCCGGGGCTAATGTAATTAGCTATAGATAAGATAGTAGGGAGCTATTCCTAGCTCCCGGGGCTTACGCCTACCTAATAGAATTATCCTTCTTTACACACACATTCTTAGTGCCTAGTATATTAAGGCGGCTTATAATAGCTAAATATACCGTTAATTACGGTCTTATAGAATCTTAATGCCGAGGAACTATTATAGGTTATTACCGCCTATAAGCTTATATTTTCCCTAAAGTTAATTTTAAAGAGATTTAGCCCTATCTTAATCCTTCTTATAATACGCAAAGATAATATTATCTATATAAAAGAAGACGATAATGCTATTAAACGTTAAGTAGTATAGTTCGTATAGCACCGTCTAAAACCCTATCTCCCGAAGTATTAACGTAAGTTCGCGATGCTATAAAAGAGGGGATTTTCGCAGTCCGTAGAGGGCTTTATTAAGTCGGAGGATAATAGAGTGTTTTCTATACCCTAGCGGCATCTTTATGTATATAATCTCGTCGAGCCTTACGTTAACGAACGCGTTAACCGCATCGTACTATATTAGTTTAAGGTCGAACCTTATAGCTATCGTTATAAGTATTCGAAAGCTTTATCCTACGAGGGTTACTACGTAGGTCTCCTATCCGTTTCGAAGCTATTAATCCCCTCGGACGACTAGTCTTGCCTTATACTTCGAGAGTCTTCCGTGCTTATCTATTTTATATACGTATACCTATATATAGTCGAGGACTTAGCCTTTCTTTATAAGTGTTTTAGAGTTAACCTCAGTCTAGGACTTTATTTCTTTATAACTCTAAAGATACGTTCTCTCCGCCTCTTTAAATTAAAGGCCGAGTAGGTCTTATTTAAGCTATCTATAATATATTAAGATAGCTAGAAGGTCTCGTCGATATACCTGCCTTTTTAGAATTAGGCGGTCGAGGTAAGCCTTATCTTTAAACCGTAATGTATTAGTGTCTTTTAAGATTAGTACGGCTTAAGTGCCTACTATAAATGTAGAATGCTAATAGGCAAGTTTTTCTTTCTATAGAGGGGTTAACTCCTTATTTATAGGCTACGGAGGGGTTAACTCTTAATTATATAGACTTTTTGCTATAGAGGGGTTTGCTCTTTGTTTAAGTAGACTTTTATTTGCCTATAGAGGGGTTAACTCCTAATTATATAGACTTACCGCGGAGGGGTTTACTCTTTATTTATATAGACTTAATGCCGCGGAGGGGTTTACTCCTTATTTATACGGACTTAGTGCTACGGAGGGGTTTACTCCTTATTTATATAGACTTAGTGCTACGGAGGGGTTTACTCCTTATTTATATAGACTTATGTTTGCCTAAAAGGCTGCTCGAGAGGGATCGAGATGCTCGCTCTATAGCTTTATAGTCTAGTTAGCGAGATATAATTATATTATAGCTATAAATAAGGCCGCCGGGGGAGTGCTTAAAGGAGTAGGGAGAGGCTTAAATCGAGCTTCGGTATACTGCTTTATATTTCCCCGGTCGTTTTTAAGCGCTATTGCGTAATCTATATCGTAGTTTGCCTTAAGTTCGGGGTTTATATCTTAATAGACGAGGATATCGTTAAATACTTAATTATCGAGAACTTATAGTATATTAATTTAATTATTATCGGGGAGAGTGTTAGATAGGCTCTATTAGGGTTAACTAAAGGGGTGTATATTGTCTTAATGATTAATGCTAGCTAGGAGGGAGGCATCGCGAAGAGATATAGCCTCGTTGCGTGCACGTAATTACGTAGGGTTACGTAGGTCACGTGCCCGCAATTGCACTTTATGCGTATCTCTTATCCTTTATTCCTATACTAGCAGTCTTTATAAGATAATAAGAATAATATAATCTAGTCGTTAACCCGGAGATAAGATCTATCGAACGCAACGAACGAATCGAACGAAAAGAGGGATAGAGGGATCCTTAGCCCGGTTAAACGGGCGGCGCGATGCTATCGAGGATTATACGAAGTTATAGTGTTATAACTACGGGAAGGAAAAGAACAACGAGCAACGAAGCAACGAGCGAGCAATAAAGCAACGAGCGTTAGGGAGTTACGTAAAGCAACGAATAACGAGAATACACAAAGGAACGGTCGAGCGGAGTAACGGAGCCGAAGGAAGCAGGTAGGGAAGCTCTCCCTCGAGAGTCTTTCTTAAGGGCTCGCGAGGCTAGGGATGCGGAAGCTCGCGAGGCTGCCTGCTATAACGTTGCGAGCTAGCCACGCGGAACGAAGCTAATACTTAGAGAAATAAAGAGTAAACGTAAGGGCGTCTGCCGGGACGAAGGCGAAGAAGGCGTCTGCCGGGTAATTGCCTAAGAGGAAGCCTATGCGGGCTTCTAGTAGTAGTCTCTTGCTCTACGGTAGTGAGAGAGTGGCTAGGCGGCATGCTAGTGCCGGGGAGACTGTCGGTTGTTGCCCTACTGTTTAACGGGCTAAGGGGAAGCTTATATACGCTTTTAGTAGTAATATCCTTTAGCGAGGTAACGAAAGAGTGCGCCTTAGGAGTCGAAGTAAGAGTTATAGTGCTGGCAATTAGCCTGCTTTAGTAGTGTTTGCCGGGCTTAAGGCATAACGGTCTTTAAGGGAGTCTGCGGGCGTTATATATAGTAATATCCTTCGCTAAGGTGGCGAAAGAGGGCGCTTCGAGACTAAAAGGGGGATTAGCAGCGGCGGCACTTGCTTAGCTTAGGAGCGCGCTGCTAAGGGGTCGAAGGAAGCCTGTGTGTGTGCGTGTATGGCTTCTTTATAGGTTCGGAGCAGCTTAGAGAGCTACTGCGAGAGCTAATAGGGGAGCAGCCTAAAGAGCTGCTTTAAGGGTTGATAGAGTAGTCCGAAGAGCTGCTTTAAGGGCTAAAAGAGCAGTCCGAAGAGCTGCTTTAGTCGCTTAGAGAAGCGGGCGAAGGGGAGCGTCGGCTTAGAATAAGGAGTCGGCTTAGGCGAGGGAGCCGGCTTAGCGAAGCGTGCGGCTATAGCTACGGCTATAGACTTAAAGCAACTGGCGGACTTTTACTAGTCGGCGGCGGAGGCGTTGTTGCTATTAAGGGCGACGGAAGCGTAGGGGAAGCTTATAATGCTTTCCCTCGAGAGTCTTTCCTCTTAAGGGCCTGTATTAGGGTTATGCCTGCTAGAGCTAGGGGCGATGCCGGGGTTATTCCTAAGGGAACCTTAGTTATGCCGGTAGAAGCTAGCTGTAAAGCCGGGGCCGTGCCGGCAGGAGCGATAATAGGAGCGACGGTAGGAGCAATAGCGGTAGGAGCAACGGCGGTAGGAGCAACTACGGGAACTTAAGTTAACGATAGCGAAGCTAGGGCCGTTATTGCTACTGCTAACGAGGACGATAAAGGCGACGTTAGAGCTGCTATTGCTGCTGCTAGCGACGAAGAAGGTAATAAGGAAGGGGACGTCGGCGAGGCTGCCGGGACTAACGAAGTCTTAGGTAAGGCTGCCGGGACGAACTAAGGAATACGGGCCGGCTTTAGCGATAGAGCCGGTGGCGTTAGCATTAGCGGCTTTTACAACGGCTTTAGCAACGGTTTTAGCAACGGTTTTAGCAATAGTGCCGGGTACGGCGGCACGCCGAGTTCGGCTCGTATCTTATCTCGCTTATAGTAGGCTAACGTTGCGAAGTCGAAGTCTATCTCGAGAAATTCTTCTTAAGGCTAGGTTAGCGGGTCGTATACCTCCTACAGCTATATCGCGAGGAATTATCGTATTGCCGAGTCGTTCTTTTTAACGTAAACGCCTCGGCGCCGAAGGAGGTTCCTTAACGCCTTCCTATAGTCTTTATAGACGGTTTACTACGTGTCTTCCGACTAACCTTTAAAATGCAATTAGAAATAGCCGAGAATAACGAGGTCTTATTCTTGCGTAACGTATTCGCAGCTTACTATAAAGGTCGCGACGTAGGTCGTTGTCGCGAGTGGGTTCTACTCGTCTAGGTTAATCTCGTAGGACTAGAGGTTAGGGTCGATGTGTTTCCACGCTGCCTTTACAATAAGGGTCCTCCTTAGGCATTATTTAAGGGTCGGGACGTATTGTATAGGATTCGGGCTTTAGGAAGTTATCGTAATAACTAGGATTTAGGCTATTCGGCTTCCCGGGTGTATAGGGATCGCGATAGTCTTCGCGATGCTGTTTGAAAAATGCGTTAATAACGCGCTTATAATAATCGCTTCTATCGAGGATAGTAGCGACGGGTTTAATCGTAAGTTAAAGAAATCGAAGCACGGCAACGATCCTATAAGGATGCGAAAAGTTTTTCTCCTATTTCTTATATTTCGAATTATATATCTACGTAGACCTATTAACGGTTAACGGTATTCTTAGTATAGATAATCCTCTCTAATGCAAAGCACGTTTAAGGATTAAATCTATCTCTTCTACCTTACTATTCTATGATTGACCTTATCAACCACTAATTAGTGTTAGATAGGCTCTATTAGGGTTAACTAAAGGGGTGTATATTGTCTTAATGATTAATGCTAGCTAGGAGGGAGGCATTGCGAAGAGATATAGCCTCGTTGCGTGCACGTGATAACGTAGGGTTACGTGGGTCGCGTGCCTGTAATTACACCTTATGCGTATCCCTTATCCCTTGTTCCTATAGAGAGTGATATTCCTTAGGGCTAGGGCTAGCTCCTTAAGGTCGTACTCTATAACGCTCTCGGTAAGGTTCTTAAATATTCTATTAAAAATCTCTTACTCGTCGAAAATAATATCTCGAGTAGTTATAACCTTCCTTTCTATAGGAACCTAGACTCGGTAGATATTAGAAGATATATATCCTATTAGGAAGCCTATCTAAGCTCGTAGGTCGAGCTTCCTAAGGCGTTGTTTCTTCTCTTAGGCCGTAGTTATTATTGCAAACGCTTTATACCCGTAGGCACGAAGATGCTATTACGCTAGCTTTCTCCTAGTTAGCTTCTCGTAGGGGGATTCCTACTTATAGCTATATTTTAGCGTACGATTATAGAGATATATAGCGGACTTATAAATCTCTCGCTAAAGCTAGGTTAAGAGCTTTCCTCGCATCGCTTTAGACTTATCCTTAATTATACCCCCTAAGCGCTCGGCGCCGCTATTTTAATCTTATATATATAGGGCTAAAGGCTCGATTTTAAGGAGCCTTACTTTAAGGAATGCTTCTACTACCGGCTTCTAAGTAGTAATCTCGTTATTATACTTAATAATCTTAGTATAAAACTAGTACTAGTGCTTTAAGTAGTTAAGGCCGGACTTAAAGGCCGTAATAATAGTTTCTACGAGACGGTCTTAAAGGTAGTAATCCTATATAAAGCCGCTCGCTCTATCGGTTAAAAGCATTAGCGAGTTATAGCCCTTATTATCTAGCACGAAGTTATAGAAGTCTATCGTAATTCTCTCGCCTACGATGCCGTTATCTTAAAGGACTCGTCGTATTATCCGTTTTACTTTCGCGGTGCTATAGTTATCGCACTATATAGTTAAAATGCCTTTAATCTTAATACCTTTAGAGTAGTTAACGAGGTATTCTAAGGCTTATAGCTCCGGATGCCTTATTTAGAGATGCTAGAGTTCGGCAGTAGCCTTTTGCGGCGTCCGTTTAGTATAGCTATTAAACTTATTTCGGCGGTTATAAAATGCCCGCCTTATTATATAGTAGGGGATATACTTAAGAGTAAACTAGCCGTAGTGCTATTTAATAAGGCCGACGATAGTATTATCGGCCGAACGAAGCGCTAATAGCCTATAGGGTCGTTCGTCCTACTAGAGTCCCTACTGCTTTAATAGCCTATAGGAGATTAGATTATATATAAAGTTCTTATAGAAAGTAACGTTAAGTAAGCGTAGTACTTACGGTTTAAACGATAGGGTTTATAGGCGGATATTAACTTTACCGTAGCTAAGGATAGGCACTTTTTCGACGCTTGCCTAAAGGAAATCTCTTTTATCTACTATTCTAAAGTTTTTAAACTAGGAAATCTCGTTAAAGATACAGAGGGTTATACTATAATCTAGGATTAAAGAGTAATAAAGAGGGTAGATATCGACGTTAAAAGACGCATTAACTAAAGGGGCGAGGAATAAAGCCGAAGGGCATCTTCCTCTCTCCCGCACGAGTTAATCCGTCTTATTATTATTCTTAGTTCCCCTCTTGCCTCTATGTCTTTAGGCTTCTTTCGCGACCTTAGGGTTCTTTATATTCTTAGAGATAATGTCCTTTTTGCTTCCCGGCTATTAGTTAAGCGCCTTATTAAGGTTAACCTCCTAGCAATTCTCTATTAAGTAGCCTTTTATAGAATAGAGCTTATAGTAAGGGATACCTTTCTTATCTATATTATTAGGTCGCGACCTCTTTTTATTGTTTTTGCCTTTTTAGTTATTCTACTAGCTGCTTTACTCCTCGTCTTATCCTATATAGGAAGGGCCGAAGGAGCCTTTCTTAGTTTAAGATAGTTAAGCAGGCAGCTAGTCTATAAGCATAGTAAATTCGTTAGTTATAGTATAGATATCGAAATCCTCTTGCCTCTATAAGTATAAGAGGTAGAAGGAATAGACTTAGGTAGGATAATAAGGTTAGATAAAGGCGAGAAAGTTAGCAACCTAAATACTCTTATAAATAGCTTTAGGAAGTTCTTTCTAAATCCCTTTATATATAATCTTCTTTTAGCCCTTAAGCTAAAGGTGCTAGTTCTTTAGCTAACTTAGGGAGGGCTTAACTACCGCTTTATAGCGAACCTAAAGGGCTTAATAGATATCTTCCGGCTTGCCCTTTGCCTCTTTCTTAAGCGTAGCGTACTAGTCCTTAAGGTCTTTGCCTAGCTTATAATAGGTCTAGAAAAGGTAGTTAGAGATAGTTAAAGCGATCTAAGTTTAAAGCTCCTTAATGTCTTTCTTTTAACTCTCTTATTTCTTCTCCTTATATAGAAATATCTACTATTATTAGGTATTGCCTTAAGGAGGTTAGCGTCCCTATTAGACTATTTCTTCGTCCGCTATGCGAGAGCGAGATCCCCTTAGAGAGTCGTCTTCGATAGGTATATCCGGGATAAGAAGGAGCCTTTCGGTACTAAAGACCTATTCCTATAGGTTGCTATCGAGAACCTACGCCTTAAACTTATTGTCTTAAACGGACTAGTTAGCATTTTTAATAAGGATAACTTTAGTATTCTTCTTAGTAGATATAGTGATTGTTTTTGCCTAAAGGGAGCCTATTTTTAGTGTTTTATATCGTATTTTCAATAGATTAAAGGCTAAGACTCTTAATTATTAGATCGTAGATCTACGGCTCGGACTAAATAGGCGTTATAATAGGTCTAGATAGGTTATATAGCAAAGAGGTTATATTAATATAATATATAATAATACGTCTTGTGCGTGCTTCCCCTCTTTTCATAAGGGGGCCGCATTTAAGGGATATTTCCCTTACGTCACGTGGCGGTCATGCTGACCTAATCGTTGTGACCTCCATCATGTGATCTGACAAAAAGGGGCTAAGAGCTCGGGAGCTCGGCTAAGGGGAGGTGTTGCAATTATGGCACGGACCACCCTTGCCATTAGTCAGCCTCGCCGTGCAGAGTTTTAGCCCTCTGCACGCCGCACAGCTTTTAGCTCTTTCTTAATCCATCAGAGCTTTCTCAACACTCTGTAACTCGTATTCGTACAAATATTCGTCCAATTTCCTCTCCGCTTCATCACCGTCGCTCGTCCCCAAGCTCGTCCCAAGCCACGTCGCAACTCGTGCTCGCTGCTCGCCCCCCGCCGCCTCCATGATGCGACTGACGGCAGCCAATCTTCGCGCCCTCGACCCGCCCTCCCCTCCAACCCCCGAGAGGTCCCCAGCGTCCGAGATGCAGGGTTTCAAGAACTTGATCTACGCAACCCTCAAGACATTGGCGTATTTGGGCCCCCAGGGCGACGCATACATCAAAGAGGCCGACGTTGTCATTGATGGTGACCAAGTCGTTTACCGAGGCGACCAGATGCCCGAACTCGAGAGCCCGGCCTTTTGGAAGCGTCGCTTGGACCAGCTCGACCCTAAATATCATGCCCTCGAGCGCGCCCTGCGTGGACCCTCCAAGCCCGTCGTGATTAATGCGGCGCAGCACCTTGAGGAAGATGGGATTGACCCGTACACGCCTCACTACCAAACCAAGATAAAGGCCTGGGCTTCATGTACGTGCTCATTTCGTCCTGGTTACGCCACGCTAACCGACGGCAGCGCTCCTAGCGAACCCGGCAACGCATCCGACCATCACCAGCCTGCACAGCAGTCTCTCCCATCGGTCGCCAAGTCCTCTTACCTCGTCAGAAAATCGGAAGCGCCAGAGAGGGCTCGATGACGGGACCGACGCGCCCTTGAGAAAGCGTCTTCGAAGCTCCGTCGACAAGCCCGACAGGCAGGTCCTCCCTAGGGCGTCCGGCCACGAGACTACACCCAACGCCGTCACTTCGCGGGAGCCAAGTGCGCCGACACGAGACGGCAACGCCCATGGAACGGGGCCTGGGCAGAAGCAACTTGGTTCACGTGGCGTCGGGAAAGATGACGGAGAATCCCCCCTGCAGCTACTCTTGTCACATACTCCGTTGCAGAGCAGACACAGCCGGGCCCGAAAAGGGGCACAGAAGAACGGAACCCGTACAAATGCCATCCTAGGCCGCCGGCTTCCATCGCCATTAGCCAAGCCACCGACCGTCGTCCACTCTCGGGCAGATGCTAAAGGAAGAAGAAGAAGAACGCGTGACAGCTACAAAGCTGGGACCACGGGTATCAAGCTGCGCAGAAGCAGACGACTGGCAGCAAAACCACCCGAGTATGGCTTACTGCCTATATAAGGATGTCAAGTCAGTAGATGGGCGTCAGCCCTTGATTGTCGGACAGCCCGGTCCCCGCCTTACCACCACCTGTTTCGTCCCTTGTTTCCACCCTGTCTAACCTTTAACCCGTGCATCCAACCTTGGCCTCTTCCACCTTGGCCTCTTCCGTGTGGTTGGTTGTCGCCGCTATACTTGTCGCTCACACTCTTGTCGCTCATATCGGGAACCTAGGGAGCGTCTTCTGGCATCGTCGTGTTGCTAGTAGCAGTAGCAGTAGCACCAGCCCTATGGGCCTGGACGCATTCCTCGATGCTCTGGAACAGGGAACCCTCGGGCAGGCCTGAGTTTCCGCCTTGGTATATCTTGCACGCCTTGTCGCCCGCGGGATCAGTAATGGTAAACGTTGGTGTCTCGGCCACATCCCAGTCGGATTCGACCTTTGGGTCGCCAAAGATTCTCAAGGCGCGCATGACAAACTTATATTCACCCACGGGAAGGTAATCGCCCGATTCGAGTCGACTGTTCCACCATACGGTCCTGGTAGTGATCCGTCCGACCCTCCCCTTGGGGAATCCGGGGACCGGAAAACTCTTGACGTCTCCCAGCCGCTCGGTCAGCCACTTAAGGGGTGACGCGGGCACAATCTCGGTGCGCGTCAGAGGCGTCCCGGTTAATGTTTCGATGGTCAGGGCCATGCCAAGGTCCAAGGCGCCGTCCTCGAGCTCTCGATAGGTATATTCGGAAAAAGATATGCGCATACTAATGGAAGTCTGCCCAAGGACAGGTTGCTCGTGCAGTGAGCCGGCAAGACCTAGGTACGGGATGGACAGGGACTTGCCGTCGGAACCATTAACGGCAATCCAGCCAGACCAAACCGGCAGCCTGTCCTGGTCAAGGCCCTTGGGGTCTTCGGCCGAGATGTCGACGGTAGCCGACTGGCCGGGGCCAACGGTGATGGAGCTCTTGCTAAGCTTGATGGTGGCGGGAGCTTGCACGACCCGAGGGTCGGGAAAATGCAGAGGGAGGTACTCCGGTATAAGACAACGCTTATCAACCGATCTTGCGAGGCAAGCATATAAAGTGCGGGCGGGAACGTCAGAGAGCTGGTATACAAGCTCGGACTCGGCCGTGTTGGTAACGCGGAGGCTAATAGTAGGCCGGTGCTCGCTATCGTTAAAGGCAAGACTGGCTGGCTCAACGACGGTCGTGGCGTAGGCGGCGTCCCAGGCCCGGACAAGGCCGCCTCCCTGCTGCGCCACCGGCATCAGACCGCCGTCTTCCTGCGGCTCGGCCGTAGCCATGAGGAGACTATTGAGGAGCACCGGGTCGAAGCTCCCGCGGCGCTCGGCCATGAGCGCCACCACGCCTGCGACTTGCGGCGCGGCGAATGACGTGCCCGTACACTCTTCGTAGCCGCCGTTGGCCTTGGGACAAGGGATTGCGTCGCCGGGCGCGCCGATGTTGGGCTTGATGTCGAGGTCCCAGTTCGGCCCGTATGTTGACGCCCGGGACATGCCGGCCGTTTGGCTGCCGTTGCCGTTATTACGCTGGTGTGCAAACGAGTTGACGGCTACCACGCCGTGCCCAGTCGAAGGGTCGGTGCCGTAAAAGAGGCCACGGCCGTGATCGTTGCCCAAGGCTACGATGCAAGGCACGCCTTTTGCGACGATACGCGAGACGACGGTTCCCACTGCCCCAGACGCCCAGCCGGAGCCCCGAAGGCCAACAGACGAGACGATGATGCTCGCACCGTCTTCACGGGCCTTGAGCCAGCCGGCTATCATGGCGTCGTCCTCACCCGTACCGCTACAGCCAAAGACCCGATATGCGGCCAAGGTCGCTTTAGGGGCCACGCCCCTAAAGCTCCTCTCTTGATCGTCCCCGGCCAAAACGCCAGCAACCGCAGTGCCGTGGCCGTTGCAGTCCGTGATGTCGGTTTTATCGCCATCTTTCGACAAGTTCTCCCCGGTAGTCACTCGGCAGCCGTCACCTGGCTTTACACAGCCGCCTAGGGCCGGGTGCGTGTAGTCAATCTATTATATTCCACGTTAGTATGATTCATACAGCCAAAGGGAGCAACCCACGCCCGTATCGACAACGGCAATCTTAATGCCGTTTCCAAGGAAGCCCTCTGCATGCAGCTTATCCACTTGCGTAAGGGCATGGTGCCACCGGCCGGCCACGTCCCCGTCTCGACGCCCAAGACCACGTCGACGCCGCGGCTGCGCCACTGGTTGGGCGTCTGGCTGCTTGCTGGTTTCACCCGCCTCCTCTCCCACGCTCAATACTTCCACGGGCCATACGTTCTTCACACCCTGCATGTTTTCAACCCTGGCACGTGCTCCCGCCGTGGACTTCTTCAGTCGGGCCGTAAATCCGTAGAAAATATCCGACTCGAACCTCCGGCTCACCTGGCCCTCTAGCTGCTGGATGGCGTCGACCAGAGGCTCGATGTCTTGGTGGGTGTTACACTCCACGATGAAGGCGTCGCTAGTCGTATTGCTGGCGGCCTCGTTGCCAACATCTATCTCTGCCCAGGCCAACGACGCGACCGCTGCGGCGGCCCACGCTAGAGTGCACATCGAAACACGAACCATGACGGCTCGAAAGACGAGTGCGGCTGTAAATATATCTCGAGAGGAGAGATGGAGAGAGAAAGAGAGAAAGAGTGAGGGAAAGGGTAAAGACGAAGTGATAAAGTACGATATCGTAAGGACGGTGGGAGCTGATGTGCATTAATGCTTAATGCCACTACGGACTTTTACAGCGTAATGCCTGCGAGTGTTACGCACGAGCAGGAAATCCAGGAGTGTATTTCATGCCAGGGTTTTAAAAAATACATACCATTCACGAGGTTTAGGATACGTCACGCCCACGGATTCGCCTCCTTCCCAGCAGGTCGGCTAGACACCATCCCAGGGGTCCCCCCATCTTGCCCAGTTAAGTGGTATATATGACTTAATGGTTACGTACAAAGTATAAGCCGAGAGAAGATTACGGGGGCGGGGCCTACCTGTAACACCTAAGTTATATTACTATATTAATCGCGCATTTTAACGCGCCCTCTCATAACGTGTAGAGATAAGGAAAAGAGCTGCTTTTCTGCTGGTAAATAAAACCGTAGAGACCGTCGATCTGTCTAATCTAGACCGCGCGATAACATCGCTACTCGAGTGGCACTATGTACCTCGCTGCTAACCCCATCGACTATATACCTTTCCGAAAGGGTATGGGCTGCTTATTTCGGGCTTAGCGCACTACTAGCATGGGCAATGACTTTTAAAGCGTGACTCCGTACGAGTTCAAAACTTTATGTCTTTAAACTCTCCGTCAAGGTTTGCAGCACATCATCATTCTGATCCTCTTTCTCTCCCTTTTTCCTCGTCTCCACCATTCATTCGTTCCACCCCCCCTGGGTCCTTGCATATCCCCGAACCTCAGTTTGACAAACAAGTAGCCGCCGCCATGTGAAGAGAAGTCGCCGACGCCATGGACCCTCTGCTGACGGACGAGGAGATCATCGAGGGCTTTAATCCTCTCGAGCGCCGCTTCTGCCAGTGGGTTCAGAGCGGTGCCAACACAATCGCCAGACTCCATGGGTACGAAATATGGGAGGCCGCTCTCCGGCACCAATTTCACAAAGAGGACCAGGACCAGCTCTTGACGGCATGGTTCGTCTTTGCGGGAGTCTGGTTTGGACGTCATGAGAGGCGGACGATGCGTGTTGTGGAGCGTGACGAGCTCCTCGAAATGATTTCGTCTACGCCCTGCATGGACTCTTGCAAACTCAACCGAAACCTATGGATCTTCAACACCGGCAATCTTGCGGATCTCTTCCTTGGCGAGAGTGACTTTGGCGGAGTTTTAACCGGCTATTCGATTGAAGGCTACCCCAACTCCCTCTACCCAGATATCTCTCGCCAAGAGATGAGCAACCCAAATGGTCCCGGCCTCCTCAACGGGGCTGTCCTTTCCATGGATCGGAACCACGACCTATCGAGACCCGCCATCCAAGCTCAGGACCCCACGACTCCTCGGAAACGCCGCGAGCAGAATCGCCGCTCTGGAGAAGACTTGGCTCCATATATCCGCAGCGCAACGGGTGACGACTTCAAGGATAAAGAACCCTTTTGCTTCTTCCAGATTGGCTCCTTGCTAGCCTGTACCGGTCAGGAGTGGGCCAATGTTCGTGAGCAAGGGCAGGAAGAAGTCAACGACGCTGAGTGGGAGGCAACTGGCTATGTCGTCGTCGTCGAGCTTCGCCATGGCTATCCACAAGGCCCGGTCTACGTCGTCTACAACTTCCACGAGATTCAACAGGGACCTGGCGTCCCAGGCCCGCTACCGGTTGAGATTGATTGGAAAGACGCGATGCACCACGAGTTGCCGCATATCCGACGCCTCTATCCCAACTGCAACCAGAAGTTCTTTCTTGCCAAGATTGCCGAAAAGCTCGACTATCTCGATACCTTTGTGCCATTTAAATTTGAGGTCATCGAGGAGAATAGACGTCCCATGATACGGACCAAGCTATCGGAAACACCGAGACGGATCATACCTAACGATGTCATAGTTGAGGCCCCGTCCGATGCGGGTTCGTGTTGAGGGTATGTAAACCAGCACGGGGAGGGGGCATAAATAAGGATAGATATCCGCCGGGGCAATGGCGTGGTTCTTGCCAAGCGCCAGCCGTCTTTAATCGAGGATGTTTTGATGTTTTCTGGATGCTTGCCAGCCCCGAAACATGGCCGCAAGTCACACACGGCAGCGTAAAGGCATATAATGCCAAGTTGTAATTACTCTAGTGCCGTACGAGAGCTGAGCAATATGAGGAGCAAAAAGCTCACTGGACAAAGACGTTGGAGTACCACCCCATGTCAACCTCATTCACCAACCCCCATGTATCCACCATCTCGGCCAACTTGTGATCCATCCTCTCGACTGCCAAAATCTCCGCCACCGTCCTGTACGCCGAATTAACCGCGCCGATGATCCAAGCATGTCCCGAACTCAACGCCTCGCCAGCAAAATGCAGCTTCCCCTCGGCGGCCGGCATCATCAAAGCCGGCAGCATGGAGCTGTACTCGCTGGGGCCGAAAATGGCAAAGGCGCCCACCGTGTCTTGGCCCTCGTACCAGTTCCACAGATGAGAGTCGACATATTGCGATTCGAGGAACTCATACGTCACGTTGTGCATGGCAGCGAGGTTCCGGAGGGTGATTTCGATGATTCTTTTCCGCGCGTCGTCATGCGTGTAGTATGCCCCCAGGCGAGCACTGTCCTGGCCCCATGTGTAGGAGGCGATCATGGTTCCTGCTGCATCGGGCGTGTCGAGACCGTAGGATGGGTAGACGCAACGGCGGATGGGGAGGTCGGAGAAGGATTGGCCGCCTTGAAAGGAGCCCGAGTCGAGGCTCTCCCACCTACAGGTCAGGAGTTAGCAGAGCTCATGGCAGGGGAATGATCAAGACACACCATCGGCTCTTGAACTTCATGCCAATTTTACCAGCAGGGTCGTACTGGAGCCTTCGGATGGCGAGCTTTTTGCGGTAGTCGAGATCCAACTCGGTCATGTCCATGACTTGCATGGCGCCCAGGGGTGCAGTGTTGATGACATGATGATAGGTTCTCTCCTCGTCGCCATTAATGACAACCTTTAAAGCACCGCTGTCTGCTGGCTTGATTGCCGTGACTCGTTTTCTGGTCTCGACTGTCTTGCTGATGATCTTGACCAGTCCGTCCACGATGCGGCCCATACCGCCTTCAACGCATTGCCAGCTACTGAGAGGGGCTTCATAAAAGATCCACTGTTCCATGACGGCTTCCGAGAGAGAATAGGTGTCGTAGTGCGTGGTGGCGTCGGCGATGGTCTCGATCCAGTCGATCTGCTGGGGAGAGTAACCCTTCTGGAGCATGTACTGCCGCACGGAAATGGCGTCGTATTGCATGAGCATGTTGAATCCCGTGTCGAAATCTGTCACCAATGCTTGCACCAGGTTTTGAATCGCGCCACCAAGCACGGCACCAGGCGACATGGCAGCGAAAGTGTCGTTGTTGATGGTTCCGCCTTCTGCGACCAAGACGTTGAAGTTCTCTGCAGATGGGTTGGCTTGGTTATAGATCAATTTGTCGTTGAAGAGACGGAATGTGTTGTTGGCTTGGAATATATATGGAATCAACTTGATCTGGTCTTCTGGCTTGAGCTTGGAGTTGATGTAGGGAACGAGTGAGTTGTTGGCTTTTCCAATGATTCGGTCCATCCACTCCATGCCGGGGAATCGCATGGCTCCGACATCCTATCCCAACTGTCAGCGACTTGCAAGGCAAATCAGCACCCGCGACGTACGTAGTAGTCATAATAATCAGGCTCTCCGGGCTTGGAGGCATCCCAAGCCTCTTGATCGAATCGGTGCGTGAATATCCGCCCCCCAATGCGCTGATTCGACTCCAAAATGTCATAGTCGATGCCGAGAGAATCCAGAAGAACAGCAGCATAAAGACCGGCAGCTCCTGCACCGATGATACCGACCTTGAGTTTCTCGCCACTGCCTGACGAGCAATTGCAGAAGCCGCCATAGGATGGTGACTTGGCAAGAATCTGCCTCAAAAACAGATCCCGGGTGTGTCCCGCGCTTGGCCTTGTGAGGGCAGTACACGGAAGAACCAAGGCGCTCAGAGCGCATGATACGAGCTTGCAAAACCGCATACTGGGGAAAGGGTCCTACCAGGCTTGAAGACAAGAAGAAGTCCGAGCCAGGCACACAGTGGATAAATGACGAGTGAGCATGTGCAATAGTTGACCATCACCGCTTATATAGCAGTTACAATTATCACCATTGGCTACAAACGCAGAAACCAAAAGGAAGTACTACTAGGAGGGTCTTAAAAGACGACTTATCCGCCCCTGTACGAAGGTTAAGCCTAAAAGAAAGTGGCGGACCCGAAGTAACCTACGGTGACAGGGGCACCTTATGACTTCGGGTCCGCCACTTTCTTTTAGGCTCAACCTTCGTATGGGACCCCCCTATTCGTAGAACCCATGGTGAATTGTGTGCCACGTTGTAAAGCGGCCACGTCATGAGATGATTAGAATGCCTTGACAAGCAAGGCGGCGACACGTTAAAGGCAGGGGGAGATGTTGGATGCTTGCCCGGGATCCAAAACGTATTTAATACCGACGAGGACAGTTCAGAATGCATATTTTACCCCTATTCCCCAGACACAGTCAAGCCCTGCCGGATTTGTTGTTGTGAAGTTTATTCGAGTACGAGTCAAGGCCGCAATGCAAGTATTGTGCGATACCGCTAGAGTGGGCGAGTTAGTGCCCGACTTGTAACTGCATGTACCCGACTTTGAACTGCATGTTTTAGAACTGTACGAATACGCGTGAAGGCATTTTACGAAGTAGACAGTCGATCTGTCCGTCTACCATGTCGACAGGGTTGTCCGCTTCATTAGAGTCGAGGCGCAGTTGAAATCACCCGCCGGGGCGGTTGGGCTTCCACCGCCTTATAACTCAGGGTTGTCCTACAGGTCTCAGGAAGTCGAGCCGACCGCGCTTTAAGCCGGCACTGCCATGCAGCAGCTGAAATGTATTCAAGGATTAGAAAGGCACCAGAGATAAAACCCTACATCTGACCTAGGACATGATAGGACATGAAGAGTGTCGAATGCATGTACATCTCGACAAAGTGGCCAGTCTCTAGGTCACTTGCTGCTTTTGTCTATAGCACTAACTAACTATCAGCCGTGTCTTAACACCTGCAGTAGGGTTCCCGATATCCACGTACGAAGTATCGACTGGCCGTACGAAGTAAACAGTCTCTAGATCACAGCCCCATGTCTATGACATTGGGACTAGTTCGTATATGTCACGATGAGTCGTGTCTCACCAGACACAGCAGACTTCAAAGAGTCTCCGACAATTTATGAATGGCCTCGTTTGCCTATATCCGCCACGTCTAGAGGCCATATAATTCACGAATTACCAGGCATGTATACTACGTCTCGGGGGATGGCAAATGCCGATTTAATATATAATTGCATTACTACACAATGGAGAGCACAATCGCGTACAAGTAGATATCGTGGTTGCTAGCAGTGTAGGTATTCGTACCCAACTGGTTGTGGCAGCTTCCTCACGCTAGTACGAATAGTAGTTGCACGGCAGGCCTGTCTGGTACAAGCGCATGAGACACCAGAGGCATTGTGCATTGTTACGCATGTCTGACCTGCGCACGTTGGATTTGATGGAAGCTAACTCTCCGTCACCTACTAACGAAGCAGCTCCGTTGCCGATCCTTTCCTCGTATACTCCGTAGAAATAATGCCAGAAAAGCAAGCGTGACTCAGCCAGCCACGTCAATACTCGACCTAAGACACACGGCAGAAGTAGTGAGACTGCGCCCATCAAGCCCGGGAATGGGGCATCAAGGTGCGTCCCCTGCCGCCTTGGACTGACCGTCATGGACTGACCTGCGTGTCGAAGCAACTGCTCGAGATCTGGACAAAGGCAAAGAGAAAGAAGTGCGATGAGTCTCCGCCAGATCTTGGTACCCGTTGGGACCTAAGGGCCTTCGTCCCTCGTTCCTTAGTTCCCAACGGGTAGTACGGCCCCGGAAAATATCAGCCCTGGCATGCTTACACGTCTCGCTCTCGTTCGGGCATCGCGGTAGTCTCGAGCTCGGCTGTCGAGCATTGGCCAAGTAGTCCCCCGACCGGTAATTTCCTCGTCCACACAATTCTTGTTGATCCGATTCGTGATGATCTGCAGCTACTTCGTACAGCCGCGCGTTTTCCAGGCCCAGAATCCAATGTTCTCCGATGCCACGCTCCCTTTCCCAGAAAAAGGGCGCTCCGCCAAAGGCTGAGAGTCCTGTCAGCCGTGGTTTAAAGTGATCCCTATAGAGAAAGGCACCGATGAGGCTTGCAACGATAATATGTGTTGCGGAGGATCACCCTCAACGCCATGTGTGTATTGCGTGTGTGGTCTCTGGCTCCTGTAATATAGCCCAATCTCCCGCACGTGATCCTTTACCCGTTGTTTTGACATAACACTGGATGCTAACCTAAAGGCCTGGCCCAGATGTTTCTTACACGGCCGATGAGGTTTGCTATGAGCTGCCCCAATGGAGCCTTGTCGGGTGTGAGACCATCTATCTTCCTCAGCATGACCTTTTCTCGAATGGCCCCAACCTAAACTTGGTCCCCGCCTCCTTCGAGGAGGACCAGCCGCCTGTGCCAGTCCTCCCAGGCCACAATGGCGGCCTTGCCAATGAGGTCGTTGCGGGTGTGAGACCATCCATCTTCCTCAGCATGACCTTTTCTCGAATGGCCCCAACCTAAACTTGGTCCCCGCGAGGAGGACCAGCCGCCTGTGCCAGTCCTCCCAGGCCACAATGGCGGCCTTGCCAATGAGGTCGTTTTGCCAATGAGGTCGTTGCGGGTGTGAGACCATCCATCTTCCTCAGCATGACCTTTTCTCGAATGGCCTCAACCTAAACTTGGTCCCCGCCTCCTTCGGGGAGGACCAGCCGCCTATGCCAGTCCTCCGAGGCCACAATGGCGGCCTTGCCAATGAGGTCGTTGCGAGCTCCTTGACGTTGGGCATCGAGCTCGAGCCACCATGCCAGGCGCTCCTTGGTCGCCCCTATGAGAAGCTGACGGTGGATTCTCTTGCCTTCGTCGTCGAGGCCGGTACAAACGAAATAGATCCAAGGATGTGGTTCCGGGCACTCCCGCGGCATTTTTGTTTCTCTTGGTTCGCTTGTACAGGGAGACAAGGAAGGCCTTGGCCGGGACGGGGACCAATCATCTTGCCAATGTCCTCTTTCATTGTCTCAAGTCAGCGGGTGTAGAGAGAAATAGTAGGACAGGGCCAAGCACTTACCGAGGATTGGACCGAGCAGAGCAGGAGCGCCACGCGTCTTGTCAACTTGCTGATGGAACTGGGTCGTATTCAACTGGCACCATAGCCGCAATTCCCGGGGCGAGATATTGGGGACGTGAACAGGCCATTCTCGGATGGGAGGAAACTCGGCCGGGGCGTAGTTTCGTGCCATGGTTTTCCGCCTCTCTTGACAGGCGTTCCGATATTCGGCTCGACGTTTCTGGCGAACCGTTAGCTATACACGCACGAACAAAGGGTTCAGAATACGCACAATGCATGAGCGCTTGGCTCCCGCGACGCCCCACTCCTCCCGGTGTGCTGTCATAGCCGCCATGAATGAGGCACCTTGAGTTCCGTCATTAGGTCATCCAGGTCTTCAATGGACTGCGAAACGTCTTCGACCAAGGACAGTATGCCAATTCGTTTGCCTGAAGTCACGACGGAGGACTGAATTTCGGGTCGCTCAAGGGTTGTGCGCAGGATTAAGATCAGGGCTTGGGAGAAAATCTGATGGTATCTCTGGACCAAGTCGAAGAAATCCGTGGGCTGATAGGAAGTGTCGTCGCTCAAATGCTCCAAGCCTTGAGTGCGAGCTGGACGTGGTGATATCGCAGACACAAGTCCGGGAACGACACGGATCTCGCCGGCCGGACGCAGCAACTCTCGTCGACTCGCTGAAGGAACTAGGCCGTGTTCAATTGACACCACAGCCGCGCTTCCCGAGGCGAGAACTTGGCGACGTGGAAACTGCCTTTCGGCCTGGGAGGAAACTTGGACGGGCCGTAGTAGGCGGCTAACTACTGCTTGATTTCCATCTCCAGGTGTCAGAACTGAGGTCCTGCGGCTTTGGCTTGGAGGATCAAATGCAAATGGCGTTGTGCCGGGCAATTCCGCACGCGCGCAGAAGCTTCCGTCGGCGCGGGCGAACCGGGCTGGACATGATGCAGTGCAGGCCGGCGCGAGAAAGTGCTGCGATGAGGTTGTATTGATGTGTGATGTGTGAAAGAAAGCAAAGAAAGAGCTCACAGCGAAGCAAAGAAGACGTGTGGTGCGAGGGTCGATTGTGTGTGTTTAGGTCCAAGTTTTTCACCCTGTTTCTCGCCTGTGCTTAGGGTTTTTTCTTAGGGTTAGGGTTAGGGTTAGGGTTAGGGTTAGGGTTAGGGTTAGGGTTAGGGTTAGGGTTAGGGTTAGGGTTAGGGTTAGGGTTAGGGTTAGGGTTAGGGTTAGGGTTAGGGTTAGGGTTAGGGTTAGGGT